>CM049392.1:8534935-9734935 GCA_026937815.1 Etheostoma perlongum
TAGTTTTTCTGCATCATTTTTAGACAGGATATTCCAGATTTTTGCAATATTACGTAGGTGAAAAAAGGAGATCCTTGAAATTTGCTTTATGTGGAAATTAAAGGACATGTCCTGATCAAAGATAACTCCAAGATTCCTCAAAGTGGTGCTGGAGGCCAGGGAGATGCCATCCAGAGTAACTATCTCTTTGGATAGTGCGTCACGGAGGTGCTTGGACCCCAGAACAATAACTTCAGTTTTATCTGAGTTTAACATTAGAAAATTACAGCTCATCCAGGTTTTAATATCCTGAAGGCACATTTGAAGTTTAGCTAACTGATTAGTTTCATCCGGTTTGATTGATAGATATAATTGAGTATCATCTGCATAACAATGAAAATGTATGGAGTGCTTCCTGATAATATTGCCTAAAGGAAGCATATATAAAGTGAACAGGATTGGACCAAGAACAGATCCTTGTGGGACTCCATAACTAACTTTGGCGTGCACAGAGGATTCATCGTTAACATGAACAAACTGAGATCGATCTGATAAATAAGACTTAAACCAGCTCAGAGCAGTCCCTTTAATACCAATGAAATGTTCCAATCTCTGTAATAAGATATGATGGTCAATGGTATCAAATGCAGCACTAAGATCTAATAACACCAGTACAGAGATAAGTCCTTTGTCTGATGCAATCAGGAGGTCATTAGTAATTTTCACAAGTGCTGTCTCTGTGCTATGATGAGCCCTAAATCCTGACTGAAAATCCTCAAATAAGCTGTTGCTATGCAGAAAATCACATAGCTGTTTAGCGACTGCTTTCTCAAGAATCTTAGAGAGAAATGGAAGATTGGATATAGGTCTATAGTTGGCTAGAACTTCTGGATCAAGGTTGGGCTTTTTCAGAAGAGGTTTAATAACAGCTACTTTAAAGTGCTGTGGTACATAGCCTGTTAATAAAGACAGATTGGTTATATCTAATAGCGAAGTGTTGACTAAGGGTAAAACTTCTTTAAGTAGCCTAGTCGGGATGGGGTCTAAGAGGCAGGTTGATGGTTTAGCTGAAGAAATAATTGAATTAAATTGATAAAGATCAAGTGAAGCAAAGCAGTCTAAACATATATCTGGTTTTACAACTGTTTCTAAGGTTCCTGAGTTTAGAGATAAGTCAGTGCCAGTTAAAGGGAGGTCTTGGTGGATTTTGCTTCTAATAGTTAGAATTTTATCATTGAAGAATCTCATGAAGTCGTTACTACTAAGAGCTATGGGAATACTTGGCTCAGTAGAGCTATGACCTTCCGCTAGCCTGGCTACAGTACTGAAAAGAAACCTGGGGTTGTTCCTATTTTCCTCTATTAATGACGAGTAGTACGCAGTTCTGGCATTACGGAGGGCCTTCCTATAAGTTTGAAGACTATCTTGCCAAATTAAACGAGAATTTTCCAATTTAGTGGAACGCCAAATCTTCTCAAGTTTCCGCAATATTTGCTTTAATTTGCAAGTTTCAGTGTTATACCATGGAGCTAACCGTCTTTGTTTTATTATCTTCTTTTTTAGAGGGGCGACTGAGTCAAGTGTCATTCGCAGCGAGCCTGCTGCACTATCAACAAAATTTGGGAGGGACTGAAATTAGCATAGGAGTCCTCCGTTACTTTGTGACTTGGTAATGAATTAAATGCTAATGGAATCACATTCTTAAATTTAGCTACAGCACTATCAGATAGACATCTTGTAAAGCAGGTTTTGCCTAATGGCGTGTAGTTCAGCAGTATAAACTCAAAAGTTATCAAACAGTGGTCAGATAAAAAGGGATTCTGTGGGAACACTATTAAATGTTCAATTTCAACACCATAGACCAGAACAAGATCAAGGGTGTGGCCAAAACGGTGAGTCGGTTTATGAACACTTTGAGAGAAGCCAATAGAATCTAATAGAGAGATAAACGCAGTACTAAGGCTGTCATTCTCATCGTCCACGTGGATATTAAAATCCCCTACAATAAGAACTTTATCCGTTTTTAACACTAAATTTGACAAGAACTCTGCAAATTCAGATAAGAATTCAAAGTATGGACCAGGTGCTCGGTACACTATAACAAATAGAACTGGTTGCAGTGATTTCCAACTTGGGTGTGAAAGACTAAGAACAAGACTTTCAAATGAGTTATAATTTAGTTTAGGTTTAGAGCTGATTATTAGACTAGAGTCAAAGATGGCTGCAACTCCACCTCCTCGGCCTGTGCCTCGAGGAATGTGAGTATTAATATGACTGGGGGGGTGGATTCATTTAGACTAACATATTCCAGGTTTCAGTAAGACAAAATAAATCAATATTAGAATCTGATATTAATTAATTTACTAGTACACCTTTAGAAGAGAGAGATCTGATGTTTAAGAGTCCACTTTTAATTCTCCTATTCTTTAGCACTATTGCACTTGTGGTTTTAATTGCTATGAGGTTTTCATGCACAGCTCCTCTTCTGATTACCTTTGATTTAAATAACTTCAATGGTCGGGGGGCAGACACCGTCACTATGGGGTTGTGAGTAGGTAACCCCTGGAATGGAGGAGCAGAGAAGTGTGTCAGACTGCGACTCTGCCTCCTGGTCCCCACTCTGGATTGTCAGGGATTAGGTCCACTAATAAACTCGTCAAGATTTCTAGAAATGAGAGCTGCTCCATCCCAAGTGGGATGAATGCCGTCCCTCCGAATCAGACCAGGTCTTCCCCAGAAAGACTGCTAGTGATCCACAAAGCCCACATCATTATCTGGACACCACCTCGACAGCCAGCGGCGAAATGATGACATGCGGCTATACATGTCATCGCTGGTTAGATTTGGCAGGGGTCCAGAGAAAACTACGGTGTCCGACATTGACTTTGCGTATGTACACACCGATTCAACATCTTGGTGACCTCCGTTTGGCGTAACCGGGAGTCATTAACGCCAACGTGAATAACAATCTTACTGTATTTACGTTTATCCTTAGCCAGCAGTTTCAAATAAGACTCAACGTCGCCCGCTCTAGCCCCCGGGATGCACTTAACTATGGCTGCTGGCTTCGCTAACTTCACGTTTCTCAAAATGGAGCTGCCGATAACCAGAGTTGGTTTCTCAGCGGGTGTATCGCTGAGTGGGGAAAATCTGTTAGAAACGCTAACAGGCTGCTGGTGGTCCGTGGCCCTTGAAAGCTTACGACTACTTTTGCCACGAACAGTCACCCAGGAACCTTTTCCTGGCTGCTCAGGAGCTGCCGGGGGACGGCTACCAGAGGCTAACTCAGGTTCAGGCCGGCCCGCGCCGACTACCGGGGGGTGGCTAGCTACAGTAGCTAACGACTGATCTATCATGGTGCGGATCTGGACTTCTAACTCACTAAGCCTCGCCTCCACGTCCATAAATAAACTACACTTGTTACACATACCATTGTCGCTAAAGGATGCAGAGGAGTAACTAAACATCGCACACACCGAGCAAGAGAAAGTAGGAGAGGGAGACAACATGGCTAACTGCTAAGCTAAAGTTGCTAGCAGCTAAGCTAAAGTACGGTAGCGTTAGCTACCAAGCGTTAAAAACAGCTGTTTATTTAACGAAAGTCGCTTAAAAATGAAAATATCTGTGAGTGCTTAGGCAGAACTACTATAAAAATAACTGTTTAGTGGACAGTTAGCCGCTGTAATAGCAAATCTAACAAACAGAACTGGTATTTAGTGAGCAGCAACACACAAGCACTGGAAATTACCTATCCAGTGTGTCTCTCAGGTAATATCAGAGCATTCTGATGTACGATGTTAAAATTAAGGAATTAAAAGTAAAGCGATATTGACATTTTTTCAGGCTGTTAAAGGCATATTTAACTCTCCTTCACGCCACTCTAAAATTGATTCCTATTTTTAAACCAGGTTCATTCCAATTCTGGCTTAGACAATATATAACCATTGGGTCACCCAGGTAATTTAGTTTGATTCTGATGTAGGATTTTAAAATGAAAGCCTTGAATGTCTAATTAATGGAATATTTTAAATCTTTTTCAGGCTGTTAAAGGCATATTTTACTCTTTTTCAGGCTACTCTAAAAAGGAATCCTGATGTTTTACCAGCTTCATTCCAAGTATGGGATCACCTATCCAGTGTGTCTCTCAGGTAATATCAGAGCATTCTGATGTACGATTTTAAAATGAAGGGCTTAAAAGTAAAGCTATATTGACATTTTTTCAGGATGTTAAAGGCATATTTAACTCTCCTTCAGGCCGCTCTAAAATTGATTCCTACTGGTAAGCCATGTTCATTCCATTCCAATTAGGTTTAATTCCTAGAATGTTAAGCTGTCAATCTAGAATGTTAGGTCAAAGTTTCAGAATGTTAACCTTCAGTCCTGTAATGTTAAGTCTCAGTTCTGGAACAATAGGTTGAAATTGCAGAATTTTAAGAGTTGCGGTCCTAAAATGTTAATTACAGTCTTAAAATGTTAATTACAGTTCTAAAATGTTATGTTGTAGTTCTAGATTGTTAGGTTTGAGTTTTAGAACAATAATCTGCAGTTCTAGAATGTTAGGTTTAAGTTCAAGAATGTTAAAATGCAGTTCTGGAATGTTAAGTTGCAGTTCTAGATCAATAGGTTGAGGTTTTAGAATTTGAACATGCATTGTCACCAGACTTTAGTATGATCTGAGGACCAGCAGGTCACCACAGGCCATGATCGTAGAATCCATCCATCCATCCATCCATCCATCCATCCATCCATCCATCTTCATCAGCTCCAGTAGGGGACCCCAAACTTCCCTTTCCCGAGCCACATCAACCAGCTCCGACTGGGGGATTGAGGCGTTCCCAGGCCAGGTTGGAGATATAATCTCTCCACCTAGTCCTGGGTCTTCCCCGAGGCCTCCTCCCAGCTGGACGTGCCTGGAACACCTCCATAGGGAGGCGCCCAGGAGGCATCCTTACCAGATGCCCGAACCACCTCAACTGGCTCGTTTTGACGCGAAGGAGCAGCGGCTCTACTCCGAGCTCCTCTCGGATGACTGAGCTTCTCACCCTATCTCTAAGGGAGACGCCAGCCACCCTCCTGAGGAAACCCATTTCGGCCGCCTGTACCCTGGATCTTGTTCCTTCGTACATGACCCAGCCTTCACAACCATAGGTGAGGGTTGGAACGAAAATTGCCCGGTAGATCGAGAGATTTGCCTTCTGGCTCAGCTCTCTTTCCGTCACAACGGTGCGATAAACGGAATGTAATACCGCACCGGCTGCTCCGATTCTCCGACCATCTCACGCTCCATGGTCCCCTCACTCGCAAACAAGACCCCAAGGTACTTAAACTCCTTCACTTGGGGTAAGGACTCCCTACCTGAAGAAAGCAGGTAATTTAGGACCATTCTGATGTAGGATTTTAAAATTAAGGGCTTAAAAGTAAAGCTATATTGACATTTTTTCAGGATGTTAAAGGCATATTTAACTCTCCTTCAGGCCGCTCCAAAATGGATTCCTACTGTTAAGCCAGGTTCATTCCAACTCTGGGTTAGACACTACGTATCCATTGGGTCACACAGGTAATTTAGGACCATTAAGATGTAGGATTTTACGATTAACCCTGGGAGACCGAGAGGCTCGCCCACGATCAAAAAATCACCTCTGATTCATAGTTTAATAACTTTTAAACAATACAACGCAGCCACTCACCAAAAGTTCAAAAAATTCCAACTCTGGGCTAAACAACACATCCATTGTGTCAATCAGGTAATATCGAACCATTCTGTTGTAGGATGTTAAAAAAATATATAGGCTTAAATGTCTAAGTAAAGCTATATTTGAAGTCTTTTTAAGGCTTGTCTAAAAATGTATCCTCCTGTTATCCCATCTATATTCCAATTCTGGGTGAGAAAACAAATATCCAGTGTATCACTCAGGTAATATCCAACCATTCTAATTTATGCTTTTAAAATTACAGCTTAAATGTCCATGTAAAGCTATATTTTAAGTCTTATTTTAGGCTGTTAAAGCCATGTTTTTAGTCTTTTTAAGGCTTCTCTAAAAATGTATCCTCCTGTTATCCCAGCTCCAATCCAACTCTGGGTGAGAAAAAACATATCCAGTTTGTCACTCAGGTAATATAGAACCATTCTGATGTGTGATTTAAAAATGTAGGCTTAAATGTCCAAGCAAAGCTATATTTGAAGTCTTTTTTTAGGCTTTTAAAGCGATGTTTTTAGTATTTTTCAGGCTTCTCTAAAAATGTATCCTCCTGTTATCCCAGCTTCATTCCAAATTTGTGTGAGACAACACATATCCAGTGTTACACTTAGGCAATATCGGACAATTCTGATGTATGCTTTTAAAATTAAAGGCTTAAAGGTTCAGTAGGTAACTTTTGTAAAAATTTATTTTTTACATATTTGTTAAAACTGTCACTATGCCCTGACAGTAGAATATGAGACAGATAATCTGTGAAAAAATTAAGCTCCTATGGCTCCTCCCTGTGTCCCTGATGCCATTTGGCAGAAATGCACCGCTCCCGATCAAAACAGCCAATCAGAGCCAGGAGGACTGTCTTAGCAGTGTCAATCACTCTCGTGTACTCGCTGCTCATACCCCCTCCCCCCTCCCCCGCACAGCTGCATCGTGTTCAAGCTCAAGATTGCCCGTGTGCTGCAGCTGTGCTAATCACGGAGAAACAACTTTTCAGGAAAACTGCCAATTTCTCGAGTGACACCTGCTCAGAAAACAAAGACGGGCAAACAGAAGAAGACCGATGACTAAAAAGCGAGCTAAAAAGAAAGAATTAAACCGAGCCGAAATAAAACGAGGGTCGACATCGGAGGCTTTTCAGAGGTGGAGGGAGCTACGCCTCCTGAAAGGATTCAACACGGATTCAGAGCTAGCCACATTTCTGCTTGACATGTAAGTATCCCTGCTGGATTTGTTTCATTATGTAAGAACTACACAACTAAACTAGCGATGGTTACAGTATCGTTGGCGATAGCGCAAATCTCATTTTACTCTGTAGCTTGTTGCTAGCTAAGTCTAACAGTTAGCTTGTTAGCTTGTAGCACGGCAGGAATGTTGTAGCTAACTCGTTCACCCTCAGTATAAGCAATATTGTTTCGATACCTACATTTAGTAAGCCTAAATGTGTTTTTGTCGATCATAATTAAATGCAGCTATGGTGAAACTACTTTAATTGTGCGCTGTCCCTGCCCCTGTGTCTTCCCCCTCAGGATTGTAAATCAAATGTCTGACACACATTCTTTATGCTCCTCCAACAGGTCAGACATGGCCCCAGACACAGAGGCACGTGAAGGAATCATCTTTCAGTCCAAATCAACATGTTCAGTATTTCCTTGTGTGTACTTTGCAAAAAAAGCTGATTTATTTTACCCATATGCAAAATAAAACCTAAGACATATTTCTAAGATGTTGTTATTCCTTGGCTTAGTGCGCTTCCTCAGTGATTCATCATTCCTACTGAAAGTTTAGTGTTTTAAATTGATCCAAAAGGTAATTAAAGTGCTGCTTTTGTTCTCACAAATGAGCGATTACATAAACATTTTTAATCCCTTTTTTATTGAAAAATATTTCCAAAACTTTTAATAGAAATATTTTAAATAAGCAATTTTTTACATAAAGTTTTAAAAGCACAGCACACAACAGCTAAACCCTCCTCAGAATAAATCCCTGTATTGTGTGGAAAGCATTGGTGGCTCCTGCTTACTAGCCTGCGCGTTCACGGCAGGCTCGAGGAGCTGTGGAGGGGGGCTGTAGCGCAGCAGAGAGCAAGGGGGAGGAGCCTGTAAGATGTGCTTGTTCAAATTTTTAGGCTAAGTCCACGTTTCCTCAAAACTACCTACTGCAGCTTTAAATGTCCAAGTAAAGCTATATTTGAAGTCTTTTTCAGGCTGTTACAGCCATGTTTTAGTCTTTTTCAGGATACAGTAAAAATGAATCATCCTATTAAGCCAGCCTAATTCCAACTCTGTGTGAGACAACACATATCCTTTTTGTCTCTCAAGTAATATCTAACCACTCTGATGTATGATTTTAAAAATGTAGGCTTAAATGTCCATGTAAAGCTATTTACATATATTTTAGGCTGTTAAAGCCATGTTTTTTTAGTCTTTTTCAAGGTTCTCTAAAAATGTATCCTCCTGTTATCCCAGCTCTATTCCAACTCTGGGTGAGAAAACACATATCCAGTGTGTCACTCAGGTAATATCGAGCCATTCTGATGTATGCTTTTAAAATTAAAGGCTTAAATGTCCAAGTGAAGCTATATTTGAAGTCTTTTTCAGGCTTTTTGAATGATTTTAAAAATGTAGGCTTAAATGTCCATGTAAAGCTATTTACATATATTTTACGCTGTTAAAGCCATGTTTTTTTAGTCTTTTTCAGGCTTCTCTAAAAATGTATCCTCCTGTTATCCCATCTCCATTCCAACACTGGGTGAGACAACATATATCCAGTGTGTCACTCAGGTAATATTGGACAATTCTGATATAGGATTTTAAAATTAAAGGCTTAAATGTCTAATTAGAGCTATATTTGAAATCTTGATCAGGTTAATTAAAGCCATTTTTTTCTTTTTCAGCCTACTCTAAAAAGGTATCGTTTTGTTAATCCAGCTTCATTCCCACTCTGGGTGAGACAACACATATACAGTATGTCACTCAGGTGATATCGAACCATTCTGATATAGGATGTTAAAAATATAGGCTTAAATTTCCAAGTAAAGCTATATTTGAAATCTTTAAAGGCTGTTAAACCCAGATTGTTACTCTTTTTCAGGCTAATCTAAAAAGGTATCCTCCTGTTAATCCAGCTTCATTCCAACTTTGGGTGAGACAACACATATCAAGTGTGTCACTCAGGTAATATCGAACCATTTTGATGTAGGATTTAAAATCATAGGCTTCAATGTCCAGGTAAATCCATATTCTTAATCTTTTTCAGGCTACTCTAAAAATGAATCTTCCTATTAAACCAGCTTGATTCAAAGTCTGGGTGAGACAAGACATATCCAGTGTGTCACTTGGGTAATATCGGACAATTCTGATGTAGGATTTTAAAATTAAAGGCTTAAATGTCTATTTAGAGCTTTATTCAAAATCTTTATCAGGTTAATTAAAGGCATTTTTTGTCTTTTTCAGGCTACTCTACAAAGGTATGCTCCTGTTAATCCAGCTATATTCCAACTCTGGGCTAAACAACACATCCATTGTGTCAATCAGGTAATATCGAACTATTCTGTTGTAGGATGTTAAAAAATATATAGGCTTAAATGTCTAAGTAAAGCTATATTTGAAGTCTTTTTAAGGCTTCTCTAAAAATGTATCCTCCTGTTAACCCAGCTTCATTCCAAGTTTGGGTGAGACAACACATATCCCGTGTTTCACTTAGGTAATATTGAACCATTCGGATGTAGGATTTTAAAATTATAGGCTTGAATGCCTAAGTAAAGCCATATTCAAAGTCTTTATCAGGCTTCTCTAACAATGTATCCTCCTGTTAACCTAGCTTCATTCCAAGTCTGGGTGAGACAACACATATCCATTGTGTCACTTAGGCAATATCGGACCATTCTGATGTATTATTCTAAAATTAAAGGCTTAAATGTCCAAGTAAAGCTATATTAGAAATATTTTTTAGGCTATTAAAGCCATCATTTCAGTCATTTTCAGGCTTCTCTAAAACACAGTCCTCCTGTTTCATTCCATCTCTGGGTGAGACAACACATATCCAATGTGTCACTCAGCTAGAATTGAGCCATTCTGATGTATGATTTTAAAATTTAAGGATTAAATGTCCAAGTAAAGCTATATTTGAATTTTCTTTCAGGTTGTTAAAGCCATATTTTTACACATATCCAGTATGTCACTCAGGTAATATAGGACCATTCTTAGATTTTCAATTATGTTGAGTTCAGGAGATTGTGAAGGCCATGGCAAAACCTTCAGTTTACGCCTCTTGATGTAACCCACCGTGGATTTTGAGGTGTGTTTATCATTATCTATTTCTAGAAGCCATCCTCTCTTTAACTTCAGCTTTTTTACAGATGGATCATCAAGGCCTACCTTAATGTCGTTTATTATCATATTTGTGACTTATTATAAAAAAAGGAGTTTTCATCTACAGTGGGGCTCAAAAGTTTGGGCACCCCAGGTAAAAATGTGTATTAATGTGCATAAAGAAGCCAAGAAAAGATGGAAGACTCTCCAAAAGCCATCAAATGACAGGTTATACATTTGTATAATATGTCACAAAAAGTTAGATTTTATTTCCATCATTTACACTTTCAAAATAACAGAAAACAAAAAAATGACGTCTGCAAAAGTTTGGGCACCCTGCAGAGTTAATACCTTGTACTGCCCCCTTTGGCAATTATCACAACTTGGAAACGCTTCTTGTAGCTTGCCAAGAGTCTTTAATTCTTGTTTGAGGTATCTTTGCCCATTCTTCCTTACAACAGTCTTCCAGTTTTTTGACATTTCTGGGCTGTCTGTCACGCACTGCCCTTTTAAGGTCTATCCGTAGATTTCCAATTACGTTGAGGTCAGGAGATTTTGAAGACCATGGCAAAACCTTCAGTTTGAGCCTCTTGGTGTAATCCATGTGTGGATCTTGAGGTGTGATCATTATCCATTTGTAAAAGCCATCCTCTCTTTAACTTCAGCTTCACAGATAGCATGAAGTTAGCGTCCAAAATTAGCTGAAATTTAAATGAATCCATTTTTCTTTTACTCATGAAATTTTCCCAATGCCACTGACTGCAATACCCCAAACCCCAAAGCATTATTGATCCACCCCCATGCTTAACAGTTGGACAGATGTTGTTTTCATTAAATTCTGTGCCCTTTCTTCTACAAATGTACCTTTGCTCATTTGGGCCAAAAAGTTCTATTTTATCATTTATGTATATGTTCATTTGCAAACTTCAAACGCTGATTTTTGTGGTGAGGACATAGAAGAGGTTTTCTTCTGATGACTCTTCCATGAAGTCCATATTTGTACGAGTATCTCTTTATAGTGGAATGGTGTACCACAACTCCAGTGTCTGCCAGGTCTTTCTGGATGGATCGTGTAGTCAAACGTGGGTTTTGACTTGCTTTTCTCACAATCCTGTGATCTGTTCTGTCTATTTTTGTGCATGCTTTAAACTCTGCAGGGTGCCCAAACTTTTGCAGACGCCATTTTTTTGTTTTATTATATTATAATATAATATATTATACAAATGTCTAATCTATCATTTGATGCCTTTTGGAAATTGTTCCATCTTTTCTTGGCTTCTTTATGCACATTAATACAAATTTTTACCTAGGGTGCCCAAACATTTGAGCCCCACTGTATACCTATCTGAGCCCATGTGGCCTCACACACTCACTCAGCACCTGAGATCAATTAAGTCTGATACCGTAGGTCTCACTTTGGGACTTTAATACCAAATGCTAATGATCACATGCTGGCAACTTCATGTTATTTCAAAATAAAAGCCAGATAGTGGCATTTTAAGCCAAATATTAAAATTAGATTTTACTTTAGAAACATCAAACTTGAAAAGTACCTCATGTAACGATCTGGGGGTTGAAATATTCTGGTATGTGCGTGCATGTATCAGAGTACTAACTCTCAGCTGGAAAAAATGCATCATCACAAAGCTGAAAACAGGGCCGTTTTTCTGACACCATGAAAATTTGACTCTATACAGATACTTAGTTTTCCCAGGACAGCGTCACTACAAACATATCATGAGCTGAACAGGATGCATACTTAAACATACTAAAATGACAAAAATTAGGAGCAATTTTACATATCTCTGAGATTATAATTCTTATCTACTCACATAATTACAAATCTACGCGCATTGTTAAACACATAAGTTGTGAGTTAACTTTTACTGGGTAGAACTATTTATTACATCTTTAAGGCGTAATGTAACAAAACAAAATATAAATCTTATTTTATATATTTGGAAGTAGGAACATAACAATTTATAGCATTTTATTAAAACAATGTTTTAATACAAGATTGATCTATCAATTTGAGTCCTGGTATATAATAACAATAATAGAAATGTTTATGATTTAGCAGGTTGCTTTGCTCTGTTTTTGCTCTTCTTATGAACTCCCGATTCCAACCAGCAGTGCCACCAGAAAGGCAAAGTTTCCCAGGAAGAACAGAGACACCAGCAGGCTCTCATTTGTCATCTGGCAACACAACGCACTTTATGTTAGCAATCAGCACAGTGTTATTGTTTCCTTTTTGACTTTTAGCATTTTTAACTTACCACTGTTACATCCAAAGTATCTGTAATTCAAAGAAAAGGAAAAAGTTCAAGTTAAAGGTAATATTTTGTTTGTGTGGACAAAACAGGACCCTTAAGGGGGACACATAGGCCCAGGGTTCGTATCCAACCTGTGGTGATTACCTGCATGTCCCCCCCTTCTCCCCTTTCATGTCTAAGCTGTCCTAATGATTAAACCTCTTTACAAATCACTTGAAATCACAAATCACAAATCCATGCTTTTCTCGCCTAAATTATTCCCCCCAAAAAAGTGATGCAGTTCCCACATACTTTGGCCCTCTGGGATGATCCTGAGGTCATTGGGAAGTTAACACTCTCAATTTTTTGTTTCTAGTGTGTGACACTAGAAGTGTGACACTTACTGACACAGAGCTAAAGAGGTTAGAACAGAGAATTTCTATTTCCGTCCAACTAAATCACCTGTAAAATGATTAAAAAACACTACTGTAAACATATTACATGGGCTACATACAAAAATAGTACCCTAGCCACATGTCTCAACTTAATACAGAAAAAATCCAGAAGAAAATGACTCAGAAAATGGATTTCATATGAATTTATTTCTACAGATATGTCTGTGCGTTTTCTCATTTCCTTTCAGAAAAAAAGTGCAAAATACAAAACTTCTCAAATTAAAAAACACATCCACATCACTCACACACATACCTGAAATAACTACATGCATAAATTTATAGAAATAAATAATTATAAATTGATGAAATGGTGAAATGCAACAACTAAGGCCTTATTTGTGCTTTGACACAGCTGTAGCCATCACAGGGTGAAAAGTTATTGGTCAAGTTAGGTATCAATCAACTTGTTATTTCTTCTAACTTCTTATTGGCTAAACAGGGAGGCCGGTTTCATAACATTTGGTTTTAAATGGTTGGAATATCTGTCAATCTTTCCCACTTTTGCCCTCTGTAAATCCTGCGACTTGATTGGCTTCCATAAGGGCTAACTCAGGTTACAGTAGACGGATTGGGTGAAACACCCTGTCAATCGAAAACTGTGACGTCATGCAATCCAACTGAATGCAAAGATACAATGTGGCAGCCTCAGGGCAGACGGCAGGAGCGATCAAAATCCATAAATAATGGACTGTTTAGATTTGTTTATGAGAAAACTTGGCCAGAATCTACAAGATTGTGAGGGGACCAGCTCGTTTTGGATTAAAAGGATTGGATATACTTATTCTTTGAACTGTTGGCGATGTAGGAAAAAAAAGTTTATGGCGAACTTTCACGGCTGTGAATTAAGACACGAGGAAACAGGTAGGGATGCACGCTCAACTTTAGACACTAGCGGCGCAGAATCTTCATGTGTTTCTTTACTTCATAACATGATTATAACGCTATAAGTCACCTTATGCTTTGTGTGTGGGCTTAATGGAATCATGAGACTTTAAGCTTTCTAATGATGTGCTGCATGAGCGTGTTTATGAAGATTTAATGCTTGCAATTTATGAGTGAAGAAAACGGCCCATCAGAGGGACCGAGCTGGCAAAGAGGGCTTCTGCACACTGCCTGTGTGTCAGCTACTTGCGTGTACGTTTTCAGCTCCCATGTTAACAGGTTTGAGCTTGCACATAGCCTGTGTGATACGCACGTTTCAGGCGGGGCTCGATGGCAAATAAGCGTACATGCTAGAAATAGGACCGAAGCCTATTTTTCACGCGACACGCAAGTGTGTTGGAATCTTTTCCAGGCAAAATAGAATAGGAAAAGATGTTTATATGTCATTTTGACAAGAATACATTTAATAAATGACATTTTGATGTTTGAAAGGCTCTAGGTTTTGACATAAAAGCAGATAAATGTAATTTAAACAAAGAAAATTATAATAATTATCAATTTTCAAATATTTCACCCGTTAATACAGAACGAAATATCAAAATATGTGCAAACAAATGTACAGACACAAAAATATTGACAAAATAAAGTTAAAGAACACGCTATTATTTAATTTTATCATTGGGAAACATACATGTATACAGACAAGGCTAGTGTGCAAAGGCATAAAAAACACTATACTGCCGCCATGCAACTGACATAAAACAGAAATGCCACGCTCACACCACACAGGCAGTGTGCAGAAGCACTAAAGGCGGAAATGCCTTTAGTGCTTCTTCTTTCTTCGGAAATTTCTTCCTCAAACTTGACACAGACCCATTGATAAAAATGCAACAACGACAACAAATAGACCAAAACACAAAGTGAAACAGCAAAAATTGTATTTTTTTATTTGCTTCTAGAAGCTTAGTGACGTAGAAACTTCTTTCAGGTGTGTGAGCTACTGTACCTGGTGTGCGTCTTGCTAACTTGATCAAAATAAATGAACAAAATCGATTTCATCATCAATGACGGTATACATAGAATGTGCTAAATGAGGATTTACGTCATCTATCCGAACAAATTCAATCTTTTTATTTAATCTGCATTTGTGTATTTTGACTACCAGCTCATCACCAAGGCAGTTATTAGCTGTGGTATTAGCAGCTGTGGAAGAAGTATTCAGATCGTTTACTTAAGTAGAAGTACTAATACCACACTATAAAAAATACAAGTAAATGTCCTGCGTTGAAAATGCTACTTAAGTAAAAGTATGTAAGTATCATCAGAAAAATGTACTAAAAAGTAAAAATACTCAATGCAGAAACATCTTCACAGTTGTAGAAAGTGTAAAGGATCAAACCAGTTGTGTTACCTTTTGTGTTATAATATATTATTAATAAATAGGATACAAAAGTTGATTTACCTGTCCTGTTAACCATGCATCTGGATTGGACATCCAACAGAATGAAGAAGAGAGCCTCCCAGCCAACCATACCACCCATCACTTTCACCAGCCATTGGTCCGTGGTGTTGTCAAGGTACTGCAGGCCTGTGAATATGGCTGCCACTATGTGATGTCACAAAAAACAATCTTTTTAAGACGGTAGCAGAAGTAGAATATCCATTTTTATTAAAGAGTGTAATAAAGCAGGCAACCTTTAGGGCAGTTCATCATGTTAGATGAGAGCTTACCGGCTAATACTTTTATAACCAGGGCATTTAAAGCATGTGACCAGTTGAACAGAAACCTCCTGTCAAAGAAAGAAGAAAAACATCAAATGGTCAGCTGCTGGAACCAGACTATCGTCAGTAGAAGAACAGCATCACTGGTTGTTGTTGCATTGTTCTGTTTAGAAGCAGTGGTTTTGCAAATATGGTTGGTTTTGCGGTAAAAGAAGTAACCAAAAACATCGCCAAAGGTAACAAAAAACGTTTTTTAAAGTGACAAAAATATTGGGAAAAAAACGCAAAAAAAGTGACAAAATGTGGGGGGGAGGAAGTGACAAGATAATTGGAATTAAAACGACAAAAACATTGAGAAAAGGTGTAGAAAAAGAACGACAAAATGTTGAAATTTAGACCCAGAAAAACACAAAGTTGCACGGTCTACGGGAAGACAACACAAGGGTTAAAAACAGATGGAATATGCAAGATATTTATGCAATTTTATGCAATGAAATTGCAGGAACTTGCAAAAACTGCAGTTTGATGTCTTTTGTGTTTGATGGTCAATAAAACGTGATGATTATAGCGTTTCAGGCGGGCTCTAAATCAAACACAACTAAGCCACACAGTCAACGGACGGGACGCAGCGCTCCACAATATAAACCAAATATTGCATAATTATTGTGGCACTTTCAGTGACGTGCAGTCAGGGTAGGCAAGCTAGGCACTGCCTACCCTGCCAACATTCAAGCATAAAAATGTTTATTAAATAAATGTTTTTAATAAGCTTGTATTTGTATTTTTACTGTTTATTCTTGTGATTTATATGTGTGTTATTCCAATTATTTAGACGGTACGATGACAAATGTAGCAGTTACGCATAATCAAATAGAAAAAATGGTAGAATAAGCTGTGCCTTTACTGTCCATTCAAGCGATAAACCAATGTTGCGCATGCATACTTCGATCCTGTATTCTTTAACATGTACGGCAAAAAGCACAACTCTGCTGTGCCTTTGCACGTAAATGTGTTATGCCAGTAATCTCCATTACATATCAAACATGGACCAATTAAAATCGAGATATTACTGGCCCTTTGCGTACCACCCTGAAACGGATCCAAACATCCTGTCGGAACCGGACCGGGCAAGCACGTCTTTCAGCCCTTGCCATTCTGTCAATTGAGAGTCAGAGACTATGCAAACTGAAGGCCCGTAAAGACGAGTTTTACAACGCTGTGATCGACGTCTTCACGAGGAAAGAGCGTTGGATGGATTTTATGTACAAATAATCTACCGATTGGTGAGTCAGAAATTATTTTGGGCTTAGTGCAAGCCATTTGCCTTCATATTCAGTTGAGCAGTGTGTGTTTTAATTGTTGCTGACTGTGACTGACAAACATAATTGGCCGCTTTGCAATAATTAGAACAAAGATGGTTTCATAACTTGCATTCTGATGCTGGACATTAACTTGTGTGTGTGTGAGAGAGAGAGAGAGAGAGAGAGAGAATATATGTCACCCAGAGTATTTGTCAGAAATCTTAACTTTGCGGGAGCACAACTGTCATTGCGGTTTTCAAATCAGCGAGTTTTAGAGGTCCTAAGGTCCAGTTATAAACGGTGTGGTGATCAGGCTTTTGCGGTTGCTGCCCAAGACTCAGGAACAAGTTACCCCCCCGATATTCGCACTGTTACAGATGTCGCTCTTTTTAGGTCCAAACTCAAAACATATCTGTTCAGTCTGGATTTTAATACGTAGCAGCGGTGTGACGACTTCATTCTTTTGTTTCTTTGTGACCTTTTCTGATTTTACTGTTTTCTATGTTCACTCTTTCTGTTGGATGACGTAATTTTACTCATTCTGTTTGCATGCACGTTGGACCATGCCGGTTGCTGTAAAGTGTTATATAAATACATTTAGATTGATTTTGATTGATAGATTGATTGGAAATGTCTTGCTATCAATCGTGCGTGTGTGCCGCGTTTGTGCGTAACGTTTAGCCTACTGTTTTGATTGAGTATTAGCCTAAACAATAAATTAGGTAATCTGGCTTTCATAACTCAGTGCCTAGCCTCTTACTGACATCACCGCACGTCACTGGGCACTTTAGATATAATATTGCGCAACGTGATATTGCGGTAATGATATTAAGTCACTATATTATGCACCCCTAAGCTGATTAAGACATAAAAAGAGTCCTATGCAGAGATGAAGAAGATTAATTGAAAGGGGTTTGGCATAACAGCTTGCTATTCAATCAAGCGGAGCAGCTGGCACGCACCCTCACTAATGAGAAGTGGAGTGCAACAGAGCAACAGATCAGAACGTTTTTTTTTAAATTAGTCTAGTGTTGTGCTGCCCATACCCTCTACTTCTTTCACAAACCTCTTGTCAAAATGTTTTTCCCACCACAGACGCAGCCATTTCCTTGGCTAAATCTACAATGTTGGGTGCACAAGCTGAACAGAGCTCTTGGGGATATTTTACAGGATGTTGTGGTTCCGGAGAAGCAGATGTTCATGTCCACGTGAATGGAGGTCTTAACAGACCTTAACACACACACACACACACACACACACACACACACACACACACACACACACACACACACACACACACATACAGAGTTGGGTACCTACCGTGGATGTTCTGGTGCACAGCGCAGCAGAGCCATAATGGGCTGGAGGAACGAAAGGATCATAACCAGGCAGCCTAACACGGGATGGACTCCCTGAAAGTAAGTATAATGTTTATCTATACAGCACGTATCACAGTCAGTCCCAAAGTGCTTCACAAGTCAAATAAATACATTAAAACCCAACGATACATCACAAAGGCAAGGAACATTATCACATAGTAATACAATCAGCAATGGGGGCTAATCAAACGCCTGATGAAGATGCGTCCTTAGCTGCTTTAAGTAGCGCAAATCATAAGAGAATAACAAAAATTCAAACATAGGAACAAAGGTATATGTAATCATTTCTAATTCAGCTTAGCATACATCATACCTGAGTTTTGCAATGTTTCTGAAGTGGAAAAAAAGCAAGCGCGGGTCAAGGACTTAACATGCTTGTTAAGGTTCATAGCCTGATCAAAAGTAAAACTACGGCAGAAGCATAAATCAAGCTTAGAAGCTTATTTTTGGGGCATTCCTGCCTTTGTCATAGTCTGGCTATCACCAAGCCAAGCTCAATAAATTTGAGAATTTTTTTACACAAGAGGCGTGAACAACGAGCATAGTTCAAAAGACTCTGTACACAATTGGATATTCTTTAAACCAATCAGACCAACGATCCGGGTGATGTAGCAGCGACAGCAGCATCAATGGGTTGCTGCGCTTCGGTGGCGTTCGGTGGCCGCTATGTTGAATGTAACCAAGAAGCTGCTTGGTCGCTTCTCTATTGTCATTGCGTTAAACCCGCCAATAGTGCGCCAGGTAGATAAGCCAGTTTGTGATTGGTTTCCACAAAATTGTGATCTGCAGCAGGAGAATTAAACATGCAGGTTTCCAGACAGAGCTGCAGGGCAATATCAAATCGCCGGCAGAGTGGGCGGGGTTTAACAGGGGTAACAGCCGCAGGACGGTTTCGAAGCCTGGGCCACTGTTTCAAGGCATAAAACTCTTCACAAAAGCAAGTGCTCTACCAACAGAGCTACACAGGTACGCAGTGGAGAGTATTTAAGCAATGTCAGGACAAAACAAAGGTAACACTAAAGTGCATCATTTAAGACTTCAGGGTGGATCACTGCCAACAATGAGACAGCCTACAGAGAGGAGGTCAGAGCCCTGGTACCTTAACACCAGGACAACAACCTCCATCGCAACAAAGCGAAACTATAACATATTTAATGAGCAGTGTTGAAGGGAGCCTGAGATTTTCATTACTTCTCTGTAATTGTCTCTGTAATGCATTGTGAACATAACAATAAATAAATCACTTAAAACTATAATAGAATGCCCTTCAATGAGATGCTAGTCTCACCTTCCACTCTGTTTGTTTCTGTTCTTAAAATCCCTAACCTTCGAGCTAGCAAGCTACACAAATTGAATGGTGCAACAAGGTAGGTCTGCTTAGTTCTTGATTGAATGATTGTAAAGATTTATAAAGAATATGTTAACAGTATTTCCTCTCTAACTGGGACTTTTTGGGACTGGACAAAGTACACACGGAGATACACTGGTAAGCCCAAATGAGGTTTAACCATGTATCCAGCATACGTCACTGTATTGTGTCAACAGTTAACTTCATTCCAGATCATATGTGGCGTTTTCTTTTGCGGGGTGCAACTGTTCCACCAAAACAAGTTCCTTCCAGAGACTATTTTGCAGCAGACACTGTAGCTGCATCCCAAGGCAATTGTGAATTATTGAAAGAAATGCAAACAACCTAGAGAGTTTTTTTTCTTCTCCTTCATCAGAATGTATCCGTGGAGATGCCAGACCTTCCTTCGCAGCGCTGTGGAGATACGTCTGGCAATGCAAGACTAATAAGAAGCAGACTGCTTCCACGGATAATGCCTCAACACACAAGGCTGAAAAAAAAAATTAAGAACAAAAGTCTCACAGCAGTGCTGGTGTACTGACCCCAGACCATTGTTGTTCGTATGAGAAGATGATGATGAAGGCGATAATTGTGGCTACGACTGTCAAACTCATCACGCCAACGTGGACCTTGGGAAACACAAACAGTGCAATATGATACAGAGAAGACATACAGAGCTCAGGAGAGAGTCAGTGCAGGATCAACTGCACCTGAGAGAGGACAGGCTTGGACTAGGGATACTGTTTTTTTCAAGGCCAATACTATACCAATTATTAGTGGTTAATGGAACCGATAACAGAGATATAAACCGATATGTAAGTACAGTGAAAATTAAACTCTTTAAAGGGATGCTCCACCGATTTAGCATTAAGCTTTGTATCAGTAGAAACCCGGTAGTATTTTTGAATGACCATGCTTCCCCCCCCTCTTGCCCCCCCTGAGATGATAGTTCTCTGTATTGTGTTTCTTGCCTAGAGGTTGTGGACGACAGCCAGCTAGTTCTGCATGTTTTTAACCCGTCCATAGGGGGGACTGTAACTACCCGATGTAAGTGTTAGTGAAAATACACACATTGACTTTAATGTATCTCCAGTAACAAATAGTCAGATGGTGTTGTGGCCCCCCCCACAACACCATTAGGTCTGACTGAAACCAAAGCATTGAGTCAGACACAGAGCTGTAGCCAAGCCAAAATAGAACCCTTTTTAATTAACTTAATCGGTTATCAGGCAAATAAAACAATAATCGGTCAATCCCTAGTTTGGACCAAGCTCTCTGAAGAGCGTTATGGCTGTAACCCATTTAACAGGAACAGTCTAATATTGTCAAACATAACAAGTCAGTGAGACAAAACACACCCTGGACCTTTCTTATGTATTCGCATATGTATAAAATGTGTGTATTTCCTTTAAATGTTACTATATGTTGCATTTGCATTTTTATTTCCTTTTTTGGTGAGAGCCTGAATGGATGCACTAACCCTACTGTGATCATTTGGACACATGAACAATGTATCTGAAATTTTTCTCTAATTAATATCCTTAGCAATAACTAAAGACATAAAGTCAGATTTGGGTAATGGGGTTAATTATAATGTGAATTTGGCATAAGTTTTGATATTTTGCAGAGTAAAGGTGGGAAAAAAAAAAAAAGTGGGATATTTAAAAAAGATATTTTGTGGTGCATTGTTGTATCTATGAAGTCTTACCACAAACCAGACATCTTTGCCTAACGGTTTCTTTCCTTTGGCTGTTTTTTTCAGATATCGAGCTACCATCATTCCCAGTGATCCGAGGGTCATCCAGGATATCAGCATCAGTGCTCCTGAAACACAATTTAATTATTTCTTCTTGTTGTCCCAACACAAAACCTCTCTCTGTAAGGTGGCCATGGATAGTTTATTTAATGGTTTATTAGTTTTGTTTTACAGCAAGACAAAAGACAAAACATTAGAGCTATAGTGTGTTGTTTCTGTCTCCCCCATGAGGAATTCTAAGTAATGACAACAACACTGTCAGTGTATCTACAAGCCTTTTTTGTGATCACTCCTGTTCCCCCACCCCCTCCTCCATGCCGTTGCTAGTAGCCAAGGAGGACATGGAGAATTACAGTGGGTACGGAAAGTATTCAGACCCCTTTAAATTTTTCACTCTTTGTTTCATTGCAGCCTTTTTCCAAAAATCAAAAAAGTTCATTTTATTTCTCAGTAATGGACACTCAGCAACCCATCTTGACAGAAAAAAACAGAAATTTAGAAATTTTTGCATATTTATTAAAAAACAAAAACTGAAATATCACATGGTCATAAGTATTCAGACCCTTTGTTCAGTATTTAGTAGAAGCACCCTTTTGATCTAATACAGCCATGAGTCGTTTTGGGAAAGATGCAACAAGTTTCTCACATCTGGATTTGGGTATCCTCTGCCATTCCTCCTTGCAGATCCTCTCCAGTTCTGTCAGGTTGGATGGTAAACGTTGGTGGACAGTCATTTTCAGGTCTCTCCAGAGATGCTCAATTGGGTTTAAGTCAGGGCTCTGGCTGGGCCATTCAAGAACAGCCACAGAGTTGTTGTGAAGCCACTCCTTCGTTATTTTAGCGGTGTGCTTAGGGTCATTGTCTTGTTGGAAGGTAAACCTTCGGCCCAGTCTGAGGTCCAGAGCACTCTGGAAAAGGTTTTCGTCCAGGATATCCCTGTACTTGGCCGCATTCATCTTTCCCCTCGATTGCAACCAGTCGTCCTGTCCCTGCAGCTGAAAAACACCCCCACAGCATGATGCTGCCACCACCATGCTTCACTGTTGAGACTGTATTGGACAGGTGATGAGCAGTGCCTGGTTTTCTCCACACATACCGCTTAGAATTAAGGCCAAAAAGTTCTATCTTGGTCTCATCAGACCAGAGGATTTTATTTATCACCATCTTGGAGTCCTTCAGGTGTTTTTTAGCAAACTCCATGCGGGCTTTCATGTGTCTTGCACTGAGGAGAGGCTTCCTTCGGGCCACTCTGCCATAAAGCCCCGACTGGTGGATTGCTGCAGTGATGGTTGACTTACTACAACTTTCTCCCATCTCCCGACTGCATCTCTGGAGCTTAGCCACAGTGACCATTGGGTTCTTCTTTGCCTCTCTCACCAAGGCTCTTCTCCCCCCGATAGCTCAGTTTGGCCGGACGGCCAGCTCTAGGAAGGGTTCTGGTCGTCCCAAACGTCTTCCATTTGAGGATTATGGAGGCCACTGTGCTCTTAGGAACCTTAAGTGCAGCAGAAATTTTTTTGTAACCTTGACCAGATCTGTGCCTTGCCACAATTCTGTCTCTGAGCTCTTCAGGCAGTTCCTTTGACCTCATGATTGTCATTTGCTCTGACATGCACTGTGAGCTGTAAGGTCTTATATAGACAGGTGTGTGGCTTTCCTAATCAAGTCCAATCAGTATAATCAAACACAGCTGGACTCCAATGAAGCAGTAGAACCATCTCAAGGATGATCAGAAGAAATAGACAGCACCTGAGTTACATATGAGGGTCACGGCAAAGGGTCTGAATACATATGACCATGTGATATTTCAGTTTTTGTTTTTTAATAAATATGCAAAAATTTCTAAATTTCTGTTTTTTTCTGTCAAGATGGGTTGCTGAGTGTCCATTACTGAGAAATAAAATGAACTTTTTTGATTTTTGGAAAAAGGCTGCAATGAAACAAAGAGTGAAAAATTTAAAGGGGTCTGAATACTTTCCGTACCCACTGTATGTGATGTTAATGAATTTACCGTTACATTGCATCCCTTGCCAAATGAGTTGTTACAAAGCTAATTAAGAATATAAGCTCCACACAACTCTCTCTGTATTTCTCAGAAGATTGTGGCGTACGGTGACTTTTCCCACGCAGAAACTTCTGTGAAGAAAATTACCTCTTCTAAAGAGTCCATGGTTTTTTTAATCCTCTGTGTCCTCCTTGGCTACTAGCAACTGTGTGGAGGAGGAGGAGGGGCGGTTTTGTTGTCATTACTTAGAGATCCTCATGGGGGCGACAAAAACTATGCACTATAGCTTTAGCTGACCAACAATAACAAAACAAGCAAAAACAGTGAATACAGGACAGGAGATATTAATTGTTGTTGTGATGTACTCTATATATTTTTCCTTGATTTTCAGTTTATGAGGATAGTTTTCTTGGCATTAACTACAGCAACGAGGAGCAATTTATTGTTAATTGTTGATACTGTATGTTGCCTAATCAAAAGGTAACTTCCAGTGCTGAAAAATGAAGCCAATGCGATTTTTTTTTATGTGAGTTGGTTGTTTGGATTCCTTTTATGTAGACATTCTGGTGAATGGATGTAGCTAATGGTTCAATACCATGGTAAATAGAGGGGGGAGTGTGAAACTTTGTGAGGCTTGTCCACTGGTGATAACAGTGGCTGAAGGTGAGGTGTACAGAATCTTGACCCAGGTAATAAATGATTCATCTAAGTGATGAGTAATGCAATAAATTAAAGAGTCACCGTGGGTTACTGGATGAATGTCTACTTTTGATCAAGGCAGTTTGATCTGAGTGAATTATGCATGGAATGGCTTTTTTTTATTCTGTGAACAAGCGTCTAACTGATGATTGATTGGGTCTTTGTTAGGTTAGGTTACTAATCTTATAACCCTTTCTCACCACTGCTCCTTGTATGCTCGGGTTGGCTGGTCTGCATTGTACACTGCATTAGACTTAATCATTGGCATATTATTTATTTATAAAGCTTTTCTGCTTCTGTCTTACCTACAGTGCTATATCCTTGAGAAAAAAGCCGCTTATTCCTGTTATCTGTCCCTAAGGTCTGCAATGAACTGGTTAAAAGGGCATTTAAATATGCTGCTCCCTCGGCGTGAAACAATTACCTGTCACCTTCGTGAGTTGGTCTCACTAGATGTTTTTAAAGAAATGTTAAATGACATGGAGGCAGGCACATCTGGCTGTACAGTAACATATGTTGGACTAATTGATCTTTGTTTGAGTTGTGTTAAAGTGCAATCTGGATGCAAGTGCTAAAGATAAGGTCAGGGGGCATCAAAATCACAAGGGCCTTGACCCTTCACAGCAAATGCTATCACAATCCAGTAGCTGTAAAGGTGTTGGACAAACCTAGTGACAATCATCACCATGCTTACATACTGCTGCTAGCAGTGGGTTCAGTTGGTGCTACTGGGGACATAGCTTAGGACAGGATCTCACCATGGGCTTTGAAGACAGTAGGTACACTGGCATCTTGGACAACTTCAGGGTTGGAAATGTTTATCGTTTTAGTGCTGATGAAGGTTTCTCCATGGATCTGGATTATTCCTGGAGAAGAGATGCATAAAACAAATGCATTTCAGACACATGTAAGGTACTAATAACGTTCCAAAATTATTGAAAATCAATTTTATTTATTGAAAAATGTGACCCTAATTGTTCTTGAGGAAGAACCACTAACAATCGCCCCATAAAATATGTGCACCTAAGTCTTTCACAAACCTAAGGATAACACTACTTTATGTATTGGTTATGTAACACGCTGTACTAGCTTAGATTTGGGAAAACGGTGACATAAATAAAAAGATGTCTGACAGAAGAGTCTTACAGTACGCTTGTGTTTCTTTCAGACAAGATGCAGGAGCAGACGATCTGTGGTTTATTGTCTAAATCACTTTATTTGAAGGTCCTAAAGGTGGCCCAATAATCAAACAACTACAGTAGATCACAGTCAAACCGGTCCATAAACCTCAGTCTGTAAACCTTGACCAACCCCAAATACTAGATCACCAAATGTGGATTAATCTGCCACTGAAAACATTCCCCATTAAATGCACCATGCCTTCCTGTTTCCATAACTATTGCTAAAAAACGTGAATGACATTAACATGTTTTCTACCCCTTTCTGTGTTGATGTGAAAGACAGAAGTTGCACATTGGGGCTTATGCAACGTCATGATACTTTCATTTGTTTTAAAAGATTTTTTATCTTTATTTCATAGGAGGGCTAAGGACAGGAGGGGGGGGGGGCATGCAGCAAAGGGCCATGGGTCGGACTCAAACCCAAGCCACTACGCTAAGGACTGAGCCTACATGAGGTGCAGGCTCAACCAGGTGAGCTTCCTGGGCACCCCGATGATACTCTTTAAAGAAGAGTGTGAGGGAAAAATTATGCTCAGTTGATTTGGCTTTAGATATTTGGTTTATAGACTCTACAAGAGCAGACCAATGGCTAAGTCACTTCTGTGATGTACTGTGAATCTCGATTACAAGACTTGAGCTTATAGCAGTTCTTATGGTTCTTTCATTTCAAGACCCAGCATCCCTATTAGGAGTGATGTTTACTACTGAGTGAATTGAATAGTGATAAAACTATCATACTACCAATTCAGTGGTAGATCACACAGTGCTTCAAACTGTTATTAGATTTAAGATAAATCTCTTACATTAAGACTCATAGACTTGCTCACTCTATATGTTTTTCTTAACACTCTGAGACCTAAGGCCATTTTTACAGTTTATTGTCCGTCTGGATTTATTTTATAAAAAAGCTTGTAAAACATCAACCCTGTTGTCTACAGTCAAGATTTGAACATCATTTTTTTCAGGACAAACTGGGTTATTAGAATATTTGGGTTGCAGTGACGTCACTTGCATGTTAAAAATGGTTCTAGGGCCTTAAAGACAAATAAATAAATAAAACGGAACATGACTCTTCCAGATATGTATTGATATCACAGACAGATAAGTAAAACCTAAGCCATTTTACTCTCTAAAACACTTGGGAGTCACACTGTGAAGAAATAATCATTATAACTTATACAGTTGACAAAATACATACATTTTTTCAAAGAAAGTCAAGACGCTTTTGCTCTCATGACATTTACTTATGCCAATAATAACATAATAATGTCATATTTATTGATATTACACCCACAGCAATGCTACACAAGCAAATGCGTGTCAAAAATGTGGGCCCTGACAGAGAAATTCGTTTTTTATATGTTCCTTATTAGACAATTCTCTGTAGTAGTGTCTTAGAATATTATACCTTGCATGCTTAAATTCATATTCATATCATAATCATAACTTTCATGCTTATCATATATTCATATCTTGCTTGACGTATATTCATGTATGCTTTATATTTTATAATCTTATATGCACATTTAACCAACTATGTTTTCCTTGAAACATCGCCATAAAGTCTACTCTGTTGTAAATCCTTTAGATAGTCTTAATTTCGAGGTCAGGCAGAGGGTCAGGTTGCCCCGGCAATCTGCACTCTGCCCTCCTTTTCCTGTGTAGGCATAAACCAAACACCAGATGCTTTAGACTCAACAACTGTAAATCTTTGTGTGTGTGTGTTTCAATAAAAAGACTTTGCTTTTAGTTTCTAGTTGCCAGAGTTCCGTGGAAGCAATGCTAGCAGGAAGGTTGCTGTCACGGATCTCTCCCTTTTGCAAAAGCTTTTTAACTACACATTTTGCCGTCTGCGTGTCTCGTTTCTTTGCTTGACCATGGTTATTTAGTAAGATAAAGTGTTATGAACCTGACAGGCCCCTTGGCCTTCTATACAGCCTATTGGCCTTTTTGTAGCCTCTGGCCTTCCATACAAGAGGGTGACGTTGTCTCCCATATATGGGCATGCTGGTGCCTATATTTCCGTAAACAACAGAGAGGAGAGACGGAGCCGCGAGCTAGTGGCAGAAATTAGTCAAAACGCGATGAATTATGGACATAAAGTGGATCAATCTTGGATGTAACAGTTTGGATTTAAAGCCCAACGACTCCGAAAGAGGCTGGAAGTTCCAGGCTCAATAGAAAATCACCTGTAGAGGCTAGAAGGACCCGGAAAATTAGATGCAACTTTTGGGGAGTCGATAGCTGTTATGGTTACTAAATTATTAAACTATGAATCAGAGGTGCTGTTTTTACGCGTGGGCGAGTGTCTCGGTCACAGAGGGTTTAATGTGGCATGAAATGTTTGATGACCCTAGTTCTAGTTCTAAAAACACATTGTCATCCCTGACACAGATACGTAAGTAGCCTTCTACAATGTCTTTATTACCATTGCTGCTGGGTCCATGGACAAACATGAGATAGTAGGCTTTGTTGAAGCCAGTGGTCCTCTGAAGAGAAATAATGTTCATGGAGGTGAAGGTACAGCTGATCACCCCATTCTGCACTGATGTTGTTATATTAGTAATGTTCCCCTGGTGGACAGTTAGAAATCATTTAAACGTCATGTGGAATCCACACAGTTACATATGCAGTTCACTCATTGTAAGGCCAAAGACAGGGCATTAAATATTTCACAGTCTGGCCTTTCACCTTGTCCAGATATAATTCAGTGGTATAAAAGGAACTTAAATACCAGAGGAAGAATATTTGGATATCTTCGTCCTGTTGAATAGGCATGCTGCACCCCCACCATGCCGTTGCTGCCGATGCCACAAATATAAATGTCATCATTTCCCTGCGGAGAGATAGAGTTAAGAATAAAAACCCATGTTTGGTTGGAATAACAATACAGCTGGATATTCTATAAAGCCCAATTAGGAACTAGTCAACAGAACATAATCATGATTGTTTGTCAGGCAGGGCGAGAAATCACAAATGTCATCTTTGGAGGTTCTTCAATGTGCTCAGTCTTTGCATTCGATTTTGAAATTGCTTGGGTCCAAATTAGAAATTTTGTTGCCAGAAGTTGGTACTACAAGTTAAGTTAATTAGCTATTACATATAATGACTAATTGATAAAACAATCCACAGAAACTTAAAGTTGACCAAAGGCTTTTGAGATATGGTATGGTATGGTTGGAAACACTGATCAACTGACAAATCATCCAACATCATCATCTATTGTCCCTTCTGTTTGCAAGGCAAAAAACGTGCTGACTCTTGATTTTTCGTGGGGCATTTTTTTTAACCCTTGTATTGTCTTCACTTTCGGGACCCTCTCATATCCCTCGGGTCAAATTAACCCGTAACTGATTTGGGGGTTGAAATAAAATTTTGTCTTTATCTCAATTTCAAACAATTGAGATAACATATACAGTGAGGAAAATAAGTATTTGAACACCCTGCTATTTTGTAAGTTCTCCCACTTAGAAATCATGGAGGGGTCTGAAATTATCATCGTAGGTGCATGTCCACTGTGAGAGACATAATCTAAAAAAAAAATATCCAGAAATCACAATGTATGATTTTTTAACTATATATTTGTATGATACAGCTGCAAATAAGTATTTGAACACCTGTCTATCAGCTACAATTCTGACCCTCAAAGACCTGTTAGTCTGCTTAAACCAGCACATGTCAAGGCCCGTCTTAAGTTTGCCAATGACCATTTGGATGATCCAGAGGAGTCATGGGAGAAAGTCATGTGGTCAGATGAGACCAAAATAGAACTTTTTGGTCATAATTCCACTAACCGTGTTTGGAGGAAGAAGAATGATGAGTACCATCCCAAGAACACCATCCCTACTGTGAAGCATGGGGGTGGTAGCATCACGCTTTGGGGGTGTTTTTCTGCACATGGGACAGGGCGACTGCACTGTATTAAGGAGAGGATGACCGGGGCCATGTATTGCGAGATTTTGGGGAGCAAACAAAGGCTACTGTACCAAATATTAACATAGATTTTCTCAGGTGTTCAAATACTTATTTGCAGCTGTATCATATAAATAAATAGTTAAAAAATCATACATTGTGATTTCTGGATTTTTGTTTTAGATTATGTCTCTCACAGTGGGCATGCACCTACGATGATAATTTCAGACCCCTCCATGATTTCTAAGTGGGAGAACTTGCAAAATAGCAGGGTGTTCAAATACTTATTTTCCTCACTGTATGTTTAGGGAATGCAATCAGTCTCTACTAGCACACAATTAAAAGTGGAAGTGTGATTAGTTTTTTGTCATAAGGTTATAATTCATGTTAAAAATCCACTATTGAAAAACATGAGTGGTCATATCCATGAATTGAGTCAGGAATACATGTTTATCACAGAAAATAAGGTAAGGCCATCAATTTTCAGGTAGAAAAATGTATACTTACCATTTTTCTTCTTGTAAAAATTTGAAATGCGTCAGTTTGACCCAAATACCACACAATGGTTAAATATGGGTCATGCATGGCATTAGGACATAGGCTATTTACATTATTACAGAGCTCACTGACCATGTTAGGATCATGATGTGCCTGCTTTTAACCATGTGTTTGCATACGCATGATGGCTTCCCTTGTTTATCATGTGTTACTTCAAAGCGTTGGTTGTGTGTCCTCAGAATGCAAGAGTATAAGGATGCAGCCTGGAGCGTCCCATGTCATCCGTCCCGTCTCATGCGGTCTCGTCTCATGCGGAGGTGTGTCCAACGGCAAATTCAGAGGGTCAAAAATACGAAATCGCGAATAATTTTCCAGACGGGTAAATTCGCAACCACATTTGTTGCAATTAATTGAAAAACGTTAAAAACTGTTAAAGTAACAATTTTGCCATACACATAGTTTGCTGATTTCTGAATGTTATGGTTGTGATGACAAGATAAATGTCTGGAATAAAATAAGCCTGCGTCAACTATCATGCTAATTAATAAAATACTTTTAATATATAGCCTATTTTTTTTTTTAACTAAACAATAACGGCAATCATACAAATGAATAAAACACTTTTAAAAAATATGTCTACAAGATAAATGCAGACTATCATAGGCCTACTGATGAAAAAAAACACTTAAAATATATGTTCGTCTATAAAATAAATGCAGATTATAGGCAAACTAAAAAAATCCTTCTGCCATCCCCGAGTTTCTACTTTTCAAAATAAAAGCATGCATCTGGATTAAAATACAATCTCTTACTTTTCAAAGTAAAAGCTCGAGTCAACTATCATGCTAAAGAATAAAATATTTGGTGTTTTTTTATATTTAAAAATATATGTCAGTCTCTAAAATAAATGCAGATTATAGGTAAACAAAAAATTTGAAGAATTTCTCTTCCGACAGAGGTCAAGCATTTGGTTTTGTTTTTAATTTTTTTCCCCCTTTCATACAATACAACACAAAATACAATAGAGCCGCTGGCGCGGAAGTGGAACAACAGTACAATCGCAATCTGGCCCAATGCCGTGGCAGCAGAGATTTTATTTATTTTTATTTTATTAATTCAGGATACGCAGTCGAATGCAGGACGGGTCCCAGAGACCCGACAGCCGAGGCCGCGGTAGTAGAAAAATACAACCGCGTTCTGCCCCGGGTCCCAGAGACCCGACAGCATTCTGCCCTGGGTCCCAGAGACCCGAAGGCCGAGGCCGTGGTAGTAGAAAAATACAACCGCGTTCTTCCCCGGGTCCGAGACCCGAGAGCATTCTGCCCCGGGTCTCAGAGAGCCGACAGCATTCTGCCCCGGGTCCCAGAGACCCGACAGCCGAGGCCGCGGTAGTAGAAAAATACAACCGCGTTCTGCCCCGGGTCCCAGAGACCCGACAGCATTCTGCCCCGGGTCCCAGAGACCCGAAGGCCGAGGCCGTGGTAGTAGTAAAAATACAACCGCGTTCTTCCCGGGTCCGAGACCCGAGAGCATTCTGCCCCGGGTCTCAGAGAGCCGACAGCATTCTGCCCCGGGTCCCAGAGACCCGACAGCCGAGGCCGCGGTAGTAGAAAAATACAACCGCGTTCTGCCCCGGGTCCCAGAGACCCGACAGCATTCTGCCCCGGGTCTCAGAGACCCGACAGCCGAGGCAGCGCTATACAGTCCAATGCTCTCTCCATGTTGATAAGCAGTTGTATTTGCAGCAATGTCCCAGTGAAGTGTGAAAACAATATAGAATATAAAATTAAAAAGAGTCTTGGAAAGAGTGTAACATGTTTTGTATTCTTGTTGTTGTGTGCAGAATCAGATCCTTGTTGTCCCTCCTCAGGCAATCCTGCCGTTAGTTGGCAGAAATGCGTCGCTGATGCAGGTTTCATCAGATGTAGCTACGTTAATATGGAACAACACAACCATAACATTCAGAAATCAGCAAACTATGTAGTAGGCCTATGGCAAAATTGTTACTTTAACAGTTATTAACGTTTTTCAATTGATTGCAACAAATGTGGTCACGAATTTACCCGTCTGGAAAATTAATCGCAATTTCGTGTTTTTGACCCTCTGAATTTGCCGTTGGACACACCTCCGTATGAGACGGGACCGCATGAGACGGGACGGATGACATGGGACGCTCCAGGCTGCAGCCATACCCGTCTCTCAGAATGTGCCGCTATGTATTCACAACATGATTTTAGGAACATGAACTGTGGGGGTGGTATTTACCAGGATGTGTGGAGAGGTCTCTGAACACTGCTGAACATGTATTATCTGCATAGTAGGATACTCAATAGTTTGAGTCTGAGATTCTCAAGGAACATATATTCACATGTTGGTGATCTGCCTACTATGCCCTCTGATGGATGTACTTTTTAATCCTCCAGGCATACATAAAGTAAGATGGCAAGTATGCTGCCCAAGAGCTATATTGATACAAATCAGGAAACATTTCATAGAATCAAGCTGTTGGTCTTCAAATTACCATTTTCTGATCATCTGAGAATCCAAAAGCGATGTATCCATTAGAAGCCCCTTTCATCTCATAGCGAATGGCTTCACCGGTGGGAGACGCCACCATGGCTGACATGAAATAACAGTCAGCATTGGCTGGGTCACAGTTTGAAGGCTGACTGAAACACACCTTGGTGACACTGCAGTTTTCTCCGGAGATACTCTTCTGCGGGTCTGAAGACTAAAAAAAACAACATAATTATGTTAATATAACCAGAGGAACACAACTCAAGCTGGTACTCATGATTGACAGTATACAATAGGCATTCACTTTGCATACTGTTAAATCTAGTATATTGTGTTGGCTTTCAAAGACGTGCAATTCATGTTTTCTTTTTTAACCATAACTACAGCCTTTCCCTTACCTTACCACACTGTGTCCGTACACAAATAATCTGGACATTCGACATGAGCTCATTTAATTGGATGTAATATGGACTTTTGCAAAATCATTTAATATCAACATTATTCTCTGGGGCTTGGTATATATAAACATTTTAAACTGGCAGTTGAATTGGGAGCTTTGGGTACTTGGCAGTTTTTGATATTTGATTCTGAAGACACAGTAGCCTATATCAGTCTATGGACACCAAAATATGTTAAAATTCAATATCCAGCCCTGGATTTAAGGCTAGCACCAAACAAGAAAGAGGGCATTCGTGGCTTTAGTGAATTGTTAATTGCTCTCAAACAAGTAGAAAATCTAGCGGTCTATAATAACAAATATATAAATTTGTCAAAGCCATGTCTAGTAAAACCAGCAGTTTGAAGGCATGATAGCAAGAGCTAAAAGACCATAGGTTAATGACATTAACAGTACATTTCTAGATAATGGTGTAAAGCAGGATGGATTCCCAATGAGGGTATGAGATCTTGGATTCAAAGTTCTTTCAACTCCTCATCATGGCTACTATATCTGAATGGGGTCCCAGGGCGAAGGGGTAGATAGTATATAAATATTTAAACAAATCTAAACGTAAAACATGTTAGACCTACAATGTATGTGGACCCTCAAAAGGGTCTGGGTCTGGCAAGACATCCATGCCTTCGACCCTCTTTAAGGATTGCTGTGGGAATAGAAAGAGGATCCAGCGACACTGGCCCTCATTTATCAACCTAACATAGAAACCAGCGTAGATATGAGGCCAGAAATCATCTTACGACAGGCTTTACGTGTGATTCATGAAACGATCGTATCAAACCAATCAGAGCGTAGGAATTGTAATTTAAATATCATGCTCCAATATATTCTCGGTTTTGAAGCCCCTACAATTTATGATATGGCGAGATGTAATCCGGCTAAGAAACGGAAACCTTTCAGAGGTGGAGATTAAAACCCTGATATCTCAGGTTCACTTACACTAATGTGTGTACTGTACTATTTTGCAGCCTAAAAACTGGTATTTAAGGCTGTAGAAAGAATGTGGAATGGAAAGAGTTCCCTGATGTGGTTAACAGTGTTGCTGTAGTAAATCAGACTCCAGCTGAAGTTTGTTTAACTTATTCATCTTTGACATACAGTTTGTATACTCCTAACAGTAATATACAGGCTTATATTGCAATCTCTTAGGCCTACATGTAGGTGTTCCTATATTTAAATAAAGTAAGAGTTTATGCACTGTTTTTATTACACTTGTGTTTTATTCATGAGTCAGAGCCAGGCAACCGTGAGCTGTGAGGGAGAGAAAGTTGTGCATCGTCAAGTTTCCTGTATTAAATGCCATTGCCGAACATACCACTATTCCTTTTAAAAGCGAGGAGTAATATCCTGTCTCCTTGGTATAGCCCCAGTTGGGGCTGTGTTGGACGCTGTTCTCTGGGCATCAGGTCAGCTGGCTCCATCACTACATTTATGGCGCCCTGTTTTCCTGCACAATGTTGTGCACAACCCCACAGGCTAAAACAATGTTCCAGACTTTTTCTGGCGTTTATAGTAGCCAACCCCCCCGTCCGCCTACTTTGTGGTTTTGTAGTTAGACAGCTATGTTCACACCCTGTTCCCAATCATCAGAGGTCTCCTTCCAACAAGAACTTCATTATCTCAAAATAAATAAATAATTACTAACAGGTGGTGCAAATTGCTGTGATGTGGTTGTTGTAGTTGGGAGAGTTGTAGATCCACCAGCAACACCATCAGCGAAGGTCATGGCAGGACTTGTAACACCAACCCAGAATGTATTGAAATTCAGCACGAAGGTTGCGCTGCAGATGAAACACGTGGCAATTATGCAAAGTAATGAATCCCTATGGTGACTGACTTAAGCATGGCTATAGAAAAGAACAGAATGGAATAAAACAAAAATAGTTTAATTCAACCTTACTGGAACTGGATGTTTTTTGCATTTCCTGGTGTATCTGGTGTCCATGTCACCTGAATGGAGGTCTTAGGAGACGCTGAATTGTGGGCTACAGCTGAGTTCTACACACACACACATAGAGAGAGAAAGAGAGAGAGAGAGAGAAGAGGATGTTGTCACATGTTCTATATAAAGGTTTATCACCTTAATGTGCCTGAAAGTATCCTGTGTTGGCACCAAGCGACACCAATCCTGCTGCTGAAACATGAACCCAATGCCCATTTGTTTGGATTAGCGCTTTGGGATTTGATTAGATGGGAAAGGTCGGGCCAGAACAACTTGATAGAGAAATGCTGACAGATGAAATATCTCAGTTTCAGTTTACATTGAATGGCACAGGTGTTTGGTGTACTATGATATGGTAGTATATAAGGTGTTTTATATTTTTATATATATATATAGGTTTGCATCACCAACTATGAATACCAGAGATGGCAAAAGTACTCATACTAAGTAGAAGTACAGATAGTTGTGTTCAAAAATACTCTAGAAGTCAGAACTCAGTAGAAGTACTGATGTAACTTCTTTACTCAAGTAAAAGTAACAAAGTTACTGGCCTGAATTTTGGAATTTACTTAAAGTATAAAAGTAAAAGTAGCCTTGTGAATGACAATCATTTAAGTGCACGCTGAGAAAATTCAGTGGAAAACATGCTCTTTATATGCCATGGGCTATATTTTAAATGGATGTCTGCCAATAGGCCTAAAACGTCACATACAGTGGGTACGGAAAGTATTCAGACCCCTTTAAATTTTTCACTCTTTGTTTCATTGCAGCCTTTTTCCAAAAATCAAAAAAGTTCATTTTATTTCTCAGTAATGTACACTCAGCAACCCATCTTGACAGAAAAAAACAGAAATTTAGAAATTTTTGCATATTTATTAAAAAACAAAAACTGAAATATCACATGGTCATAAGTATTCAGACCCTTTGTTCAGTATTTAGTAGAAGCACCCTTTTGATCTAATACAGCCATGAGTCGTTTTGGGAAAGATGCAACAAGTTTCTCACATCTGGATTTGGGTATCCTCTGCCATTCCTCCTTGCAGATCCTCTCCAGTTCTGTCAGGTTGGATGGTAAACGTTGGTGGACAGTCATTTTCAGGTCTCTCCAGAGATGCTCAATTGGGTTTAAGTCAGGGCTCTGGCTGGGCCATTAAAGAACAGCCACAGAGTTGTTGTGAAGCCACTCCTTCGTTATTTTAGCGGTGTGCTTAGGGTCATTGTCTTGTTGGAAGGTAAACCTTCGGCCCAGTCTGAGGTCCAGAGCACTCTGAAAAGGTTTTCGTCCAGGATATCCCTGTACTTGGCCGCATTCATCTTTCCCTCGATTGCAACCAGTCGTCCTGTCCCTGCAGCTGAAAAACACCCCACAGCATGATGCTGCCACCACCATGCTTCACTGTTGAGACTGTATTGGACAGGTGATGAGCAGTGCCTGGTTTTCTCCACACATACCGCTTAGAATTAAGGCCAAAAGTTCTATCTTGGTCTCATCAGACCAGAGGATTTTATTTATCACCATCTTGGAGTCCTTCAGGTGTTTTTTAGCAAACTCCATGCGGGCTTTCATGTGTCTTGCACTGAGGAGAGGCTTCCTTCGGGCCACTCTGCCATAAAGCCCCGACTGGTGGATTGCTGCAGTGATGGTTGACTTACTACAACTTTCTCCCATCTCCCGACTGCATCTCTGGAGCTTAGCCACAGTGACCATTGGGTTCTTCTTTGCCTCTCTCACCAAGGCTCTTCTCCCCGATAGCTCAGTTTGGCCGGACGGCCAGCTCTAGGAAGGGTTCTGGTCGTCCCAAACGTCTTCCATTTGAGGATTATGGAGGCCACTGTGCTCTTAGGAACCTTAAGTGCAGCAGAAATTTTTTGTAACCTTGACCAGATCTGTGCCTTGCCACAATTCTGTCTCTGAGCTCTTCAGGCAGTTCCTTTGACCTCATGATTGTCATTTGCTCTGACATGCACTGTGAGCTGTAAGGTCTTATATAGACAGGTGTGTGGCTTTCCTAATCAAGTCCAATCAGTATAATCAAACACAGCTGGACTCCAGTGAAGGTGTAGAACCATCTCAAGGATGATCAGAAGAAATAGACAGCACCTGAGTTACATATGAGGGTCACGGCAAAGGGTCTGAATACTTATGACCATGTGATATTTCAGTTTTTGTTTTTTAATAAATATGCAAATATTTCTAAATTTCTGTTTTTTTCTGTCAAGATGGGTTGCTGAGTGTACATTACTGAGAAATAAAATGAACTTTTTTGATTTTTGGAAAAAGGCTGCAATGAAACAAAGAGTGAAAAATTTAAAGGGGTCTGAATACTTTCCGTACCCACTGTATATGATTATTGTGATTATTGTGAGACTGGGACTCCAGGTCAATAAGAATCTGACTGAGCAGCAAGATATGAATGCAGTTGTGATTATGTGAGAATTCACAGAATCTAGTTCCTCTTTTTTTTAACATTTCTTAACATTTAAAGGAATCTACATGTATGTGTGTGGGCTCAGATATGGCTTCTGTAAAGAAAATAAAGCATGAAATATAAATTACTAAACAGACATTAATTAAGAAGTTCCCCAGCACAGTGGCCAGGAGTCATTCTTGATGCCTATTATCTCAAACATCTCTCTGAGATAAGACCGAGGATGATTGGGAATGTCTTGCTGCTTGTGTGCTGAATCTCTGGGATCTCTGTTTTCTTAATTTTCATGTTGCCGTCCATACTACTATGTTAGCGCCATCAAGCCGCAATGATTTGCCGCGAATGAATGCCACCGAATCTGTTGAGTTGTCTTGTAGTGGTGACAAGTGTAACATATATTCCCATCCAATTAGATTGAATTTGGTATTGATGATGCAAAAAATAATAACGGTAACTCCACTGAAATTATTTGAAACTAAAGTAACGAGCCAATTTTGTAAAAGGTAAGGAGTAGAAAGTACCAAAATTTGTGTTAAAATGTAAAGAGTAAAAGTCAAAAGTCAGCACAAAAATAAATAGTAAAGTAAAAAATAATTGAAAATCTACTTTAGTACACTAATAAAGTATGTGTGCTTTGTTACTTCCCATCTCCGATGAATACTGAGCAGTAAGCGTGAAAGTGAGCTGGATTTTCTCATAGTATAATATGTTGGCTGCTGTAGTCCTGCATTTTGTTCACAGTAAAGCCTGCTGATTAGGAGAAAACTTACAGGTTTATTGATGCAGGGTAGGGTCTGAGCGTTCGTTGGTATCAGGGAGAAGGAGCCCACAGGAGAGGAACCCCCCACCTCTCTAGCCACTAACAGAAAACCAGTGAATGGTGAGGTGGCTGGAGCCTGGAGTGTAACTGGGGGATAAAAAAAAAAACACAACAGCACATTTACACAGTTGTGGCTCAGTGCTAGAGCGGTCGCTTCCCAATTGGAAGGTTGGCACAGGTTCAATCCCTGTCAGTCCCATGTCAAAATGTCCTTGGGCAAGACACTGAACCCCAAGTGTAAATGTGTGTGAGTGTTTATCTGATGAGCAGGTGGCAACTCTTACGGCAGCCTCTGCCACAGTATATGAATGTATGTGTAAAAGCACAGTAAGTAGTCGTTAAGACTAGAAACAAAATAAAACATCCTGTTAATTTTCAACATAAAATACACCGTACTTACGGTAGCTCATATTTACCTGCACTACACCTTGAAAAATGTTATAATGGGGCGGAGACAGGCCTGAGGTCAACAGGCCACAGGTTTTGTGGTTCTGTTTATAAAAACTACATCCTCTTATATCGCATGATCATACTGGAATTTGTGAGATCTCCTGGGTCCTTGTGACTTCAGCAGTCAATCATGGCCACAGCCGTTCAGCAACAAATCCGGACCTGGTGGGTAATGACGGACGGCGGAGCACGGAGCCGACACGCAGAGGAGCCGATCCGCAACCAAGACCCAAGTGGGGACGGATGGGGTCTGGGCAGTGAAAAGGTGTTTAACGGCCTTTACACAATTTGGAAATCACTAACTCTGTCTCCGGAGTGAATCTAACTATGCAGTGCAATACATTGGAAAAACAACAATATGTGTATTTCTTTATCATTTTTTTTGAGTAATGTATCGAATATTCTTAAAGCTGTACTTTGTTAGTAGTGATAGGTAGCTTACTGTTTTTTAGTTGTTATGTTTTGAGCATGTTTAAATCATAACTGCACCCAGATTTAGTTTTACTTTTTAGTGGTCAATACTTATTCTTTCATTTTTTGTTTAAAAAACCATAGTCATCACATTAGTTGTTTTTTTAATAATCAGCTTAAGTATGCAGTGCACAGATCATGTAAAGCAGCGATAACTTAAAGTTCTAAAGTGTCTGTATGGGAAGGCCGGGGTCATTTAAACTGTTGCCCGTGGCCCATGAAAAAAAAGATGTTTTGAACAGTTTCTGTCCTAGTTAAAAATGTTTGTTAATAACGTTCTGTTAATATTTTGGATGTGCATTTATGTTATCTGGGTTTTGGTTTTGTGAGGATGATTTAGTTCATGTTTATCTACGTTTATTGCTGTAGCATGACCGAGACCCTAGTGGGGACGATAACCTCTGGGCAATTAGTGTGCTCAATGTCAAATACATAGCTTGGAAATCAGTAACTCGGTCTAATGTGTGCATCTTACCATGCAGCTCACCGCAATACATTGGAAAATGTCAATGTTATGTGTTAGGGGTTGTGTTCAGGTTGGGAGCTGTGTGTTTTGTTTTAAAATAATATTACAAAAAAATGTCTTTGTTTAATTCGAGAACGGAATCTGGTGTGGTGTTCTGTTACCTTGTAGGGCTTTATCTTATGTTACTTTATCATTTTTAATTTTGCATCCAGGGGAAAAGTGCCAAGTCCTTGTACTTTCTCGTCCTTTTTCCTTTCTCACTCACACACATAGCCACTTGGTATTTGGAATTGGCACAGAGTTAAGTAACAGGTGCTCTGTGTAAATATGCGCTACTTTGCATACATTTCCAGAGGACAAATGTGATCGTTGGAGAAAAGCCAGGTTCAAAATTATTTTTAATTTGTGGACATATTAGAGTCAAAGGTTTTACAGACGGGATTTTGGATATCTGCTTTAATCACTGCATGAATCAGAATATGGTGTCAACAGCCACAAAAATCTATTTTTTTCCACGTTTTTATGATTATACAGCTCCATACAGTTATTTATAGGATATATTTGTATTTGTATGTTAATATGATGTAAATATGTTTTTCTTAGCTTTATTATACCCATTTGCAATAACTGCAGACCTCTTACTTATGTACAGTCAGGTCCACAAATATTGGGATATCAACACAATTCTAATCTTTTTGGCTCTATACACCACCACAATGGATTTGAAATGAAACGAACAAGATGTGCTTTATATGCAGACTTTCAGCTATAATTTGAAGGTATTTACATCCAAATCAGGTGAACGGTGTAGGAATTACAACAGTTTGTATATGTGCCTCCCATTTTTTAAAGGGACCAAAAGTAATGCTACAGATTAACAATCATAAATCAAACTTTCACTTTTTTATACTTGGTTGCAAATCCTTTGCAGTCAATTACAGCCTGAAGTTTGGAACGCATAGACATCACCAGACGCTGGGTTTCCTCCCTGGTGATGCTCTGCCAGGCCTCTACTGCAACTGTCTTCAGTTCCTGCTAGTTCTTGGGGCATTTTCCCTTCAGTTTTGTCTTCAGCAAGTGAAATGCATGCTCAATCGGATTCAGGTCAGGTGATTGACTTGGCCATTGCATAACATTCCACTTCTTTCCCTTAAAAAACTCTTTGGTTGCTTTTGTAGTATGCTTCGGGTCATTGTCCATCTGCACTGTGAAGTGCCGTCCAATGAGTTCTGAAGCATTTGGATGAATATGAGCAGATAATATTGCCCGAAACACTTCAGAATTCATCCTGCTGCTTTTGTCAGCAGTCACATAATCAATACATACAAGAGAACCAGTTCTATTGGCAGCCATGCATGCTCACTCCATGACACTACCACCACCACCATGCTTCACTGATGAGGTAGTAAGCTTTGGATCATGAGCAGTTCCCTTCCTTCTCCATACTCTTCTCTTCCCATCACTCTGGTACAAGTTGATCTTTATCTCATCTGTCCATAGGATGTTGTTCCAGAACTTTGAAGGCTTTTTTAGATGTTGTTTGGCAAACTCTAATCTGGCCTTCCTGTTTTTGAGGCTCACCAATGGTTTACATCTTGTGGTGAACCCTCTGTATTCACTCTGGTGAAGTCTTTTCTTGATTGTTGACACACATACGCTACCTCATGGAAAGTGCTCTTGATCTGACCAACTTTTGTGAAGGGTGAATTCTTCACCAGGGAAAGAATTATTTGGTCATCCACCACAGTTGTTTTCTGTGGTCTTCCGGGTCTTTCGGTGTTGCTGAGCTCACCGGTGTTGTTCCAATAGTTGATGATTGGCTACACCTAATGTTTTTGCTATCTCTCTGAGGGATTTGTTTTGCTTTTTCAGCCTAATGATGGCTTTCTTCACTGATAGTGACAGCTCTTTGGATCTCATATTGAGATTTGACAGCAACAGATTCCAAATGCAAATAGCACACTTGAAATGAACTCTAGACCTGTTGTCTGCTCCTTGTAAATGGGATAATGAGGGAATAACACACACACCTGGCCATGGAACAGCTGAGCAGCCAATTGTCCCATTACTTTTGGTCCCTTAGAAAGTGGGAGGCATATACAAACTGTTGTCATTCCTAAACCGTTCACCTGATTTGGATGTAAATATCCTCAATTTAAGCTGAAAGTCTGCAGTCAAAGCACATCTTGTTTCATTGTTTCATAGTTTAATTTCAAATCCATTGTGGTGATGTATAGAGCCAAAAAGATTAGAATTGTGTCGATCTCCCAATATTTATGGACCTGACTGTATGTAAACATGCAATGACACAATGTTGAAATGCAACATTTTATTTAGAAATTAAACCCATTCATAACCCATCTGCAAAATCGTAGGCCCGACTCTTGTCAGCAGACTGGGAAAATGAGTGATTCATGTGTGGTGACAGTTTGAGAGAAGCGAAGGACACACGGGTGAGGTCACGTAAAAGCTGACTTGTATTCAATGCTATTGTTGGATAGTTAGGTGCTTGCATTAATGTTGCAAAACAGCTAGAAATGTATTGAGAACAGAGTGTGCTTTGCAGCTGGGGCACAGCGTCTTTAACAGAAAATATGAAGCAAGGGGGAGACACACACACACACACACACACACACACACACACACACACACACACACACACACACACACACACACACACACACACACACACACACACACACACACACACACACACACACACACACACACACACACACACACACACACACACACAGACAGAGTACAGGCAGGGCAGATTAAACCACAGTCAAGGCCGTAGCACGCTAGATAACACAAGGGAGAAGGCCTGTTGAATGTGAAGAGACAGTGAGCAGCGAGGGGGGGCTCCCAAGAAGAGAATGATTACAAAGGGACAGGCAGGTTAAGGAGTGCCCCAGCAAGAATATAGCTAACCAATCAGGCTCCAGAAGGAGAACCAATATCTATCTGAGCACACCAATGTAAAAGTGCCTTTTTGGGGAATCTCTGCGCTAGGCAAGATTTCCATTTGGTCCGTGCACGTATAACTGCCCGGAAAAGCATTTCGTCTGTCTGCAGCGTCTTTAATAAATTTTTATATCCTAACTCAGTGGATTTGAAGTGACTCATTGCACAGAAGGATAAATTCTCCAACAAATTTGGTAGCAGAGGATGGTTGTCTAGAGATCCAGGAGAATTTCGCTGGATCCCGTATTGTACGGGCATTCAGCCCTACAGGACTAAAAGGGTACGGGACCAGGAGGATTCGGGTCTGATCACACCGAGCGCTCAACAAAACAGGTAAGCAGAAGCCTTTTTAATTAAAATTCTGCGATTGATCAAAACAAAATAAAGTGTGATCAGACTGGATTTTAACTGGTTCTAGTAAACCTATTGTCAGACAGACCAAATGTGGGGCAGGGTAGGATTGTGAAAGGTTGAAAAAGAGTTAAAGATTTGAAAAAGTGAAGATATCAGTAGTGGTAGGAGATTGATAGGAAAAGTGTAGGTTAGACTGACTAAGAGAAGTCATGAGTTGGGTAGGAGAATGGTAGGGACAGTTAGTCAGTAGATGATTAATGAGATATTTTAAACGGTAGGAGATTGATAGATGAATACGGTAGGTTAGACACACTGACTAAGAGAAGTCATGAGTTGGGTAGGAGAATGGTAGGGACAGTTAGTCAGTAGATGATTAATGAGATATTTTGTAGGAGATTGATAGATGAATTAGGTTAGACACATGACTAAGAGAAGTCATGAGTTGGGTAGGAGAATGGTAGGGACAGTTAGTCAGTAGATGATTAATGAGATATTTTAAACGGTAGGAGATTGATAGATGAATACGGTAGGTTAGACACACTGACTAAGAGAAGTCGTGAGTTGGGTAGGAGAATGGTAGGGACAGTTAGTCAGTAGATGATTAATGAAGAATGTGGAATTAAATATTTTAGATGATACACCGATTCAAAGGAGTTCAGATACATTGAGTGGTTTTACAGATGTTGTAACTGATTTGGAAATACCTGATTGTCCGTGTCCTGAGTCCGCCGCGGCTCCAGTAGTATTGATTAGGGGTAGAAAAGGCCACTTTATCACTTGTCATCAGCATGAAACGTGGGAATCAGCTGAACGGGATCTGACGTTTTGGATATTCGTTGTCATTTTATTGCTTCTCTCGTTGGGATATTTGGCTCTATATTTGGTTTTAAGATATTACGGCTGAATAACTTATAGAATACAATGACTACGGAATATGGTAAATTGTTGTTAGAAGCATTGAAGAGGGAAGGGAAGAAGGATGATGTGAAAAGAGGAAAAGTGTTGGTTGAAGAGTGGGAGAAAGGTGGATGGGTGCCGGTTACCGGGGCGCCGTCCCCAGATCAATTAGGACGGATAATTGAATATGAACAAGCCAAGTTAGACCATGCAGCAAAAGCAGTGGAGGAGGAACAAAAGAAGGGGTTCAGAATAGGGAAGCCTAAACAGAAAAGGTATGAAGAAGAAAAGTTACAGTGGGGAATTGGGAACAGGCTGACTAAGGCAATGTCCAAAAAACTAATGAAAGAACACATGCCAGACAGTAAAGCTCCAGACTCAAAACCAATCACAGAGAAAGGGGACCCCAATATAGATTTTGCCCCCAAGTCTTCCAACCCATTCTATCCTGATTTGACTCAATATGAGGGTAGTCCTCCGGCGTATTCACTACCCACCCAAAAACCAACAAATTTGACAAGCCCAACGCCAGCAATACAGGCCCCGATTGTGACGGCCAGCCTCAGCCCAAACTCATTACAGATAGATATGCCCACCGACCCCACAGTGAGAGATCTGACTAACCGAATTCAGGACTTAGAATGCTACCTTATGGTCCAGCGAAACGCAGAGGAAGGTGCCAGACAGAGACAGGGACCAGCACAAGACCAGGAGCTTAGTACTCCGGGGCCATCTAGACCTCAAACACCACAAGGAGGGGCAGTGGGGTTCATACATGACAATCCAGAACATTTTCATGTCCCGAGCAGGCGTAGGGAGAGGATGTCACAGGAAGATAGCAGAAAGGAAAAGTCACTGTTAAAAGAAGAAAGAGATAGCAGTAGTACAGATCAGGACTCGTCACCTGACGTTCGCAGGAAAAGCCAGGCACACACTCAACCCCCCCCAATATCTGAAGGAGACCTAGAACTGAGGGGCGATTTCACCTGTACGTTGAGTGGCTTAGAAGGTCCTCGGCGTTCGACCAGAATCAGAGACAGACAGGTGGCAGATATTGACAGGACACAGAGAAAAGTTGAGCGCAAGCTTAATAAACAAATAGATAGGAGCATTAGAAAACTAGAGGAAGAGCTGATGCAGAGAAATCTCCTAAGTGGCGGAGAAGAGGACAGAGAAGAGAGGGGGGCGGGTGTGTTTCCTCTAAGGCCAGTGATGGGCGCTGGAGGAGGGGCCCTGATGTACAGACCTTATTCATTTGGGGATCTGGAATCTCTGGTTGCAAAACTCCCCTCCCTAACTGGAGGGGCTGAACATTACAAAGAAGCATTGGATAGGCTAACGGCAGGGGTAGATCTCTGTCTGGGCGACTATAGGGCCATACTCTCTAGAACAATGGGCTCAGATGAGGCAAATCATGTATTAGCAGTAGCCGGAGTAGGGGTTACATGCCCCGCTCCAACACCAGCCACCATATTTGGCCCCCAGTTATGGGCAGAACTGCACCGTAGGTACCCCACCACTGGAGATCTCTCTGCTTGGCATGATTTTAAGAGACAGGAGGGAGAAAACTTTGACACATACATAGATAGAGCAAAAAGAGTTTGGCAGAAGGCCATGCGCGAGCCTTGGGACCTTACACGCACCACCACTTCCCTATTCAGACATGGGGTAATACAGGGGCTGCCCACATCAGTTCAGAGACAACTAGAGGGGGTAGTGGGGCTGAAATCCATGCCAGGGGACCAGTGGGCGGAGAGTGTGCGTCATTTCCTCGCCCAACACCAGAAATCGGCCTCCTCACAAGATGATGAGCTAAAGCAGCTACAAACCAAACTGCTAAAGAAACAATTGGAAGACTTAAACAAACCTAAGACACAAAAGGCCAAACAACTCCCTATCACTGACGCATCTGCTGCATTAGTGAAACCCGTGGTAGAAGCGGTGACTCAACTGTTGCAACGGCCACAGAATCAGTGGCCGGCCCCTCCCCAACCCCCATGGCCCCCAGCCAACCAAAATGCCCCATATCAGCAATGGCAGAAGCCGTCAAGGGGAAGAGGAAATTTCCAAAAGGGGAGGGGGAGAGGAGGACCCATGGCACCCCAACGAAACCAGCCCCACTTCCACTGTTATAACTGTGGCCAACTGGGCCACTATGCACGTGATTGCACCCGCCCACAGCAGCCCCAGCAACCGGAAATCACACGACATCCTGCCGAGCCATGGCCTGCATCTCCTGTAAACCAACAGCTGCAGCAACAATGGTATGATGAACAATGAAGTTTAGCTCCCACTGACTACCACTTTTCCCCCACATCAGAACCATTAATCACACTCACCATTGAAGGCAAAACACACACCATGCTAGCAGATACAGGAGCCACATTCTCTTGTTTAAACCACACTTTTTTCCCACCATCTGATAAAACTCAGTCAATTATGGGAGTCAGTGGGACCCCTATCTTACAATATTTTACTAACCCTTTGACCACCCACATGGGCCAACAGACACATAGCCACGCCTTCCTCATCTCACCCACATGCCCTGTTAATCTCCTGGGCCGTGACTTAATGTGTCCACCTCACTATCTGGATGGATGGGGATGGCGTGCATGTTACCGACTCTCCACCACCCATGTCCACGACAACATTCCCCATTACTATATTGGCACTCACTCCAGCTCCAGTCCCACCATTGCATCAGTTTGTTTATTGGTTGCGCCTCATTCCATCAGGCCCCAACACTCCATCCATACAGCACACATTCCACCTCCTACGCCCACAGATATACAAACTTCACCCCTACATGACTCCACTCACTCATGTACACTGCACCTTACATGTGGCAGAAGATCTTGACACCCCATATCAGGATGACTGGGAAGATAACATGAAAGACCAGAAACAGCTCGTCTCGTGTCAAGCTATATACTGTGGAAAAGAAGGCGTGGCCGCACATGCACAGCTTACACGGTTTGGCGAACAGTGGTATAAGCTGTGGGACTCAGCAGTGCCTCATGTCACACTGGCTGTGGGTTTCGGGCAAGAAGCCAGAAGTTTGGGACCAATGGTGAAGAGAGCCATCACACAGGATTGGGATTACACAGCAGTGAAGGGCCTGTTTCAGTCTCGCCAAGAACCTGACCTGTGGTGTTTCAGATCACCACGGACAGTTGACCACGCTCAGCCAGAAGTCCTACCTCTCCCCAGAGAACAGGGCCTGCCACGCACGGACCACCCCAGTGCTCAGGCTGCCCTGGCTTCAGTTCCCACCGCAATGTTCACTAAGTCCCCCTACGATGCAGGACTGCTAGACACGCCCCCAGTGGTTGTCAACATCCAGAAAACCTTTCTCACCCGCATCTACCGCCCCCAGTACCGCCTCACCCCAGAGCAGGTGGACGGTATTGCACCTACTATCCAAGGACTTCTGGAGGCAGGTGTTATATATCCCACCACCTCCAATTGGAACACTCCTATTCTTCCCGTTCCCAAGGCTGGGGGAAAGGGCTGGCGGATGGTCCAAGACTTCCGCCCCATAAATGATATCACTGTGCCTGCTGTGCACCCGGTCCCTGACCCCCACGTCTCCTTAATGTCTCTCTGCCCCTCCTTCACCCACTTCTCTGTCATCGACCTGGCCAATGCCTTTTTTCTGTGTACCCTTGCATCCCTCTTCACAATATATGTTCGCATTCACCTACAATGGCCAACAGTACACATACACCAGACTACCACAAGGCTACAGAGATTCCCCAGGCCTCTTCAACCGCATATTGAAGACCCATCTGCTGGAATTACAACTTCCCACCTCTGTGATCCTCATACAGTATGTGGATGACCTGCTGCTCGCAGCAACGGATGCCGTCACGTGTGTCGACCATTCAGTCCAGCTGTTGCAGTTCCTCGCCACCAAGGGATACAAGGTCAAAAGAGAGAAACTCCAGATAGCCCGCAGACAAGTCCTCTTCCTCGGCAGAGACATCTCATCCGGAGCCCTGGGTGTCTCCCCCGCACACCGCCAGAGCATCCTCCATCACCCTCTTCCTCTGACTGTCTCTGACATGCTGTCCTTTTTTGGGCCTGACAGGCTACAGCAGGTCTCACATCCCCGATTATACCAACCGGACAGTTTCCCTCAGAGCCCTGGTCGCGGAGGCAGGCAACAGAAACCTACAAGCATCCCTGAACTGGACCACTCAAGCAGAATCCGCCTTCTCGGACTTGAAACAGGCTCTGGCCCAAGCCGCCACCCTCACCTCACCAGACTATACCTTACCCTTTCACATGGATGTTTCTGAAAAACACGGCTTTTTGAACGCCGTTCTTTTTCAGAAAAAAAGGGGGAGACAGACACGTACTGATGTACCATTCATCCAGACTGGACACAGTGGAAAAAGGCCAGACTTCATGCGCAAAGATATATAGCAGCACTGGCTAAATCCATTGACAAAACTGCACATGTGGTGATGTGCCACCCACTGACCATACACACCACACACGGCGTGGTGGCCTTTCTCACAAGCACAGAGTTCTCATACAGCGCCACCAGAAAGAACAAGCTCCAACAGACCTGCACGCAGCCACACATCAGCTACACCACAGAAGGGATCAACATGGCAGATGCAATAGGGATGGAAGGAAGCCCACACAAGTGTGAGGAACTGGCGGCCATGGAAAGTAAAGTCAGAGATGACTTACAGAACGAACCACTAGGAGAGGCAGACATGTGGCTCTACACGGACGGATGTTGCTACAAGACAGAGGAAGGGACAAACCGCGCCTCATATGCGGTGGTCCAACAGAGCCCAGACGGCAGTCACCGCACGTTGGAATCAGGAATAATCCCCCAACCAGCCTCAGCACAAAAGCGGAACTGCATGCACTCACAGCAGCGCTCAAGCTAGGAAAAGGAAAAAAGGTGAACATCTACACCGATTCTGCATACGCACATGGAACAGCACACCTGGATGCAGTGATGTGGAAAAGGAGGGGGTATCTGACATCAGCCGGAGCCCCCATAAAGCACCAGCAGGAAGTAATAGAGCTAGTTGCAGCCATGGAAGGACCAGAAGGTCTGGCCATCATGAAGTGTAAGGGACATGACCAATCCCAGGGAGAGTAAGCGCGGAAACGAAGCAGCTGACGCAGCAGCGAAAGAGGCTGGGGGATATACTCCCAAAATGATGATCACAACTGTGGAACCCAGAGTCATAGGCACACTCACGGAGAAAGACATAATGGACATGCAAACAAAAGCAGGTGCCTATGAATGGAATCAGTGGCAAAGACACGGGCCACGAAAGATCATAAGGGTCTCTGGAGATCACATGAGGGAAAACTCGCAGCCTCGGCAGACATGTGCCGCCTCTTGTTGCCAGAGGCACACGGCCCACGCACGAGAGCAGGAAACAGACAATGGACAATATCATGCAGTTGTGGTGGCACCCAAACATGAGAGACATTGTGACCCATTACTGTCAGGAATGTGGGGTGTGTGGGGATTTCAACGCTAGAAAACCATACACGACCCTACAGGGCGCATTTCCGGTGCCCTCAGCCTGTTTCCAAGACATTAGCATAGACTACACAGACATGGGGGCAGAAAATGTAGTGCAGGGAAAAAGGTATTTGTTAGTGATGGTCGACAGGTTCTCAAGATGGGTGGAGGCAATCCCCACGAGACATGAGGATGCAAAGACAGTGGTAAAGTGGCTAAGGACAGAACTCATTCCCAGATACGGCGTTCCACGCCAAATCAGGTCAGACAATGGGTCCCACTTTAATAACAAGATGTTACAAGAAGTGGAACAAGCACTAGGAATAGTGCACACCTTTGGGTCGGTGTATCATCCCCAGTCTCAAGGACTGGTGGAGAGAGCCAACCAGACATTGAAAGCTAAGATAGCTAAAGTTTGTGCAGATAGCAAACTAAAGTGGGTAGATGCGCTTCCCTTGGCCCTCATGGCTATGAGGTCCGCAAAAGGGGGAGTCACTCATCTGTCGCCACATGAAATATTAACGGGTAGGAAAATGCCGGGCCCACCCAGTGATGGAGGTCATATGCCATCACTGGATGTGCAGCAGGTAGAAATGTCTGAATACATGAAAAAACTGACATCACTGGTTGCAGCTCTCTCCACACAGGTGCAGGCGGCGTACCAACAGAAGGAGGGCGGACAACCATCACCCCAGGTGAAGGTAGGTGACTGGGTCAGGGTTAAAGTTCACAAGAGAAAGTGGACTAACCCCAGGTGGACTGGACCGTACGAAGTGAAGGAGGTTACTTCACACTCGGTCCAGGTAAGAGGCAAAAAGGGGGCTCCCTGGCACCACCTGACGCATTGTGCCCCAGCCACCCCTCCTGAACGCTCATTAGCGTCCATTCGAGAATCAATTCGGCAAAATGTCAATTGACTGGAGACGTTGTTTTGGGGACCCAAGCAACACACACCCGACAGAAAGGGGAGGAAAAATGATGGGGGGAAAAAGACTCATAATAGTGGTGGTACTCCTGTTACTAGCGGGGGGAGTTTGGTGGGTGTGGGAAGCAAGGGCTGAGCATGATAGGGCAATGGCTAGTAAGACCAATACTTCCAGCACCACCCCCCGAAGTCCCGTCAAGAAGACGCAGAAGCTCCCCCTCCCAAGCAAACAAACCTCCTCCCAGGTGTGGAGCCAAATTAGTGCTGAACTACACTAAGGGGTCCACCACATCATTCACTTTCGATTTATGTGCCCTAGTGGACTGTAAGGGCAACAATTACTCATATAAGGGAAAAGATATTTACTTATGTGATGGTCCTCAGGTAGTTCATTGTGAGACACAGGACAAGGCCCCACCAGTACAGGGACTCTGTAATAGTTGGTACTTAGTGGGATGGACCACCGGAGATTGGACCCCGTATGCCCCGTCGATTTGTGATAAAGATGACGGCTGGAGCGGCAGATATGTCTGTAGTTCCAGTGACTTTAAAAAACTGTCTATACAACGTGACTACTCTGCTTCTCAGAACCCTTTGACTCTCTCCCTAGATAAAGTAACCCAGAGTAGACAGGGTAACAATGTTTGGATGTTAGTAATGGGCATATACCAATCAGGGGACAACCAGCTGACCCCCTTCCAGATAAATTTGTTAGACCCAATATCTGATCCAACCCCTACGGCGTCATCAGATGACCAAAAGCCCCCTAAAATGGACAAGGGCCCGCTGAGAGACAGGGATGTGATAGTGAAAGACTTTTCCCAGATGAACCCCGAAGACTTACTAGAATTAACAGCGGGAGCGGGAGGGGACAACTTGTGGATTAAGTGGCTAGTCCAAAACGCCAAGGATCAAAATATGGAAGGCTGCGTGGGCGTGCAGCAGCTAGGCCCACTATGTTCACCAACCCTGCCCCGTTATATCCAGACGCAGACCCCCAAGGCTATGAGTGTATCATAAATATGACAAAAACGAAAAATACGCCGCCCAACTGTACTACCTTAGCGTCCCTCCTCCCTCCAGGATTTGAAAAACCAGGCTATTTCACCGCCATAAAGGGGAAGGGGCCAGATACCATTGCTTTAATTTCACAGGCACAGAACAAACCACCATAAAGTTAGGAAACATACCCCATGATTGGTGCAATGTTACTGTCCAGAATGCCGAGAGTCACATAGGTCCCATAGCAAGGACGGGACTATTTTATTATTGTGGAGGATTACGTATCTACTCACAAATTAAGTACCCAGACCGTACCAAAGGCTTATGTGCAATGGTGCGGTTGGCCATGCCCATCTCCCTAGTAGGTAAGCAAGTTAAATTCACCCATTCTCTATCTGTCCAGCTGACACTAAAGCGAAGAAGGCGCACCCTCACCAACGGAGCCCCGAATTTGACCCATGGGCCAAAAGCCCTACTTATATGGACTGTATAGGAATACCAAGGGGCGTGCCAAATGAATTCAAATTAGCAGACCAAATTGCCGCAGGGTTTGAAAATATTCCCATTATATCTGCTCTATTTCCTATTACCCCAAGTAAGAATGTTGACAGAATTAACTTTGTACATTACAATGTTTTACGCTTAAGCAATGCTACTAGAGATGCGATTGAAGGTTTGGCAGAACAGATGGCGCCCACCTCCCTGATGGCCCTGCAGAACCGGATGGCGCTAGACATGCTACTGGCTGAGAAAGGCGGGGTCTGCTCCATGTCGGAGATCTGTGCTGCACCGTCATCCCCAACAACACCGCACCAGATGGGAAAGTCACCAGGGCACTGAACCAACTCCGAGCTCTCTCCAAGGAAATGCATGAAGCATCAGGTGTAGACAATCCCCTAGAGGGATGGATGACTAGCATGTTTGGAAAATGGAAAAATCTCATTGCTGCCTGTTTGACCTCATTGGCTGTTTCTCTGCTATTTTAGTAACCTGTGGCTGCTGCTGTATCCCGTGTCTCCGGACCCTCATCTCACGCCTCATCACCACCGCATTGTCTAAAGAAAAGGCCCCTCCGCCCTATACGGTGATGCCTCTCCTGACAATAGAGGAGCCGCCTGAAGATACGGACGGGAGCATGGCATTGTAGTCCTAAAGCGGGATTTTAGTAGCACGGTGAATTAGTAAATGTCTTCGCACCTTGCAGGTGCGAAAAGGGGGAATTTGTGGGAAAATGAGTGATTCATGTGTGGTGACAGTTTGAGAGAAGCGAAGGACACACGGGTGAGGTCACGTAAAAGCTGACTTGTATTCAATGCTATTGTTGGATAGTTAGGTGCTTGCATTAATGTTGCAAAACAGCTAGAAATGTATTGAGAACAGAGTGTGCTTTGCAGCTGGGGCACAGCGTCTTTAACAGAAAATATGAAGCGAGGGAGGAACACACACACACACACACACACACACACACACACACACACACACACACACACACACACACACACACACACAGACAGAGTACAGGCAGGGCAGATTAAACCACAGTCAAGGCCGTAGCACGCTAGATAACACAAGGGAGAAGGCCTGTTGAATGTGAAGAGACAGTGAGCAGCGAGGGGGGGCTCCCAAGAAGAGAATGATTACAAAGGGACAGGCAGGTTAAGGAGTGCCCCAGCAAGAATATAGCTAACCAATCAGGCTCCAGAAGGAGAACCAATATCTATCTGAGCACACCAATGTTAAAGTGCCTTTTTGGGGAATCTCTGCGCTAGGCAAGATTTCCATTTGGTCCGTGCACGTATAACTGCCCGGAAAAGCATTTCGTCTGTCTGCAGCGTCTTTAATAAATTTTTATATCCTAACTCAGTGGATTTGAAGTGACTCATTGCACAGAAGGATAAATTCTCCAACAGTAACTCTAAGTTTATGCATGGGATGGGGGGGGTCATTTGAATTGTTCGGTGCTGAAGCAATGCAAAGGCTCATTGAAAAAAAACTTTTTTTTTGTTTACCTGGGATTGAACCGCCAACCTTTAGGTTACGGTGTATCACCCTACCTTTGAGCCACAAGCCACCCATGCTTTCTCACATGCAACAAAGCGTATGTAGCATCAGGCTAACGTAGCTACGTAACGTCTATTAGTGTGCGCTCTTGTAGAGAAGAGAGAGGCACAAAACACAGGCACCCAGGAAGATACGTTAGTGAGTAATTGCAAATTATACAATATCACAGAAATGAATACTTTTGACCATAATACTACTTTTGCCACAGGGTGTCATTTTGTGATTAATTACATGCTGCTTGGCAACACAGTAATACAAGAGAGACCTTATTTATCGATCCAGCTTAACGTTACTACAATGTGCTGGTCAAAGTAGCTAACGTTAATGCTAATGCTTGGTGGGTAACATTTTAAGGTTACAACATTGTTAAACATGCTGATGAAGTTATTTTTAGAATTATTGTTTTGACCACGGTTAACAGCACTGGGCTAACCCACGAATAATTTCACCATTAACATTAACGTAAGCTGTATAGTTAGACGCCTAATATAATGCTAATTTAGCCAGATAGCACACCCCGGCCGGTCTGCCTCACTCCCCCGGTGCAGAAAGACTTCAGTCGGGATGACAGCTCACAACAGCCACGGGTCATATAGTTACTGTTAGCCTAAGGTGACCAGATTTCTCAGACAAAATCCGGGGACATTTTCAGCTCAGAAGCGTAAATACCTCCAAAACACGTCAAGTTTTTAATTTTTGTAAAACTTAAAACGGGGACACTAGACCTAAAGCTGAGTATCGGATACAATATAAACTATTGAGGACATATTGTCCTTTGACATTGATGCAGTATGAAACGAGATCGCTGCAGTCGGCAGCAGAGAAACAAGCTACAATGGAAGTTAATACGATAATTGTCCAGCATGTAATTACGTTCATAAAGTGCTTGTTTTGCCGCTGACAGACTCAGATTAATATTCTAAGTGTCTGACAACATTATGGAAAGGAGTTCTAAGGAGGCTGACCTTTCTGTTAAAGATTAAGATCATTTTTTAAAACATAAAAGTCCGCAAAATTGTGTTCGCTAAACCCACCAGACTCCATGTAAATAATCAGTGATTTTAGCATCGTAAAATACGACTTTCTAAAACATCTCTGAGCTCTGAGAAGCGCTGCTCGATCGGCTCCGTTTGGTCAGAGTTTTCTTTCTTTCATTCCAATTTTTGGTCTGTCAGTCACAGTGAAAACCGGGGACATTTCCGGGGACAGATCCAGCCGGGGACAGGTCACCAAAATCGGGAACCGTCCCCTGTCTGGTCACCCTATGTTAGCTCCAACCAGCTAGCAGCAAGCCACTATCATTACAGCAATGCATTCCCGGCCAGCGGGTCAGGAAACAGACCATATCTGACCCAGGCACCCGCGTCAGAACAGCGTCCATCTGTAACGATAGCTACGTGTCAGTTAGCACTACCGTGATCGTGCCAAAAATCTCCCTGCCAAATTTCCTCCCCCTTTGCGTTTAGCTGTTTTTCAGTTAGCTAAATAAACCAAAATCCCCAATCCCGTCTCTCAGCCTCCTTGAGTAATTTTACAACAAACCCCTTCCGCCCCAGTGTTAAAAATATCCAAAAGGTGACATTGATATGGTGAAATATATTTTGATAGTGTGGTTTTAGCTGCTGGCTAATGTTAGCTTGCTGGTTCACTAGCTAACTGGTCAGGTACTAATACAACTCAAATCAAGAAAAACCTAATTATGTTGTGGACGTTATTTCATTAGAATGACACGAATAAACGTTACTTAACAAGAATAAACTCGTCCGTGAACAGATGAATTCTAATCAGCGATGGTGTTTAACAATAAAAACTACAACTCCCATAATTCCACGCAACTTCCCAACATTATCAACAGTTAGCAGCAGAAAGTTACATATAAAATATATTGTAAGTTTAACAAAACAACCAGAGAAGCAATCTGAAAACACAGGACCTGCCACATTTTTTTGCTTCTTGTTTGTACCTGCTTTGATTTAGGGATCTAACTTATGCCTTAGCTCATTTTGTTATTCGATGATAAATGAATGTCCTGATTGGCTAATGTAACTGTGTTATTATTTTTTATAAATGAATATTCTAATCTCATTTTTTGTGTGCTTAAGTATGACTTCATAACAAAGAAGACTGAAGAAGAGAGAGCTCAAGGAAGCAGCTAAAAGAATTGCAACTTTGCAGAGCCGAATGAAAACTTCCAGCAGGCCAGCTGCAGGTGCCTTTTAATCCAGAGCTAGTCCAAATGTCTGTGCACGTGCCTGTCACCACCTCATTCACCACTGTAGTTGGGTTGGTCATCGTCTGTTAGGTTGGCAGCAGAGTTATCATGCTTTGCTCTCTTTAGTTTCCATCTGCTGTTTTAATGTAAAACAAAAGGTGTCACACCTGGTGGTATTGTTATGGAGCATGCATTATCTTGTAATCTCGGAGTGTTTGAGTCACTAAATCATTTTTGCAGTCAAATTTCTTCTTATTTTCTTATGTAGTAGTGAGCAAAAAAGATGATTAGGGGAAATGTAGTTCAGTAAAATAATACATTGTATTTAGGAAATGTAGTGGAGTAAAGGTTTCCAGAAATAAAAATGATAAAGTAAAGTACAGATGGTAAAATTTTACCTAAGTACAATAACGTAAAGTATTTGTACTTCGTTAAATAACAACACTGCATTTTAGTTATCCAAAATAGCATATCCATAATAGCTTTAGTCAAAATTACATTACCAGTCAGAATGGTAAATAAAGATATCCACAATAACATTCATACTAGTAGAAATAGTATTTAAAGATATCTACAACTATGATTGTACTAGACAAAACTAAAGTTAAGATATCTTGAAATCTGTAAAAAAAAAATACAAGTGGCCATTTAAACATTTAACAGCTAAACTGAATATTTTTTGCAGATATTCATAATTCAAGAACAATATTCATAATTAAAGAACTATTTCCGATATTTCCTACAATCCAATTGGTACAAGTCATAACTTTAAATATTCAAAATGGAAATCAAATATAAGAATATATAAGATATTATAATATATATAAGAAAATATAGATACGTTGGTGGGTATCAGCCATTGCATTGTTTCTATACAGAAATCTAATTATAGATATCCATAAGAATGTATTTTAGATATTTTAAATTACATTATAGATGGCCGGAATGGCCGGTTTCCATTTTGGATATCGGAAATTTAAATTATGACTAGTAACAATTGGATTGTAGGCTAGCTATCTGAAACTGGAGTTCTTCCTAGTAATAATTCTATTGCAGACTTTTAGAATGTTAAATCTGGATAGGAGGAAAGACATCTGAAATTGAAAGCCCAATGCACATGAATGCCAAAAGCGACGCCATTTGTCCTGAAAAGAACGATGCTATGGAAATTTTAAATGTTCCGTTTGACAAGGAAAAATTGACTTAAGCATATCTGCAGTAAATATCCATTCTAGCTATTAAATGTTATACGTCCTGCCATACAGGCTTACCCTTCACCATATCTCCGAGTCTGTAGCTGGTGGAGTTCATTGTGACGGTGAAGGGTGCTGGTGTTGTCTGCGAGCTCAGCCCTTTGTGTCCGGGTAGCAAGGTAAGACAACTGTCCATAACTTGACCTGAAGGGTAGCATCGAACCAGGGGGGAAACACACAGCAACAGCAGCAGCAGCAGCAGCACAACACGGTCCATTGCGATGAAATGATCAATTAACACTATTCCGTGAGTACAGCTGGTGGAAAACCGAGACGATGAGTAGTATGGTGCTGTTATTCAGCTGAGACTAGGTGGAGTCTGTTTAGGAAATAATGACTGGGGGGACCAGTTATGGTAATCGTAAAAGTTCCACGTAATGTGACACAGGTGGTGCAAAGTTTAGAGGTTTGAAATTCTATCTCTTTGTTTGAGATTTTGTTTATGTATGTGTCATATGTGTGCGTGAGAGAGAGAGAGAAAGAGAGAGAGCTGTGCGTCACTGCAGTTGCTAGACAATGGCTGTTGGTTGTTGATTCATCATGACACCAACCATCCACATTTAAAGAGCAGGCAGGTCCCTTACATCATTTCTTATTAATTACGCCCGACAGTTAAAGCCATTACACACATTAACTACAGTGGGGGAAAAAATAGCTATCTGGTTCCCAACTTTTTTGAATGAGCTACACCCATAGCCCTGCCAGATCAATCAATCAATCAATCAAACTTTATTTCTAAAGCACATTTAAAACAACCAGGTTGACCAAAGTGCTGGACATTGACATGAAACAATAAATAGACAGAATAAAACACCAGACAAATACAACATACAGTTCTCATGCCGGATTAAAAGCCAAGGAATAAAAATGTGTTTTTAGTCGTGATTTAAAAACCGGAAGGCTAGGGGCCAGTCTGACATGAAGAGGCAATTTATTCCACAGTCTCGGGGCTGCAACTGAGAAAGCCCGATCACCTCTACTCTTGAGTCGCGATTTAGGGACAACGAGGAGAGACTGGTTTGCAGACCTTAGTGACCTTGAAGGAGCATGTGGCCTCAACAGCTCAGTGATATAGACTGGAGCCAGTCCATGAAGGGCTTTAAAAACAAACAATAAAATCTTAAAATCAATCCTAAAATGAACTGGGAGCCAGTGAAGAGAGGCAAGGACAGGGGTGATGTGATCTCGCTTACAAGTCCCAGTAAGGAGACGAGCGGCAGCATTTTGAACCAGTTGTAGTCGAGAGAGAGAGGCCTGGCTAACACCTATATACAAAGCATTACAATAATCAAGGCGTGTTGTAATAAAAGCATGTATAACCCTCTCAAAGTCAGTAAAAGATAAAAATGCCTTAAGCTTAGTAAGAAGCCTAAGTTGAAAGAAACTTGCTTTCACAACAGAATTGATCTGCTTCTCCATTTTAAAATCACAATCCATTTTTTACACCCAGGTTAGTTACGACGGACTTAACATAAGGTTGAAAGATGCCCAGGTCTATTTGTGAGACCTCAGAGGTGCCACTGGGTCTAAAAACCATGACCATGAGATAATCTCATGTGCCACTTCATCAATTCCCAATGTAGGTTTCAAATATATAACACTATATTTATTATATAAAGTGGATTTTGTTAAGTGTTCATACAATTAAACTGTCAATATTGTTGATTTGGTCAGCAACTACTACTAGTCTAAGATGGTACTGGAAGCTGAATGATTCAACCATGTATCCTGTAGGCTACTTTTAGCTAATTATTTAACAGTTTAGTCAATAGCCTAATTATAGCTATTTATTTCTACCATTTCCCCTTGCTAACTCGGTTTCAAACACTCTTACATAACTGCAACTCAATGTTTAGGTGTTATCAAATCATAATTTTTTATTTTTTAAAACTACTTGGGTTACTCTACAATTTTTCCACATACAAGTGACCCTGGTTGGGAATCATTGCTTTAGTTTGCTTGTAAACTAAGGTCTTTGTACACCGTTGTACATAAAAATAAGTGGAAGTTGGATATGATGAGGTGTTGTGTTAGCTGCCAATGACCCTCACCACTTCTTCATTATTAGGTTAAATTATATAGGTTAAATTCGTACCCTGGGCCTCTGCGTCAAGGAATAAACCTTAACATATGGGTATGTGCTCTACCAAATGAGCTAAAAAGGGCAACTAGTGCTACATGCATAGTTATAACCTTAAATATATTGTGTTAAGGTGTTTGTTCTTGTAAATAAAACATGAATATGGAGCGTCTACCCCAGTTCATGCAAAAATAAAATTTCAAGTCAAAAGGAATACTTGGAATTGATGATGGTGGGAAATATTCATGAAAAAGAAGAAGAAGTTTGTGAACAGGCAACACCGATTTTGATAATAAACAACTAAATAGGTTACGCACTGGACCTTTAAGCCAATCACAACTGTCTTGGGCAGATAAGCGGAGTGGAGCTACGGTGCTGCTACAAAATAGCCTCGGGATGAACTTGTTTTGGTAGAACGTATGTATGTTCAACGGTCGTGCAACAGAAAACTCAGATTGGACAGATAGTATAGCCAGGTGTCTGGATTTACCCTGCAGAGAAAAGCAGAAGGTAACGGGACATCTGAAAACGGACAGCCAAAAACTGTGACATCCGGCAGAACGAGAGCAATCCCCGAAGTGGAACATCGTGGACTATCAAATGATAGACTTAGATTTTTGGTTCGTGGGCAAAAGACTGAACACGGCACAGCACTCGTTATTAAATGATTGAACTGGCAATGTGAATCGCCTTGGACATACGGACAAGCGGCTGTTGGGTACAGTCTAAGGTGACCAGATTTCTCAGACAAAATCCAGGGACATTTTCAGCTCAGAAGCGTAAATACCTCCAAAACACGTCATGTTTTTAATTTTTGTAAAACTTAAAATGGGGACACTAGACCTAGAGCTGAGTATTGGATACAATATAAACTATTGAGGAAAGATTTTTCTTTGACATTGATGCAGTATGAAACGAGATCGCTGCACTCGGCAGCAGAGAAACAAGCTACAATGGAAGTTAATAAGATAATTGTCCAGTTTGTATTTACGTTCATAAAGTGCTCATTTTGCCGCTGACAGACTCAGATTAATATTCTAAGTGTCTGATAACATTATGGAAAGGATTTGGAGGCTGACCTTTCTGTTAAAGATTAAGATCATTTTTTAAAACATAAAAGTCCGCGAAATTGTGTTCGCTAAACGCACCAGACTCCATGTAAATAATCAGGGATTTTAGCATCGTAAAATACGGCTTTCTCAAACATCTCTGAGCTCTGAGCAGCGCTGCTCGAGTGGCTCCGTTTGGTCAGAGTTTTCTTTCTTTCATTCCAATTTTGGGTCTGTCAGTCACAGTGAAAACCGGGGACATTTCCGGGGACAGATCCAGCCGGGGAAATTGTTGCTTGATATCGTGGATATTTATTTATTGCTCAAACAGATTTCCATGCTGCTGAGCATATTTGGCATCATGGATAGCACACCATAGAACAAAAATGTCGTCTCAACTTTGGTGATATATTTACAGCAAACACATTTTCAAAATTGGTACAGGAGGGGGCTTTCCTGGTTGCCTAGTGTAGTAATAGCCATGTGGCATAACCAAGTAGGAGGTTTCATTCTGGACAGGTACCTTTGCAACTTGTCATATCCCTCTCTCCCCCTGGTTCCTCTCTGTATCTGCTATCTATTCAATCAATGCCATGAAAACTAAATGGTTCCACAGGGAGAAACACAAAGGACCACGATGGAAATAAGCCTTCAATTTGATTGTGTTTTTATCCTCTGTGATTTTTAATGTTGGCTTATGTAATTACTTTTGGGCAGTGTTGGTTCTTTTTTAAAATCATGAAATAAATAAATAAACATCCCATCAAATGGTACATATCTAACTTATTAATGGTAATGCCAAGGCAATACACAATGACTATGCAGGTACAATTTTTTTTGGGGGATATAAGTTTCTTTTATACTGCTAATTGATTCCAGTTCTTGTTGATTTTAGGTTCTGATTCTTAGCATATTAAGACGCAAGGAAGTCCATGCATGTTGCATTACGTCAGTGTGTAAGGTCAGCAGGAGACTGAGTTCTCATAGAGGATATTCCCATGTTTTCCAGGAATGCTTCAACCCACCACTAACCCTGAGGTGATAGACTTTTACACACAAATTATGCAGAGTAGTTAAGCACTTTCATTACTGTTAAAGTAAAAGGAGGCAAAGTCAGTTTAGGTTTTCTTTCAGGAATCAATAAGTGAAAATGCTGTTTATTCAGGAATCCTTGAATTCTTATGAATGTGTCAGATGCATAAGTGGTTTTTGATACCCAAATGTACACCCTGCTCTCATGGAAAAATGGTGCACAGTTGTGCAGTAAGAAATGACAAATAGCCTATGATTGATTGTCAGTGAGCTTTTCATACACTGTGCAGCATGTTTAGGATTTAGAGTAGGTGTTGTGTCGGTGTAGGCTGGTGGCGGTCACTCTTGATGGTGCTGTTAAGGTTGTTGGGGTCAAAGGTCATACAGAACCTCCAGGATGCTAGCCATGGCTGAGGCTTGGCACTCACAGCTGAACGGGCAGTACTGGCCATTCTCATTGGTCAGCTCAGGAAGACCCTTCCACGGTGACCTAGAGGAAGACGTTAAGAGCAAAGTGGCCATTTATCACAAACATGGTTGAAACAGATTCATTTATGGAGAATCAATACTTGTTTTTGATTTTCTACCTTTGTTGGTCCTACCAGATACATTAAGTTAAACATGCTAACGCCAGGTTAGAAGATCAGTCACAGCAATAACATGTTGATTGTGATTACCTCTCCAAGTGCACAGCGTGACGAGACAGAATGTTTTTCACCAGGTTTACAGTTTCGTCATACGTCTGCTTTCCCATTTTTGTAGCAAAGTACAGTTTGGCTCGCAGGAAGTAGCCGACGGGCCACAACCATTCCTGGAAGGGTGAAAAAGGTGTCAGCGCTACTAAATGGCAGCCTGACTTACTGCTGTTGTGGAGGGGGTTACTGTACACTTGCTTACTGGCCCTTGATGATAGTTGAAGCCCTTGGCTCGGTTGAAGTTATCATCATCCAGGTTATTGTCGTAGACTCCACAGTACACCATGTCACTGCAGAAAAACAAGGTAGAAGGAGAACATCACCTGTCTTATATCGATCGCCTACAGTCGCATCTTGTATTTAAGCACACAGCATGTTCTTTGACAGTGATCTTGCTTTTAAATGTTGATTTTGAACATGAGCAGAAAGTGTTAACGCAAATGCAAATTCGTTTTAGGTTCTGTAGGATGAACTGGAGTCTCGGGTGTTTTTGCAACTTCAGCTCAGAGGATTGTCTGTCTTATGTGACTGACAAAGTTTTTCTTTCTGTTGGAAAAGACTTTGCCTTTCTTGTTTTCCCATCACATAAACATATGTAAGTACACCTTTTAATACCAGAACTGCTAGACTAGGTTTCCGGTTTTCATTGTTTTTCATTAGCATTAAGCGTGTACCTAAATTGACTGGCGCTGTGCACACAATACTACGGTACTTTGCTGCGTGACGTAATTCCCAAGAGGCTGCCTTGTATATATATTATATTTTATTATATATTATGCTAGCACATTTGTTTCAGTGTCTAATGAAGGTGCTGGAGATCTCTGAGCTCACATGGGCACCGAAAAACATTATCTTATTACATTGAAAAGATTTTTAAGAGATATTTAGTTGAAGCTGAATTTTAAAGCTGACACAGAATAGGTCATATACATTATTTAATATTTATTTATTTAATTTATTTGAAAAGAGAGCTCTTATTTTGTCAAATCAAAATGCGGTCACCCAATACTAGACAGAGTGCGGACTCGCAGGAGTCAACAAGAGGCTGGAGCTGCACCCCTGTGTGTACGGCCGCCTCAAATCAACTTCAATAGGGAGTCAGTTTGACACAACACAAACCCCTCTGAAAGAAGGTAAGAGCTGCACTTAACCAGGCTGGTTAGTCTCATCCACACATTGAATGCAACACGAAGGGAAAAGGAGACAGGGGGATTTTTATTACATCTGAGTTAACCTTTAGCAGCGGCGTTGTGTTGTTTAATGAGCCAGGTTACCTTTATCCGCTAGTAAAAACTGCTGTTAGGGTTACTGGACAATATTTGTTATGGCTTTGTGTTAATTGATTTCCAATAATAAACAGACATACAGTACACTTACAAAAAACTTTTCTCCCATTAACTATGTTAATAAGAGCATTAGCTACTTGACCACTATTCCTTTAAGAAACATTTTGAATGGATAATAAATGTGGGATTAATTGGTGATTGATCGCAATTGACTATTTACATTTTTTTTTTAAATTCATTTACTTATTTGGCTCAATTTAGACTGCATTTCCTGACTTTGTTATTGCACCTAACCATCCAAAGCCAAACAGCATTCAGCACTCAAGCAGACAACTTACTCAGGGTCCAAGGTCTTCATCCCCAGGGGCCCCATCAGCTTCTTCTCAGCCACACCCAGAGCCTCCCAGGCTTTTTCCACAGTAAACAGCTCAGGAGCCTGCAACACACAAACACACACATATTGGAAATAAAACTGTATAGAGCTGCTTCATGACCATATGGTTTTTTCTTCGGCCCTGCGATCAATAGTGGTCACGCTCACGTTGTTGATGTTCCTAAACGTCCCATGATCTGCAATCACTGCTGCCATGATCTCACGCAGCCTTATGGCATTGTTTGCCACAACCATGTTCACAACGGCTGCCTCCTGCTCAACACTAAAAATTCTCCCTCTACACCACCAAAGAATGGTAGCCTTTGGATTCTATAAATATTACATGTAATTGGAATGAGGGAACAATTACATTAAGTATATCACTGAAGATATCTTTGTATATACTGTACAGAAACATTACCTGTTTTCCTGTCGGAAGAATTCTGACAATGGATGCGACGGTTTCTGTTCACAACATGTTGGACTATTTGTCCAGCCTCTGAAAGGCTATGATTGATAACGTGAGCAATGACAGTTGCCCGAATTTCATCAGAAACCTGAGCCCTTCCAACTATATCTCCACCTCACACTCTGACTTCTCTCCCTTCCTCAGATTTGTGTGAAGGAGTGTCAAACAGGTGCTTCAGTGATTTCATACTGATGTAGGTAGTTTCTAATAGTTAGGAACAGATGGTTTCTGTTTGGTTACCGTAGCTAAAACAATGGAGTTTGAATGACATCCGTGTTAATTGTTCTGCAAAAGGGTGGGGAAAGTGTGTCAATCCAATAAGAAAGGGTTAACACATTTGCAACCACATTTGTGGTCTGCTGAGACAGTGATGATGAAAACCGAGTGGATCCCAGTATCTTTAACTATCAGAGACCTAAGGTCATTTTTACAATTCATTGTCCATCTGGTTTTATTTTCTAAAAAAGCTTGTAAAACATCAACCTTGTTGTCTAAAGTAGGGTGACCAGACGTCCCCGGTTTCCAGGGACAGTCCCCGATTTTGGTGACCTGTCCTGTCGGCTGTATCTGTCCCCGGAAATGTCCCCGGTTTTTAATGTGACTGACAGACCCGAAATTGGAATGAAAGAAAGAAAACTGTGACCAAACGAGCCGATCGAGCAGCGCTGCTCAGAGATGTTTTAGAAATTACTGATTATTTACATGGGGTCTGGTGGGTTTAGCTAACATAATTTCTTCAGTCTGTCAGTGGCAAAACGAGCACTTTATGAACGTAAATACAAGCTAGACAATTATCTTATTAACTTCATTGTTGCTTGTTTCTCTGCAGCGATCTCGTTTCATACTGCATCAATGTCAAAGGAAAATCTTTCCTCAATAGTTTATATTGTATCCGATACTCAGCTTTAGGGCTAGTAGTGTCCCCGTTTTAAGTTTTACAAAAATTAAAAACATGACGTGTTTTGGAGGTATATACGCTTCTGAGCTGAAAATGTACCCGGATTTTGTCTGTGAAATCTGGTCACCTTAGTCTAAAGTCAAGATATGAACATCATTTTATTCAGAACAAACTGGGCTATAAGAATATTTGTGCTGCATTGAGGTCACTTGAATGTTAAAAATGGTTGTAGGACCTTAAAGGCAAAAACAATAAAACAGAACATGAATCTTACAGATATGTATTGATATTACACACAGAGCAGTACAAGCTATGTCAATCTTTTCTTAAATCTCTAAAATACTTCTCATATGTCGTGGGAGTCACACTGTGAAGAAATAAACATTATAACTTATACAGTTGACAAAATACATAATTTTTTTTCCAGACGCTTTGCCCTACTTATGCCAATAATTAACATAATAATGTCATATTTATTGATATTACACCCACAGCAATGCTACACAAGCATTTGTGTCATCTAAAACATTTCTCCTATATGCAAAAATAAACATAATAAACATTATAATTCATATAAAGCACAAGCTATTTACATTTCTTCAAAAAAGGCCCAAATATATGCCAAATCCCAAAACAATGTTGTCATTCTCCTTTGTAAAACGGTAGTCATCTCTCTTGTCCGCTATATACAATCTTTGATAACATTAGACTAGTTTGACTTGGAGGATTACTATCTCTTTCCGACTCTATACTCTTTGCTCTCGCTGTTGCCCATATATGCGCATTATGCTTGCCTTCACTTCCCTAAACAAATGAAAGCGAAGGCACACAGACAGAGAGGAGACAAGAAGCATGGAGCTAGCAGCAGAAACAAGCGAAAACATGATAAATTATGGACATCAAGTGGATAAATCTTGGATGTAACAGTTTGGATTTAATGCTCAACGACCCCCGAAAAAGGCACAAATTCTAAGCTGGATAGAAAATCCCCTGTAAAGGCTAGACATACCCCACAGAGACCTCCATGGCTGCTAGCTTATTAGCTGTTAGCTCCAGCAAAGAAAGTCAGTTTCTGTCTTTTATGGTTATTAAATGATTGAAATATGAATCAGAGGTTCCGTGAAACTGTAATATACTATACTTTGATATAGTTTTGGCTGGCTTGGCTGGAAATTACATTTGGAATAGTCTTATGGTATTAATGTATAATTTGTGCAACACATTCACCAAATCCCAGTTTAGGCTGAAAGACTTGCGCTGGTGCCTATTGTGATTTTATGAAATGTGAATCCAGTTTCAAATCTGCTTATCTATCACTAAGATTTAACATTTGTAAAAAAAAACACATTTAAAACGAGAAACTCTTTGCAGCCCATAGACCCAAGTTGAAAATGAGATGGGCAGCATAGGATATGAAATGTTGATTCCCACTGAAATAACATCCAACTGACTTTTGCATACCTCATTTTTCATGCTGATTTAGAACTATTGTTCTGATTTATTACCTTACATTTTTGATGCGCATAAAAAGAATAATTTAGAGATTATGACACTTGGTGAAGAAAAACACAACATCCTCTCGCAATTGATGCATCGCATTGCATTGTGGTGCTACTTTTACTTCACAAACAATCTTTGGATGACAATACACTGGCTGGCAGGACATGGAACAGATAACAACTAAGTTTCCTTTGGGCCTTTTGGCAAGTTACAGATTAAAAAAAAATGAGTGCAGGAAATCGAATGTTTTCAACATCGCTAATTAAAAGCAATGAGATAGTGTCATATTTTCAATTTTCTGTTGTAGTTTTTCCTGTTTTATTGTGTTAATGTTTTCCCCGTTTCATGGTTGTTTACTGTCTCTTGTGTTCTCTGTTGCATTTACTCTGTTTTCATCCTTGTGTATGTTTTAAGCTTCTGTTTTATTTTGTAGTCTGTTTCTCCTGTGTCTTGTCTTGTTTACTTCCTGCCTTGCATTTTCCTGCCCCACCATGATGTGTTTCTCCAGTTCCTGAGCCCTTGTGTCACCTGTCCCTTCTTTCACTTTTGTTACATTGTGTATTTAGTCTCTGTTTGTCATTGTCAGATCATTGTGTGTGTTTATTTCTACCCCCTTTGTCCAGATGTTCCTGTTTTGATGCCTGGTCTTTTGGCTTTTTTTGGAACAATTTTTGCCTGCTTGCTTCAGGACTCTTTTTGTTGTAACCGTTTTTTTAGTTAAATCTTCAAACTCCACACTGCCCTGTCATCTCTGCATTTTTGGGTCCGCCCTTTCTCTAAATCATGACAGATAGGCCTATTAACCCTTGTGTTGTCTTCCCACCAAAATTAAGAATCAATGCTTTTTATTGAATAAGACACCCCAAAATTAATGAAAGTAGAGATTTGTACTTGCCAAAGAGTGTTGTGTCGAATCAATCATGTTATTTTGGGTAGTTAAAAAGAACACTAATATAGGAAAATTTTAGTCTCTGAGCTTAACAAATCCCGGTACTTATTCAACCCAACAGGTTTGTTCCTGGCTCAGAATGGGCCTTTGCACCAAAACAATTCTCTGTGCAGAAAAAACCCTGCCTACAACATGATCCAAAATGGAAGTGGCTAATAATACCCAATACTTGGATGGAACCCTAATAAATCAACAATTTTTTGTTTCCCGAATTAAAAGTAGTGTGGCACAGTGACTGTAGCTACTTACCACCATCATGGCAATGAGGAAGTTAGGCCGGAGCTGGTAGTCACACCAGGGGCTGGAAGCCCCTAAACTGTCCTTGTAGATGCCTCTTTTGTGGACCAGCTCGGGTTGTTTCTCCTCAGGGTCCTGGGGATTATGGGAAATGTAGAACTTCTTCTCAAAGTTCATTTGGATCTTAAAATCCCACTCCACATACGACACAGAATGTGTCTGTCCTAAAAGGATAAACAAGACGTGGTTTAAAGATGGTTGTCGAAACTTTAGAATCCCTTGATCTGTAAAGTTAAATTGACACAAACACTAGCAGGAAGAAAGATGCTTCCTGCAACTGCTCACTCACTACGATGTGATTTAGTGTCATTACCAATAGTTTAAGCAGGAGGGGATCATTTGAAGATTCTTTCAACCACTGCAAGCCTATTTAGAACGGCTATGGTAAAGACTACAAAAACTAGCCAGTCTTTTTTCGGCACTATGAGACTGTAATGGATATGTGACTGTACCTTCTCTGGGAATGTTGACTGCTGCATAGGGGAAGTGCCCATCATTGTGGAGCTTCACAATCCAGTGTACAGTAGATTTACAGAGGCCCACTATCTCCACTGCAGAGCCATCCCTGGATCACACACACACACACACACACACACACATAGATATACAAAGAGTTGGTGCAAGGTAGCAATAACAAGGCTGAAAAAGTTGTAAAGTAAAAATATGTATCTGTGTGGGTTGCTCCCCTACAGGCCATCTCACTGATATTATGAACCTAACATGCAAGTTGTAAGTTTTACTTTTAATGTTATGCCGACCTTTTTGAGGTATTACACTATAGCATAATATCAGAATGAAATCCTGAGAGTCTCGCTAGAGTCGGGGTGCTCCCGTCCCCTCCATTGATTGTTGTAAGGTCATTATACTCAGTCCCAGTTAGTCTTTCTCCCGTCTGGATGTTCAGTCAAAATGAAACGTGTTTTGATATTATCCTAAGTCAAGGTAGTGACGTTAAATCACATGAACATTGTCAACAACCAATGGGTAGGCTCCCTCCAGCACCAAACAAGAAGTAGCAAACCGGCTAGAGCCAGTGTTATTTATGGTTGTTGTCACTGCCCAATGTGAGTCGAGTGCAAATTTGAGTCACGCATGCTCAGATGTAAACGGTTTACGACATAACTGTCATACTGAAATTTGTGAAATCCATGAAATAATACACTTTTCTCATTACAAACAATAACAGAAAAGGGGAATCATTTCAAAAATGTTTTAACTATCTAGGATTGTTTGGTTGCTAACGTTAGCTCAAAATGCCATTCAACTGACGGCTTTTGTTTGATGTCTAGCTAGTAGCTAGCTAAACTATCAGTCATTTCAAAAGCGTTTTAGCTATTTATGGTTGTTTGATAGCTAACGTTAGCTCAAAATGCAATTCAACTAACAGCCTTTGTTGTGTTTGATGCTAACTTGTAGCCAGCAGTGAATAAACTTTGTTAATTAGGTCCATTTTTACTGTATTGACATTACAGAAGTCTCTCGTTACTATCTTATATGCTACTTGTCGCAAAGTGGCGCATGCACGACTCAAATCTGCACTCTCCTCACATTGTGCAGTGACAGTTCCTATTGCGCCATGCTAAGCTAAACGCCAAAGAGGGAAAGTGGCCGATTTTCAACCCTTCTGAAGCGAGTCATCTAGCGGGAGATTTACCGGCAGATAAACACAGACCTCTGGGTACTGGAGACATTCATCTGCATGTATGGCAGAACAGGAAATTGGCAAACTTTCCCTTAATTTAACAGCTAATGCTAGCAGTAGCGAGCTAGCTTAGTTACAGTTTTCAAAACTAATCTAGTTGTAGTCTTACAATGTGTGACCCTGGAAGATCTGTTAGATGTGAGATGTCTTTAGATGCGAGATGGTGTCAGACTTCAGTCTTTTCAAAATCTTCTAGTGTATAGTAGGCGTGAGATGACATTTGTCTTCAGAGTGATTTTTTTGGTTGATACTTAAGATTCTTGAACTGAATTTAATGGCACAAACATTTCCACATGCTGTGGGACAAAATAATGTGGCGGCAGATGAAGAATAAGACTATAAAGTATGACAAATAATAGTCATTGTACTGATGCTGCTTGCATGAATAATGATGGATGTTTTACAAACAAACAAAGATGGAGAAACTGTACCTGGGTGTAGCAGGTATTCCCTTGTTGTGCGCCTTCTCACTCTCACCCATCTTGTTCATCCAAGTTCCACAGTTGAAGCGATTTCCTCCATAGGTGAAGCCAGTGGTCTGGTCCACTCCAGCCTCTATATTGAATCCTGGTGGTAGTGAGATGTTATGTTACTATTAGCAGAGTTACAGTCAGCAGTATGTCATATACTGTACATATACTCACAAATGAAACATACAATAAGGTGACCAGATTTCTGAGACAAAATCCGGGGACATTTTCAGCTCAGAAGGGTATATACCTCCAAAACACGTCTTGATTTTATTTTTGTAAAACTTAAAATGGGGACACTAGACCTAGAGCTGTTCTCATTAGGGGCTGGGGGCCAAAGGTCTGATCCTAGACTCACCCCTGCTGCTACTTCATACTCCACTCCACTACACCTCACAGGGGAATGTTTCAAGATAAAAAGTCCTAATATTTCAAGATAAAAAGTCAAAATATTTCAAGATAAAAAGTCCTAACATTTCAAGATAGAAAGTCCTAATATTTCAAGAGAAAAAGTCCTAATATTTCAAGATAGAAAGTCTTAATAGTTCAAGAAAAAAAATCCTAATATTTCATGATATAAAGTCTTAATTCTTCAAGATAAAAAGTCCTAATATTTCAAGATAGAAAGTCTTAATTCTTCAAGATAAATAGTCCTAATATTTCAAGATAGAAAGTTCTAATATTTCAAGATAGAAAGTCCTAATATTTCAAGATAAAAAGTCCTTTCATCTGATCTGAGGCCGTATGTTTTGGAAACTCGAGTGAAGAGAGGGGCAGAGCTGTCAACTGATCACCATCTGGTGGTGAGTTGGGTCAAGGGATGGGGGAGGACTCTGGACAGACCTGGTAAGGCCAAACGCGTAGTGCGGGTAAATTGGGAACGTCTAGAGGAGGTCCCTGTCCGACGGACTTTCAACTCACACCTCCGGCGGAGCTTTTTGTGCATCCCTGTGGAGGCTGGGGGCATTGAACCTGAGTGGACAATGTTCAAAGTTTCCATTGCTGAAGCTGCGGCGACAAGCTGTGGTCTTAGGGTCTTAGGTGCCTCAAGGGGCGGTAACCCACACACACCCTAGTGGACACCGGTGGTCAGGGAAGCCGTCCGACTGAAGAAGGAGTCTTTCCGGGATATGTTATCCCGGAGGACTCCGGAGGCAGTTGCAAGGTACCGACGGGCCCGAAGGGCTGCAGCCTCTGCAGTGACAGAGGCAAAGCAGCGGGTGTGGGAGAAGTTCTGAGAAGACATGGAGAAGGACTTTCGGTCGGCACCAAGGTGCTTCTGTAAAACCTTTTGCCACCTCAGTAGGGGGAAGCGAGGAATCATCCAAGCTGTATACAGTAAGGATGGGACGTTGTTGACCTCAACTGCGGAGGTAATAGAGCGGTGGAAGGAGCACTTTGAGAAACTCCTAAATCCAGCTGGCACGCCCTCTGTGGTAGAGGCAGAGCTGGAGGATGATGGGGGATTGTCGTCAATTTCCCTGGTGGAAGTCGCTGAGGTAGTCAAACAACTCCACAGTGGCAAAGCCCCAGGGATTGATGAGATCCGTCCAGAAATAGTGAAAGCTCTGGATGTGGAGGGGCTGTCTTGGTTGACACGCCTCTTCAACATTGCGTGGAAGTCTGGGACGGTGCCTAAGGAGTGGCAGACCGGGGTGGTGGTTCCCCTCTTCAAAAAGGGGGACCAGAGGGTGTGTGCCAATTACAGGGGTATCACACTTCTCAGCCTCCCTGGTAAAGTCTACTCCAAGGTGCTGGAAAGGAGGGTTTGGCCGATAGTCGAACCTCGGATTGAAGAGGAACAATGCGGATTCCGTCCTGGCCGTGGAACAACGGATCAGATCTTCACTCTTGCAAGGATCTTGGAGGGGGCCTGGGAGCATGCCCAACCAGTCTGCATGTGTTTTGTGGATCTGGAGAAGGCGTATGACCGGGTCCCCCGGAATAAATTGTGGGAGGTGCTGCAGGGGTATGGGGTGAGGGGGTCCCTTCTCAGGGCCATCCAATCTCTGTATGACCAAATATTTATTTAATATTTAGTATTTATGGACAGGATATCGAGGCATAGTCGGGGCGGGGAAGGGTTGCAGTTTGGTGGGCTCGGGATCTCATCGCTGCTTTTTGCAGATGATGTGTTCCTTATGGCGTCATCGGTCTGTGACCTTCAGCACTCACTGGATCGGTTCACAGCCAAGTGTGAAGCGGCTGGGATGAGGATCAGTACCTCTAAATCTGAGGCCATGGTTCTCAGCAGGAAACCGATGGTGCTTTCTTCAGGTAGGGAGTGAGTCCTTACCCCATAGAGGGAGTTTAAGTACCTTGGGGTCTTGTTCGCGAGTGAGGGGACCATGGAGCGTGAGATTGGTCGGAGAATCGGAGCAGCTGGTGCGGTATTACATTCTGTTTATCGCACCGTTGAGACGAAAAGGGAGCTGAGCCAGAAGGCAAAGCTCTCGATCTACCGGGCAATTTTCGTTCCTACCCTCACCTATGGTCATGAAGGCTGGGTCATGACCGAAAGAACGAGATCCAGAGTACAAGCGGCCGAAATGGGTTTCCTCAGGAGGGTGGCTGGCGTCTCCCTTAGAGATAGGGTGAGAAGCTCAGTCATCCGAAAGGAGCTCGGAGTAGAGCTGCTGCTCCTTCACGTCGAAAGGAGCCAGTTGAGGTGGTTCGAGCATCTGGTAAGGATGCCTCCTGGGCGCCTCCTTAGGGAGGTGTTCCAGGCACGTCCAGCTGGGAGGAGGCCTCGGGGGGAGACCTAGGATTAGGTGGAGAGATTATATCTCCAACCTGACCTGGGAATTCCTCGGGATCCCCCAGTCGGAGCTACACGTATTCAAAATCCAAATTTAAGGAACTTCTTCTTCACCCAGAAAAAGAAAAAGGATATTGAAAAGAGCAAGAGACTGGCTTTTTGAAGTGTGAAGACTACCGTAGCTCTAATACGTACTTTGAACTGCATGGTGCGAGAGAGTTGATTGAAATATACGATCTCAATATACGATGGGAGTAAGTCCTACACATTGGACCTTTTAAGAGAGACAACGGTAGAGAATATAATGAAAGAAATGTTGTGTTAGGAGATTAGTTTGGGGGGACGCGTCAAAAGGGACTTCAAGAGTCCCGACGCTAAAGGAGATTTTTAGCGTAAATAACAAATGCCAAAAGCGTCCGTATTTTATGCAATGGGAGAATGAGAATGTTTTGATGGCGCCGTCCTGGAAATGAACTGGCATTAGGAGTCTGGTGTGCATGCTCATGCCTGTTAACAAATATGTGGAACGCATCTCTGTATGCTGATCCTGCGGATTGTAGTATGTAAGGAAAGAAGTATGTACAAATCCCCTTTTCCATTCTCTGCGCAAATACTTCAACAATAACAAAAGTTCCTGGAAAAAAAGGCTGGTCTGACCTGAGTTTACCAGCTAGATCTTCTTCTTGTAAGAATCTGTAAGCAGAGTTGATGAGTGCGTTTATATACCTTCATCATTCATATTGCTATCCAACTGTTGCCCAGCGTCGGTCTCTCTGAACCGGATACCCTGCATGTGACTCTGCAAGGCCTCCTGGATCACATCATACAGCGGCTGATCCTGAAGAAAAAACACAGTTCAAATTCGCTGTGTGATATGATTATTATAAACAAAACAAATCTATGTGTGAGCAGGATCCAAAGGACTTACAGTACTATGCATGTATTTTAGTTACTATTTATGTTTGTTATGAGGTGCTCAGAGCAGACAGCTGTCAGCGAGCGGGCACAGAGATATGAATAACATGATTTCAACTACAAATCAAGTCATAAAAATGAACATTCTGATTAATAGTAGATGGGTTGTTGGTAAAATAGCGTATATTTAATGAGAAAAGTATTACTGTGAACAGAGCAGAACAGAGCTGCTATCGGCTGCTCCTGTACGCGTTTGCACATTGTTAGCATCGTTTTACAGAAAAAAATGGACACACAGTTGGTACAGGATTACGGCTGCCATCTCCACTGCCTTAGGGAACCTGATGAACTAACCCATGTTCCTCAGAGAACAGATATGTCTAAAATTGATCCTGGAGGCTCCCAGTGTGGCAAAGTGAGGAACCCTAAAAGGAACCTTGAGCATCCTATAATTTTTAACATGATAGTGTTGTGACCAGAAGCAATATTGTGACACAGTTCTTACATTCACATAATAATCCATTCCACATAATTTGACTAACATCAGGAGAAAACAGACGTATTTGTTCTGGGCTATGATATAACACAACCTTATTATCAGTTTGGGCTGAAATTAATTTTGCATTCCTGTGCAAAACAAAGAAAAGTACACAAAAGGGTAGACAATTACATGTACAGTACAAAACATAAATACAGCAACAGCCATGAAAGGGAAACATGTTTCATAAAATATCCTCAGATCCAGATTGTTATTGCCAGCACAGTGATTTTGGTTTAGCAACAATATAGACTAATGGATAAAAGAGTTGTTGAGGCTGTTGTGTCTAAACAAAGGGACACTAAAAAGTCTAAATTACCTGTTAGAAGGCAAAAGTTGAGATTCATAGTTTAAAATTAGGGCTGACTAATATGGCAATTTAAAAGAATGCAAATGTAGTTGAATGTTTTGGTGTATTTGATTTATTATATTTATTGTTTTTTTATATTTACTGCAGTATTACATGCTGTAATAAGGCTATATATCACAGATTGTTTACAGAAAGGCATAAATGTCCTATTTTCAGTGTATTGTTTTCAATTCTATTATTCACAACAGTTTAACCAATATGAACAATATGATTGTTGAAGGAGCAATATGTAGACCAAATAATATCGCAAATTGAATTGTTTTCCCAATATCCAGAACCAATTAGAACACAGCACACAGTCCTACCCAGGCTCCAGTAGGCTGAGGACCAGACACGTCGGTGGGGTACATTCTTCGGACAGGACACTTGAGGATTGAGACACCGTTTGGTACTAGTGTGCAGTACTCCTGGATAGACTGCAGCCACCACCACACAGTATCCCTGCAGTTGTACCGCATACTGCTGCCCTGGCCCAGCAGGCTGGGGATCAGACCGTGATGCAGTGTGCCTGCAAAGGCCAGGATGATGTTCCTGTGACAATCAGGACAGTGGTTTAATAATATGAGTTGTATTTTAAAGGCCCATCCAGGGACGGGCATTACAAGTTAGTTTAGGCTATAAATAGTCTTTGCCAGACCCTCCTGCACAGCGCAGCAGAACTAATCTCTGTCCGTGTTGTATATCTTATGATGATTCGCATACAATGAGCATGCCCGTGCCGATGTAAACGGGAAGCAGATTGTCTAATGATACCGTGAAGGTAGTCTCTCATTGCCCGACCTTCCTCCCCAGTGCTGCGAAGGAGGGTCTGGCCAGTCCACACAGCATTCCAGGATGGGAGAAAAAACATGCTCTGGTTTAGTGCCTTCTTTAAACCAATCACAATCGTCATGGGCCGCGCTTCAACGCCGGACGAAGCAACGGTGCCGCTGCGAAATAGCTTTGGAAAGGAACTTGTTTTGGTGGAACATGTGTACGTTCAAAGGTTGTTTTAATCATGCAACAGAAAACTCAGATTGGACAGATAGTCTGGCTAGCTGTCTGGATTTACCAGTATTTGTTGTTGTCCCATAACACTGGTTTGTTGATATCTGCTATTGACCTTATATCAACAGTGCTTAAAACACATAACCACAGTTGTCCTGCATGCTGTTTCAGAAGAGGAGCTCACTGGCCCTGTCTCTATAGTAAATGTGTGTGTACCTTTTTAAAAACACCTGGCGTGTTAAAATCACACCTTACCAAATGACATTGCAGGACTGCAAGAAAGCAGGTGACATCGGGTTTTTTCTGCGAGTTATAGGAATTTATAGAATCTTGTACTTAGCGCAGTTTTTTCACTCGTAAACACGGAAACATTTAGAATCAGAGCTGTCTCCTTTGTGATCAGATAACACAGGTGACAACAGGGCCTCACATGATTTCTTGTTTGACGTGCATATGTAGATGACACATTGTGGATGCTCCAGTATTGATACTCAGCAATCAGGTGATGCTCAACAAAAAAAATCACATTTGTAGTTATAGACAATAAAGGAGATTAATTAATTCCCAATAATACTAATTTTAAGACATTTGCACCATAACTTGATGCAGAAGAGGTAACAATTGTTAACAGAAGAAATTCCCCACAATGCAGGAAATGAAGTGTTGCTCAAGATTTCCTGGGCATTTCCAAGAACCCCCATTTAGAATTTGTTCAGTGATAAAGTAAATAGACTCGCAAGATAGGTTGATCTATTTGAATTTTTAATCAGATTACTTTGTGTTGGTATAAAAATAAAGACCACAGTATCTTCGGTCTAAAAAGATTGTGATCAAAGCCCTAAAGGTCTTGAAGTCCTAAGCTTCCCCAAACCCTAAAGGTCTCAAAACTGGGGCTCCTCAAGGATCAGTTCTGGGGCCCCTCCACTTCTCTCTGTACACCAACTCTCGCGGGTCTGTCATTCACTCGCACGGCTTCTCTTATCACAGCTACGCAGATGACACTTGGCCTGTCTGACTGAAATTTCGTCTTGGATGTCCACACACCATCTGAAACTCAACCTTAACAAGACTGAGCTCCTTTTCCTTCCAGGGAAGGGTTTTCCTACCCAGGACCTGACTATAACAATTGACAACCCTGTGGTAGTCCCCACTCGGACTGCTAGACACCTGGGTGTGACCAACTCTTCTTCACTGCCAACATTGCTGCAACTACATGTTCTTCAGAAGGATACATCCCCTTCTACCGCAGAAGGCGGATCAAGTTCTTCTTCAGGCTCTTGTCATCTCACGTCTAGACTACTGCAACTCCCTCCTGATAAGCCTGCCTGCATGTGCAATCCGGCCCCTGCAGCTCATTCAGAAAGCAGCAGCTTGACTTGTCAAGACAAGTCATCCACAGCTGAGAGGCTTACTAGTGTTTTGAAGGAGGAATTGCAATTGGCATAGCAATGGGTAATAAATAACTAGTTTACTAAGGTGCCCACTCAGATCAAGTGTTGATGTAATGCATGGCTGTCTATCCTGGTTAAGTGTAAGGAATAGATTAACTGCCTCATTACTTCATGAGAAATATTCTAGTAACTAAACAGCCGAGTTGTATCAGCATCTTGGTATTAGTTCTGATAAACATGACAATAGCACTAGACATGCTATGGAGGGCAGATTCACATTACCTAAGGTAAAAACACACAAAGGGAAAATCAATGTAGTATACAGCTGAACGATATTGTGTTTTAGCATCTACATCTTGATATGTGCATGCGCGATAGTCATATCTCAGGACGTTGTGATTTTGACGCTAAAACTTTTTGATGCTTGATAGAAAAGTAAACTTTCACCGTTCTCCATTTACATAATTATTATTACAATCCTTACCCTTGAAGACAGGTAGCCATGTGGGCAGCATGTGTATGTGACGTTAGTTTGACGGGGTTTATTGTTAAGGGAAGTGAGGCTCTCCGTGTGTAGAAAAGTACCGAAGGCAGCAGCTGCCAATGACACAGTGATGTGCATAGTTTTTGATGGGTAGTCAGTGAAGCTACAGCAGTCAGTGTTTCATATTTTCTGCAAATACGAACTAAATCACTTGATTAATGCAACATAATCACAACGATTCCTGGCCATTTTCCCCTGCAGAAAGCTGCTACCAGCCAGGCTAACGCTAATATAGTTAGCCTAAAGAAACTAACGTTACGGCTCGGAGCCGCAACGCTGGAAACATAACACTAATCTACTACAGTAGTCTGTGTCTGATCTAACGTCATTTACACTGATTTAATTGTTCTTGGATACACAGAGTTTGTTGCAAGTGCGCGTGGCATGCAGGTCTGTGGGTCTTGTATAATGTGCTGTGTTGAATGTTGTTATGTCTTGTTGTTAATGTGGATGTTTTTTTTTCAGTGATGTATTGAATGTTGTTTTTGGTGGTTATTTTAATGTAATAATGATGCATGGTAATGTAGAGCTGCACAAGATTTAGGCAGACTCCAGGAAGAATAGCTGTGCCTATGGCTCCAGCTAATGAAGATCCCAATAAATCAAATAAATCAAATTCTCTCACACTACACCACTCCTCTGCTCTCTTCACTGGTTACCAATTGCTGCCCGCATCCGCTTCAAGACACTAGTACGGTATGCAAGTCACGGATCAGCCCCAGCATACATCCAGGACATGGTCTAACCCTATGTACTTGAACTTACCTTTTTAAGGTTGAAAGCACTTAATTGGAAGTCGCTTTGGATAAAAGCGTCAGGTAAATGACATGTAATATAAAGCAAAGCCCTAAAGTTCTTGAAGCGCTAAAGGTCTGGAAGCCCTAAGGGTCTCGAAGCGCTAAAGGTCTCAAAGCCATAAAGGTCTCAAAGCCAAAGCCCTAAAGGTATCGAAGCCCTAAAGGTCTCAAAGCCATAAAGGTCTTAAAGCCCACATCCTCCTTTCCGGTGGAGCCTTGTGGTGGACTCACCGAGCCTCCAGGTGTCTGCCAGTCAACATCAGCAGGCCTCTCAGGGAAATGAAGGTGTCACGGCCCCAACAACGTAACACCCCAGCACAAAAGTGAGGTAGACCTGGAGGAAAGACAAACAACCATTACCTGAGGGCAAAAGTTGGTCTGGGTACAATATCAGAAATATATGTCTATTAACAGTTGCATGACATTATATTTTAAAAGGAATTGTCCAAAGAACATGATTCACAGTTGTACTTTTGTTTTTTATATTTACAATAGCATCATTTTTGCTCCGACAACTTTCATCGGCCACGGTGGTTGGTTTTAGGAGAGTAAAGAAGTAAAGCATTTTTTTCAAAGTTTTTGTCACTTTTTTGTTGTTGCTGTTTTTACATTTTTGGGTGTATTTTTAATGCCGTTTTGGTTCCAAACTTTTCAAAGCGGTGCTTTTGTTGCTTTTTTCGACGTTTGTCGCTTGTTTGTTTGTTTGGAAATGTCGCAAGTTTACTAACTGGGCAGCTTTGTATGAGAGAATTTTAAATAATAAAAATTTATATTTACTCAAAGTGCAAAGTCCGAGTTAAGTTACAAACTTATTTCTTAGAGTGTATGTATGACCTATGTAATAATATTTATTTTTACAAACCAAACGTTAAATAGAACCTACATGCTGTGCCTTGCAAAGTTTATATCAATACTATTAAAAGTTAATGCTGGTGTTTACATTTATGTTTCTTATGTGTTAGTCTCTTAATACTTTCTGACTTCTCTACTCTGTCTACTGAAGACTTTAATCTTTAAAAACAGCTTACAAATACATGGTTTAATTTGTATAGTAAATGACTCAGTGATATTCTAAAACAGCTGACATTTCTAGCAAATGTGACTCAAAGAGGAGAAAATTATGCTTTTTTTGGATTATTTCTATTGTCAAATTTATCCACATTTGGTGCTGTAGTGAGTATTTGTGGCAGCATTTAACAACAATGGAGATCCAAGGCACAGAGGAATAAGATATGTCAGGCTTTTGAAACACACAATGCCTGTTAGACGAGATGTATTGTTGATTTGGTCTATTCATGGAATTGGTAGACTCTAAGACAACTAAAGCATATTATCAGACAGCATTCCATTAACCTCGAAACTCGAAGCCGGAGCTGGGAATAACACACACACAGCCAAGTTGAATGCTTTCCATTCCAAGTCAGATCTTTCATTGTGGGGTTAGCTCTAGCCAGGTTATTGTTAGCAATACCAGTTGATAATAATCCATGACGCTGTTTTTTGTGCATACAAACAGCGTAACTTGTCCACTGATAGAAGTTGGACAGGACTGTATGTACAACTGATTTAGTGAAACACAAATCAGACAGCATGGCTAATAACTGTATGTTCCTACAGCTTTCACTACTGTTGATGCACAGGAAGCGTGTCTCTGGGGAGCTGGTCTTTGACCTCGGAAAGTCTGAGTACAAATAGAACACACTAGAATCCTTTAAATGCTCACTTTGTCAAGTACTGTACTGTAGTGTATTTCACAGCCCAATGTAGACATATGTTGAGTGTGGTACGTATAAACTTGAACTTGTATTTGAAGTTAATATTGTTAAAAAAAAAGAAAGAAAAATATATATATATATATATAAACCCTGACATGAGATTAACATAGTAATGTAGTAACATAGATGCAACACTAACACTGCCTATCACACTGTACACAAACCATATGTATCTTTCTATTTTTATATACTATGTATATATTGTCTCAGAACTGTGCACCTTACCCCTTTTTCTTTTGCACTACTTCTTTTATTCCATGTTGTTACATTTAGTAAATGTTGAAACTGGAAAATGAGTTGCTTGAATCTCGTTGAACATGTGTACAATGACAATAAAAGGCATTCTATTCTATTCTAGGTGCCATAACTAAATCATACCATATATCTGTTCAACACAGGACTATTGTATTGTACAGCTCTGTGTGACAAGTCTACAGACCACAAATGACTCAGCAGCTCCAAGGCCCAACCCCACACTAATGCAGACAAGCGCTTAGACTTTTTTTTAATGCTCTTCAAAATGAAGTGACTGAATGAGTCTCAATAGTTCAGTTGTACCCAGTAAAACAGCTTAACTGTGAAGTATTGCAGTAATGTCTATTATGAAGATATGGGTGGATCTACAAAGCGGTTTGACAATCTTGATTTGTTGCTCTGACAGCCCTGTCTCCTGTTTTATAGCCTTTCAATATTCATTGTCAAATCAAATATTTTTATATTACAAATAAGTAATTGGGAGGTAGTCAGACTCAGGGTTTGATCTGAAGGTAAAGCTCTTTCCTGTCACCTTTGACTTTGATCACCTCTTTTTGTATTTCAGTACAAGTGATCATATGATACAGGCGTTGTCAGTGAAATGTTGTTTGTTGTCAGAATACTGTACGTAGGTACGGGCTTAGCCAATGGATGTACACCTGGTTACAATGTGCAAGTCTGAGCCCTTTCATTCCTATGGGTGTGGCTTAGGTGTGTGTAAAGACAGAGAGAGACTGTTTGTTCAAAACAACAATGACTGCTGGAGAAGATTGCTTCATTGAAAGAAGAACACTGAAGCATTTTCTCTATTTTATTTTAGTATTTGCATTAAAGGTACAGGATTTAGTATATAATGTAATTTACTTCACTATGTTATGTGTGTGGCATGGGTTACAAAAATGTTTCTCACCTCATCTTATCTAATGAAATGAGAAGAGAAAAGGAAAGGTCATACCTGCTGCCAGTGCCACACAGCACTGCTCCACCTGGTTAGTGACATCACCAAGGTGGTGTGGGACATCTTTAAGGTGAGGAGAGATTGTGGGAAAAGCCCAGCTGTGACCCACACCACACATCTGCACCGAACCCAGCGCCAGCTGTTTGACTAGGCTGGAACCATTCTGCACAAAGCTAATGTAGCCAGAGGGACACAATAGACAGGGACGCAGAGTTGTCACAGTGTTATTATTTTTCATTACAAGTAAAATTAATGAATAGATAAGTGACTGTAACTCAGTAGCAGAACTAATCTCTGTCCGTGTTGTGTATCTTATGATGATTTGCATACACTGGGCTTGCCCGTGCCGATGTATCGGGAAGCAGATTGTCTAACGATACTGTGAGGGTAGTCTCTCATTGCCAGACCTTCCTCCATAGTGCTGCAAAGGAGGGTCTGGCTAGTCCACTCAGCATTCTGGAATGGGAGAAAAACGTGCTCTGTTTTATTGGCATTTCTTTAAACCAAACAATCGTCTTGGGTGGCGTAGCCTCGGGAAGGATGTTGTTTTGGTGGAACACACGTACGTTCAAAAGTAGTTTTAGTCGTGCAATAGAAAACTCAAATTGGACAGATAGTCTGGCTAGCTGTCTGAATTAACCCTGCAGAGATCTGAGGAGCAGTTAACCATAGTACAACACAAAGAAAACTGAAAGTGTAACAGTGGAATTTTCTTCCACAATCACAGATATGTAATTTACTGGATAATCCAACGCTGAGACGATTGTGATTGGTTTAAGAAATGAAAACCCAGAGAAGTTGTTTCTACTATTCTGCAATGTATGTTTATTCATCATTCTCATTTCCTATTTCAGAACTGTTCATAATGTTCAATACTGTTCATATTGCAATATAATAACATAATCCTATTTATCCCAGTATCCTTTGCACTATGCTCCATATTTAAATAATTTGTATGGAACTCTTCATTGACTGTATGTATGTATTGTGTATATATTAGTGTGTATATTTTGTTTTGGTTGTTTTGTATGAGTAAGCACATTGTGAGCAAAGATGCTCTAAAGAAAAATTCCTCGTATACAGTATGTTCTCCTACCTGGCAAATAAAGCTGATTCTGATTCTGATTCTGATGTATGCATATGTGATGGAGCCAAGACTTACTCTGCAGTGCTGTAGAGATAGGTCTAACAAAGGAAGACTGTTTTGCCATTGAAAATCATGGATGCATAAGGTAAATATACAACCCCTTCGACCGATGACGAGGTGGAACTGAAATGCATGTAAGCCTACCTAACCGATAAGACTAACTGACGTGCGTTGTTCAAACGACATGCCCATCCAGACTACAAAGCAACCCCAGACTTTTTAAACCAAGCATGGGCGTCAGTATTTCCAAATATCTCTGTTTTAGGGGCTTGGAAACTCTAGTGTAGTGTAAATGTGAAGCTTAGATGTAGCAATAGATATTCCTTTTTTAAACTAAAACATATAGTAGTGTACTGGAGATGTAGCCCTCCATCAAAAATCATTAGAGAAAGGAAAGAGAAATGAAAAAGCAACACCTTGACATGTTTTTGAAAATGGCTTCTAGAGCGCTGGTGTAGGCTCCCTGGATGATGGAGTCAAAGTAGCAAGGCACCAGGTAGCGTGGGATGTTCTTCAGGTAGCCAAACATGGCCTGGAACCATTGGCCCACCTGTAGTTTAAAGGTCCACATCAACAGTGCACACATTGTGTAATGCATTCCACAAAATCAAGACCACAAATGACTCACCAGCTCCAAGGCCAAACCCCAGACCCAGTCCAGAATGCCGACAAATTCTTAGACTTTTTTAAATGAATGCTCTTCACAATGAAATTACTATAAATCTCAATAATTCAGTTGTCCATGTTAAAACAGCTTAACTGTGAAGTATTACATGAATGTATATTATGAAATCTGGTTGGATCGACCGAGTGGTTTCTATATCACAAAGAAGTCATTGGGAGGTAGTCAGACTCAGGGTTTGATCTGAAGGTAAAGCTCCGTCCTGTCACCTTTAACTTTGATCACCTCTTTTTATTTCAGTACAATTGATCATATGATACAGGTGTTGTCAGTGACATGTTGTTTGTTGTCAGAATACTGTACGTAGGTAAGTAGGTCTTAGCCAATGGATGTATAATAAGACCTGGATACAGTGTTCAAGTCTGAGCCCTTTCATTCCTATGAGAGTTAGAGTCTGTGGCGTCAGAAGCTTTCATGGAGCCAAATATGACGTGGATGATCATCCCTACTTCTGCACTGTGCAGCCTAAGAAGCAGGTGCAGTAGAGCCGTTTTTTCCAGTTTAAGTGTTGTTTTTCAATTTTGACGGGAAGACAACACAAGGGTTAAATGATTTTTTTAATGCAGCTTTTTAATGCTGCTCTCCTAGTTATGCGGCTCTCTAAATGTTAGACTTAGAAAACTTGAATGTCCCCGAGAGGCAATTTGTTGTACAATACAGGCATATTGACACATTATCCACAATACAAATATTGACCCAGATATCTACAGCACCATTTATCTAACAGATAAAATAGATAGATAGATAAAATAACATACATACAGTACATCAATAAGTAGAATAGAGTTAATGGAGTATATTGCACAATATCATAAATAAATTGATAAAACTGCGGCCCATTTCTTAACATGTATTCCTTCAGTCATTGCCACGCCCTACATCTTATTTAATTGGGTTATTGTCATAGGAATTAATGAGTTTTTTGCTCGGTTAGTTTTGATGCAGAAGGGGGTGGTTTGATCTCCACTGAAAGTGGATGGGTTGTATCCATGCAAATCTTCTCTGCCTTCTATGCCAGTCTGGTCAGATATAGTTGACACAGGTCTACCTGTTGCTTACCAATGATTTTTGCACAGGTTGGTAATTGGACCGGATGGATCAAATTGGCGTTCAAAAGCCAAAAAGTCCATTGATTTACAGACGTGTCTTTTGTTTTTGTAAGTGTATATAGTCTTTTTGGCCAAAGGGCATCAGGTGATGGGCTGAGAATTGCAATTCCACTGTTTAGCGGCTGTGTTTGATTTTCCTGGTGTACATCCTTGGGGGACTGGTGACTGACTGACATTTTGCTTGTTGTCAGATTAGTGTACAAGTAAAGATAAGCTAATATCCTAACCCCTTTGCATTGCAGTTATTTTACCACATTACTGTTTCCAAGATCAAGAATAAATCTCCATACTCAAGTGTTTACTGGTTTGGCTGAATTCATGGGACATCCCTGTTGGAGATTTGAAGAGGGGAATCTCAATGTAAATTAGTTACCATGCAGGAGTTTCCTTCTTTGGCATGACATAACATTGTCCAGATAAAGTCTGGCTCTGATTGGTAACCTGACTGTTGCTCACCTCTCCCAGGGCTCCACCTTTGGCCAACAGTCTTTCAGAGACATAGTTCATCAACCAGTCTCCCTGCCTCAGGTTTTCACAAAGCGGATGACCAAGGTAATTCTTGGGGCGAATTTCTGCCATCACTGACATCAGCCCTAAGAACCACAACTTGTGCATGAATATATACACAGCATACATTCTGGGATGCATGATGATGATTATAATGGTGCATACCTTGAACTTGTGTGGCTTTTATTTTGTGTTTTTGAATACCTTGCAAGCCTCCATAGTTGAGAGGTAACCATGAAGGGATGTTGTAGCATCCTCCCCCATCCTCTCTCTCCTCTGCATCACAGCGGTACAGAAGCATGTTCATGTCAGCCAGAGTCAGCTTTGACATGATGCTGAGGAAGTAAGAGCATGTCAGTGGTGACGAACTGACAGGTAGACAGTAGAGATGCAAAGATGAATCCCTTAATTGGTAACCAATTCATTATTTGCCAACTATTTTGATAATCGGGTGATCGGTTTGAGTAATTGTTTTATGTTCTCTGATTCCAGCTTCTTAAATGTGTCTAGTTTCATCACGTGTCTGTGACAGTTAACTGAATTTCTTTGAGATGTGGACAAAACAAGACATTTGAGGACGTCATTTTGGGCTTTGAAAACCTTTTTCACCATTTTCTCACATTTTATAGAGCAGAGAACTAATCGATTACTTGTGAAAATAATTGACAATATAATCAATAATGAAAAAAATTTTCCTGCTAAAGATTTCCCACCGTGGTCAGAAAACATACAGGCACTATGACTCTAGAGTAGCTACGCATTTCAAAGCTAATCACTGTCACTCTCTCACTTTTCCCTCTCTCTATCACACACACACACACACACACTCACACACAGGCTCAACGCACACACAAGCACAAAAGTATACACATCAGGCCACTTACGTTATTTGCACTACAAAGAGTGTATAGATTTTGTTATTTATTTTTGCTATAGTGCTTAACAGGCATTATTTAATTTTGCCTAGTTGTGGCCTGTTCAGAAGCAATAAATATCAAAAGTTCCAAAATGTTGTTATTTGTATTGCTCCACTACATGGCATTTGATTGGAGGCTAGTCTCACTTTGTCCCGCAGCAACATTAAGAGTTTAGATTTGTGTACAGTTTCTATTAACAATATATTGTATTAAGTGTCCATTTCAATATAATATTCAGATTTATCATAAATAATTGAACATTGAATTGAATGTATTTTATGTTCTGTAAAAGAGGGGTGGAGGTGGGGGTCACATTTAAGCATTTAAAAATGTACTTGAAAGTAACGCATTAATTACTTTCTGAAGTAACTAGTTACTTTTATAATTTGTAACAGAGTATCTAATTTAGTTACTGTTTGGAAGAAGTAACTAGTATCTTTAACTAATTAATTTTTAAAAGTGATTTGCCCAACACTTAACGCTAGTGACTCAGACTGTCAGAAAGCCAATGTACTCTAGCTCAGAAAATGTCCCAGAATCCATTCAAGGAAACACCGATGATGGGTGTGTTTCAATAGTTCAGAAAGTCCATTGACATCATTGGCCCAATCCCAAAGTGAGCCCTGAGGACTAAGGAGGACTAAAGACTCACAAACTTAATTGATCTAAGGTGCTGAGTGAGTGTGTGAGGCCACATGGGCTCAGATAGGTATAAATGGGATTGGGACAGCACTTTACGAGATCATGTTACCTTGGCAACGTTTAATAACAAAGATGTTGCTTACACTTGCCGGTTTGGGACTTTTCATTTTAAGTGTGTTGCTTTCCACACGGCCAAGGCCCAGGAGACGGCTGCCTGATTCCACATTCATTCAAACTCTTGTTTTACAAGCTGGACAACAGGTCCCTTCAGTTCTGTGGTCATATGTTGTACCGTTGTTTACCTTAGTAATTTCCAGATTTTTTTAACGCTTTGAACTGTGTGTGGGTAATTCCCTTTGGTGAAGTCTGCAATGGGCTCAGTAAGTGTTTACTCCAACCCCCACGCCCTTTGAAATTGGACACTGGGACAACCCTAAGCCTTTACAAATTTCATGATGAAGTGAATGCGGGAATGACAAATGACTATTGAAAGCACTATTACAGCAGGAGGACAACTCTTGGGAGTCAGTGAGATGTTGCTGGTATACAACACTCACCACAAATATATAAAGGTGCTGCATCTTGATACATTGATAGATTTTTTACTGTCACAGAGGAGAAGAAACTAGAATTTATTTACACTTTAGAAGCTAGAATCAAAGATTATTTGTTATTATTTTCATAGAAACGACCCAAACCGACAAATAATCGATTATTAGCACTAGTTAATAGTTTGATTCATGACGATAGTTGTGTTAAAATCATCACTGCACAGCTTAATTTTCCCCTTTGCCAAAAAAGCATAAGGACTGTTGTTGTGTTGTCTTCTGCATTCTGCAGTCATCCACAGAAATATTTAGTTGTTAACAATGTCATCGTCATCAACGGTATCAACTGCAAAGTCATTCATCAACATTCTTAGTTCAGTGTTTATCAAATTTCTGTACCAATACAATACTTTTACTGCACATTCATGATGATGACTACTTAGATGTTAGATGTTGAGGCATACGAACATCCTCAGTGGATTGGCGAGAATGGATGGTGTACTGTGTTCAGCCAGCGAGCCGGTCTGGTACTGAGGACTAAACTGGATCAGGTGGTGTCTCAGAGCCCACAACTGCTCTTGGCACCTGGGCTCCGGAGTCACCCTGTAGAAGAAGACAAAATACAAGCAGATCCAAGCCAGGCATTTCATGACATAAAGCAGATCAAGTGATTCTGATAAACTACAAGCCCTTTTCTTTCAGTCCTGCCCCAGGTTAACCTACCTGAAGATAACAACGCAGCCTGGTGTGAACTTCTCAAACATTATCTCCTGATAAATGCTGTTGTCTTTGGACACCATGTCTGCCTTTTTAACCACTTTACTGTCATTCAGCTGGAAGATATGTTGAAATGGTTTAAATTCCTAGATATAAACCTACTTGAATTATGACTTGTATGCACCATAGCAGAGTTTTCCATGTTATAAACCATTTATTACAACACAAATATACTAAAGAAGTACTAACACTGTGCAGACACAGAAACGCAGGATCCCACACCACTGAAGATGACTCAAGTCTCTACCTGGATGTGTTCTTGGATCTCTACAGTGCACTCTGGCAGGCCATTGCTGTTTTTGTCTTCTTTTTTGTTGGAGTTGGTCACAGCCTCCAACACCACCTCTTGAATATGACCTTTGAAGTCAAAACAGACAGGAAAAAAAGTCCAGCTGACATTTCTGAATTCCTCTCTCTATCACCCCTTGTTTCTCAGTTAAAACAAACTAAACACCGTTAAACACATACACACTGGGCTCTACATTGTCTATATCTACAATGTTCCACCAGAAATTCCACCAGATGTCACTCTTTCGGCCGGATGTCCGGGCCTTCCTCTTTCTTTGTGTTGGCATTCTAACCTCTGGTGGATTTCTGAGGACTATGGTTAACTGCTCCTTAGATCTCTGCAGGGTAAATCCACAGTTAGCTAGACTATCTGTCCAATCTGAGTTTTCTGTTGCACTTCTAAAAATAACTTTTTAACGTACACCTGTTCCACCAAAACAAGTTCCTTCCTGAGTCTATTTTGTCTATTTTGCAGCGGCAACGTGACGGCGTCTGGTGCTTAGCACCGTCCAAGACAATTGTGATTGGTTTAATAAACTAGAGCACATTGTTTTCCCATCCTAGAATACTGTGTGGACTAGCCAGATCCTCCTCCACAGCACTGTGAAGGAAGGTCTGGCAACGTGAGACTATGCCCAACAACTGGTTTGCATGCTATAATATTTATAATTATTATTATAACCTATGCCAATGAGGTTGGCGAACCGATCGAGTGAGTGCTGAAGGTCACAGACCGATGATGGTTTTCAGGGGTCCCCAGTAAAAATGGCAATCATTTAGTTTCACTTTAATTCTATCCATAAGTAACACTATGACAGAATGTGTGACTTTACCATCTAAAAGCAAAAATCCTATCAGACGGGAAAACCTGGCACGGTGGTGTAATTTGTGTCAGTTTAGGAGTCCTTTACGTAAAACAGTTTGGGAACCACTATTTTAGGTCATGGCCTTGGCGGAGGTCTGCTCTCTGAGTGCTCTTCTAGTTGTTGTTAAGGACAATGTTCATTACACTTCACTTCACTTAGCTAGATACTAGCTAGCTACTAAGGTTAGCTTACAGTCATTGACATCCACAGTCAACAACAATGTCCATTATACTTCACTTTGGCGTATTAATTAGTAAAGATTATCGTTTTATTTTATTGTTTGTTATTTAGACAACCAAGAAGATGTAATCATGTCATGCTACTAGCTAGCTAGACACTAGCTAGCACGCTATGCACTAGCGAGTTAGCTAGCTAGCTAAGTTAGCCTTATTGTTTGTTGGATTTGCAAGATCTTGCGAAAAATAACTTGATATCTTGCAAACCAAAGTCAAGATCTTGCAAAAGTGTTTGTCCAATTACATGTTTTTTTGTAAATTTCTTATTTTCTTGTTTTTTTTTCACCTCCAGGGCTCCGTATTTATCCACATATGCAGTAGTACTTCACAAAACCTGTAAACAGACTACAATGTGTAAAATCAGTGGAGTTCCCTCTTAAGTACTGTATGTAACGAGTATATTAGTATTAGTCCCCTCTCTTTGTCTGTCCTTGCCAAAACCCATAGTCCAAGCAGAAACCCAATACCAATGAATTCGCCATCTCTGAAATCTAATTTTCCTTGACATTCATCAGCAAAACCACTAATACAAATAGAAATAGTTGTTGTTACGGTCTAACCTATTTTTATTTTTCTGTTTTTTTTTTTCATTTGTTTCGTTGTGTGTATATTGACTTATCTATCTATCTATCTATCTATCTATCTATCTATCTATCTATCTATCTATCTATCTATCTAGCTATTCCTATACTGTATATTTCATGTGACTACCTTTGTTTGTTCATGCTGCCCCTTGCACCATAAAAAAACAGGAAAAAAATATACGAGCTTTGGATCTGAATATGGTTGTATGACTGTCACCTGGTATGAACACAGATGAAACATCTTCTTTTTGATATTGTGTCTCTGGGATTTTCATCGCCCTTCGCAGCACAGCCACCACAGACTGGTGGCTGCTGGGACAGTGTCTGGTCACTGCTACCACGCCCTCATCCAGCTGCTCCACATACACCTGCTCATCCAACCAGAAAGGCCAGGTTTCAAATATGACAAACAAATAAGACAATACCAGTGTGCTGTAACTACACAAAAACAAGGGGGGAGGGGAGAAATTGACTTTTCAGCATGAGCCTGTGTTATGGTTGTCTTGCTACTGGATGCCAAAAATTTCCTTCATAATGAATAAAGTATCTATCTATCTATATCGATGTCCTATGTGGGGGTTCTGACTTCATTACATATGAAGGATATTTTTTTTAGATTCAATGGCCTCTAGTTACGTGTGCAAAGTTGACGCTAATGGGATTGAAAAAATAATTCATCAAAAGTAAAGTAAGGGATTTTAATTCAATACACTTGTTGTCAAATTCACTTTATATCTCCTCACGGACACCAAGCTCTCTATTTTCTGTGTACGCCAGAAAAAAACTGGTGTTAATACCATAGACCGTTAGTCTATGGTTAATACACAGTTGATACATTGAGTAGATGGGCCACAATGGGCGACAGACAGACAGGCAGGCAGGCAGGCAAGCAGACAGCCGAAAGTGCTGTGTCATGGTTAAAAAGAACAGCAGGTGTGGCTCATAAACTGCTTGTCATAGTGGGAGAGATACTGTAGATCTCAGAGAATGACAGCACCCAGTCAGAAACCTTGAACTATGTTTCTAAACATCTCTTCACTTTGAGCATTCCAAGACGTGGCTGAAGCTGTAGTCATGTTGTTTTTATAAATAAAGTTAAACATTACTCGTATATCACATTTAAAAAAATAGTTTGTGCTCAAGACTGGATTAAGCAACATAATTACATTGCAGTGGATGATAAGGAAAAGAGGGTATCTTGTTGCTTTGAGGAAGATAATTATAAGGGTTACAGTCTACAAGAGCACAGCTAAGACAAGAATAGTTACATTTTGACACATGCATTGTGTATGACAAGTAAACTATGAGGGTGTGAGAACAAGTAAAAGAGGTTTTCCACTCTGGTGATGTCATCACCCACTCATCGGTTATGCAATTCTCACTCCATTACAAGCACAGAAAAGCTTGTGTGTAGTTTCTGTCTCCCCCATGAGGAATTCTAAGTAACAACAACAAAATTGCCTTCCATGACCGTGATGTTTATTAATATCAAAAAGTTACGCACTAAAGCGTTTAAAAACACATTTCCTAAGAAATTTAGGATCTCAAAACACTAAACTGGTTGAAAGGGGGGATGACATGAGGCAAAGGACCACAGGTTGGAACCAAACCCTCGGGCACTGCAGCGAGGACTCTGTATATGGACACATGCACTACCAAGTGAGCTACCCAGGCACCCAAGGAACTGGATTCTAGTGGACTGGATATCACTCACTGGATCACTGACACATGCCCTCTCATCTGGCAGACCTGCCCCCTCCCCTTGATAAACCTGGACCCTTTGGGTTCAAATTGACATTGCACTGTAACTAAGACCTAACACCTGGAACAGACCTGAGTAAAACCTTCAGCAGCCAGCTTCTGGTGAAGCCGGTTCAGTTCCAGCTTTCCAGCCAGAATCCCGGTCTGCAGGTTGACCTGGTCACATGTCCGTGCCTCAGAGTTCCAGCAGGTGTACTCATGATCATCCCTCACCGCTGAGATCTGTACAACACACGGAAGGTCAAGTCCTGAACAGCTCACAAAACACATCAGAACACTCAGTTTTTTCTGTTCCGGGTGGTGACTGGACCAAGGTATATCTGTGTTAACTGGTAGATCAGACTATGTTGTTAATATTTCAAGCGGACCAGAGTTGGTTTGTTTGATCTCCACCAGAGTTGGGATGAGATTTCACAGTAGCCCAACCTTAAACTACTTAAAACGTGAACCCCATCTGAGCTTCAGTAAAATTCATGTACAGTCAACAGTGACAGACATTCCATGCTATACTGCGGTACTTTACGTGCATTTGATTTTACCTGACAAGGAAGCAGCTCATCATATCCTCTGATGCTGCCTGTAGCACAGCAGGCCATAGAAACCAGGGTAGATCTGGGCAAGAAGTCGTATACTGAACACGTCTGAAACACAACCGGTTAAGATTGGCCTGTATGGTTAAAATCAACAATTCAGTAACAAGCTTACTATTTACAATGGGTCATTCACATTCTGTCAGTGTTATCCCATGACATTTTCTAACAAGGTGGGGCTTTTTAATTGCATTTTTGGAGAATAAATTGAGATGGAGAGAGCATGACTGAACCAAAACATGCTTAATTGTAACTGACTATATCTTGCACTGCAAAAATGTAATATAATTACAGAGTTTGACAGAAAAACAGATCCTCTGTTTCCTGCCCAGGTGCTACAGATGAAAATGAGCTTATAGATAACTCTGGCACTGCTAATGAGCTATGCATTTAAATTTCTTTTAGATATGAACAAGTTTTTTGCTTAACACAAGCTAATTTAGATGATTTTCACTTGATATGATTTCTTAAAAACAAACACACTATATATTGTACCTGTCCTTTGCACATTCACTTTTGCAGATTCCATTTTTGCACATGCTGCAATTATCGATACAGCCTCTTTTTTCTTAAACAGTTATATTGTACATATTTGTTTATGTACTTACTGTTTGTTTATTTTATTTTAATGTTTAATATGTACGCACCAACAACCATGGCAAAAACCTTGTAAGTTTTACTTACACATCTTGGCATAAAATCTTTTTTTCAATTCTGATTCTAAAATAAGTCAGGTTGTCTAAAAAATAAGATCAAGGATAAAACGTGATGCAGGGCCCTCTCAGAAGCCGTTCCAGTGTATAAAACATAATGCAGACAGGCTGCCATAGATGCTGGCAAACGTTCTGTGCGCTGGTACCCCACCACATGCGACTGGAAGTCACATCACTATGAATTGAATGCTCTTCCACAGTGTATTGTTGCTGTATTCACTATTACTGCCAATTTAGTCTCTTTAGTCTTAGTATCGACGGCAAATGTCTGTTACCTTCCTCTTTATTTGCGTTCTAACCTCTGATGGATTTCTGAGGACTATGGCTAACTGCTCCTCAGATCTCTGTAGGGTAAATCCAGACAGCTAGCTAGACTATCTGTCACATCTGAAATTTTCTTCTGCACAACTAAATAAACTTTTGAACGTACAAACAAGTTCCTTCCCGAGGCTATTTTGCAACGACACCGTTGTGTCCAGCCCTTAGCCCCACCCAAGACGATTTTGATAGAAATGCCAATAAACCAGAGCATGTTTTTCTCCCATCCGAGAATGCTGTGTGGACTAGCCAAACCTTCCTCCGCAACGCTGTGGAGGAAGTCTGGCAATGTGAGACTACTGCCAATTCAAAGTGATCGCTTTGCTATTGTTTCACATTAAATGCTTTATAGAAGTGAATCACATGAAGGTTTTCAGCTAGCAGGGTTCATTCCAGTACATTGGCCAACGTAACGCAAGGTTACTCTAAATGGCTCATGAGTTTAAAAAAATGCTCTTGGTTTGTTGTATAGGTTGTAATAGTTGATCACAAGGTTCAGGAATTTTAAGTGGCAGCCAATAAATAATCTACACAACCACTCATGGCACTAGAAGAAGTAATAAGAAAGAAAGAAAAATGGGTGTTTTTTGTGATTGTTGTGGGCAAACATCCTTGTTTATGCGGCATGTTTTCTTAAAAAATGTGATGGAATATGTGGGATATTTATGCAATTTTATACAATGAAATTGCAGGAACTTCAACAGGCAGTCCTAAGAGTTATAATATGTCTGTATAAAATACATTATATTAATCTAACATTTCAATAACAAATGTAAATTTGTGAAAAAACATTTAATCTTCCCATTGAAGAATCTTATAGGTAAGGTAGTCAAACAGGATTCACTGTGCCTTCCACATGTACTGTATATAATATCCATTCATTTTCGTCCATCCGGCCTAGTTTAATATGCAACTCAATTGTATACAGTATAGTAAGGGGTCCCTACTCTGTCTCTCTTTAAGCAAAGGCTCCTTGGCCTATAAAATGTTAAAGACCCCTGTCCTAAATAAAAGCAGACCTGGGAGGGACTGTGATTGATCGGGCTGACATCCATGAACATGGTGTGAGCGACAGCTGGGATCAGGGGCCAAAGGCTGGGTTGAAAGAAGGCACCTACAGGCTCCCCACAAAACCAGGACAGCGAGCCCTCCTCCTTCTGACGGTCTGCTGCACCCTGAGCATCTGATGGAGAGACAGAGGAAAAGAAGCTGCCTCACATCAAATCAGCCAGGTCTGTAATAATGACAGGACTTACTGTATATAAAAACATGCAATCCCAAAGTGATGCAGCATGGGATATACAGTATGTCATGTAACAAAGTAGCGTTCCAAATTACACACACACTGCTGGTGTGTTTGCTTACCTCTGATGAGTGAGGTAATGCCCAGCCTAGTCACACAGACTTTCTGCAGCTCCTCACTGCTAATCATCGGCTCAGCCACCACATACAGGTCTGGCCTCAGAACACGAGCCTGATCTAGCATGTGCTGCAGAGCCAAATCACAGCCAGCATGGTCACCCCCACACCATGCAAAAGTGGGCACAGAGTTGAGATCAAAAAGAGAAGGAGGGAGATAGAGATATAGGAAGACGAGTGACAACAAAATGGAGGGAAATGATGAGGATGCATAGATGGACAGAGCAAATGCAAAAAGAAAAGAAAAGATTGAACATGCAGCATGCAGATCAACCATGATGGGAGTGTTGATGGGAACGGAGAAATGAGTGAAAATAATAAGGGAGCGAAGGATATTTAGTTAAGCATATGTAACAAGATGCAGATGCAATTGCATTAAAAAAGCCAAAACAGATAGAACAAAAAGAAGAAAAGAGATTTTGTGTCATTCCCAGATCATATGAATCACTGAAGATCTTTACAATCCAGCAGACTTTTCAGTGCTTTGTTCAAACTGCATTTTCCAACAGAGCAGCGAGCAGAATGAAGCGAGGTGACGGAGTCAGGGTCAGTACCTCGCACCAAAGTGGTGATTCCCAGGCGGTTTATAAAGAGATTGTCAATGAGCTGACTGCCGGTAAAGAGATCAGCCATCACATAGAGGTTAGGCCTGACGGCTCTGGCTGCTGTAAGCATTGCCTACAGGGACCAACACATTAAGTACACAGCAATTAACCTGGTGTCTATCCATCATAGTTTGTGTTTCTTACAAACCCATTATACCAACTCTCTGTAGGAATGCCCCTTAAATGCTTCAGCATTAACCCAAAGAGCACACTTTTAGGACGGCAGTATGTGTAAAGCCAGCAGTAACAAGAACGAGAATGTGGGGCTAATAAAAAATAATCATGGGTTGCGTGGGTTGTTTGTGTACCATTCATCTCTATGAGGGGCCGTCTGGGACATTATTCATAGTTACCTCACACACATACAAGTGAAATGATCTAACACACCATTGAAACGCTCTCATGTAAACTACCGAAACGCTATCATACACATAACTGAAACACTCTCATACACACTACTGAAACTAGTATGAAAATAGCGTATGTGAGAGCATTTCAGTAGTGTTCAGTATATGAGAGCGTTTCAATAATGTATGAGAGCATTTCACTTGTATGTGTGTAAGGTAATTGTGAATAATGTCCCAGATGGGCCCTCATACATCACACTGGACACCGATATATTGACTGTACGTACAAAATACCAAGAAACAAGGGAAAGTCATAACCTAGTATATGGCTGAACATTGTATGGTCAATGTTCTAAATTACAAAATATTATATGAATAGTCAATGGTAGTGACTGTTATGTGAACTTCTGGATATTCAGTTTTCATCTGCAATTTTCTGTACTTTTCCCAGTAATATTTGTTCTTAAAGTGTACTTAAGTAGCATATTACATGACATGGTTAAAGTTTTAGTCAATACAATAAAAGGAATCTCTGTGCCTTGCTGCTCCTAGGACGTAATTAAGGACTATTCGTGCCTATTTATTATTGAAAGAGTTTGGGTTACGTACCATAACACCAGATTCTATAAGAAGACAAAGCCCTCCTATCCTTTGTGGGTTCAACCCTCGCTAGCGTAACACTTAAGATTGTTAGTCCACACTAATGTACTATGTGGGCCCACCTCTGTCTCATGTTGTTTATACATTGGGATATTTGACTTCAGCTAGTTAAAGCTTTGATGCTGTGCTTATATTCATAGAGTCTGAAGTAATTGTACGTAACTGAATAACCAAAGAAGCCTTTTTTTGAGAGGTGAAACAACTTCAAGAATTTCTAGCAAGTCCAGATGCTTTTGCTTATTACAGAGAGGAACTAATGTTCTATTTTTTACAGCTTTGTGAAGCTATTGCTAGGGGGTGCCTCAATGGGTCCGTCTGGTACCCATAAGCACAAACACACACACGCTTAACAAAAAAAAACACACTAATCAGCCCATACCACGCCCATGCGTCACAGCACAATGGAGTACACAGTACCCAGTTTATCCTAAGTGCAGAGTTCCGTTTTCCGTGCTCAGCCTCGTAGTACTTAGGCGTGGACTAAATGTCTTCAGTGCTGTGCAAGCGCGAGCAAATGCTTTTTGAGGGTGATACCTATACAAAATATAACAATGGCCAATGGGGAATCTCCAACACTTGACAGACCAACGTGGTACTTCATCACTTACTCAATAAGTCAGTGACAGACAGTGTTTATAGGTCTGGCCCCGAGCTAAAACTCATAAAAGTGGTAGGAGATGTTTTTTTATCATTCAGCAGGACAGTATGAAAACGATATTGGTATTGTAGGTTGAAAGTATTGTTGTGAATGTGACACACATAATTCACCTATGTTAAGTGTGGTTCCACACACTGCTGATTAGACATGTAATTTACTGCCCTTAGTCACTGCATGTAATGATAACTGTTCCGGGATCACGGCCGCTTTAAATGTTGAGAATGCATGATGACGCGGGACACTACGGGGTTGGCATTAGGGACAGCGGCCAAACTTTTCTGTTTGTGCGTTTTTTGCTGAAAATAATCGAAACATGCATTTGTGTGCTCAATGTGAGAAATTGTCTCTTGCATCTTGCTGCAATTTCCACAGCACTATCAAAAGTACTGAAAGTTAAAATAATAAGAAATAAGAAAAAAAATCCACATCACTGGTTCACTTCTGTCAGTTCAGCAACTTCCATTACATTACAAAAATGAAGCAAATACAGAAACTTAACAGCAGATGAAAACCTTGTTCTTGCTGACCTCCAGTGCTTTAATTAGCACCTTTTGCAGGGTTGAAGAAGGGAACTGTATGGTACTGTATGTGAGTACAGGGTGTGCTTACAGGTGCAACAGAGCACTCTTCTGACCACCCTTAAAATAACAGTGTTCAAAGGAAAAGCACTCTTTCAGCTGGAGAGGGCAGTGAAACATTGCTTATCTAGTCTGCTGTTAATAGATGACTCTATAAGTGCTTGGAAAAAGGACATTTAAACATCGAGACTAGCACAAGAATACTATGATCCAGAGCAGCTACTAACTAGACCTTGACGTAAGATTGTTTAGTTAAATTTATAGTCAGGTTCAGTGACTTTAGTGAGCTTTACAGAGTTTACATTCTTTAACATGATTTATAACATACATGTAATATTGCTTTTTTAATTTTCTTTCTTATATAGGATTAATTTATTATGATACTATGTGTCAGGTCATCCTGTCCAGAGGCTCTTCAGACAGTGGAGAAGGGTATGCAGTTTATTCACAACGCAAATAGGACTCTGTTGAAAATAAGTCCAGCAATTTATTCTTCTATTGCTGCCAAGTTCTAATATGTTATATTTTTATAAATATATTGTATATATTTATCAAAATCTATTGTATATATAAGGAACAAGCTAGAAAATATGGATAAACGCAGCATGGCTATGACCATTCATTGGCAAGACACTCTGTCTGCAAATCTGTTGCATTGCATTAACTCACACTATACATGACAATTATTATTATTATTATTATTATTATTATTATTATTATTACTGGATGGCTAAAGCATGCAACTATGCTCACACTGTACGGTTTGATTGACCGTTTGATCTGCTCGTACTCAACGTTAAAACGTCCCAGTGAACTCTACAGCTGTGCATGTGCTTGTGAGACTCTGCCTGAAGTTTCAAGTTGCTTTTTGCTCACTCTGTATGGCAAAGCTCTCTAATTCAAGCGGATCGCTCAGATCTACACAGGTAAAACACACTCTGATTACACTGCAATCACACGGTAAATACAAACTGGTGTGTTACTGCGCTGTACTGTGTGTACTGTGTCCTCTCACTCTAGGACTTCTTCTTTTGCATTACTCGTTTCTAATTTGGATGCCTTGGCTATTGCTATGGATGCTCAGGTACTTCAGCTAGAGCTAGATGCTCTTTTAATGGAGAGAAGGAGGACAGAAGGAGTAGCAATGCTTCTGGTCTCAAGGATCAAAAAACTATATTTTATCACAAATTTTGACAAAACACCTTGAATAGTACATGCTCAGGAGGATTTTGATCATCTGTTGTTGCACAGAATGGTAGATATACCTCAGCCACATGCAGAGGGGTGGACAGGCAGTTGACCAGGCATACACCAGAGAAGATTTTGGCTGTAATCTCTGTGTATGTCTTCATATGAGCCCACAGATAAGGACAGTCCTCCGGTTTCTCCCCATAACGAAGCTTGATAGTGTCAGCCTGACAGACCAGTTCTCTCCGCAAGTAGGCCTCTGAGCCTGCGGACAACAGGAGAGGAAGAAATGACAAATTAACGAACATGGTGGTACAAATCTCTCTTTTTTTGTGTGATTTCCATGGCTTCCTATTGAGATTTGGCAACCATAGACACTCTGTGGATTTTACCACTACTAGCTCTAAATGGGTCTGCACATACATACTGTATGCAAGTGGGTGACACAGTACACATTTCTGCTGATGGCTTCCTAAGGTTAGGGTGCTATTACCTAAATAAAGAAATTTCCGATGTAAATACAGTATGAAAATACAGATGTGGTATCCAGTATAGTGCAAATATTAACATCAATAACAATAATAATACAAACATAACTGCTACTTCTAAAAGTAATAACGATAGTTTGGCTGATGTATTTCTCAGATGACATCACAGTGGTCAGTCTCATTTCAGAGTACAGAGATACGGTCCAGTAACTGTCTACCTGGTGCTCATCAAACAACCTACTGCTGAACACAATACAAACCAAGGAGATCATCATAGACGAAACAGCACAGCCCACGCCCCACTGAGTCTGTGTGGATTAGGGTTCCAGCTTTCAAATTTCTGGGAGTACACATTCTCTTGGATAACAAACACTAAAGAAAGAGCAAAGAAAGAACAAAGAAGGCCCAGCAGCGACTACATTCCTGAGAATTCTCAGGAAAAACCATCTGGAACAGACGCTGCTGGTGTCCTACCGGTCAATCATTGAAAGCGGACTCACTTTTTGCATCACAGCATGTTATGCGGGATGTTCGGCGGCAGACAGGAGGGCTCTGCAGAGGGTTATAGGCACAGCTCGCCAACTCCTGCTGCCTCAGCAGAACCAGATTCATTCACAAAGACACTACCCACCCTGCTCACCACCTGTTCAACTTCCCTCTGGTAGACGCTACAGGTCACTGAAAGCACGCACCGCCAGACTAACAAACAGCTTTTTCCCCTGGGCCATGCGTTCACTGAACAAACAATAACCCTGTGCAAATGCCCATTCCCACCCCCAACTCATCTCCCATTCCATGACCAACCACACTAAGAGTTATGCTGAAACCTGCTGCTATTTTACACATATGTGTGCGGGAGGGTGGGTGTTGTCTGGGAGGAATGGGAGGGGGGCAGGTGTCAGTCAATTGCCTGTATCCCAAAATACATGTGTTGTATATGTGGGTGGGAGAGAGAAAAGAGAGAGGGAAATGTATGTAGAGGATGGGGGGGTGTTTGTTTGTGACATATTTTATCATTTATTTTTTAAAAGCACTGATCTGGAGCAGCACCTTGAATTAAAAAAAAAAAAAAATACACAATGAAATTCCAGGGGCCTATTGCACGAAAGTAGAATAAAGATATCCAGGATAAATGAAAAAGCGCAGCTTGACTTAGTGTGATCCGCTCATCGCGGCTTAATCGGTTGCACGTTTGCCGAGCCAGGATGAACAGGTGAAGCTATGTCAAGCCAGGTGTAGATAGCTGGGATAAGTGCACGTTCACGGCTTTCTCAAATAGACCACGGTATCGATCACAGATTTACTGATGCAGAGATGGAGAAGACGCATGCGTCATATGTTTCACCCAATGAGCAGCAGCTTCTAATGGAAAGTAACGAGGAGGGGAAGAATATGCAAAAAGGGAAATACGGCTCTTATCAAACGGAGAGAAAAAGCCCAACATAGCGGACCCGACTGAATGTGTACGGATGTAAAAATATCTACTTAGCCTATAGTCACTCCACATTTTTACAAAGTTGTAGGCTACACTGTGTTTTAATTGTTTTTAATATAGTTTCATGTTTCTGTTTTTATGTGATAAATGTGCTGGTTTTACTGTAAAGTGTCTTTGACTAGCCTACCATGTAAAGCACTATATAAATAAAATGTATTATTATTTAGCCTTTGCCTTAAAAGTGAGCAGAGGGAATTAATGTTCCTCGGGAAATGGACCATAATGACTCTAGGCTTAATTTCAAACCCTTATTCACAACGCGAGTTTTACAACCATATGCACAAATCTTTATAAGCTATATCTAATTATTTGTACAATTAATGTTCATGCAGAACAATCAGAAAGGGACAACAACTAGAAAAAGAAGTAGGTGACTTCAACACACGCTGTGAGCATATGTAAAACAATATTCATGTTTTTTTATTCTTCTGACAAGTGACCGCACCAAAATAAAAATATTAAGAAGCATTGTGGAGTTCCTGATGTGATTAATGTAAACTCCACTATTTACGTATATAATAATACGTTATTGGTCCAGTGATGTGAGACTAATTGAGAAGGTTATGAAACCAATGTAAGCTATAATAAAAAAAATATTAGGCCTACATATTAAGGAGTAACACAAACTGTCTTTTATTAGAGAAGGATAAGCAACAAGAACATGAAATCATAAATGTATTGGTCTCTGACCAGTCTGCCATTAATATCATCTGGGAATATCACTGCATTAAGATCATCTGGTAATATCGCTACATTAATATCATAAATCTTCGGAGCGCGTCCTGTATAAACCTGAAGCTGAGACCACGGACGCTGCGCCGCTCATCTCTACTGTTACAGAGAGAGTGGACACTGACGCGACTCGCAGGACCGGGCAGCGGCCGCACGCCTGGCACGGTACCGTCCCACCGGGAAAAGTCCCACTCCGCATCAGGGTGCCAGTGCAACCATTTCTAACCATCTAAACAACTGTAGTAGGGTTTAAATCAAACTCGCAACACATAGTGACAAGTAGGCTAATGCATGTTAATGAAAATAAAGCAGAACACATGCAGAAGACAACGGAATAACTGTTAAACACGTTTATTTCGGATCAGACGGCAGCTGATTTGACACGAGACTCCAGGATTAATCTTAGCCTGGCTGTTAGCCTGCTCTGGACCAGGCTAGCCGCAAAGAATAAATCTCCATGGTTACTTGGCTAGGCTTAATTCAATCTGGTTTCGTGCAACCGAGTCAAAGCTAAATTCATCCAGGATAACTTGAATATCCCGGCTTAATCCCTTATCCTAGTTTCGTGCAATAGGCCTCAGGTCAGTGCTTTTAAAAAATAAAGCTTGATTGGTTGATTGATTTATTACTTCAAATAGTTAAATAAGCCACAAGGGAATAGGGTGATGCATTGGTCACTTTTGTGCCTGATAAGTTTGTTCACCTGGTTCAGCCCAGTTCATGGGCGGGTCATTTCCTTTCACAAAGCCATCATGGGCCAGGAAGTGACACGCCTTGTCTCTCTGCTCCATCAGCTGCATTTCTTCATCAAAGGTCATCTCTTTAAAGGGGAAGCAGAAATACCTGGAGGAGGCACAGTCACTGGCATGTAGATCAAAACATAATATACAACCAAGTGATATTATCCTCTGCACATTCTCTAAATCATTTCTCATTTTTGAACTTTTTACACATCACATCTACATTTTTGTACACCGTGGATATAGCAGTATCCTGTGTACATCCTGTACCATACAGCCTGTATGTACAGTATGTATGTACACTAGTATGTGTGTGTAAATATACAGTGGGTACGGAAAGTATTCAGACCCCTTTAAATTTTTCACTCTTTGTTTCATTGCAGCCTTTTTCCAAAAATCAAAAAAGTTCATTTTATTTCTCAGTAATGTACACTCAGCAACCCATCTTGACAGAAAAAAACAGAAATTTAGAAATATTTGCATATTTATTAAAAAACAAAAACTGAAATATCACATGGTCATAAGTATTCAGACCCTTTGCCGTGACCCTCATATGTAACTCAGGTGCTGTCTATTTCTTCTGATCATCCTTGAGATGGTTCTACACCTTCATTGGAGTCCAGCTGTGTTTGATTATACTGATTGGACTTGATTAGGAAAGCCACACACCTGTCTATATAAGACCTTACAGCTCACAGTGCATGTCAGAGCAAATGACAATCATGAGGTCAAAGGAACTGCCTGAAGAGCTCAGAGACAGAATTGTGGCAAGGCACAGATCTGGTCAAGGTTACAAAAAAAATTTCTGCTGCACTTAAGGTTCCTAAGAGCACAGTGGCCTCCATAATCCTCAAATGGAAGACGTTTGGGACGACCAGAACCCTTCCTAGAGCTGGCCGTCCGGCCAAACTGAGCTATCGGGGGAGAAGAGCCTTGGTGAGAGAGGCAAAGAAGAACCCAATGGTCACTGTGGCTAAGCTCCAGAGATGCAGTCGGGAGATGGGAGAAAGTTGTAGTAAGTCAACCATCACTGCAGCAATCCACCAGTCGGGGCTTTATGGCAGAGTGGCCCGAAGGAAGCCTCTCCTCAGTGCAAGACACATGAAAGCCCGCATGGAGTTTGCTAAAAAACACCTGAAGGACTCCAAGATGGTGATAAATAAAATCCTCTGGTCTGATGAGACCAAGATAGAACTTTTTTGGCCTTAATTCTAAGCGGTATGTGTGGAGAAAACCAGGCACTGCTCATCACCTGTCCAATACAGTCTCAACAGTGAAGCATGGTGGTGGCAGCATCATGCTGTGGGGGTGTTTTTCAGCTGCAGGGACAGGACGACTGGTTGCAATCGAGGGAAAGATGAATGCGGCCAAGTACAGGGATATCCTGGACGAAAACCTTTTCCAGAGTGCTCTGGACCTCAGACTGGGCCGAAGGTTTACCTTCCAACAAGACAATGACCCTAAGCACACCGCTAAAATAACGAAGGAGTGGCTTCACAACAACTCTGTGGCTGTTCTTGAATGGCCCAGCCAGAGCCCTGACTTAAACCCAATTGAGCATCTCTGGAGAGACCTGAAAATGACTGTCCACCAACGTTTACCATCCAACCTGACAGAACTGGAGAGGATCTGCAAGGAGGAATGGCAGAGGATACCCAAATCCAGATGTGAGAAACTTGTTGCATCTTTCCCAAAACGACTCATGGCTGTATTAGATCAAAAGGGTGCTTCTACTAAATACTGAACAAAGGGTCTGAATACTTATGACCATGTGATATTTCAGTTTTTGTTTTTTAATAAATATGCAAAAATTTCTAAATTTCTGTTTTTTTCTGTCAAGATGGGTTGCTGAGTGTACATTACTGAGAAATAAAATGAACTTTTTTGATTTTTGGAAAAAGGCTGCAATGAAACAAAGAGTGAAAAATTTAAAGGGGTCTGAATACTTTCCGTACCCACTGTATATGTATAATTTAATTCTGTATTTATTGTTTGTTTATTTTATAATTATTGTTTATATGTACAGCAGGCACCATCAACCAAAGCAAATACCTATTACCTGGCAATAAATATATTTTTGATTCTGTTACACCTTTTAATGACAAACATTATAAGAATCTCTAAGAATTATTTAAAATGGCAATTTAGGGAGACTCATACATTTATTTTATTTCTATACAATACCCCCACAATATTTCCTTGGGTCTTTTTCTTGTCGGATTCATTTTACAGTCAATAACCGGCCTGTACACAGTTTTTAACCCAAGATAGTAAAATAATTTAGAAATCCTACAGAATGGTGACTTTAACGGGTCAGAGGGTTGGAGCGCTTACCTGCTACAGAGAGGGTACTTCCTTGTGACTGGACCCAGCTTTGGCCCCTGATCAGAAAGACGCTCATAAACTACATTTTCCACAATGCAGTTGGTCGCCTGACGAGACAGCAATGGGGTTGGACCCACAAGATAGTTGGTCAGCAATTAATGAAAAGGAATGTGCTATATTGAAAAATCACACACACACACACATACAAACCTGGTGTGCGTGGTGGTTCATCTCTTTGTATAACTCAGAGTTCAGCTCCTCCAGTCTCTTTTTGAAACAGATACAACACTCCTGGATGTCTGATGGGCTTATACTGTTACCAGAGAGAGGGAGAATTCAGTTACATCAACACATCAACCATTGGCTAGTCTTACATCTCGACGGCGCTGTGGAGTAAGGTCTGGCTCTACCGCACATACATGTTCTGGGGTGAGAGGAAAAAAAACGCTCTGGGTTGTTTGCATTTCTTTAAACCAATCACAATCGTCTCAAGAGACGGTGGCTCTGCAAAATAGTCTTGGGAAGGAATTTGTATTGGTGGTCAATATTATTGGTGGAAAAAGTCAATAGCAGCTTTCTTCAGGATACATGGAGGTTTCGGGAGACTTTGTCTTTCACATGAGCATTTATTGATCTTGAACAGGGAGATTAAGGTAGACAGTACAGTTTCTGGGGTGTCTGAGGTCCTGAGCCTTTTCCTGATGCTTATATTCCTAGCTCCAACTATCGAGTATGTGATATCTCAAGATATCGATGGTGCCAAAGAAAAGATGGTCATCTTGAGCATAGTTTTAGGCACAGGACAAACTATGTCAACTTGTTACACTGCTTCCACTGACCTCAAAAAGGGAGATATCCCTGAAAAAATCATTCCCTTATCTATGCTTTCGTCCTACCTAACGAACAGGTTGCAAGTCGTTAAAATAAATCATGTAAAATCCCAACCTGAAATCTCTGATATGGGTGTTCCACAAGGCAGCATTCTTGGACCCTTACTTTTTCTTTTGTACATAAATGATTTCCCTCAAGTGTGTAATCATTCAAAATGTCTACTGTATGCTGACGATACTGTGATTTTTCTCTCTGATTCAAATCCTGATGTCATAAATTCTAAATTATCATCTGACCTTCAGGTTATACACGACTGGTTGAGAAATAATCATTTAACCATCAATGTTCAGAAAACTGAATGTATGTACTTTTACTCATCCAGAAAATGTTTTTCTTTTACTGATCCTATTACTTTTGCTAACCAAGAACTTGTCGTCACAAAAACTTACAAATATCTTGGTGTGCTACTTGATTCTCATCTTACATACCGGGAACATGTGTCTAATTTAACAAAAAAGTTAAATCAGAAACTTTATGTTTATAATAAGATCAGATCATATCTTTCTTCTTCTGTTTCGGGAAACCTATTTACATGCAATTGTGTTTTCAACCATGTCCTACTGTCTTCCTATTTGGTCACTTACCACAAAGGAAATCACTGAACCAATAGCACGACTATACCATCGAGCTCTCAAGATTCACAGTAACCTTCCAAAGTGGTCTCACCATTGTATTGCACTCGAACGCTCTAAGGCTTTGACTTATGAAAACTTTATAAACAGCCACGCAATTGCATTTTATTTTCAGATTCAAAATACCGCTTTACCAGAACTTGTTGCACTTCTCCCGACACACATGAGACCAGGTCGCCTCACTAGGTCGGTTTCACAGGCACTTATCCCAGTTCCCCCATACAAAAACAACTTTGGTAAGAGGTCCTTTTTTTATACATATACCAAGATTTGGAATGACATTCCGTATCACATCAGAACACTATCATCCATCACATATTTCAAAAAGGCATACAAACAGCTTCTTCTTAACAGTTACACCTGCATGCATTAATTGATTCGTTTATGTATTGTCCAGGTCTCGTTTGCAAGGTCCGAATTTGTCTAGCCCAGCTGATGTTTTGTATAAATGTCTTTTTCCTTGTGTAACTGTATTGTTGTTTTCAGTTGTCGATGTATATTTTCTGTGTCGATTTTGTTGATGTTTGTCCTGACGTGCTGTAACCATGTTTTATGTTTCTGCAGAACAGGAACCTGCTGAAAACCAGTTTTTAAACTGAGTCAGGCCCGTTTTTATATTGTAATGAAATGTTACTTTTTCAAACTTTCCTGTATAATAAATATATGATATGATATGATATGATGCTGTCTACATAGGCTCCCTGAGTGAGACAGGGAGGCAAGGACAGGACAGATTTGGATGACAGGGAGTGGATGAATACTCTCGTCCCCTGTCCTGTGACCTATGATGATTAACTGTTCACACAATACAGTAATTGTGAGCTATTTAAATTAGCTGATACGTGGTTAAACCTCATTATCTCTTACCAGTACTCTTTGTGTACTTTGTCCACACGGAGATAAACTCTACTTAGTTACTGTAACATACAGTCAAGCCTACTGTTCCGGTCCCATAGGAAGTAAAGTCCAAGGCCATAGAGACGAGTCACCTGTGAAGTGTGAAAATATCCAGGGCAGAGTTCATGTCTACTGTGTTTCCAAAGCGTCGGTGCTGAGGGTCCTGCACTATCTTCAGCTGCTTCTTACACTCTGGACTGGACCCGACACCTGAACCTAGACAGACAGACAGATGGACGGTGAGACAGACGGACAGACAGACAGACAGACAGACAGGCAGAGACAAACAGACAAAACGCCAGACAGACGGACAAACAGAGAGAGGTGGACAGACAGACAGACGGACAGGTAGATAGACGGACGGATGGACGGACAGACGGACGGACAGATGGACATACGGCCAGAGGGACAGACATATGGACGGACAGATGGACAAACAGACAGACAGACAGATGGAGAGACGGACAGACAGACGGACAGATGGACAGATGGACAGGCAGACAAGGGTGTGATAATTACAACAAACTGCAATATATCGTATTTCTCTCTCTTACATTCTCATCAGTGAAATAATACTGTACATTATCACATTTCCCTGTGTCCCCCTACTATGTGAGAGGACAGAATGACAATTACTACTACTTTGACTTTTTTGAATTTAGAAAGTTGTGTGACTGAAGCATGTCCCTTCGTCATTGTTTTCTCACCAGCCTGCAGCCGCTGTCTGAACTGTTCCACAGCTTCATCCACATGGACCTGCAGGAACTCCCACAGCCTCAGCCTGGAGAATACCTGCTGCCACAGGACGCCCCTCAGAGCCTGACACACACACACACACACATACACACACACACACACACACACACACAGGCACACACAGACACACACAGACACACACAGATAGCATGAGTCCATATGTTTCTGCCAGAACATATAGATGTTGCCAATTAGTTCTATATGAAATAAATCTCCTGGTTTCATAGCACTGTGCAGATTTATTATCCAAGTGGTTATGGGAACAACATCAAAAATTAACAAATCTGGTTTCTTGTAAAAAAAATATTAGATTTGTGGAATTGTGCAAAGCGTTCATGCAGGACACATGCAAGTCAAACCCCCTCTGATTGACTCATTATTTCTATTAGTCCCACACCAATCACAGCCATTCGCACATCAAGACGGTCCTCCTAAATGGAACTCCTTCCTGACTGGTCCCTGCTACGCTGGCAAAGCTTTGCCTCTCCCTTTCTAGTTTAGAGTCCTAACATGACTCAAAGTTAAAAATGTTTTTCAGAGATTACGTTTACTTGCACATAATATTCATTTGCCCTTATTCTAAAATAGACAATCTGACTAAACTGTTTGCTACACAGCTAATGAAAGTTAATATTCCACATTGCGCTCTTTGTTCCCGCATGGCATGCTGCTTGGCTAATCCATATGCTCACATTCATGTTCCATTCATCTTGAAAGCTTGCTGGTACTCCTTGATCAGAAAATTTCCCATCAGCCACCTCACAGCTGAGGTGCCACAGAGCTCTGTCCAAGAGCCACGCTGGTTTCAGATGAGGAGAGTTAACCAGGTTGTAACCACACTCAGGATGGAGGTGAATCCACTCACTGCTAACCGCTAGAGACAAGAGAGGAGAGGAGGAGGAGACAAGATAAGAGAAGAAAAAAGGAAGAGTGTACAAATGAATTATCTTTTTGAAGATGAAGAGGAATTCTGCTGAAGGTAACTTGTTCCAGCAGAGCAGGAGAAGAGTTTGGATATCCTTCCCTGCAGTGACAGGACAACTAGTCAATGTCAATGTCAATGTCAATTTTATTTCTATACCACATTTAAAAACAACACCAGTTGACCAAAGTGCTGAACAAGGTCAATGTCAAATACATAAATAACAAGTGTACAGATTACTACAGCCAAAGTACATCACAGGGAGACAAACAACAACACTTTAAAACATCAGAATCCAGGTTAACGAGGGTTAAAAGCTACAGCAAACATGTGCGTCTTAAGCAGCGATTTAAACGTTTGTAAGGTCTGTGCAGCTTTAATATGTATGGGGAGGTTGTTCCATAGGTTGAGGGCGCCCACTGCAAAGGCTCTATTGTCCTTATTTTTTAGCTTTGATCTAGGGACATCCAAGAGCAACTGATTTGTCGACATCAGCGTTCTGACTGGAGAAAGATGGCATAAAAGATCAGGCAGCTAAGATGGCGCCAAACCATTTAAGGCCTTAAAAACAAGTCATTGTAATTTAACTGACTGTAGCAAGTGAGAAGGTGCATAAAGCTGAATGAAGGAATTCTGGCAGAAGGGTGCTTTGCTAGTGGCTGCAGAACAGTAATATTATAGTAAGTCTCACATTGCCAGACCTTCCTCCACAGTGCTGTAAAGCAAGGTCTGGCTAGTCCACACAGCATTCCCGGGAGGGCAGAAAAACATGTCAAGACCAAGACTTTGAGGGGGTTGAGACCAAGTCAAGACCGAGACAGCCAGAGCTTCTCCTGTCTCTCGCATTTACTTTCTTGGGAGTGCGTGTGTAGGGTTGCGGGGAGAGGCGGTTAACAGTAAGAATTGATCCAAGTTATCCATCCAAGTCTTACATCCAATCCCAGTAATGATGTTAACACATAAAATCAGACAATGACAATTCAGAGTTCTCTTCATCCGAGACCGAGACAAGACTGATAGAAATGTGGTTGATTTCGCAAAGGTGTACTCCTTTTTTTTGCTGTAAGGTGGGGGGGTGGGGGGTTCCTTATGCGGATCGAGGGTCTTAGGACAGAGGGTGTCGTCTGCAATACATATAATAAAGCCCCTTGAGACAAATTTGTGATTTGTGATATATTGGGCTATATAAATAAAATTGCTCTGACTTGACTTTGACAGTTAAATTTCAAGTTGCTTGACAATAAAAACATAATTCTAACTACATTGATGATAAAATAAGTTAGTTGTCATGTTTTGACAAAGTGCACCCTGTTTTTATTAGCAGTCTATCTATGTATATGACCTTCTGCATGAATAGAGACGAAATGTCAATGACGAAACTGAGACGGTGATGCAACAGCCACAGCTGCCGGCTGGAAAGGCCAACTGTGGTATGCACTGCCACTATCCTTGGTAAAAATAAAACATGATAACTTTTCCCTCATCATACTGAGTCACTGCAGCTGCAGATAAAAATAGGATACAGCACAGAAGAAAACAACAGTCACTCTATATCACATTGTACCACACACAAAGTGTGTTCAAATCACTCGCAATAGTTCCTCAAACACAGCAATTATTTTAAAAATCATTAAAATTCTCAAATTCATAAAATCCTATGGTCCAAATAATGTTATATATTAATTTGTTTACCTTTAGTAGTAGTCATTCAGTTCATTTTGAACAAATCATAACTACATGTACATTTCAGAACAAGTAAGAAAAAATAACAAATACTATACAGTACATATCTTTCAAATTTTTGGAGATAATTGAAATAAGGATTTCTATGTTCAAAAAAGTGAAGGAAGAAGTTAAGTAAAAACTTTCTGGCTACTTGTGTACCTGTATGCAAACAATGTAATTCTTCACTTGTTTATATATGTATACATACACATACAGTACATGCATATATACATACTTACACACACATAACCATGTATACCCATATACACACATGCACACACACATACTGTGCATATACAAATTTGTTTTTTTTCTTTTTCAGCTTTCACCTTCCCTTGTCCATGTTTCATCTGTCAGTTAAATCAAACCGAATAATAACCCATCCAAACTAGACATAAAATAATAACCCCAAGAACAATAGAGAGTCCGTCCCGTACCTTTAAGATGGTTAGGAGTTAGGTACTAGTAGATTTATTTTATTTCTATACAATACCCCCACAATATTTCCTTGGGCCTTTTTCTTGTCGGATTCATTTTACAGTCAATAACTGGCCCGTACACAGTTTTTAACCCAAGATAGTAAAATAATTTAGAAATCCTACAAAATGGTGACTTTAACGGGTCAGAGGGTTGGAGCGCTTACCTGCTACAGAGAGGGTACTTCCTTGTGACTGGACCCAGCTTTGGCCCCCTGCACCCTGGGGGAATCACCAGACGCCTCCCGATGCAATATCATCACGATACTTATGTCACAATACGATATTATTGCGATTTTAAACATATTGCAATATTCCGCGATATATTGCAATTTATCACCTTTTTTCCAACTTTTAAATTTTCCCAATTTCAAATGATGTCCCCAAAAGGAAACTTTGTCAACATCTGTTTTTATCTAAAAAGATACATTTCTCTGTTTTTTAATTTCACTTCAAATTTGTTGCTGCAAAATGATTGTTGTCAAGCAGACAAACTGACCAACCCATATATAATAAAAGATCCATACTTGGCGCCTGTGTGTCAATACAGTATTGCCGCCCACCCCTAATGGGTAACGGACCAGCTCACTGATTGTCTTAATCAGATTATGTTCTTCTATTCATTACAATTTGGGTTCAGGAGTAATTGTTTAACTGAGACAGTAAACTGCTTCTGTAGATTGCCTGTGGAACTACAGTGTTACAGGGTTAGCGTATCCAGACACTTTTGAGCCAGGTGAAAGGAAGCAGGAGAAATCTTGATATAGGCCTATTTGTGTTTTAATGATATTTTAGAAGTTCTAAATCTGTTGCAGTTATGGCTGATACCGAGGCTGGACCATCACAGGAAAGAAGGAAATTAAACAAAGAACAAATAAAAGCTAAAAGGGAAAGTAAAAGACAATGGGCGATAACATGAGTCACACTCGGTTGGACTAACAACAGATGGCAACCATTGCAGGATTGTAAATTATTCAAAATTGGCCTGAATTGACGTTCAAGTATGGTAATATGTCTATTTCATTCATAAAATAACTTTACAATACGATTGTACGTCAGTAGCCTCCATTAAATCCTCCATACTCCTTCCAATTACACAAACCCTTTTACTCTGTGTACGTGTTGACCTACTATTACATAGGAGCAAGACATCCAATGTGACAATGGAAACAAAACGACTTCAAACGACACAGCCGTCATTCAGTAATATAACGACAAAATTACCTGTGTGATTATAGACCACATCACTGATGCAGACCATGTTCCAGTCTTTCCTCAGCGTCTCCACCAGATTACCAACATCTCCCCAGGTATAGTGCTTCCCCTCAGGGGAGAAGTCAGGGTTTAACTCCAGCTGATCAGCAATGGAGTAGCAGAAGCCAGACACACCAAGCTTCTGCAGCGGGGTGAAGTGGATCATGTTGTAACCTACACAGAACAGAGCCAAGAGTCACATGGAGCCTCAAATAAAGACACTTCATCATCATTGTTGAGATCAGTTCTTTGGTGTGTGTATATTATATATATGTAACATTTTAGATCTAGCTTAAAGTCATGGGTTAAGGTCCCTTGGTTGGATACAGAGGGATCAGTCATACGGCAGAATCACCCGCCAGAGTTCATACAAACAAAGAACAGTAGAAGGTCCCATAAAAAAACAATGCACGGAAAGATAAATCAGATTGGTTAATCCGTCTCTGGGGGCAGATCTTACACCATTAATAAAGTGTGATTGACACATTTTGGACAATTGACAGAGAAATCTTGAAATAAACAGGAGTCACAGTATTCTCTATGGCTGGATGAGAGAAAAACATGCTCTGGTTTATTGGTATTTATTTAAAACAATCACTATCGTCTTGGGCGCTGCTTAGCGCTGGACAGAGCCATGATGCCACTGCAAAATAACCTCGGGAAGGAACTTGTTTTGGGGGATGTTCAAAAGTAGTTTTAGTCGTGCGAGAGAAAACTCAGATTGGACAGATAGTCTAGCTAGCTGACTGGATTTACCCTGCAGAGATCTGAGGAGCAGTTAACCATAGTCCTCATATATCCACCTGAGGTTAGAACGCAAACACAAAGAAAGCAGAAGGTGTGCACTTAAATTGAACTGTGAACTCAGAGCGGCTGACTTCCTGTTGAGTTAAGGGTAGGGTACACCCCCAATAGGCTTTTTAGTATGTCTGAATGTTATACATGCATACCAATTTCCTTTTGTGCATGTGGAATTTAAAGCAGGGAGCTTCAACTTTGAACACAAAGTAACATTTGCTCATACCCGAGCAAAAAAAAACAATTTTTGCCAGTTCGGATGCATGTCAAAATATGAGTTTCCATGCACCTCATGACCCTTAAAAATGGGATTTATTGGAAGCAATAATAATAAACACAGCCATTTCAATTGTGCTTCACTGCTGGTCAACAATATATTAAATATATTGACAAAATACCCAAATATCTGAATCTTAAATGTAAAATACGTGTATTGTATTGAAACTTTTATAACTATTTATAGGAAAATTGCTCAGTGTCGGTTTGTTTGCTGGCACACTAACCAGTCTCTTTGCAACCCTGACCCTGTCAAGCCATTTGTCCAGTGGGCCGAGGCACTTGGCCAAGTATGTTTGGCTGCAGATGCAGTCCAGTGGAAGGATGAAATCATTGGCTCCCACCCTTAGCACTGGATCAACTACAATGTGACCTCCACTCACTTTCTCTTTATCCCTGTCAAACAGAAAAAATAAACACTCACAATTGATACATATCAATGTTAATGCATGAACACGTAATGGATTGGACATGCATGCTGTACATGTAAAGAAGTAACTCTAAATGATGGTCAGTGCAATGGTTGATGTCAATTTCCCAGGCGTTGCAGTCCATTTGTTGCGCTTGCACTTGTTTGTTAACTTCCAGGTTCCCAAGCTTCCGAACAACAGTAAACACAACACCACAGGAGAGTGTGTCATGCACAATGTGTGTGAGTGTTTATCTGATGAGCAGGTGGCACCTTGTACGGCAGCCATGGCCGCAGTGTAAGAATGTGTGTGAATGGTGAATGGTTCCTGTACTATGAAATTGCAGTACGTGCATTTATATTGTATCTTACAAACGGCCCTTATCGCTCTGTTTACTGTGTGTTCTGTGTTTTGCCGAACATCCAACAAGTGTCTGCTGGATACTGAAAATGTACTCATCATGTGTTTTTACAAAACATGCTTTTATACAGACTTTGTGCCAGGTGTGATTATGTCCGGCTTCCTGTAACCAACTTGCTGACCCTGGTAAGTATTTCCTACATTCCCAGATCAGCAACATTGACTATTAGCTTCATTTTACACTAAATTTGTGGTTGTGAAATAATTGTAAATAATTTGTAAGTTATATATTTTTGTATGTATTTTAGGGGTTCCACCTACTACCTAACTTTACTACTTTCAGACCAAAAGTGGCAGCCCAGTGTTTCCAATGGTTGGCTGGTTTCGCTGCGTTAAGCAAAATGTGGGCGAAATTCAATCTTGCTGAACTTCACAGCGTGCTGTAGATGTGTGTTGAACCCAGCAGCAAGCACTTTTTTAGTAAGCAGACTTCAAACGCAATTTTCTCTGGTTAGTCAAAATATGTGTTTCTGTCCTGTCAATAATAAGGGGAGTTTTAGTTTGCTGCTAAGATGCGATCATGATCAGTTGCACATGCACATAGTAGCATACCCAGATATGACAAACTGTATATTGGTTAATAACTTAAAGTGACTATATGTAACCTTTCAGTGTTTCTGAAGCTCTGTCATCTTTCAGCTAATGATCATACATGACCTGTAACAGCAAATGAGACTAACAGTGGAAAGAATGCCATTTAGTTTTATTAATGCCGTTGCCATTTTCCTGCAATGTCACAGAATGATTTACGGCAGGTAGACGGCGCAACGGTAACACATTCTGACGAGTCACCGATTTCTTTGTCGCATCGGAAAAGCCTGTGTTAGCACAGCACCAAGTAAAAGGTAGCAGGAGATTTCTAGGCTAGGCCTAATGGTATTTTAATGTTATTTTAGATGTTATATGTTGTAGTTATGACTGATACTGGGGCAGGAGCATCACAGAAAAGAAGGAAATTAAACAAAGAACAAATAAAAGCTATAAGGGAAAGACAGGCAACATGTGTAAACGAGACTCACAAGACTCTTAGGAGGGTTGTAAATGATTCAAAACCCATCCCAAATTGGCGCTAAGGGAAGTATGATGTCTATTTCATTCATAAAATGACTTTACAATGTGCAATGTGGTTGTACGTCAGTAGTAAATTACATCCCTCTTTCATTTAGCACAGCTTTTTATTTATTTTAATTTGTGTTGGCCAACTACTTTCTTTGCCCTGGTCCCCTACTAGTACAAAGCGTCCTTGGGTTTTATATATATTAATCTAAGTTATAATTACATTGGTTGCTACAACAATTTATTAATGCTTTGGCTCGTGACACAGTGACAGTGATACCCGGTTTAGCTAACGAGACATCCAAAGTAGGCTAAGTTACCATATGCAACACTTGAAACAATGCATCTGTAACTTATTCTCTTATTGTAAATGAATGATTTCCTGTCTGAGCAAAATATTCATCGCAACTATATGACCGCTCCATGATGCTAACTCAGTAACATAGAGTGGGCAATACAGCACCGTAAAGAAAAGACCTTTACAACAGCAGGTGTGGTAAAAACTTGAATCAACAGTTACATATAGCCACTTTAAAGGTCCCATGGCATTAAAACTTCACTTTATGAGTTTTTGTTTTACATTAATAGGTCCCCCAGTGATTAGAAATGGTGATAGGTGTAAACCGAGCCCTGGTTATCCTGCTTTGCCTTTAAGAAAATGAAAGCTCAGATGGGCCGATCTGGAATCATGCCCCTTATGACCTCATAAGGTTTATAGAAAAGCATCCAAAAAGCACCATGTCATGGGACCTTTAAGTAAATACATAATCAAGGGAAGTGACAGTAATAACAGAATTACTAAACAGTAGTAATAAAAAATCAAGTATATAATATACACTCATTATTGAATATATAATAAAGTTGTAGTGGTGACAAAGCAACTGACCCACAGGAGAAGTAGTACTGGTAGGATCCAGCCACCATTAGGTCCAGTCTGCAGTATTTATCACAGTCATCCTCCCGGCCGTTTGGGTAGACCCAGTCCAAAGGAAGGAACTTTAGGCAATCAAACTTGTGGCCATTTGTAGGGTAGTTGGTGTAGACCTGGACTTCCCTACCCTGGAGGGTAGGGCCAAGCCGGAACTGCAACTCAAAGCCTGAAGACAGCAGGAGAAATGAGGACTACCAGAATACACTGTTAACCATTACTTGCTATGGTGCAAGTCAGGTTGTAGTTCAACTGTTGCAATAAGGGTTAAATATACTCAGATAGCCTTGCATTGAAAAGACCAGACTGGAAGATAGTGACCTAGTTGCAGGACCACACTTAGAAAGGTTAAACATGTAAGACACGGTGGGTGTGTTGTATTATTTAGTTTTATTACAGGTGCTTTGTATTTCTAGCTGAAAATATGGCTGTGCTATTGTGGTGTAGTGTGTGCAGCACATGCTTTGCTTTAAGTATAGATTAGTCCTACCTTGTTCCAGACGGAACAGAGCTTGCTCCAGTCTCTCCATGGCAGTGAGCAGCAGCAGCAGCGGGCCTGTGCTCGGTCAGCTGGCCTCTGTGCTGTCCTGTTCTATTTAGGCTGGAGAGAGAGAGAGACAGCCCTGACATAGCCTGGTAACATGAGACAGCTCTCCACACTCTATGGTGGACCTTGTCTGCCAAACCATTGATACATAGCAAAAAGTAAATTGATTTTTTTGTTACTAAAACTTCCTTCCCATGAACAGCCTTTATGTTTACAGCTCCCTCAGATTGGAATAATCTATACTGTTAGAAAAACATGCAGAAATACGGACTAATATACTGTTTAAATATGAAGGGAATTTTTTTAAATGATTTTTCATAGGTGCTTTTTCATATTTCGAATTTTTGGATTAACAGAAATGTCTGTTAGAGGCACAGAGGATATACGGTAAATCTACAGAATGTTCTGTTTTTGGATTAACAGAAATGTCCGTACATGTCAAACATGTAAATGAAGCCACTCATCAGTAGCAGGTAGTAGTTATTCTGGACTAAAAGCTATAGTGGGTAGTCTCTCTCGGCCCCATGAGGAATTCCAAACTAATGACAACACTATTGGTGCGTCCACATGATACAGCCTTCACAGCGTGATCGTGCACGCCCCCCCCTCCCCTCCTCTACACAGTTGCTAGTAACCAAGGAGGACACGGTGTTATGGTTTGGGTCTTTTGTTCCTCCTTATTTGGTATTTTGGTTGTGTCTTGTCTCCTTCTGCTTGTGTCCTAGTTTCCTCCCCGGTCTTGTGTTGTAGTTTCTGTCTTGTGTTTCCCTTGTGAGTGTCTGTATGCTTTGGTTCCTGTTTTATTTTGATAGTCTGATATCTCCCACCTGTTTCCCAGCCCTTTTGTCAACCGCATCTTGTTATCTCATTAGCCAGTGTATTGAGTGTCTGTGCTCTCATTGTCTCGTCAAATTGTTTTGTGTGTTTGGTTTGTTTGTTCCAGTCAGCTTTGGACGCTTCCTTGCAATCGCTATTCCCCGACTCTGTGCTCCTGTTTTTATGTTCCTGTTTTTTTGGTTTGGGATATTTGTTTGGGATTATTGTTGCATTTTTGGATACCTTTTGGTGAATAAATCCCCATATGAACTCTCTCCTTCCTGCCTGCCTAATCTCTGCTTTTGGGTCCTCAATTCCTTGGAGTGTAACACACGGAGGATTAAAAAAATATGACAGACTCTTCAGAAGAGGTCATTATCTTCAGTCTCGTTTGTGTGCAGGAAAGTCACCGGACGCCACAATCTGCTGAACATAGTTATACTGAGAAATACTCACAGAGTTGTGTGGAGCCGAGAGCCTTAATTAGCTTTGTAGCAACTCATTTGGCAATGGCTTCAATGTAACGGACGTTCATTAACATCAACAAGTTGCGTGATCTATGGTTCTGAGCAGGCTCCACACAGAGCTTTCGCCGTAGCCTACGTAATTGGCCTGAAGTTTATACTTGTGCGTTGGTGTGTCAATCTCTTTAAGAGAATAGCAGGGCTGTGTGTCCCCTGTTATTTCTGACCACGGTGGGAAATCTGTAGCAGGACAAGTTAACCCTCTCCTTGATTTCATGTTGTTTACAGAGAAGGAGAACCAGAACATGAGTCGGGGGGGAATCAATTTTACAATTTTACAAAATTACAATTTTTGAGAGCTGCCCTGTCAGGCTACGGCGTAGGGTCAGGCGAAGATTTGTGTCTCCACATACCTACGTACGTAGCTACGGCGTAGATTTTACGCAGAAGCATAAATCACGCTTTAGTAATAACAACACATTGACAATGTCTATTTTTATACTTAACTCAACATGAATGTAACAGTGGGGTGTGTAAGTGTAAAAGACATCTGTCGTGTTTGCCATGTGTGGAGAGAGAGAGAGTGAGACTCCCAGGAGGGCAATCTTTTATTCTTTCTGTAAGCCACGCTCAGTTGGCCAGGAACAGACGACCCTCCCAGCTCAACCTACCCCCCTCCCCCTCCCCCCAGTACCTGCAGAAAAGAAGCAGAACATGACACGCAGGCAGACTGGGAGGGGTCGTCACAAATGCAACAGCAGCTTCAAGACAAACACACACCTTTCCTCAAAAAGTTTCCTCTGTTAATCACCTTCAGGTCGTGGAGTGGGTGTGTATGGTTGGTCATTATTGTTCCCAGTTTGTTAAATGTTCTGACCTCTGCCACCTGCTGGACCGTTTGTAGTACAGCCCCCAACCATCGAGCCAGCCTTCTTGATCAGCTTGTCCAATCTGTTTCTGTCTGCCGTGCATACGCTAGAGCTGTAATCAGGCCTTAAAAGTCCCTGAGCAGCTCCTCCATTCCAGCAGCAGTCAGACTCTTTAATGTAAATGGACTGTTTATACAGCTTAACGACTACTCAAAGCTTTTAATACATAGTACAGGAATTATTCACCATTCACACACACGCCATACAAGGTGCCACCTGCTCATCAGATAAACTGTCACACACATTTACACTCCAATGGCGCAGCATCCAGAGCAACTCATGGTTCAGTGTCTTGCCCAAGGACACTTTGGAGTCGAAACACCAACCTTCCAATTGGAAGGCGACCTCTCTACCACTGAGCCACAGCTGCCCCATGATGATGATGTAACATCATTATGTAGCACTGCTAGCTGTTTCTGCAATATGAGTCATCACTGGAAACTATTCTGCACTATGCATATTTATTTATTTAGTTATTACTCTGTGTCACTTCCAACTATGCAATATGTAATTTCTATTCATCTGCACCTTAGTCATTTCTATATCTGTGTACATATACTGTCTGTTTATACAAGGGTGTTTATCATTTGAATATATTTATATTATTACTATGTTTATCTAATTATATTTTTCTATTTCCTATAATACTTTCTGAATATATTTTTCCTATGTCCATTTTGTGTTATTCTGATGTGTGCCCATTTTTTTCTTTTGAGCTGCTGTAGCACAGGAATTTCCCCAGTGTGGAATTAATAAAGTCTATTTGATCTTACCTAATTAATCCCACCAGAACACGCTTCTAACTGGATATCAGTTAAAAACACAACTCCTTGACATTCATAAAGTTTGTGGTGTCAAACTGGAGAATACCTCCATCTGGTCCACTAGGGGCAGATATGATATGCTTTGAAGAAAAACGGAGAAGAAGAAATGGCGTGAGACTCCCAGAATGCCATTGGTTGAACTGTAGCAAACTCGAGTAAAGCAACCCACCAACGGGACGGGTCGTTGTGTCAGAAACATGGCGGCTTTCAGTAAATATGTGACAGCGAAAAACTCCTCAATAGCAGGCGGTATTTTGCTGGTCTTATACCTGCTGAAACACAGAAGACGCACGCTCAAACGGGACGGGTAAGTGAGCGGCATTGTGGAATTTTAAGGTTGGCTTAGAAACGCAGAAAGCGTTAGTTTGTCTCGGCTGCCTGTCAGGATGCTAACGGTAGCACCTGCTAGCTTCCCTAGTCTGACCTGTTTCTGACAGGTGGAGGCGACCTGAATGAATTCGCTTCCATTTTTTCTTTGTGGGCAGGCATAGTTTGGTCTCTTTGCTCACTGATCCGATTCAAATGCCAGCAAAACGGCCGAACAACGATTGTCTTTGTTGTACAGAAATCACGAACGCTAACAGATTGCTCCATGAATGACCGAGTGTTGTAACTTTTTAAACTAATTTGGTAAAAACGTAATATCTGAAGTACCATGTCGTTGTGTTGAGCTTTGTCTCAGTGTTGAGCTGGCGATGGGTTTCATAGGTATTCTTGTCCCTGACATTGTACTAAAAAGGGATTAAAAAAAGATTAAGACACGAACTCCATTTTGAAAATAGCTAGTTGAAGTGTCTGTTTCTTATCGGTACATGTTCATTTTACCGTAGAAAATAGCACTCAATTGTTGGGAATGCTTATACGCCACTTATAAATGCTATTGAACGTAACATAATAAATACAAAAGTTTGTAAATGCTATGCTATAAAAACACGTTTAAAATAGGGATTCAAGATAACCCTACAACCTGTTATCTAACGCTAAATACTATTTATTACTACTGGCACATAAGCATGCACCATGTCTACAACATAGCATAATTAAAACAGATGAATTTCAATCATGCAGGGCAAGGGAAAGTATTCAGGCACTGGGGAAGTTACTTGTTACACAAACTTGACTTTAACATAGATATAACAAATGAACAATTGTTAATTATTCATTTTAAATGTCATTTGTGTGCACCTCAAACATCACTTATGACCCACTAGAAGTGTGTGCCGGTGTCTGTATCTGCAGAGAACCTGCCCTCTGCCTGTATTTTCCCTGTCTGGTTTAATTATTGATCTTTCTTTGCAGTAGAAAAGAAGGCTCAGATCTAGTACTGAACAGTGAGGTATGCCAAGCTTATTTTGTCTATAAAACCCCTTCTGTGAAATCCCTAAACATTTTTTATAAATGGTTAATTGTAGTTGTATCACAGTCCACGTTTTGTTGTTTCTTTATTCAGAAAGATGGCAAGAAAGACCGTGCTGCAGTGGACAAGGTTTTCTTCCTCCGAGTCTTCCGGATTTTGCGGATTATGGTGCCTCGAGTTTTCTGCAAGGAGGTAAGACATGGATCTGCTGTCAGGCTGGTATTGCCTTTAACTTGTTGGTTATATTTCATTCAATTAGGGCTGCACAATGTTTTGTTTCATCGTCTACATCGTGATGTGCGCATGCGCGATAGTCACATCGCAGGACGTTGAAACGTTTTTGCTGCTTGATAGAAAAGTAACCTAAACTTTCACCGTTCTCCTTTTTACATCATTGTTACCGTCAGCTAGTTTCACATCATCATTCGACAGAGTGACTATGTCTTTAATGTTCTTCTTGACACTTTTGTCTGTTAATGCTGAGAAAACACTCAGACTCAATGTAGCACTCAAGCATGTCGTAGCTCGAGTTCCACCTAGTAGCCACATCCTGGACCAGCTGTAAGGGCAGCTGTAGCATCACCTTTCTTTTGCGTGAACACTTTCCTCACTCTGCCGAGGAGTCATCTGAACGCCCATCCCTCTCTGTGCAGCCAGATTAAGACTCTGAGCAAAGTATCATATATGCGGTGAAAATCCAGCCACTTTGACAGCATTGACAATAGTTCTGGCATTGTCTGTTGTCACGGAAACTGGGACATTTGAGCTGCTGATCTTTCATTCTATCACAGCCTCTTTAAGTATTCCCGATAAATGGTGTATGGCTCTCGTACACCGTGTGTTTGGAGGACAGGGTTTGCTATTTGCCAGTTAACCGTACTATAGTGTGCGGTTATGGTCATATAGCTGTCTGTGGCACGGGATGTCAGGGGTGGTGAATGCGATGGATTCAGCAGTACTCAAACCTTCGATTCAGCAGTACTCAAACCTTCATCCAAGCCTTTGTTTTCTCCAGAAGATTTGGTAGCACATTTTGAGAGAAATGCGCCCGGCTTGGTAATGCATAACGGGGCTCGAGCACACTACAAAAATACTTGAACCTCTCGTTTTCAACAAACAAAAAGGGGCACATATTTAGTGCCATAGAAATTCCAATTGCATTAATACTTTTTTGTGCTTGATCTGAATTGGTTGGAAACTTTGCTTGGAATAAGCTAGGCAGTGTAGCCTGCTGCTGTTTGGTTGTTTTCTGTGCTCCAGCTAAATTGATGTCTTGTCAATTCCTCTTGTCAACTACACGATTGCCATCCTTGTTCTCCACCGGGTAGCCAAAACGTTGCCATGCTACTGACCTAAAAGTGTTGGGAGGGTCCGCAGTCTCTGGGTTAGTTGCCAGCTATTCCTCACGTTCTTCAGCTAGCTTAACTTTTGCAGGCAGGCGTCACATGATTAGAAAGGTAGTCACATGACACGTAATTCGAGGAGGCTTACAAGTGAGATTGGAACTTTGGGAGTTGGAAGGGGTGTGTCGCAATTCTGCTTTCTCACACTAAGGCACTAGTTCGTGGCTCTGAGTGTTGCGATTTTGGTTTAATAACGCACATCGTTACAGTCCTATTGGATACACAGTTTGTTCTAGTGTGTGACATGCAGGCTTTGCATGCACAACCAAACACCAATCACAATCAATGTTGATGAATGTATCAAACAACCAAAGCAGGCCCCAAAAAGAGCACAACCTAAAATTTAGAGGAAGCAACATTCATGCATTATTAATATCATTCACTTTAGCCTGGACTGATAGTATTATATGAATACAATGGTTTCATGTCAGTGTGCCTTCTCCAAAATCACTTCAGAAGAGTAGTCACTGCGCTTACTTGCTTTGGTTTCACATAAAACTCCCCGTCCTCCTACGTACTTCCTCTCGATTTTCATTTTTCTTCAATATTCCATCTGGGTTTGCTGTGTATTCTTGGGTTTTCATGATGAAAATAAAACAGGCAAAAAAAATTAAATAGAAATACAAGAATAATAGATACACTGAGTAAGAAATTAATAATTATTCAATTTAATATGTTGTAGGGACTGGTTTGAGAGGAGAGAAGGTGGTGTCTTATTTTACTTTATTTAGTTTTAAGTGTAAAATATTCTAAATATATAACAAAATGTTCATAGTATATATAGGTTTGGAATTATTTTTACAACTGAAATAATGTTTTTGTAAATAAAGAGGGAAAGTACTAAAAAAAGGTATCGTTTGTTACCGGAACCGAATGTGTGCAGTACAACAAAAATATGGTGTTTTTTTTTAAAATATTTTTATAGACCATGTAACCCTATTTTGGTGTAATCTCTAAATACAATTATGAACCTGAAAATGAGCATAAGATGAGTTTTATACAGGATTTAAAAGCGCAAACAGCATTCTGCTTATTGATCACTAACTGCAAAACTGTTCTGTTGCTAGTACAGCAAACACTCAATCACCCTTTGACCTTAAAGGAGAATTCCCGGTCGATTTCAACACGTTGCTCTGTTGTTTTGTATATTTGGAATTCTGTCAGTAGAGAGAAAAATTAAACTAGTTGGTGCTGCCTACACCGTGTTATCCTGCTAGAGTTGGCACCCAACAGGCTTAAACAGGGCAAGTCTTAAATGTGTTTTTAGCCTCTAAACATGTTCAACATGTCATTAAAAGTTCCTAACCATGTGCAGTTATTCCTTCTGAGTGAACACAGTGAATCTGACTGCAGTAGATGTTAAAGAAATGCATGAACGTTCTGCTAATCAGTTCTGTTAGTTCCTGTGTTGATAATGTGAGTGCTTCGGGACCGTCTACAAACTAAAACACTGAAAAGAGATACAAACATATTTAAAAAAATAAGTATATGCTTATTTTTTAAAAGTAAGTGCTGTAGTACAACTAGCAGTAGACAGGTTATAAATGTGGTAAGTTTGGAGACACTGCCTTATTTAATCATTATATTTATAGCCTACATATTTTTGTTTTATCTCTTTTCTTTAGTTTGTAGACGGCCCCTAAGCTCTCTAACTGCTGCTCGTTTAACCTGGACTCTGGAACCGCTAGCGGGCGTAGCCCAGCAAATCTGAGAGCCCATTTTGGAGTGTGGGGGGGTTAGAGTTCACTGATTTACTATGCCTTGTGAGTCAAGATTTTAAAAGGATTCTGAAAGAAATGGACTGGCTGAAGTAGGGCTGCACAAGATGAGGAAAATATGTGATAACGTTGTTGAATGCCATGATAATGATATTACTGGATATAATTCCTGCTTTTCTGCTTAAATCCAACAAACTGCTTGTTGAATTAAAAACGAATGGAAGGAAATCATTTCAAACATCTTATCGAACAAATCGAACATGGAATTAAATATAAAAGGCACCTCTTAATTAAAAAAAAAAAGATTGAGTTACATTGTTAAGTGCAGTTTTCTTCTGATATTTTCAATTAACAAAAAATCTCTTGAGTCTCTTTCACTATGTGTTGCAGCCTTTCATGATGTGTTAATTGTGGCAGTTAATGTCGCAATGAAGAAAGAAAAAAAACACGTTATATTGTGCAGCCCTAGGCCGAAGTTATGTACATTATCCTCTTTCATTTCATCAGAGCTGTTTTGGGGGAAAATTACTCTCAGCTTTTAGAAGTGTGTTTTTGTTTCAGGGTTTGCAATAGATTGTTGTTGTGTCTAGAATGTGAATACATATTCAATGCTGCACCATAGTAAAATAAAGATTGTTAGTAGCAGAATTGATATAGTTTTAGGGAAATTAATTGGCGCTTTTTGTCAGAAGCTTTTGGCAAGAATAGAAAGTCCTTATCTTTTTTTTTCATTTTACGCAGTTCGCAGCAGGGATTAGACTTCTCTTGGGATTTCCCCAGAAATACAGCAGAATATTTAAGATGATGTTTTCTTATATGTAATACTTCATAATATTAGAATGCCATCCGATTTACCAGCAGAGGCTACTTTAGAAGTCAAGATCACAAAACATTGAAACGGGTTATTCAATGTTAGTCAAATATGTAATTTGGCAACCAGGAGTTGAACATTATTCCAAATGTCATTATGACCCTGTCCTACTCAGTTTACAGAGAGCAGAGCCCTTTGATACAGATACATCAACTCCATAAGCCAATGCCCTTTCCACTTCCTTTTCTACATTCATTCAGTCTTATCCGATCAGTTTGGGAGATATGAGCAGAGTCAAGGGCAGACGAATAAAGTCCTTAATGATCAGCAATGTTTCACATGCTCTACTAACTGTTCTCTGTTGTTGCTGTCATCACCACAGACTGGCTACCTTATCCTTATTGCTGCCATGTTGGTGGCCAGGACCTACTGTGACGTATGGATGATCCAGAATGGCACCATGATCGAAAGGTCAGACTCTGGCTTCATGCTTATATTATTGTTTAAAGTTTAAGATTTTAAAAATTCATGACCCTAAAAGTGTATTGGGGGGTATTATGTTGTCGCCATGTAGCAGCCATGACAACCGCATCAATCCATGATGTTGAATAAATCCACAGCTGAGTAACAGGAGAACTAGGCCCATATACAATACAGAACAATCAATGAGTATTGGGACAGTGACACAAGTTTTGGCTCAATACTCCTGCATATTGAATTTTAAAGTGTCAGTTCGCCCCAAGACAAACAAGCTAACAAACAAAATGTTGTATATAGCCATTTAAATTTTTCTGCCTTTGTATGGAAAGTTATTGATTTCTTACACCTTTTGGAAGTTGGGCCTCCTCCCCAATACACTGGAGTTGAATACAACGCAACTAAAAACATTTAAAAAAAATGTGTCAAACAGAAATTTTATCAGAAACAATTCCCTTGTTCCTCAGGATAATCCACACCGCTTACTGACGATTTTCTGCAACAGCACGCCTAATGCCATCTGTGAAGGCATTCCAGGCCCTTAAACCTAAAAGCCTCTTCACAAACCTTAGATTTAACCTTTGAACATCCACAAGAGCCACATGACCTTGGAGACAGGTTTCTATTGGATAAGCAGGTCAGACAGCAAGGCCATGTAGAGCTTTATAAACAAGATTCACCCCTAAAGCTTGGCGGAAGCCAATGCAAAGAACAGGTGCAAAAGGATCAACTTGGTTAATTCTTGGTATAGGATTCCGGAGGCAGCATTTTGTGCTAGCTGTGGTCAACGTAGTGTTTTTAGGCAGACCAATGAGAAGGGCCTTGCAATAGTTCAACCAACAGCAGATAAATGTATTAGTAAAATTGTTAAAATTGGGCCCTTAGACTTTAAAAAAAGCCAGATTCCATAGGGGCCTTAATTAAGTCAGTGCTAAATGCAAACTAGAGATTTGAAAACAGGATTATATCTAAGTTTCCAATTGAGCAGCCCCACTCTAACTGTAGTTTAATAAACGTCCTTAAAAAGATTATTCCCAGAGACTTAGGCTTGGTGGTCCACCAGCCTTACATCACACTGGGGGAAACACTGATATCATGTAAGTGAAGTATATTGGGTCCCTTGAAAGACGCTATTAAAAATTCCAGCTATTATTATTATTATGATAAAAAGTCAGTTTTTGTTATATTGGTGATGTGGCTCTGGAAATGTTGTCGTACAGTAAGTCCAATGAAAACTCAAGCCCAAAGTCTCCATTTGGGGCTTGGAATATAGTGCTATCTCTGCCAAGTCATCCTAGTCTACATGATTCACATGGGAGTCAAGGTCCATCTAGAAAAGTGTTCATGATCCACATTTAAATGTGGGCTGTTGTACGTGGTCAAAAAAAACAACTAATAAAAAAAAAAAAAAAAAATAGCTTCCTGAAGTCTAAACATGCAGTTTATGCAAGTGTTGCAGACTTAACAGAGCTGTAGTGGACTTTTTAATACTTTACTTTATCGGTAAAACAATTTGCAGATACAGATAATCTGCAAATTGCCAAATATCGGCCCAGAGATCCCCGGGCTGATAAATGGCCGATGCCCAGTCACAGTGTCAGTCCTTTTTGAAAAGCCAAAGCAGCTGAAACTAACTTGCTCCTGTCTTCTTTTGAAGATTGTAGTGGAAATGGGTGGGGTGTTCCATCATGTGTTGCTGTTTGATTCTCTGCAAGAAACTGATGACTTTGTTTTGATTCTCCACAGCGGTATTATAGGCAGAGACATCAATCTATTCAAGAAGCACTTTTATTCCTACATATCAGTCATACCGGGGGTAACTGTCCACCACACGGTTCTCGTAGAAGTGGAACTTCAAGCTTTAAAAAAAGAAAATAAGCTAGCACTGTGGTTTTAACATCTTGCTTTGTAGTTGTGTTGTGCTTTTTCATCACTTACTGTCTGAGAGCTACATTTCCTTCCCAGGTGGTGAACTTAATAACTGTTGGCATACACTTACTCGAAAACATTTACACATGGAATTCCATTCAATTTGTGTTTATCATATCTGACATTTAATTTCCTGTAACTACAAAAGTGATTAGTAAGCAACCGATTTAAGGATTTATCTTTTTCTTTTGTCTAATTAGATAATGAACCCCATCAGAGTAATGCAAAACAAAAGTATCACATAAATTCAAAGCCTAATACCTGAACTTATATTGCAAATCTATTCATATGAATAAACAGTGCAGTTGTATAACAGTAGCAATAATATTACAATTTAACGAACATGCATAAACTACCTTATGTGTTTGCCTAAAGGAGACATGCTTATTTCATTGTTACATGTTAATACTTGATCAATGTTTATAAAAATGTTCACATTTGCCAAAACTGTCACTATGTCCTAACAGTAGCATGTGCGACAGATAAGAAAACCTTATCAGTTTTTACTGCAGGTACTAGTGTCAAAATTAAGTTCTGGGAGCTTTAAAAAAGCCTGTGATCATGGTGGGTAGAACTTCCTGAAAGTACAGGATTCTTGGGGGTGGGGTTTGCAGGGATGACAGTTACTGATTGGTCAAACGCTGCTTCAAGCTCGCCGACAGCTTCGTTCATAAAACAAGAAAGCACTCTGCACTGCCTATTTTATCGCCTCAAATTAGGGCTGGCCGGTATATCGACAGCGATACATGAGGCTAGATATCGGCTTAGATTTTGGATATCGTGATACGACACCAGTCTTTTCCAGGTCTTAAAGGCTGCCTTACAGTAATGTAACTTTCTGAACTTACCGGACTAACTAGCTGTTTTTATTATTTGCCTTTACCCACTTAAGTCATTATATTCACATTATTAGGGATTATTTATCAAAACTGTTATTTTTGTTGTGAAAGCACCAAATCTCAACCTTACAGTATCGCAGCAATATCGACATCGATGTATATCGTAAAAATTATCTTGATATTTGATTTTATTCCATATCGCCCAGATCTACCTCAAATGTTTCAAAAACATATTAACACAAACTATTAAGCTGTAAAATAAGGAAATGTTGAGCCAAGTCCTAGCAGCGCCCCCGGTCCACTGGCGACAGTTCTCATTTCTTGTGAGAAATGGGCAATGCAGTAACAGAATATTGGTTCACATCTAATCAGCGCTGCCTAGTTTATCAGTGTGATTGGAGTCTACAAGCAGTGATTGACACTGTTAGAGCCTCCTTGTGGCAGAGAGAAACATTATTTCTCATCAGTCTCATGTAGTACTGTCAGGATGTAGTGACAGTTTGTCAGTAAATGTTTTAGTTGGAAAAGAATACGAACATACAGACATAGTGTCAGATACTGTTCATCAGACAGTTTATTATGAAAGGATTTTTTAAGGCACACAAATGTCTCCACAGCTGTCCAAAGTTTGTCCAAAACATCAGTGTGTGCATCATAGAAATAACATGGATGTACATAAATTGAATGGTTTTCTTGAGTTTATCTATGTCAGGACTCCACTGTTACTGTCTCTCTCTTTTTATTATTATTTTTTTAAAGCTGTTTAGCAAAACCGCATTGGCTTCAGAGGAAAAAGATGTTTATCAAGTGTCACTATTTGTCCCACTGACTCTCTTGGCAATACTTGCTGATATTTGTTATGTTGTGGTTTGCAGTGCAATTATTGGCCGCTCGACAAAAGATTTCAAGGCCTACTTGTTCAGCTTTATCAAATTCATGCCACTTGTAAGTGTGTCTTTTGTTAACTTATTTAACTTTTTATTTTGTCACACTTAAGTTTTCTGTGCTATATATTATTCTGTAACACATCTCTTGTTTCATAGTTATATTTTTTAGTTCAATTTTCTGATAAGTGTACAATGGAGACCTGATATGAAAAACACTGACATCCTCTGCTGTGAAATTACTAATTTCCTGGTGATGGTGGAATAGTTTCATTGAATCATTTCATGCACTTACAAGAACTGCCATTTAGCATGGTCATTAATTAGATCTAACTTTAGCAATCAATGACCGTAGTGTAAATATTCCGCTATTGCATGTTTTCTTCATTCCTATATCCTATGCTTCTAATTGAAACAAAAAAAAGCACCAACAACAATCAGCATGAATACTATTCAGTTTCTAAAACCTTGTCACTTGCTAAGCCGTACTTAAGCAAAGAGCTGATAGTGAGAGACGGATTTGTTTTATGTTCTGTGTGACTGGGGCATTTCAGATAGCCTTGGTGAACAACTTCCTGAAGTTGGGTCTATACGAGCTGAAGCTGAGGTTCCGGGAGAGGCTCACTAAGCACTTGTACGACCAGTACCTGGAGTAAGTACTAAAGTTGCGTACCCATCATATGGCATCTTCTGGTGAACATTAGGCCTGTAACAATTATTACATAATTGTCTAATTGCAACTTTTTTTTTTTAACATAATCACTGTCTTCGTTTAATTAGCTAATGTTGTAAGTGTTATGACTGTTGATGGTAAAATTCAGTTTTATGTTCTTTCAAGAAAAAAATACAATGTTTTATGATAATCAAGGGGTGTGGTTTCCTTCATAGGCTAAGTAAAGTTTATTTATACAGCACTTTTTACACAAAAATCACAAAGCGCTTCACAATAAAGTGAAATACCATAATATAAGAATACAAAAGAAAACATGGGTTATAAAATTTCGACAGCCATAAAGACTTTATTACATTATCAGGGTCACATGACAGTGATATAACCACAGATGTATTTTTGGGATTCATACAAAACTTGTTTGCAAAAAGTAATATATCAGTAAATATCGTATGTATCAGGTTCATGCATGCAGACGTGTGAAGTCATGTGAATGAAAATGTAGAAGGTCTACTGTATGTATTTACATTTTGTGTGTGTGCATGAATAATAGTGTTTTGTGTAACAATTGACGTTCAATTGAGCCTCCCCCCCAATAGTGATGATAATATTTATGCTGTAGAAAACTTGTCATGTTTTAGAAAAAACTGCATTGTCAGCTGTAAACCATAATTCTTGTTTGATAACATTTCATTGTCAAATGCAATTTAGCAGCAAATAGCAAGATAATGATTTCTTCCATGGGCGAGGAAAAGAAGGAACAAGTAGTCCTAAGAAAAACCTTGACCTCGTGTTTTGACTTATCTGGAACCGTTGACACACAATCTGGAGATTACGTGTTTCTGTCATCGTTCAGTCACAGGGGGCACATGTGTTCATGTGTGTCTCCTGGCTTCTTTGAGTCTTACGTAACCCTGTGTTCTGGCTCTTCAGGGGTTTCACCTACTACAAAATGGGAAACCTGGACAACCGGATAGCCAATGCAGACCAGCTACTGACACAGGATGTGGAGAAGTTCTGCAACAGTGTGGTAGACCTTTACTCGAACCTCAGCAAGGTACCAAACTTCGTTGGCTCTCAAATGAATAATGTTCAAACATCTTCTAGCATTCACAGTGATTCACATTTAGAATTAATAGATTGGAGTGCTGTGCAAATCTTCTGCATCATGAAGGGCAGCCCCATATGCTTCAGCAGTGTACACTGTATGCCCACTGTAGAGGTGTAGTTTGAGCCCCAAATTTTATTTTCATGCACTGTAGGCATTCAAATATTTTTCTGTTTTCATAAATACTAAATCTAACTCCCACAGGGTAGTAGAGCTGTATTATAATCGGACATTGGATAATTACATAACCTCTTTTTGTATGAGTTAGAGGTTACATTGGGTCGTTGCCCACACATTCCCTCTGCTGGACATTGTACCACGCCTACCAAGCAAACCCTAATCTGAATCCAGGGCCTTCTCAAACTTCTCAAATTGCCATTTTAGTCTTCATTGCTGAGAATTCATAAAATGTACTCCTACTTTCAAACATAAGTATAAAAGCAAGTTATCAAATTTCTTAAAGTAAATTAGACAGCTTGTGGTTAGGAGTTGCCAGTAGGGGCTTGTGACACTGTCACTGAGGAGACAAAGACGTGCGTCAATCTTTCAGGAGAGAAAGATTGTTTTGGAAATAAAATTTGTAATTAAGGCGTGGTGGGAAAACGTGTTTCTTTCATTCCCAATGTGTACTGTATATCATAATGTATTCTCTAAATTCTCTATTGTCAAATGTGTGTTGAATGTAAACTTGGCTTAGGAATTTTACCATTCAATGTGAATGTATCTGAAAATATTCTTAAAAAAGGAAATCCATTCATTGATTGGTCCATGCCTGTTTTGTCATCCAAAACTAACTATGAGGTCACAGAGAACCTGGGTAATAAACACTTTAGAAGCCCTCATGTGTATGGTTTTTGAGTGTAACCAACAAAAACACACTGTGAAAAACTGTAAACATACAGTATTTTGGAAAATAATTGGTACTGACCTCAACAGCATTAGGTATGTGTTGTGAGAAGTGGGTGGTTGGGCGGTCACGTGAGTTTCCTGCGGCGTCGCTATGATAACCAGCCACACTGTGCCTGGGCCAGTGCACAGCGCGCACACATTAGGCTTGTTACACACACAGGGCCGCGCAGCAGCACACAAACATGCAGAAGATTAAAATTAAAAATATTACAATGTGAAGCAGTATAATGATGTGATCTGCTTGCATGCTTTCACTTCACACACAAGCAGATCAGTTTATTCTATGAAAATCTCTCCTTCCTGCTCAGCAAATCCGCTATCATAATGGCAACACTTCAAGGTAGAACCTGGCATTTAAAGGGAATGGGAGTTGCCACTCTAATTGGTTGATTGCATGTTACGCCCAAAACACACCTATGATTAATGAAGACACTAAGTACAACCCTTTTGAACCATACACCCGGCGCAAGGATTATTTTTTCCGCCGTCAAACAGCTAAATTTGTACACGCCCTAAATGCACCTGCGCCAGGTGCTTCATGTCGCGTGCTTACATCATTAAAATAGGGCCCATAGTCCTACACCACTTAAATTACGACTGAGATGCTTGATAACTAACTTTTAAGCACAGCTTTGAGCCAAGTCAATTGTTTGCGGTGTTCTTGTGAGTAATTCTTAGAGGCCCTGTTTTCCCCAAATGAAAGAAAAAAGCAAACTGCTAGAAGCCCAGCTGTTTTGCTGGTACAGGATCATTGATCGTAACATCATTTGTTAATCTAATTCTCCTGTGTCTGTCCTGCAGCCTCTGTTGGATATCGGTCTGTACATCTTCAAGCTGACAAGTGCCATTGGTGCTCAGGTAAGCATTGTCTCTTCAGTCTATGGAAATACAATACATGCTGTACAGTATATACCACTTCACACAGACATAAGGGTGCCTGTTGTTTCATATACCTTACGTTTTCTACATATTCTGCATCATAATTAATAGAATACATGTCAAATATCATTATTTGCGTTCCAATTAATTTAAATCCAAAAACTGGAAAGTTGTGTTCCACTTTTGGACAGTTCATCTTGCCTAAGTTAGCTGTGGGGACATCCGCATGTAAAGCAATTTGTGACAAAAGATTTTAGTGAACACAAAACAAGCTCTAAAATTTTTTTTTCCCGTTTTCATGCTTTAACTAGATAAAACTATTGAATTAAAACCATTAGATATATCCATTATTACAGCTACAGGACCTCTGGAGAACCGTCATATGGGTATGTACAGGCGGGTGCAGTCTATGTCTAGTTTAATAACTCTGGATTTGGTTACTAGTGAATGTTAAAAAGCAGCCGTCTTTGTTGTAAACGAATTCAACTCAAGCGCTCTTTGATGACGTGGTTGATTCCATTACTATTTACCATCCGTCCATCGTCGTATAAATCCCGCCCTGACAATTTGATTGGTCCGAACAGCCCTTGTTCAAGCATAGTTGCTCCACAACAGATCAAGTCCAGACCAAAGTTCCTGACCTCAAATGTTGTGGGCGGGGCTACGTTAGGCTGGCATCCAGGCTGCAGTGAATGCAAATCGGTTCCAAATATGTTTCCTTAACTACTAACAATCGGCATCAGTATTGTACGTGGCCGCCAGGGGTAAACGCACTGCAACTTAGTGAAACACATGCAAATAGACAAAACACAGGCAAATTAAGAAAAGCTCTTCATAAACTTGACATCTGCAGTATTCAGCAAACACACTGCAAATACAGAAATAATGCTACAAGGAAAGCACATAATCCCCGAAAACAAATGCAACAAAAAAAAACCCCCCGCTGCATCCAGATTACACAACGGAAGTTTTCCAGGCCTCTAGGGTGATCACTAAGTGGAACAGCTTGATTTTTAACCCCACGCATTCATTTTTCATAGTTTCTGTTTTCGGGTTTGTCTGCTTTTCTTTTTGCATTGTTTCTGTATTTGTTTGTGTTGTGTGTATTTGCAGTGCGTTTGATAAATGCTGCGCATGTGTTGCCAAATTAATTAAGACATTTTCAGAATTTGCTTGTTTGTTTTTTTATTTGTTTTGTCTATTTGGATGAGTTCCATTAAGTTGCAGGGCGTTTGCCCCTGTCGGCCACCGCGGTATTGGCCCTGAAAAAACGGTATTGGTTGACCCGTAATAAATACAGTCCATTTACATTTAATTCACATTTTAGGATGAATATAAATCACACCACCTGCTCAACAGAAAGTGACTTTGTTGTGTCCCCCTCCCCTCCTCTCCCCTTCCTAGGGCCCAGCAGTTATGATGACCTACCTCCTGGTCTCAGGACTGTTCCTGACCAGACTGAGAAGGCCCATAGGCAAGATGACCGTCACCGAGCAGCGGTACGAGGGAGAGTACCGCTACGTCAACTCTCGCCTCATCACCAATAGGTAAACACAACTGCAACACACAAACACAACATCAACTGCTATTAATGTACAGCTATTTACTACAAAACTACATTTACTTCATTTTATTTCTTTTTATTGTAGTGAAGAGATTGCCTTCTACAATGGGAACATGAGGGAAAAACAGACCATTCACAGCACCTTCAAGAAACTGGTGAGTAACAGTTAAACAGTGTTTCCCACAGGATGAGAATGTTAAGCAGTTAAGCATGTTTACAGCAGTTACCCCGGTTAAGTGGATGACCGGGTTATGTCAGTTCTCCCCGTACACATAACTGGGGAGAATGACAGAGTAACTCTACCTCTGCCAACACTTTTTCTTCCGGCTAACCTATGTCAAAATTACACAGACCGATGACAAAATGAGTAAAAATTGAACAACTTAATGTTTAATTTACATATTATTGTCACAGCTTAGGACAGCACAGTGTTCCCACCAGATGACTGACAACTTGTTCGGCTCATTATACCTGTGTCGGGTACAATTAGCAGGCTAACTTTGTTAGCTTACTAACATTAACATAAGTCAGGGGCCAGAGGTGAATTTACGAATCCTACTATGGACCCGCCCTTCAATAGCATTTACACACTACTATTGGCCAGGTGTCCTATCCCCTGTCCAATCACCTATCCTAACCTCAACCACTCGAGGTGTCTAACCCCAACCAATCGACTGCTATTGAAGGGCGGGTCTTGGCGTGGCCATAGTAGGATTTGTAATTTAGTGGGCCGGAGCGGGGGCTCATCGCTTGCAGGCTTTCTTTTTTTTTTTAATCTACGCTACGAAGCAACAGTGTAGAGAAGGGGTGGGCGGGGTGCGTGATCACCAAAGGCTTGTTTCATGTGGATGCACTGACAGACATGTTACTTTAAATTCCTCATGGGGGAGACAGAAACAACACAGTACAGCTTTAACATTAAAACATGATGTATAAATATATGAATGTATTAATAATTATAATTTTAATACCTTGGTATTGTATGCACCATAAAAAGGTAGGTGTAAAGGCTGTAGGCCGCCCTACTGTAGGCCCAGTATAATATGCAACTTAATTGTCTACAATATATGTAGTCGGGGATCCCTGCTCCGAGGGGTCAATGATTTACAGCAGAATGAGAGGTGTTACCTCTGACCACAGCCACTATCTCTTATTGGTGTGGTTGAATGGGGTCAAGAGTGTTTTAAGTTGCACCTATGTCGTGGTGTCCCAAAATACACCTGTGCATCACTGCAGCAAGATGAGAAGGAGATCAAAAACAAGGTATTCAGGTAGCGTGAAGTTACTATTTAAATTTTATTGCATCAGCAGTTACCAGGTCCCAGACTTACTATAAACGGGTACAATCCCCAACTTCAGGTTGTGAACATTTTTATTTTGTCTTCCAGGTGGACCACTTGCATAACTTTATCTTCTTTCGCTTCTCCATGGGATTTGTGGACAGCATAATTGCCAAGTGTAAGTAGATGTTCTTAATTGACGATAATTTAGGTCCTAGCCTTACTTCACAATTTATGCAGCAAAGGGCCGCAGGTTGGCGTCAAACCCGGGCCCACTGCGTCAAGGATATATGAACTCCCGCTCTACCACCTAAGCTGTCTGGGCACCTGACAATGGTAGTTTTTATTCTGCTTGTCAACACACCCTTTCCACAACTTGAACAGTGGACCCCATCATTTTAAATGAGTTTTCCTTAAAGGGGACATATTGTGCTAAATGTACTTTATCTAGCTTTTCAACATTAGTATTTGTCCCTGGTGATTCTAGAGACCCCAACAGAGAAAAAAAGACCATCCTCTCCCTCTTTCGCCTGCTCCATCTATCAGAACATCTGTGTAGCAACGAGCGAGTCAGATCAGATGCTGGATATGAAGTCCTATGGGGTCGTTGGCAATAATGGCAAGAGACAACTTCCTTGTCTTGGGGCCATGTGCCGGAAAATTTGTAGAAATTTGTGTTAACATGAGCAGTAGAATGTTTGAGTACCATAAAGTTATTATGTATAGAAATTAGGCCCTCTCGAAAACATTTTAACAACATGTTGTTAAATTCTGTGTTCCTTATGTCTTCACATGTGTCCCTCCGCAGACCTGGCCACTGTAGTAGGCTACCTGGTGGTCAGCCGGCCATTCCTAAGCGTGTCACACCCCCCGACACCTGCACAGCACACACTCTGAGCTGCTTGAGGTCAGAGAAAACACACACACACACACACACACACACACACACACACACACACACACAGTGGATTAACATTGTAATTGGTGGCTAAATAAAATCATCTTTTGTAAAAAGCCTTACAGATTTGTCTCCTTTTGGAGTTTTAAAATGATGCAGGTACATTGGATAGAAGCGCATGGAAGTCTGGCCTTGCATGTCAATGCTTGTCAAACCAGTCAGTGCCTACTGCATGAGCACACAGCATAGAGCTTGTTTTATTCCAATGATGCCATTGTAAAATGAGGAAGCGCCAGAGGCTCCCTGGTAGAATAAACAAATGAAACAGTACAGCTTACTTTAAAAAAAGCTTTGCAGTAAGGTTTTGGGGCTCTGCTGTTTTAACTGATGTGATTGGACCTGTGTGGTCTGTAGGACTACTACCAGAGTGGGAGGATGCTCCTGAGAATGTCCCAGGCCCTAGGCAGGATTGTACTGGCTGGCCGAGAGATGACCCGCCTCTCAGGGTGAGTGTTCCAGAATTGTATCACAAAGATGAATATACGGTATGGCTGGGATATGGACCAAAAGTCATATCTCCGTATTTTTCAGCTGAATTACATTTTATTTTATTTTTTTCATTAAACAAAGTGGGCTAAATGTTCAGTCGTAAGTCAAAGCCACATATGAGATGCCACAAGCATGTATTAAAACAGACTGTGATTAAAATGAAATGCAAAGACGGGGTTTCCCTCTGTTTTAAAAAGGTACAGCTGCAACACATGTAAATGAAGTTATCTGGCCCGTACACACCGGGACGAATATCGCCGGGCGTTATTCGTCAGCGTTTTTCGACGCGTTTTTTGTGTTCACACCCAAGCGATTTTCGCTGACGATGAGCCGAATGAACATGCAAATTCATTATCTGTCACTAGATGGCGCTTAATGTAAAACAGAAATACCCCCGTACATAGGGTGGCGCTGCGCAACTTTGCGCTTCTGATACTCGCTTGCAACTCAGAAGAAGAGCAGAGAAGAAGAGAGCAAGTATTTAGAACATTTCTTCTAAATCAGATATAGCTCTTTATGTTCCGAAACCAAGGAGACCAGCAGCTCAACATTTATTTTGGACATCGTGCTTTGCCTCTTCCTCGTCTTGTGGCAGTGATGACGGTGGCGTATATATGTCTTCTTCGTTGGTGTGCTCGGTAAGACCGTTTTGTGCTTGAGCGCCGCCAAGTTGTGTTTTAGTGTAACTTCAGAAGCACAAGACACGTGAGCAAAAGGGCCGATTTCATTGGTCGGATAGTTTTTGACGCGGCGCGTCAAACCAAAAAACGAACCCGAGGCGTTTTTTTTTTTTTAAAAATGACGCTTTTACGCGTGGCGATTTTCGCGTCGGTGTGCACACTCTCATTGACGCCTTTGTTTAGTCAACGCGAACGTCGGGCGAATATCGCGAAATTCGTCCCGGTGTGAACAGGCCTTTAATATAAAAAGCCTGTACTAAATTAAAAAAAGGCCAAGAACACTCCTTAATAGACATAAAGGAGACTATAATAGACTGATTAAAAGACGGAGGGAGAGAAAGAGAGCAATGGACCTAACTTTATGATGCAAAAACTTCCTTTAACCGTACATCGGTGGAGCTCTGTTAAGTCTTACAGCTCTGTGTTTATGTCATATCTTTCTTAATGTCTGCGTCCCCCACAGATTCACATCTCGTATCACTGAACTGATGAAAGTCCTGAAGGAGCTGAATGCTGGCAAATATGAACGTACCATGGTCTCCCAGGAGAAGGGTAAACATGAATCCTGATCGTGAAGAAATATGTGGCAAAAATCATCTGGGCTAGTTGGAGCTGTTAAATGATTTGTGATTTATTCCATTGACCTTAGAATCAGACAGTGCAGAGAAACTTACACTGGTGCCCGGAAGTGGTCAAGTTACCAACAGAGATAACATCATCAAGTAGGTCTTGCATTCTGCACTCTGTTATACATTGGCCCATTTTATTTATATTTTTATGAGACCAGATTTAAAGCAACAATATTTCATATTTTCCAGGTTTGACCATACTCCACTAGCAACACCCAATGGAGACATTTTGATCAGAGATCTAAATTTTGAGGTAAAGCTCATCATTAATTTGCTATACCTTAACCATCTAGACAGGCAATCAAACAACACATGGAAAAAATGAATGAATCTCAGGAATATTAAGTGAAAACTTGGTTTAGGTTGTTTTTTTTTATCATACAGACATACAGTATGCATGATTTTGCAAAATATAGTTCAATTAAGTGAGACCACGACTGTATCTCTGTCATATTGTATTCCAACTACTCATTGTTTGTCTGTTCTCTGAAGGTGAGGTCTGGCACCAATGTGCTTGTGTGTGGACCAAACGGCTGTGGAAAGAGCTCTCTGTTCAGAGTGCTCGGAGAGGTGAGAAACCGTCCTGTTAATGGAAGCTACTTGGAAAGCAGGGGTGTGAATCTTCACTGGTCCAACGATTCAAATCAATTCGATATCCCGGTGTATCGCGATGCATCACCTCCTCAGTATTAATATGTTTATTGCTACACAGTTTACATCAACAAAATCAAGCAGTCAGATATAAACTCTTAAAATAGACCCTATCTGAATGTAGCAGAGTTTGAACACAGCTACAGCAGTCAAAGGCAAAATCTAAAAAAGCAGCAACCAGAAAATCCACAAGTAATATCAGTAGGCCATAATCGATTATGGTCTGTCACTGCATCGGTGCTGAAACGTCTAGCCCCGCATCGCAATGTATCGATGCAATGATTAATTTCAAAGTTCCTATTTGAAAGCACAGTTAATCAATTTTGTCTGTAAAAAACAAAAAAAAACAGAAGTCTCTGGTTTTATTTCACGTGATTGTCGCGCAGCAGTGAAGTGAAGATGGGTGAAATATTTTATCCAGTAGCAGCGGCAGTAGCTGTAGTGCACACAAATAACCACAAGGTGGCGCATGTGATCATTCTCGTGCAGTCTCTGTTGAAATCAGAGAAACGCCATGGAACTCCCCCCGAATGGCTCACAGCACTCTTAAATTATCTGCCGGGCCTGTACAGTATTCTTACACGTAACACAGCCTTATTTTTATAATGAATATCTGTTATGATATTCAAACACAGTCAACACTGACTTATCTGTCAGACATAGTTTTTAATACTTTAACTGTAACAGTGTCACAGGGAGACCCTGAATAATCAATAATAATAGTAATCTTTCTCAGGTTCATCCATAATGGTATATGGTCTTAAGTAACATATAGTAGTATAGTGCAGCCTACCTTTAACCCTGCAGCATAACTGCGTTAAAACGAAGTGCGTCAAATGAAACCAGCAACATCTGTAATGTAAATATATCTTCTACATATAGTGTTATGTTTTTCCCTTTGTTATATTAAGCAATTATATATGTTTTTTGCAAGCTGTGGCCCCTGTTTGGAGGACACCTGACAAAACCGGAAAGAGGGAAACTCTTCTATGTTCCACAGGTAAAAATTGTTTGTAACCCTTGTTTCCTTTTCAACAACAAAAAGATCCCTCGGTGCCAGCTATGTTCCAGCTCTAGCTTTTAGCAACAACTTGGTCTGTGCTCTGGAAGGTTTAGCTAAACAAATCTGTTGGAAAATACATATATAATGTTAACATTTTCATGTTCAGGTGGCAATCCAAAACACACATGAAATGTACAGTATATTTTAACTATCCTATACTTCTCCTTTTATAAGAATAACGCACGTTTTATGGTATACTTGTATGGAATGTTTGCTCAGTTCAACTACTCAGATTAAATACAAACAAAACTACAATGGGAAGGATTAATCCAAAGTTGTTGTTTGTCCAGAGGCCCTACATGACTCTGGGTTCTCTGAGGGACCAAGTCATTTACCCTGACACTTATGAAGATCAGAGGAGGAAGGGCATCTCTGATCAGGTGGGACACCGCACGCTCCCACACAACTTCACTCTTTCACTTTTGTTGTCTGTGTGTGTGTGTGTGTGTGTGTGTGTGTGTGTGTGTGTGTGTGTGTTTCTAATTACATGCGTCACATGTGTGTTCAGGTATTGAAGGAGTACTTGGACAACGTTCAGCTGGGCCACATCCTGGAGAGGGAGGGCACCTGGGACACAGTCCAGGACTGGATGGATGTCCTCAGTGGAGGAGAGAAGCAGAGGATGGCTGTAAGGACTCACTAATGCAGTGATTGATTTACATTATTAAAAGCACAGAATGGATTGTCCATCCATTCTCTAAACTAATTATCCTGCTCAGGGTGTATGGGGCGTATCCCAGCTCACACTAAAAGCTAAAGTGGGATTACTGATTCACTTTACCCCCCCCATGTCTTAAAACTGTGTGAGGAAACTTGCACATTTGTGCAAGAAACATGCTACACCACAATGGAAGTTTAATGCAGCTGGCCATTAGATTTAAGATTGAATGATTTGGCCACAATTTATTCAAATAATGAATACACTAATTGACATTAAAACATTTCCCACAAATGTCTTGTAGGATAAAATGGTGAAGTGATAACATTTTATACCCCAAAGGTAAACTTCACTTCAAAACACTTTTCTGGCCAATATTGAATGCCATAACGTAATTCTAGTTGTACTTTGTGTTTAGATATGACTCTGGTGTTTCTGTTTCTGTATGTAGATGGCCAGACTGTTCTACCACAAGCCCCAGTTTGCCATTCTGGATGAGTGCACCAGTGCAGTGAGTGTCGATGTGGAGGATTTCATCTACAGCCACTGCAGGACGGTACGACCCAAAAACACATCACACACACAAATACAGGACATCTCTGACAAATAAGGTTTACATCTAGTCTCAGCTGTGAAAACCACTTAAATACACCATCTTAGTCTTAAGCAACATCAGGTGGCAGCTGGCAACATCAGTCGTGTCATATTGCTCACTGTTTCAGTTTTCCGGTAATTCGAGATGGTCCGATACTGTTTTTGCTTCCCGATACCGATTCTGATACCTGAACTTGCGTATTGGCAAATACCGAGTACTGATCTGATTCTAGTGTTTCATATGTTTTAACAACTGTATCCTACTATCCCTGTATGGATGGGATATGATTTCTATCTTTGTCGTCGGTCTGGCTCAGGTTAAACTCTTTGTGGAATATGATCAGCCACAAACAATGAATGCCACAGAACTTTCTTTTATTATCCAGTTTCACTGTCAGTTATAACGGGAAAAAGAACATAAATAAGCTACTTTAACGTGGAATTTCTTGAGGTTTGTTTTTACCTGGTATCGGATCGGTGTATAAACTCCAGTACTTCCCAATACCAGTGTTTCAGGCAGTATCGGAGGTAAAATTGATACTGGTATCGGAACATTTCTACCAGTAATTGAGTGGAAATCTGTTAGTCTGACATATTTAAATATCTGGTCATTATGTGCGGTTATTAGTGTAAGCATTTTTGTCTGTAGTCTTTCTGCCGACAGCACTATTAATGGGTTATACTGTGTTAAAACGAAGGCAGTGGATATTACTGAAGTTGCAGTAAACATCTCAATCCTATATGCTCTTGGGGGTGGCACTAGCTCAGTCTGTAGGGAGTAGGGTTGGGAACCGCAGGATTGCTGGAGAGGTGCCAGTTTACGTCTTGAGCAAGGCACCAAACTCCCCCAACCGCTCAGGACGCCTGTCCAGCAGTTGCAGTCCACTCACTCTGGCATCTCTCTATTTGTGCATGTATAGGACCTGAGCGTGTGTGTGTATTTCAGGCCTGTGTGTAGTGTCTTCTAACAAATAATGTTTATTTTAATTTCACCAATGGGGCTTAATAAAAAGTATAAAATTATATATATTATTCAAAACACCCAGTTTTTACTCTGGTAAGGTTTTGCCGCCAGAGCAACAAAAAAAAGAAGATCCCGAAAAGACAACATCTAGACGTGGTGGGGAGATTTGATCCGCAGCTAAGGAAGTAGTTTTGTGCCATTTAAGCTCAAAGAAAACATCTTTAGTATAAAACAAATCACTAACTAAGGCAGTGAAGTGAATCGCAAACACACTCACACATCACTGATAGGCCAAACAATTGTACAGTTAGTTTCCTTAGGTTTCTACCTCATTGAACTGGAGCCTAGTACTAGTTGTGTGTCCTTTGATCCACAGGTGGGAATATCCTTGTTCACTGTGTCCCATAGAAAGTCTTTATGGAAGCACCACGAGGTAAGCACTGAATGTCACCCATGTCCTTTTGACTGAATTAAATCCTCAGCTTTTCCACAGCCACCTTTTCTGTTTTTTCAATGCTGTCTGTTTTTATCACAAAACTTTCCTTCTCTGAGCAGATTTAGCTTTTAGTTTAAAGAGTAATTTTGTTATTTGCCTGAGTTTTTGTGTGCAAGTGACTGATAGCTAAAACTACTATTATATTACATGGAGTCTGATGGGTTGAGCAAACGCAATTTCACTGATGTTTTTTATCTTAAAATAAAAAGATCTTACTCTTTAACAGAATGGTCGACATCCTTAGAAATCCTTTCCATAATGTTGTCAGACACTTAGAATATTAATTTGAGCCTGGCAAAACAAGCACTTCTGTGAGGGTATATACAAGCTGGAATTACCCTATAAATAATTACATTGTAGCTTGTTTCGCTGACTGCCGACAGCAGCGATCTCGCTTAATACTGGACCAATGTAAATGATTGTTGTTCCCATCAGGTTACACAAATTGTCATCCAACAATTTCTGAACCTTTGGTTTAGGACACCATTGGAATATCTGACAAGCTCTTCATTTGAAGCACACTGACGCCCTAAATGGATGTTGTAGATACTGTAGCCTGGCAGAGCAGCACAATGCACTGCTTGTTTCTTAGTCCGCATTTCTTCACTATTTAATGTTCTCAGCTCATTTGCTGAATGTTAGCCAGGTTGGCCAGGCTCCCCTGCTTTTAATGCTTTTGTATATTTTATCTACTTGCACTAGACACTCTATGGGACTATGACATGTCATTGTTTGGTATAATTATCTATGTGACAAATGCAATATCTCTTACTTTGTTAGTAAGATAGTCCAACAAATGCATTGATTGATATATACACACACACTACATATTATTGTTTCAGATTGATTTGTTAGAACACTTTTGTCTTTAGATGTCTTCTTTCTTTCTGACTGACTTTGTATTTTTTATGTTTTAATCTCGGTCATGAAGTTTTACCTCCACATGGACGGTAGAGGGAACTACGAGTTCAAGCCCATCACAGAGGAAACGGTGGAGTTTGGCTCGTAACTGATTGCCGATGTCAGTCACCAGTGCACTGCTCTGATAAAAACCAGTCCACTAATTCTTTGCACTTAAGACAGAAGTTATAGCTAAAACTAGAAAACAATGTTTTAATCATGTGTCTCTGTTATCACCTTGTTTCTTTGATGTTTTCCATTATTTAAATCACCACTTTAGTCATGTCTAATCATTCATTGGTTCAGTGTGTTTGTAAAAACAAACAAAAAACTATTTTGTAATTTATATTGCCAACTTCTAAGTTGTTTTACACACGCAACACATATTTGAGTGAAGGTAGAAATATACCATACTATTTTTATCATCTCTTACAACAGTGACAGAGGTTAGCCTGTAGAGATAAGCTAGGTACCACAGTGGTCTATGGGGCAGTGTGTCCCCACTGTAAACTAACCGGCACAGAATAATACGGAGGGTTGTATGCACACCGTGATGCTCCTGGCTGTCCTCTAGCTCAACTCTCCACAGCTAACAGAAGCTCAGAGTGGTAGAGGCATGTACTCTTGATATCATAAAAAAACACTGCGAGTTTTTGGCTTTTTTCTCTTCTTTTTTTTTTCATTATTCCAATTATATTAAATATAAGATATTTTAATTATTTCCAAGGAAATCATCTTGTCACCTCCATGTATTAAGCTATTGTCATACAATTACAACCAGGGCTTTACATTGACACCCGCCAACCCACCAAATGCGGGCTACAAATTCCCTTTGGAAGGTCAAATTGTAAAGTTACTAGCCATTTTGGCCGTTGATGAATTAAGGGAATAACTGATTGAATCAGCCGGATGTAGAAATGTTTTCAGAGTGGTCTGTTTTCCGCCAAGAGATGTGGGCGGCTTAATCTCGTAATGTGTCTTTGGCTTGAAAAATCTTTATCTGGCAACACTGCTTGTCCATGAACACCATGTTGTGACGTGTTGTTAAACTGTCGGCTACGTGCCTAGCATATGCGGTATTCATTACAATCTGCGCTGAAAAGGAGAAGACAAACGGAACGGCACCAAACAAACCAGAGGAGCTGAAATGCAAATGAAGTCAGTTAGGAAGAAAACGTTGCTAGTGGCAAATCTCATTGGCTGGTCACTTTAAAAATCTACTACCCGTGTTGGCTTGTGATCAACAAATTTGATTTAAAGCCCCGGTTACAACATAGTAAAATGTAACTTCATTAGTTAAAGTTAAAGTCATTAGGGCCTACTTCCTCCTGTCATTTTAGCTCTGCTCATTTCTGGCTCTTTTTCTCGAGACAAATGTGGTAAATGCCTAAAGATAATGAGACATGGAAAGCTAGAAAACAGGTATGATATATCCAGTACTAATTTAAATCAGTGTCTTAGGAAAAGTTGCTTTAAATGAAAACAAAAAGACTTAAAATGAGTCACCATTGGTTAGCTCAAGATAAAGTAATAATTAAGCTGAGATCACATGTCAAAGGGCCTAAAACATAAGTCAACCACTGCTTGCTGCTCTCAGCTTCTGTAGCTACAGGACAAACAGTGCTCACTAGAACTGAATGAACTTGTTCAGGGGCAACTCCAGACCCAGCTGGTTTTGAGGGCTTTTCAAGTGCTGACAGAACAACATGGCAGCAAGTCTCTTGAGTAAACTCAGCAATCTGGCAGAAGGTCAGCTGCTTTCTGTCTGACTGAGAGGGAACAGGAACATCTCATTCACTCAGGCCTTCAGGCTACATTTACATTGCTACGCTTTGGTTTAAAAACAAATATCTATGTCTACGTTTATACCTCTCATTCCCACTGCTCTGGCATTTCCGAGCCCCTAAACCAGAGCCATTTGGAGAAACTTCTGACTCGTTTTGGTTTGGAATCTGTGGGTTTGTGTTGCAGTCTCAACGGCGGCAAACTGAGACCTTTGGCTACGACACTGACGCAAATGTTTCGCTGCCTGATTGGGTCTTATCAGTCATGACTTCTCGTTCTGAGACTTAAGCTACTAATGTTACCATGGCAACTACCAGCAACGGGCCAAGTAAATATTGCTGCCTCCTATTTACACCTGGTACACACATGCCCAGTATACGAAATGTTGATGAGATGTGATAGTTTGTATGGAGATTAATACTACTGGAGATTAAAACACTTGTGTACACGGAGTTTGCTTTTGGCTCAAATCTCTGCTTGAAAACCAACACGAAGCAATGTAAATGTAGTCTCAGAAGAGAAAATATGAACTCATCAGAAAGAAGGCTCTCTCCCGGGAGACACATAAAAATGAACTGCTTATTAACTTAGTGTTGCACATCAGCATTGCACTCAATGCTGCCTCTGGTGGTCAACCTATATTTTACACCTGTACTGTAGTAGAGTTTACTGTATGTTTGATATGTTTTGGGAATTGGCACTGTTGAAGTGCAGATTTGTGTGGGAACAGAAGTATGCCAGAGCATACAGAAAGTTAGAAGCCTTCATGTTAAAGAGATTGTTTGGATCTTTTTTGAAGTGGGGGTTGTATAAATACTATTCCATGGTCAGTGTATTGTCTCACGTTATACACAGCTCTGTAAAAATAGGAGTGTTTGTATTTCGAGAAACCAATCACAACTGTCCTGGGTGGTGCTAAGACCTGCATGAAGTGACCATACCCTTGCAAAAGAGAGAGTGCAAAAGAGAGAGTGGAAGGGGAGGTGATGTGGGGCTTTATCCCAGCACTGTACATCTGGTGAGCCACTCTTGAAGGGTTAGTTAGACAAGATGATGTTCGTCACAACTCCAGTTTGGAGAAGCCAGCAGGAGTACTGACACAGAAGCTAAGCAATGTACTGTCTGACGGGTGCAGTAACTTAACTTATTTTAGACCTAAAAAAAAAAAGGCCCACCTAACCTTTATGTATACACAAGGTCTTGTCCCGGATAAAGAGAACTCTGGAATTTATTTCAAGACCCAAACAGCAGGGATTTCGCTAAATTGTCTGTGTGTTAATGGAATTGGATATAAAACTTCTTGCTTCAAATGCAACCAGTAAATTCAAAATCTGTTGCTATTAATCCCTTCTCCCTGGCCCTTTAACACACACTTCCAAGAAAGTGAATGCGAGAGACAGCAGAAGTAGCTCTGGCTGTCTGGCAATGGTCTGGTCTTGGTCTTGGCTCGGTCTGGCCCTGCGTTGGTCTTGACTCAGTCTGGCCCTGCCTTATCTTGGTTGTGACTCAGTCAGGACCTGTCTTGGTCTTTGTCTTGACTCAGTCTGGCCCTACCTTGTCTTGGTCGTGACTCAGTCAGGCCATGCCTTGGTCTTGGTCTTGACTCAGTCTGGACCTGCCTTTGTCTTGGTCTTGACTCAGTCTGACTTTGTCTTGGTCGTGACTCTGTCTGGCCATGCCTTGGTTTTGACTCTGTCTGGCCCTGCCTTGGTCTTGGTTTTGGTCTTGACTCTTTCTCAACCCCTGAAAGACCTGGTATTGTCTTGATCTCAATACAATCTGGTATTGGTGATAACTTGGTCTCAGTTTAGGTGGTCTTGACTACAACACTGGTGTAGACTATATTTTAAATGTTGTCACAGAGTCTTGGTAGAGTCAGAGTCAAAGGGGTCTGGTGAATTAGAATAGAGATGGATGGATACAGCTTCAGTTCCTGTCGGAAAGGGCTTTTTAACGGCTTGGTAAAGTGGTGAAAGTATTCTAAAGATAGCATTTACTAACACTGATATTTATTTATTTTTAGGTGGGACTTTAAAAAATTACATCATAAAAAAAAATCTCAAGTAACCCTTGTACCATGTTTATTCATCCATTTTTATAAAACCTTGCTCCAATGAATTGATGTTGCAGTGCCACTCCCTGATCTGACTGGGCTTTTAGCTGCAAAGTCATGGACTGACTAATGATTAATGTCATTTTATGAAGTAAACATGGCCAGAAAGCTCTAATAGAAAGGGAAGTTTATTTTCAATTCCAACAGGTAATGAAATGGTTTTTGACAAACATTCGTTTTTAAATAAAAGCTGTATGCTTGTAGTTGTTGGGATATACTTGTAGTTCATGAAACACAAGGCAGTCGCAAAGGAAATGCAACAGATGAAAAACTGAATGGGTATTATCCATCCATATAGAATATCCCCTGGTTGCAAAGCTGCATTCTTCCAACTGGCTTGTTGATTATGTTATCTGAAATCACTGATCAAATGGCAAATTATTATAATTATTAGGCCTTTTCTTCTAATTATAATCGTGTTATTAACCTTTTTCCATTTATGGAATTTGGTTAAAATTTTACTGGGAGGTGGGATTCAAAGGTTTTCTTGGATTTTGAAGCATTCTGTTCTGAAGCTGGGGCCTGGGCCTAAAGTGCAATGATGGTCTGTTGGTCACTGGTACATGAATATATAGACAAGATCCTTCCCCAGCCCCTCCGCCATTTCTCCCACCTCTCTGTTCTTTCATTCTGATCTACTGTAACTTTATTTTGTAAAGCGGCAACCTCAGCTATAACCATGGTTTTATATGGAGCTGTAATGATCTCACTCTGCATTAAAATTATAACCTGTAATGAAAAGGTCTTTCTTTCTAGTGTGTGATTGAGTGGGTGAACCTAGACTTCACACATATCGGAAAAAGTATTTGTATACTTTACTTAAGTCAAAGTACCAATACATCACTGTAAAAAAAACTGTTACAAGTAGAGATGGTTCGATACCATTTTTTGCTTCCTGATTCCAATACCGAGTACCGATCCCATACCAGTGTGCCATATATTTTATTATGTTTTACCAGCTGTATAGTACTATCCCTGTATGATATGATTTCTATCTTTTGTTGTTCGGTGTGGTTCAGGTTAACCCTCATAACAAAAAATGGGCTGTTGAAATAAGCGCTGAAAATGTCAAGAACAAAAATATCAAAGAACTTTGGCAAAAATATAAAAAAAAGCACCCCAACAATGAAAAAGTTACAAAAATGTCAGGGAAAAGGCAATAATAATGTTGGAAAAAATAAGGGACTAAAACCTGTTTTATTTTTTGTCATGGTTGACGGGAAGACAGCACAAGGGTTAAACATTTTGTGAAACAATGAACGTCCTACACAGCATCTTAGGCAGTATTGGAGGCTGTTCTGATACTCGTATTGGATTGTATCAGTACTGTACTTAAGTACAACTTTTGAGATACTTGTACTTTACTTGAGTCTTTTCTTTTCATGCCACTTTCTACTTCTACTCCGCTACATTTCAGAGAGAAATATTGTACTTTTTACTCCACTGCATTCATATGACAGCTTTAGTTCCTTTACACATTAAGATTCCTGCACACAACACATGTAGATTATAAAATCTGATGTTTCTTTATAAATGAAACTACTCAACAATATAACGGCCTACAAGTCCAGCTGAGGTTATTAAACAACTGTTTGGATCTTTTACACTTTCTACAATGGGAGGATTTTTCTGCATTGAGTAGTTTTATTTTTAATACTGTATAATTTCCTGATGATACTTAAGTAACATTTCCAATGCAGGACTTTTACTTGCAACAGTATTTTTACAGTGTGGTATTAGTACTTTTGCTAAAGTAAAGGTTCTTAATACTACTTCCACCGCTGGTGATATCTATGATTTTAATTAAACAGTTTAACACGGACATGTTTTCAATTCATGTCATTGTAAAGTACAGATACTAATTGGTCATATATAGATCATTTTGTCAGCGAAGCCCTATGTTTTTTTTTATGGGTTTGGTGAAAATCCTTACCAAAAAAGGTAGTATAAGATATGATTTCTTAACATCAACTTGAGCATCATTTAACCCTCCTGTTGTCCTCGGGTCAGATTTGACCCATTTTCAAAGAGTTTCTATATCAGAAATTTGGGTTTCTTTCAACCAAATTGTCAAAGATAAAACATGGATGTTCCATACAATGCTTGTCATAAGTAAAATAAATGATCAGTTCACTACTGTCATTGTATTTGAGTGTTTTGTTCAATTTTTTTTTAACATTTGAAATATTTTTTTATAAAAGAACATTGAAAAAAAGTGACAGATTGTGGAGAAAAAAAATTCTGAAACGTGGGGAAAAACAACTTGAGAAAAGCTTCAAATGTCGGGAATACTTTAAAAAAAAGTGTCGACAACTAAAACAAAATGTTCATAAAAACCTAAAAGTTACCTAGTCAACAGGACACAAGGGTTTACAGTACTTACAGTAAAAATAGAAATATATATTTTAGGAAATATTCAACTTGATCCTGTTCTGTAAAATATTTATTTCAACATTTTACCACATAAAATGATCTGCAACAATCAAAGTATAAAATAGCTAAATCATGACATCATACATCCTACAAAGAAGTTAATCTCAAACACAATAAATTAAGCATCAGTTACAAAAATATATATTAGCGTGTTGATTTACCAGTCTCCCAAAAACAAATCATTTCAAGTAATACTATAAAATGAAATAAATAAATGGTAGTGATTATCTACAGTCAGAGGAAGTACCACTCACTGAATATATAAAAAGACAAAGTGTGGAATATTACAGCTTCAGAAACATGACTAGTGTGTACAGCAGGAGTGTTCAAACAGTGTTTTCCTAAAGTCTCTTTTTCTGCAGCATGAAATGATAAAAAAGAATATTCAGTTATTCAGAGGCAGTTTCACAGAAACTAAAGAAAGCATTTGATTCCAGTGTTTGGCTGAGGAATGTTGGACTAGAACTGGGTTGCGTCCGAAATCTCATCCTCTGCACTACATACTCAATAGCGTTCAACATACTTTTGTGTAAAAAAAAAAAAAGCATCTTTTCGGTAGCAATAAAATTTCATTTTCAACGTCACTTCCTGAGAGCCTCCTCGGCGTTGGAGAGGTTTGTCATGCAGCCATTGTCTCTTTCTCCTGAATTGTCGTTGAGAAATCTTAGATTTGATTGTAGTTTTGAAAGTTCAACATGGATAATAGGTTGAAAGTTGAATGAACCAGTACTTATGTCCTTTCAATTTCTTCCAGGTTGAGTCGTCGTTGCCCATAACGCGCTAGCATTCTGATAATGAATGCTGATTGGTCAACGAAGGACCGATTACAACCAGAGATCCTGCTTGATGGCATCCGAAGCGGAGCCAGAATATCGGAGTGAATATTTCGCAGTATCTCGGGCCGCACAGTGTATATGACGTCAATGACATTTAAAAAAAAAAAAAAAAAAAGCAAATCTCACACCCAGCAGTGTGTATTTTCTTAGCCTCCCCTTTTAAAAGCAACATCCAAATTACTAGAAAAAAAATTATATTGTGAGAAAAGTGGACTTTGAGGGGTATAGCTCCATAGACCTCCATTCATTCTGCTCTCGCCCATTCAGCGCCCTCATATGGAACCAGAGTAAAGCTGAAACCATTCTCTGAAAACATTCTCTGATATAGACCAGCATACTGTTATTTTTTACAGGAAATAGTTTGCAATTCACTTTCTGTTGGTTTCATATTAAAAATGTTGGACATACTAAAAAATCTCACATACGGTTTTAGCCGACTAAATAGCATGTTGGTATGGAATTTCGGACACAACCCAGGCCTCCTTCTCTCCTTGTGGGCCTGAGTCCAGTTCAGCTGTCTGTCTGTGTGTGTCTGTGTCTGTGTGTCTGTCTATACATCGTGTCGTGGCATTCCTTCTCTCCCACTCTTCAGAGCTTTCTTCCAGCGCTTGCAGCAGACCACGGTAACGGCGATGGCGATGCCTATCAGCAGCAGGACGAGGAAGATGGCCGCAGCGACTACGCCCACTGAATACACTGTGGAATACAAAAACAAGATGCCGCGTTAACCCTTGACCATGCAACTTAAAAAAAAAAATTCTGGGTCAAAGTTTAAAAGAAGAGCGTTGCGTGGAACCATCCACTGTATTGTTTTTTGGTTCTTTGGTTAAAGGAAACCCAAATTTCTGCTGTAAAAACTTTTTGAAAATGAGTCAAATTTGACCCGAGTACAACAGGAAGCGTTAAAGAGATTTACTTTACATCAAGAGGTTGTAGGTAATGTAACCCCCCGTGAATAACGACTGTCAGCAGCTCACCCCCAAATCTTAAAAAAAAAAAAAAAAACGCTCCCAATATAATCATTTTTCAAAAAAAGCTCAGTCGTTTTTTATCAAACATTACTTAAACAGGAGGGAATTTGTTGGGGTCTACTTTCAGTGACGGATTTATAGAGTATAGAGTATAGAGTATTAGTGGCAGCAGGACAGCGTGTGTATGTGGGACTGAGTCAATGTCAGTGTGTTGATAGTAACAGTCTGGCTCGCTGAAGAGTTTAGTTTCTGGACATCAATAATGCTCTACGGCACAGAGGACTGAGATATATCAGGCTTTTAATACACACACACACAAAGGACACAAGACATGTCAGTAGATACAAGCATTTTTGGTCTGGGTCTGCACTTAGGATTTGTTGGCTATAAGATACAGAATATAATAATTTAAAATGTCCTCATTGAAAGTCGGTCCAAAGTTGATGTTTAGTCCTGAGGGTGGAGCAAAGGGAAAAGCACCCTGAATGGAACAAGTTTCTTCCCTGGGAAGATGAATATGCTCAAAAAAATGTCATTAGATTGAAATACTTTGCTTGTGTAAGTAATACGAGCAAAGGCCAGGGGTTTCACAATATTGCCACCATCTCTGTCTCTCTGTCTCTCTGTCTCTCTGTCTCTCTCTCTCTCTCTCTCTCTCTCTCTCTCTCTCTCTCTCTCTCTCTCTCTCTCTCTCTCTCTCTCTCTCTCACACACCCCCATCCAGTCAAGGCAGATGCCCCCCCACCCTGAGCCATGGTTCTGCTCGAGGTTTCTGTCTCTTAAAGGAAGTTTTTCCTTGCCTCTGTTGCCTAGTGCTTGCTCTTGGTGGGGACTGTTGGGTTTCTGTAAATAACATCACAGAGTACGGTCTAGACCTGTTCTTTATGGAAAGCGCTGTGCAATAACTGTTGTTGTGATTTGGCGCTACATAAATAAACTCTAAACTATTAGAGTGAGTGATTGTCTTACTGCCAGCAGTCTTGCTTTATGCTGGGCTGATTTCAAAAATTGTTGCTCCAATCAGTCTCTTAGACACAAAAAACATGGGAAAACATGGTCCAGGTTGAAAAATAACCAAAGTTACCTTAAAAGGTCAGTGTTAGGAACAGACAGACCAACCCCATCTGAGCTCTGATAAAGGCCGACAGCTGCGTCGCCTAATGTCTTCTGTTAAACACTGTCCATTCTGCAGCCTAGAGCCAGCTGAACACCACTATGATCCTGTTCATATATGTCGGTAGCTTGAGCTTGACTGTTGTTTTTAACCCTTGTATTGTCCTCCCGGGCCAATTTCTTCCCTTTTTCAGACTTTTTGTTTTGTTTTCACTAACACCACCTTACTACCACTAGTTTTGCTCTACTTTTTGGAATTCATGGTCAATAACCCTCATTTTAATACCATTATACCTAATATTTGAGTTAAAAAAAAAGCTGAAATTATGAATTATTTGGAATAATAGTCAAGATCAAAGGAACGTACAGGTGAGTTTAGTCAGGAATGAAAGTGATCAATTGTATTTGCAAAGAGCGTTGTATGGAATCAATCCATTTTTTGTGGTAATTTGATTAAAAAGAAACCCATATTTCAGATAGACATTTTTTAAAAGGGTCAAATTTGACCCGAGGACAACAGGACTTGGCCTGCCACTCACACACACAGCTTTAAAATGTAAGTCCTTCTTTTTTTTAGTGTTTCTTTTTATATTCAACTTAGAAGCATTTAATATCTGTTTATTAATTTATATCTTAATCACGATACTCAAAGTTATCGCATAATTTCCTCATGTCATCCAGTCCTTATACACATTGTTTAGAAAGAGACATTAGTCACAGCTTCATCCCAACTTCCCATTGTGTGTGTGTGTGTGTTTGCGTGTGTGTTTGTGTGTTTGTTTGCGTGTGTGCGCTTTTACTGAATTCATGATAACCACCCAGGAGGCACTTTCAGGAATATGCCACAGATAGAATTGTGCATTTCTGTCACAAGAGGGTGCCGTATGTTTTCCGAAAATGATCTCAGTCTCTTTAAGAAATCACTACCGCTGTGCCTGGTTCTGAGAGCAGAAAGCAAGTATCCCTCATCGATCCGTCCGTCTTGGGGCAAAGATGGAAATCTAATCTGCTGCTTGACCATCCATCACATGACCTCCGTTAGTCTGACATCAGTAACTCAGTTATAGCTTCAAACCAAGGTGATAGTGAGCCTCAGCTCCCGCCTAATGTTGTTAAAGGGACTGGTCACTCTGATGTCTTAAGCAAAAAGATTTTATGTAGAGCAAAGGTCTTCATCAGGGGGTTCGGGACGCCACCAAATTATTTAGTTTGACTGCTGTTATTTAGTTGCGCCCTGCCTCACACATGCACACACACACACACACACACACACACTCTACAATACCAAAAATCCAAAGCAATCAACTTTTGAACAACTTGCGTTTTAATTCCATTAAGATGCACAAAGTTAAAGCTAACTTCACTGCGTTTCTAAGTAATAAATGTGCATGTTTTTTCATCCATTGCTCAGTCTAACTTTAAAAGACATCAGTGGTGTGCGAGAAGCACTCGAAACACAAGGAATTTCATGCAAATATCTCACACTCAGCTTCTGACTCGGTGTGGAAGCTCCTTTAGTCTACAAATACATCATGAATAAAACTATGGAGTTTCAGCACTTTAGTATTGCTGTGTCTTGCCATAGAAGTACCTGGCAAACAGCTGGTGAGTCAGTACTGTGATATTTACACCGGTTTTAACTTGTATATCTTATGTTGGGACAGTTTGTGCACTGAGGGAGGGCGTAACTGAATAACTTCCTGTCCACAGTTTTCCCGTTTAAAGCCTCTATAAGAACTTGGCAACGGGCCGGTATGAGCCTCTGACGGTAATAACCTTATAACACAGTTTCATGGTATTGCAGCTTTAGATGTATTAGTTTGACATATCTGGGTAAAAAAAGAAAAAAAAGAATGTATTTTATTTTGAAACTCGCCGCACTAAGAGGTGGAAGTGAAAGTTTGTGGATGTAGACTGTATAACATGAACCGGGTAACTGGCCCAATGCCTAACAAGAAGCAGGACTCCTCACCTTCAAAGATGGACTGGTTGTCGTAGTCGGAGCACTGCATCTGGCTCATCTTTCCCAGCTGCTTGTCCATGCTGCTGCGGCTGGGGATGTAAGCCTGGACGTTGAAGCAGTAGCTCTGCCCTCGGTCCAGATCACTCAGCTCTATCACATTGGTCTTAGAGGTGTACACTTTCTGCCGACAAACACAAAGGGAAGCATGTAGTCGATGTCGTCTTATTTGTGTGTGTTTGTAAGCCGCCATTGCAACGTGTGGTGTTACTCACCTTTCCGGAGCTCTTATTTTTCCCATAGGTGACTTTATACTGCAGCTGATCGGAGAAGACGTCCCTGATGTTCAGCTGGCGGCCGTCTTTGAACAAGGCGGTGAGCGGGTCGGTCACATACAGGGTGGTCTTCTTTCTGTCTTCGCTTACCTCTAGCTTGAAGTCAGGTCTGCCTATATCAGCTATGGAGGATGGGACAACGAGGTCAGAGGTTTGTATGCCGGCAGACAGAGAGTTCATCGGTGCATGCATCTCTGAATATAAAGATAAATGGATGGTGAAGATTGTAGCCGACCCCTCTCACCCCCAAACACAAACTGTTTGAACCTCTCCCCTCTGGCAGGAAGCTGCGGTCCATCTGGACCAAACCCACACTCCATATAAACTGCTTCTTTCCCTCTCAGCTATAGTCAATTATAAAACAGCAGTTTTTTATATGCAGATAACTGTGTCTCCATGGCTGTTTACAGTCTTTCCTTCGCACCCACAGTGACAGTTTCCAGTTACTTTACTGAGGCTTTCTTCAACTTGCATAGAAAACCAAGCAGTCCGAGCTGACCAATCCCAGTTCTTGTAGTCTCCTTGTGGTGTTAGCTATGCCAATAAATACCGATATACTTTAAATCCACCTTTGAAACAGCAGGTCAAAGTTCAAGCATAAATTAGGTCTGAAAACTTGACGGATATTTATGACAGTTTGGGTAATAACTTTGCTGTTTTCTTTTGTTTTCTTTGAGTCGTCTGACTGCTTGTGTTTCTTGACCTTCTTGACTTTTTTTTAGTGAGGTCACCTTTTTCCCAAGGCTCAGCAATACGGAGCCCCCCTGGGGTCAGCTGAGGAGAAGAACTACAGAATAAAAATCTGCGCCCTCGGTTTTATAAATGTGAGCAAAGTTGGAAAGATATTCACAGTGATTAAAAAAGGTAGTGTCTTCAAACTTATTTTTAAAAGTAAGTTCTGTAGTACAACTAGGAGGAGACAAGTTCTAATTGAGGTAAGTTTGGAGACACTACCTTATTTAATCATTAAATTAATAGGTATTTTTGTGTCGGTGTTGTAGTTTATGGACGATCAAAAGCACCTACTGTCTTTGTAGGGGCTGAATCGCGGTGAGCTGGTGTGGGGGAACTCGATGAGGTCCGAGGTGGCCCCCAGCGGGGGTTCAGACAGGACGTCGGCTGTGTAGTAGGCATTCAGGTCTGTTAATGAGCTGGACAGATCACACACTGTCACTGGGGAGCGGATGCAGTGGGGGTTCCTCTGTCTGTCCCCATTAGTCCTGCGACACATGATGGAGACAATGCAATCACATGAGCGTTAAAACAAGCTCAGACATACCATTACAGCTGTAAAGGCTGATTCATGGTTCTGCGGAGGCTCACTTAGGGCCTGTGTCTCCACGTACCTACGTATACGTAGCCATGGCATCCATTTAACGCAGAAGCATAAATTTAGTCTTAACAAGAATATTTTAACACATGACTGTCAGAATACAATATTTAATCACAGCAGGATACAAAAAAAGTATAGATGTGAAAGTATGTAGGAGAGCATCGATATGGCATTAATAATTGACGTTTGTCAGATGTTTAAGGGGAAGTTAACTTTTAGATATCACCATGAAATGCCCCCAGTTCATTACTGATTTCAAGACAATGAATTCTTTTGTATCACAAGTTTTCGGAAATTGTATGTTAAATATGCAAATGATAATGCTATAACTAATGCTAACATTGAATGAAGCCAGGTTAAAAATTCATGTTTCATTTTGTTGACGCGTTAGAGTCAACGTTTTTTTTTTATGTCTCTCTTTATCACACGGCGTTAACGCAAACCCATTTTAACGGCGTCAATTTCTTTTATCGCAAGATGAACGTTTTTTTGGCCTAGCAAACTTTGTAGTTATTTTCTCATGCTGTTGCAACAACTAGTAACGTTAGAAAAACTACACATCACACCGGATCTAGCTAGACCGGAAACTAAACAACAGACAGGCCGCACACACGCTGTTTGGTCTTGCGAGCCAACCAAAGAGTAGTAACGTTACGTTATGAGTGGATGGCGAGTGCGAGACGCTGAAATGGACGCCAAGAAGATTCTGGATGGAAAGTTGACTTTTTAAAAGTTGCCAAATGTTCCATTGACCAGACCAAAGTGATCTGTGTGTTTGTCATTGTGAACTGAGCTATCATCGCAGCACGGCCAGTCTGAAATACCACTTGGTGGCCAAGCACACAGCTGATGTCAATTCTCTCCCCCTGCCAATTGTAGGAATCAGGCTGTGAATGATATATGAACAGCACCTCTGTTAAACCTTCATAATCCAGATAGGAATGGAACCAAAAAAAGACAAAATGTAATCAAATAAATGTTTTCTTTCCACTAGCCTGAAAAAGACTAAATGTTATGGAAGACAAATAGCCAAGAAATGTCTAAATTGACCAATGTGGGAAAAAAGACAATGTTTTTGTAGAGTCTTGGCTTAAATCATAATCTGCCTCTTTCATTTTCCTTCTTATTTTTACATCATACAGGAAACATTCACCATTCACACACTGTGGCCGAGGCTGCCACCTGCTCATCAGATAAACACTCACACACATTCAACTTGGGGTTCAGTGTCTTGCCCAAGTACACTTCAACATGGGACTGCAGTGCCAGGGATTGAACCACCAATCTTCCAATTGGCAGGCAACCGCTCTACCGCTGAGCCACAGCCGTCCCTGTGTGTGTGCGCGCCCCTTCATCATCCCTCCTTTCTAAAATCAACATTCAAGTTGAATCTTTCCCTGGATCAGTAATGGATTCCTATCACGCCCGGCTGCCAATAATCTTTCCTTCAAGGTTACTGTGCGGGCGGACACTTGATAACCTCAATCAACTTTGGGAGGAACGGATAACCCTACGGGAAAGCTGGGCAGGAAAGAATTGGGATGCAGGTACTGTACTTACGCGTAGAACTCCACTGTGTAGGAGTAATCAGCTGATGGTTTGGGCTCCCAGGTCAAAATGGTTTTAAAGTTGGTGGATACCCAAGTGACATTCTGTGCTCGGGGGTAGGAGGAGCCTGCAGAATGAAAGAGGCCGTGTGAAATACTCTTCCTGATATGAGGAGTATCATATACAGTTAAGAAAACAATCAAAGTATTTGATCTTTGCAGATACATAGACGTATACATGTAGCCCATTAAACTATGCTTTCAATGGAATGATACCTTAATAAGTGTGGTCCTTCCTTTACAGAACTTTTACATGTGATCACACTGACTTATTCAGGAGAAAAAACTCCAAGAAAGTGAGATGATCTTAATTAGAGTATTGTATGTGGTTCATGGTCTCATTTATATTGTTTATTATATTGTAGGTGGTGGCTTGAGCAGAAGTGATAACATTATATTTCTTTGATTCACCTGAGTTTTTTGGGCTTTGACTTTGAGGGTGATGAGACATCCCACATAGGTGTAGCTTACTGTGCCAATAAACTTCTTTCTTTTTCTGATTCTTTGCTCATTTTCAGCGTTGCTTAGTTTCAGTAGTTACTCAGAGCGATGCTATCTTTCTTAGACTTTTCCTGGCTTCTAACCTCTTCTGCACAGAGTGTTGCCTTGAACCAATCCTTATTGTTTGATCCGATATACCCGATATATTGTCATATTTGACCCGTTTTCAAAGTTTTATTAACAACCAATTTGGCCCAAAATAACTTGGATGTACCATGCTTCGCAGGTTAAATATTGGTTACTTTCATTGAATTTTGGTTGTTTTATTCAATTTCATAACATTTGGTTTTAACTCAAAACTTAGGTATAATGTCATTTAAATGAGGTTTATTGACCATGAATTAAAACAAAGTGTTAAAAAGAGGGACAAAACATTTTAAAAAGTGCCAAAAATCATCAAATAATAGCAACAAAATGTTCCTGGGAGGACAACACTAGGGTTAATAATGTGGGTGGGGAGAAAAAAATCAAAAATGCTATGTGTCGTGATTTTTTTGTGACGATTTTAGAATCAATTCTTTTCCCTAGACTCATCTTCTTCTTTTTTTAAACAAATGGTTCACCAAAATTCTTTCTGTCGATACGATAGCGCCGACGGCGACTATACATCATATCCGTTTCCAGCAAAACGGAGCGAAATCAGAGAATGCTGAAAACCCATGTTATGTTCTCCTTTAAATAAATGTCAGACTGACTGACTGTGTGTATTCTTTTGAGAAAACAACTAGTTTTTAGAAATGTCTCATGATATATTGTTACTAAAAGTGTATAATTCAACTTCTGTTTTTTGTTAAAGAAGGAAAAGAAATTGCAATACTCAATATTATTGAATTACAATACTTTTAGAATTAGTAATAAATGGAAAAATCGCAATACAAATTGAATCAGCAGCCATGTATCACGAAAGAATCAGATAAGCATATCTCTGATATGTCTCAGCCTTAGTGAATAACCTAAACAAAAAATGACAACTTAAAACTCTCACTTTGTGAATGAATTAATACAGAAGTAATACATGTAAATAAATATATTGGCCTACAAGTATTTTTGGCAAAGAAAACAGTTTTAACAGTAAAGAGAAGAGAGGAAAGGCCGAGTGGGCCTTGATGCTACAGAATGACATGTGAAGCCATGTGTTTACATATTATAGCCTAATAAATACTCCATATATAGGAAGGCCTTTTTTTAAATGTTGTATTCATATTTTTTTCTGCTGCACTGATTACGTGTACATTTCTGATTTTGCCATCTAATAATGTAGACTAACCAACACACTATAACTCACACACTCACAGCACCCTGACTTTACAGATGCTGAAATAACACATTGATGCTATTGATTGCTGAAAATAAATTTAAAAAAATTGAGAAGCATATTCCAAAATGATGTCATTTTGGTTGGTTAGGTTGCATGCCTTTGGAACAACCTGCCCGAGGGGATAAGGCCTGCTGTGACTTATTTTATATCCCTTTTATACAGTGGTGGAATGTAACTAAGTACATTTACTCAAGTACTGTACTCAAGTACAAATGTTGAGGGACTTGTACTTTACTTGTCTTTTCTTTTCATGCCACTTTCTACTTCTACATCTCAGAGAGAAATATTGTTTTTTTACTCCTCTACATTCATCTGACAGCTTTAGTTACTTTACAACTTAATAATTCTGCAAACAAAACACATGTAGTTTATAAAATCTGATGTTTTATTATAAAGTAAACTAGCCAACAATATAAGGGCCTACAAGTCCAGCTGTATGATCAAACCATTAAACACATACAGTAACTGGTTGGATCCTTTACACTTTCTACAATGGGAGGATGTCTCTGCATCGAGAACTTTTACTTTTAATACTTTAAGTACAATTTCCTGATGATACTTACATACTTTTACTAAAGTAACATTTTCAATGCAGGACTTTAACTTGTAACAATGTATTTTTAAAGTACAGTATTAGTACTTTTACTGAAGTAAAATATCTGAATACTTCTTCTACCGCTGCTTTTATAAAGTAGCTTTTTATGTCATGCTGCCCTTTTATCCTCTTTCTCATAGTCTCTTTTTCTGTCCTTTAGAGCTGACCCATCTTTTCCTTTTTCACTATTACAATGTTGTGTATTTAGGACCCACAAATTTGAATATTGATTTGTGGGTCCTTTATTTCCACTGTCAAAGCCCTTTGTAAACCATTGTTTTTTAACGGTGCTATCCAAATAAAGTTGTTATAATTATAGACAATCAATCAATCAATCAATTAATGAATAGAACGAGCGCGCGTGCTGCTTGGACTCACCTGAGGCAGGGTGCGTGGAGACACAGAAAATAATAAGGAATAGAGCTGCAGCTTGTATTTCCACCATGTCGGCTTCAGTGGTTCTCAGGGACGCAGAGGGTTTGTCCGACACTCAGATCCAGATCTCTGTCTCCCTGTCTGTCTGTTCGCTCCTGGACAGTGGAAACTGTATAATCCCTGCGTCTCGCTTCTAGTCTAGTCTGACTCCGAACCGCCGGTTATATTACCGATCTAAGAGCGCGAGGCTTGGACAAATAAGGAGCGTCCGGCAGTGGCGTCACCGCGAGACTGGGACAGCTATTATACATGCAACTATGCGTGCCTGTCCCGCTGAGGTCATTGGTGTGTGTGTGTGTGTGGGGGGGGTAAATCTCCTGGATTACAACTATTTATCCCACCACACTCATAATCTCACAATCTCAGACCAGACTAGTTATTGACTGATATGATATATGACCATTGTTTTGTTTTTCCAGAGAATGGAAGTATGTAAAACTGGGATTTTTTTTGAAGTTGGAAATGTTTTCACTTTTCGTTCTTCTTAAAAATCATGTCACCAGACCGCTTAGTTACGTAGAACGACTCAAACCAATACACCAGTGTGGGGAGAAGTGAAGTATTCACATCCTTTACTGAAGTTAAAGTACTAATACTACACTGTGAACACTACACTGTAGTCAAAGGCGTAGAGGACACTTTACATGATGGTGCCCTCTGTCCCGCACACTTACTTATAAGTAGGCGAGTGTGCACTCTGCCCCCCCCCCCCTTTTTTTTGAATGCACTGTAAAATAGTAATTAAATGCTAAATGCTAATGTTAAATGACCAGGTTTTTGTTGGTCAATGGTGTGATCACTTCCCGCTGCCTCAACATAACAATGCGCCAAGAATGCACCTGAACACACCTCCCTGTACGACCAGCTCGCCCATGGGCGCATATTATTAAACTTTATTTCAGACCCAGGAGGATCCATATCACAAATAAAAACATACACAAACACAAAAATACAAAAAATAAATAAATACCAAAAATAAAAATACAAAAAATAAAGCCTTCCACAATGTTCAGTGTCAAATATACAGACATGTTCGCCAATGGTTCCACAGTCTGGAGGAGAATCTGACAGAACTACGTACAGGGTTAACCATAGCATAGATGGGGGAAGGTGTATTTGCTATTTAAATGACATTGGCGCTGGGCAGTCTCAAAATCTCAAAGACACTTGCGTTGGGCTTTTCATCGGCCTTCGCGCTGCGCTGCGCCGGGTGCAAGATAGGGCCAAAATGTAATAGAATAATATCTTCTGTCCACTAGTTTTAAAGAAGACATGTCATGCCCAAAAATCTCTGAATATATCAAAAATGTTTTTGCCTGCAGAGTCTCGCCTTAAATTGTAATCTCTTTGTTATATTTTTTTTGCAGATTTTTGTGTCTCATTTTGTGTAGTACTGACTCAACTGGGAGAGTCCATTCTTGTGTTGGACATGCTCCCGTGTCCAGTCAGCTGACGTTGGACACATCATGGACTGTTGCTGCAACAACTGCTGCACAATATTAAACACCTTGCTGCTGGATGGAAGGTATTTCAGAAATGAGTGCTTGTCATTAGTTTAATACACTGTTTGTCTCTGCCATTCCTTCAATGCCCCTTGCCCACTGCAGTATCAGACACCCATGTCTGATCACCTTTTACAGTAAAGAGTTACTCATAATACAATCCATGCTGCAAAGTACAGGCTTTTACTTCACAATAGGCCTGAGATAAAGGTTTCCTTATGCTGTAAAGGTGGGGCACAGGTTTATGAGCCAAGAGCAAACATTGGTTAAACAGTAGTTCAGCTACAACCTTATCTGACTCATTGTTCATATTAACCCTCCTGTTGTCCGAGGGTCAAATTTGACCCCTTTAAAAATGTCTATATCTGAAATATGGGGTTCTTTTTAACCAAATTACCACAGAAATGGATTGGATTCTTTACAGCGCACTTTCATTCCTGACTAAACTCATCTGTATGTTCCTTTGATCTTAACTATTAGTCAAAATAATTCATAATTTCTGCTGTTTTAACTCAAATTGTAGGTATAATTCTATATAAATGAGGGTTATTGACTATGAAATTCAAAAAGCGGTGTAAAACTAGTGGTAGTAAGGTGGCGTTAGTGAAAACTAAATAAAAGTCTGAAAAAGGGACAAAAATGTCCAATTTTTGTCCGTTTTTGACCCGGGAGGACAACACAAGGGTTAACAACTTAGCCTCAATCTGCCCAAGGATGGAACTGAGGAATTCACTCTAATGCCAGGTGTAAAAGAAGGCAAATTGTATTGTATCTATCTATCTACACACATTCTCTCATTCTTCACTGAGCCCTATAGTAGTATAGTAGTTGTGGGGAAGTCATATTTAATGAATGGATGACCATTAGACCACATTTAGTCTCTGTTCCCCAGAAGCCTGTTTGATTGGACAAGAGCATCATTATGGATCTAACAGACGCTGCAGTGGTGTGCATGAGTCAGGACATCCACTCGTCGGGCAGCACCAGTGGCTGAACTGGAGCTCTATTTATAGACTAGACTGTTGTATAAAGGCATGCTACATCTCCAGACTGTGATATCCACAGTTAACATCACGTTTCCATCTGAAAATAGTGAAACATGAGGATCAGTGTTTCCCAAATCCCAAGATGACGTCCTCACATGTCTTGTTTTGTCCACAACTCAAAGATATTCAGTTTATTGTCACAGAAGAGAGAAGAAACTAGAAAATATTTTACATAACTTTTAAGACAATGTAACAATAATAAAGGTCTGTGCAAGTTAATTTTTACATGGAGAAGAAATCTATTGAAACCAGTAGCTGCAGAAAAACAGTACATGACTCAAAGTAAATGGGCTGAAACAAGTAAAAGCAATGTGACATAAGCTTTTGTTTTTCTTAATTTGGAACTGGCTGTATCAGCCTGTGTGTGGCAGACCTTGTCCCCCCCCCCCCCACCCCACCCCCACCCCTGGCAGTGAGGGGCCCTGCTGTAGCACGGTCCACTGTGGCTTTAATACCAAGGAACCCTCTGACGTGCAGGACTGAATGGAAATGCAAATTCAAGTTTTTCCACTTTTACAAAAGCACAGTTAGAGCCTTCAGTACATACACGCACGCACACATTTAGAAGCGAGTGATTGTTGACCTGAGAAGTGACTTATTCATGGAAAATTAAAAAGTAGAGCACAAACTCAAATAAAACTCCTTTGATTTTCTTTGGATTTGTTTCCTTATTTGTTCCTGAGTGCAGTGCTAGTCTAGTCATTCATCATGAATGACCAAATTAAACCAAACTACTGGGAAAAGGAACTTCATGTTCCCAGGACACTGTTGATGGCAAGTTTTATGTACCCCTCACAATAAATTCCCTTTGTCATCCCATCTTGAGGCTTTTCATAGCAATATTATTCCAACAAAGTGATCTACAACTATAACATTGGCTGCATTCACTTGGCTCTCTGGTCCATTGCATGAAGTAGAGATATACAGTGGTGGAAGAAATATTCAGATGTTTTACTTAGGTAAAAGTACTAATACCACACTGTTTAAATACTCTGTGACAACTAAAAGTCCTGAAATGAAATATAAAGTAAAAGTAAGTACATATCATCAGGAAAATGTTCTTAAAGTATTAAAAGTAAAAGTACTCAATGCAGAAAAATCCTCTCATTTTAGATATCGGAAACGATCCAAACTGTTGTCATAGGAAAGTGTTTAATCAACTAATCCTTTCAGCTGGACTTGTAGGCCGTTATATTTTTAGGTAGTTTAATTAATAATTAAACATCATATTTTGTAAACTACATGTGTGTTTTTGTGCCAAAAATCTTCATTTGTAAAGTGACAACATATTCTCACTCCCACCGCGTAAAGTATAGACACTTGGTCACAAGAGTTTGGGGTTATTATTGGCGCTAAAAGTCTCCTTTAGCGTCATATCTAAATGCACTTTGAATGCGCTGGTCGGGACTATTGGCATCACTTTTGACGCAGTTAGTTGAAAGAAAAAGTCGTGGGTGGGCTTATAAAAAGGCACACGGGACAATAACGGGTCAGTTGGGTTTAGGAAAAGAAGAATGGGACCGTTGGGTTTAGGAAAAAAATAACGGGACAGTTGGGTTTAAGAAACATGACACGCGGGACACAAACCCCCATGTTGTTGACCCATCCACCACCTCAACCAACCTCCCTACGCAGATTTTTTTGGTCTTTCATGCTACTTGCTACCGTTGTCGCTCTTAATGCTACGTCATCTTCAAGCGCCATGTAGCTGCTGCTCTGCCCAGTGCTTTCTGCGTTCTATCTGATGCTGACAGCCACTGCCCAAGAATCCATATTTTACAAGTTCAGATTGAGAACGGGTTGAAAGTAACTAGGAACTAAAGCTAACAGATTAATAGAGTGGAGTAGAAGTAGAAAGTGTCATGAAAAGAAAAGACTGAAGTGAAGTACAAGTACCTCAACATTTGTACAAGTAAATGTACGTAATTACATTCCACCGCTGAAAATATACAATGGCATGAGATCATCGTGCCTCTCTGTCAATTATACCACACAAGGCTGCAGTCAGGGTTAATCGGCTCTGCCTGCTGGATTTCTGCTGGATTTCTGCCTTAATTACTTTCCCAGGCCCTTTCCTGGAAAGAAGGACCGGGGCAGCTGTACTCGAATACACGTGCTTCTCATAGTGTTGATATTCAAATTCAACAACAACATCTCTTTGTACAGTCCCTGTTACGATAATGATAAGCTGTGTCCCAAATCTGCATTTCGCATTCACTATGGACACTCAATAGTTCACTCACTAGAGAGTAGTGAATGGAGAGTCTAGACACTTACTTATTATCTTTAAATTGTGTCATTGCTGACAGCTGTTATTTTCTTATCCATAAATAACATTCTTTGTATATGAAAGCTTAAATGATTATTGTTACAATGTCAGCCTAGTTCTAGTTCATTGTCTATCTGGGCTCTCCTCCATTAAACGCTGCCTTTTGAAGTAGATGTTCCACTTCCCCTTTGCCCTGTGCTTTGTGCGACAGCAAACGTCACACGGAGGCCATAGTAAAGGAAAATGAGCAGTGAAAAAGCAAACTGAAAGTAGCCACTGTAAGCAGTCATTGAGAGTTACACCATTATCATATAAATATATATATATATATATATTTTTTTTTTTTTACATAATCATGTTTTTTTTGTTTTAGATTAATTATTTATTGCGGACATTAGCATAAGATCTTAAGACATATGTCTCTTGATGGTAATTGTTGATTTTGTTTGGATATGCCTATATATTTTTCTTGTTTCATTTGTTAGTTGCTGGCACTTGACCCTATACACGTTCATAGCAACAAAAATGACGGGGGGAGATACAGTTAGACATTTTTTTTTATGAGGCGCTGTTTACTTTGTATGCTGTGTATTTGTACTATTACATTATCCGGTGATATGACCACAATATGTATCCCAGAATTTGTTTTAAAAAGTATTAAATTATAATTTTTTTTTAATTTGAGTGAAAGAGAAAAGTATATTGTAATTTGCAATTATTTCTGAGACAATTAAATGTACAGCAACATTTGGAATTGTTCCAGCTCTAGTGAGGAGGGGATTGTTGAGGGTTTGTTAGAACACCCCAACTCACTGTTGTCATCCCATAGTGAAAATAAAACTTGACAAAATGTATTTTCTTACTTTGAATTTATCATATACATTATGCAACCTGATCTCACAGAATTCCGTGAAATGAACACGGCCCCTTAAGTTAAGGAAAAGGTCATGGATGGGCTTACGTTTCCATGACACGCGGGACAACAACGCTGCGGTTGGGTTTAGGAAAAGAACAACGGGACGCGGGACAGCAACAGGACAGTTGGGTTTAGGAAAAGAAGAATGGGATGGTTGAGTTCAGGAAAAGGACAGTGGACAACAACCAACAGGACCATTGGGTTCAAGAAAAGAAGAACAGGACGTGGGACAACAACGGGACAGTTGGGTTTAGGAAAAGAAGAAAGTGACGGTTGAGTTTTGAAAACATGACACGCGGGACAAGGTCCCTGGTCTCCTGGGTGAAAGTATTGTGTTGTTTGACCCATTCACCACCCAAACCAACCAGTTTTCAGGCTTTCATACCACTCGCTACCATAGTCACTCTTAATGGGGCGTCTGTGGCTCAGCGGTAGAGCGGTTGCCTGCCAATTGGAAGGTTGGTGGTTCAATCCCTGGCCCTGCAGTCACATGTTGAAGTGTCCATGAGCAAGATGTTGAACCCCAAATTGCCCTCAATGCTGCGCATCGGAGTGTGAATGTGTGTGAGTGTTTATCTGATGAGCAGATGGCACCTTGTACGGCAGCCTCGGCCACTGTGTGTGAATGGTGAATGGTTCCTGTATGATGTAAAAGTGCTTTGAGTAGTCGTTAAGACTAGAAAAGCGCTATATAAATACAGCACATTTACATTTACAATGCTACGTCATCTTCTCATTGACTTTACATTGGCAGTTTTCCATGGTGGCTGTTGAGTTTAAAAAATTCAATTAAATTTTATTTATAATATCAATTCATAACAAGAGTTAATTAAACTTAAAACAAAGTTGATATTTGATAACTATATACTTTTATGATTTGATGTAGGCTGGAGCCAGATTGAATCAAATACTGTTGCAGGTTTACACCATGTCTTTGTATAGATTCGATCAAAGACAGACCCTTTTGTTTCGTCCTCTCTCCCTCTGTCCCTCCCAGATAGATTAGATCAAAAACCATGCAGATACCGACCCACTGTTGGCTTGAGACCAGATCAGGACAATAGAATGGAATTCCTGAGGGGATTGACATTCACATGTTACAAACCTTTCATCTTGACCTGGAGTAAAGTGAGGATTCAGAGGTGTGCCTTATCTTGAGAGACACCTGACCAATAAGAAGGGGTTTTATTTGAGGAACCACCCTCAACTTCTGGGGAATATATTGTAAAACTTAGAATGATTCAGGACTGATTGATGTAGTTCCTGAAGGGGAATCATGTTTCTCAGTCAGCTGCAGTGTAAGAGAGACCGGGCTGACGTTGAGGGTCCTATTAAAATGAAAGGCATGAATCACACTGCTGCCAGTACATTACTGTGAATTCAAATAATACAGTAAGAAATGGTATGTTTATTTTACAGTAAAATACCTCAAACTTTGAAAACAGTATGCATACTGTAAATAAGCACTAGTTTACTGGTGAAGCTGGTGCCAGTATATTAATGTAAATTCATGGTGAAAAGTTTAACAGTGCATCCACAAGACACACAAGTGTATAACTCATAAGTCAGATCCGTAATGTGTTACAGTATAACTGTTCATGCACCAGAGAGCATTATGTGTGTTCAGGAGTGTACTCATAAAGAATTATGAATGCATTCATATTAAATGTCCTCATAACGCACTGTAGATTTGGTCTTTATTCTTTTTTTTATTAGTTTAATGTTGTGGACAGTCCCCTTTAATAACCTGTACAATAAAAGGAGCAGCTTTAGCCTCTACGGCAAATTTTCAGCTATAGTCCCTGGCCAGTTGACAAATGCATCCTAACATACAGTGATACATAATAAAATAAAATAAATTATATTGCATCTATAATGAAAGCATAGTGTGTAAATAGTGTGTTCCATTTACCTCAGAACTTGGAAGCCGAAGTTGGAAATTACGTTAAACTGAGTTGAATGCTTTCCATTGACCAATCAGATTTGCATTATTTTCATTAGCTCTAGCCAGGTTAACCATTGTTATTAATGCCAGTTTTATACAAATAGCATAACAGCATGTCCACAGATAGAATATGGACAGTGCTGTGTGTACGACTGATTTAGTGAGACACAAATAACGCAGAAGTGCTAATAACTGTATGTTACTACAGCTTACACAACTGTTGATGCATGGAGCAGCCATGTTGTATTTTTAGTTCGGGGGGCTTACCTGAGTTCCAAGCTCAGAAATCCAAGGTCAGGGGGTGTTTCCGACTTTGACCTCGATAAATCACAGTTCAGAGTACAAATGGAATGCACTATATGCAAAAGGGAGAAAAACATGCAAACAAGTGGCACACAGTTGGCGCAAGCAAAAACATTTAAGCACAAATGATGATAAAACTATTGTTATTACTGCTTTTTACAAATCATCACAAATCCCTGCATACTCAGTTCAATAAAGCTTGGTGGTCAGGGGCACAAGTTTCTTATATAGAAAGTTTGCAATCTGTATTGTGATTGATCATAACTCTTATTGTTACGGTTTATAACATCTCGCAAAAACAACGATCTCACCAAGTTCTCTTCAGTTTTTCAGCTACATGAAAGGACACTCACGATGGCATTGAGGACTTCCCAAGGGGAAGTGCTGAGGGGAAGGTAACAAGGGGATGTTGAACAACTGATAAAACAGCCTAAATCTCCTGTCTTTTCAGATCCTGCTCTGCAGTAACCTATGCGTTCCCTTCATTTCCCCACCTGCTCCCACTAGCCCTCCACGACGCTTAGTAGTATTAATAGCTCTTGTCATTCATTCTCACTTGGCATAACAAGAATGAAACTGCCTTTACACCTATAAGTGGTAGTAACGGTTGGACAATACGAGTGAGTGTGGGATAGTGTGTGTGTAGGGACTCAATTGAAACTGGACTTTTTCTAATTATGCAAGATAACTGACATTCTTTGGTTTAGCTGATAGGTGTAGGGGAGTACAGAATGATAACATCAGGACTTTTAGCAACAAACCTATGAGAATGTGTTTACCTGACCGCTGATTGTAACTGCCCTAAGGTTTTAGTCTTTAAAATTAATTTATATTTCAGGACCATTCCACTCATGGACAGGCAAGTTAGCAGCTTCTTCCTTATTTTTGTCATTCCCAAATGACCATCTTTTGTATTTAACCACAACTAACAACCCTAAAGTGTGATTTATGGTTCTGCAGAGCTGTCGCAGTAACCTACTGTAGCAGGGAGTGTGTAGTAGAGTAAGTGAGAGAGTAACAGCGGTTTGTTCCGGACCGAGTAGCGACTCTAGTGGCAAAGCGGGAGAAACCAAGTGTCTCCCCTGTTCTTTCTGACCACGGTGGGAAATCTGTAGCAGGAGAAGTTAACCCTTGATTTTATGTTGTTTATGGAGAAGGAGAACCAGGAGATGAGTCAGGGGAAATGCAACGCTACCAAGCCACAGCTTGCCACATGCACCAAAATTATAATTTTTTTTATAGAATTGTCTAAATTTATTAAGTCTTTTCTTTTATGAACCCAAGATAATAGTAGCATATATAAATCAGCCTATTTGTGAAAAAAACATTAATGATAGGCTTACTGGCCTAAGTCCTAATTATCACTGTGCCACGTTCAAGATTTAAACATGATTTATAAAGTCATGCCAACAATTATCATTTTAGTTTTCTATGCACTAAAGAGGCTTTAGGCGGGACTACACATTATTGAAGGCCGAGTTTAATTTGCGACTTAATGTTATACAGTACATATATTAGGAGGTCCCTGCTCCGTCTCTTTCTCAGTTAAGGGGTCCTTGGCTTGAAAAATGTTGCAGACCGTTGTATAAATGATTTTGTTTGGAGTCCAGCTATCTAAATGAATCCAAACTCAGCTCCTAACTGCATATTACTCCAGATTCTTTGCCAGTTATGACGTGAGTAATCCCAGCCTTCGGCAAATACATTTTCAATTCATACATGCGCCTCTCTTCTGGCAGATTGTGTTTAATGAAGGACAGATCATTGCCAAATTTTAGCTATGATTCATGTGGTGTGGTCGGCCCATCAATAAAGCTATGTGTCAAAAAGTATTGTATGTGCATTCTGTTTTCATAAAGTCTGTCAATCAATAGAATAGAATACTATCCGATTACAGCGTCCCACAAAATTGCCTCTATACAAATGAGGAAATTACTTATTTTGACTTTTTGAGTATAACTGTATGGATCCTTAATATATTGAGATAGTAACCAAATTGTAATAAAACAATGGCTCACAGTAAAAACATTAGAAATTACTTAAATTTTGCACCTTTCTGCAAAGGCAATATGTTACACTGATCAGGCTTTCCCTGTATATTTGTTTTTAACAGAAGTGAACTCTCATTAAGGTTAATACTTTCATAAGTACTCATTGTTAAAATGTTATGAATCACTGATTAAATGTCAAGACCCATAACTGATACCACTTTGTCTTTCTATAAGACTTCCACACACCGATGTGAGGAATTGTGTCTTACAATCGGAAGTGGAAGTCAGATTTTTCAAATGGTGTTCCAGCTGAACTTTGTGAAGTTGTTTTGAAGAACCAAGGAAAAGGAAATGCTTTCTTGATTCCTTGGGGGGAAATGTATTCAAGACAAAGGCCCGTGAGACTGGGCGTCATCCACCACTTCCTGTTTTGCTAGTTTAGTGATGATACAGTATATATACTGAGAGCCGAGGCAGCATCCTCTAACAGAGAGTGTTGTGAATCTCTAAGTCACCACACTGATTTGGACTTTTGGAGTTAAAGTGCCCATATTATGCTCATTTTCAGGTTCAAAATTAATTTTCAAAAAACACCATACGTTTGTTGTATTGCTGCAGGTCCTCTTTTCACCTTGTGTTTAGCTCTCTGTTTTAGCTACAGAGTGAGACATCTCACTTCTGTTCCATCTTTGTTGGGAGTCATATGAGTGTGAGAACATGCTACGCTAGCAGCTAGGACAGTTAGCTAGGCAATTATAATGTGTGTGTTACAAAGTGATGCATGGTAGTCACAAAAGTAAAGGCTGGATTACAATAGAGCTGTTTCTGAACAGTGTTTTCTGTTCAAGATGAATAGCTGAACGGACAGTATATATATATAGTTACATTCACACACTGTGTCTGAGGCTGCCGTACAAGGTGCCACCTGCTCATCAGATAAACACTCACACACATTCACACTCCGATGCGTAGGTTCAGTGTCTTGCCCAATGACACTTCAACATGGTACTGCAGGGCCAGAGATCGAACCACCAACCTTCTGATTGGCAGGCGACCACTCTGCCACTGAGCCCCATCGCTCTTTGGGGTGGATATTTTCACTTTGTAAACCTATGCACACAAAAGATATATAAACACAATAAAGGAAAGGGAAAAAGCCTAAAAGCATAATATGAACACTTTGAGCAATATGATGAATGAGCAAGTACCAACGTGTAGGCTGTAAAATCATAGATGTCATCTATGTTTGATGCCGATTGGGAAAGGGTAGCATTAGAGGCATTATGTGGAAATAATTAGAACTCTTCCCCAAGGGGCCTCCAACAAAGGAAGTGCTTATTTCAGATCAGAGCTTATGGTTAATATATGGTTAACTGACATTATGCTTCTTTGATATGCCTTTTCATGTAAAAGTCCAGCACAGGTGTCTACTGCAACAACAAGAATGGCATAGTTTAGGCTAAAATTCTTTTCTTTTTATGTAACTTTCTACTTCTACTCTGCTACATTTCAGAGAGAAATATTACAAGGTATACTTTTTACTCCACCATTCATCTTACAGCTTTAGTTGCTAGTTACTTTAGAAATAAAGCAGTGAACCATTTGTTCAAGTTAAGCACTGTAATTCGTATGCATTCCACGTCAGCTTCAAAATTTAAAAACTTTCACCCAGGACATGCGTGTTCTTTAGGATTGTTTTAATCCACACCACAATCTTTTTCCTAATTTTAAATTGTCGTTTTGGTGCCTAATCTTAACTTTTGTTGCGCCAAAATTCTCATATTTTGTGGAATAAATTTAACCACAATGTCCCCCAAACGACCGGCAGCTCGCGGTGCTCTGCACCCGGCTCAAAGTGACCTATTTTTGGGTAACTGATGAACCAACTACTGCTGTAGCCTGGGTTAAGAAGTTTTGTAGCAGCTTGAACAACTAGCAACTGCCACTCGGCGTCATGGAGCTCGTAGCCAAAATCCTAATTTCGTAGGATATCATACGTTTTTTTGTGCATACATTTTCGTACTATATCATACGGACGTGTTCATGAGAATGTGTTGAATAAAGATTTTTGCAGACAAAACACATTTTTATTTTTAATCATGCAATATAACTAGATTTAGATTTTTCTGCATTGAGTACTTTTAATACATTAAGTACATTTGTTTACAGTGTGGTATTAGTGCTTTTCCTGAAGTAAAGGATCTGAATGCTTCTTCCACCTCTGATTAGACTAAGCATAAATTGAAAGCATTGAGAAACACAGGTATGTACATTGCGAAACCGCCCATCATCAAAAGCCTGGTGACACAATGGGGGAGAACGGTTACTGTTGAGAAAAGCGTTAACATACAGCTTTAGAATTTGTGTGCATTTATTAATTTTGTTTGACCTCAGGGTAAAAGTATTTTCTCCTAAAGTGTCTGCTAAAAAAAATATGAGTCAGCTGTTGTTGAGATGATGATTGTTTGTTTTAGCGGTAAAGTGGAAAAAGACATGTGGAAATGTGTGAGCTGAGCCACAAAGAGTCCATCAGCCTGCTTATCAGCCACCTCAGACTGATAAGGGCTAAATATAGGTTTGCATTCCTGCAATGCCACACATACGGAGTAGTTTAGAGAATGAATCTAATTCTGGATTGACACAAGAAATCTAGGTTGCTGCTGTTATTTATCATTATTCTACAAGTAAAGATCAATGGCTGGATAGAATAGTTTTAAAATGTTAAATGTGCTTGGGTCGCTATGTTGGCATGCTGTAGCCCCACACTTACATAGTCAAGTGCAGCAAAACAACAATACCCATGTCCCAAAAAAATCAAGTGTTGTTAATTTAATTGGCTATATACAAATAAGTACTGTTGCTGTCATTTTCCTCGTACTCGGCGAAAGTTAGTTCAATTTCTTCTTAAAGGAAAATTAACAATGTGTATTGACTTAAGAAGAAAAAGAAGAAAATTTGATAAGTAAACATCTTGGTTCCCAGGTTTAACGTAGAGTTATTCTTCAGGATAAAATGATAGAAGGTTAATGAGAGATAATGTGTGATGTGAGTTATCTCTCAGATGCTCTCTCTCTGTAATATAGGGGAGACAGGACCATGCTTTGGGAGATGTGTATGTATTAGAGTGCGGATCGGGCCCGGATTTTTCTGTCCGAGCCCGGCCCGCGTCCGACAGAGCAGTAACCGAACCCGACCCGAGCCCGACAGGCATTAAGATATTTCTGTCCGAGCCCGACCCGAGCCCGACACAGGTAAAATCGCATTTGTTTCTCATACTAATGACACATGTACGTTTGTTTGTGTGGAAAGCCCGCTTTTATTAAGCAATTGTAGGAAGGCATTGGGAAATGTCAACAGATGAGCGCATCAATGCACAGCTGACTTTCCTTCGTTTTCAATAGTTTTAAAATCTCCTGCGGCCAACTTCTTTTTAACATCTTCCATCGTTGCGCTGCCACATGGAGCTTAATACGCACGTCTTTCGTTGTCACAGCACACAGGAAGGCGGATGTTAGGGTAATATTTGACATTTATTTTAAGCTGTTTTAAATTCAAAATGTTCAATGCCTTATCGCGCTGATGTGACCGAGCCCGACCCGAACCCGAGCATCCTTTCTAAAAATCTGTCCGAACCCGGCCCGACCCGTCGGGTACCGTCGGGTCCCGTCGGGCTCGGGTCGGGTATCCATCCTCTAGTATGTATGTATATATATACAGTGGCTTGAATGAGTTTACACACCCATGCTAAAGTTGATTAAAAAGAGGAATAAAAAACATCTTTTGGAAATTGATCTTAATGCCTTAATTAAAATAATTTAGGAAAATCCAACCTTTTAAGAACACCAATTTTCTTTGGGAATGAATAACGTATTGTAAATAAATAAATGTTCTTCCTTAAAATACAGGGGGCATATGTCTACACATCACTACACTAAGGAGGGAATATTGATTATAATAATTTGTATTGTGAATTTGATCAAACTACAGCAAGCAAGCAAGCCAAACACACACCCAGGTGTGTGCATAAAGGGGAGGGATGCTGACAGCTAAAAGCACAGAACTGTCCGTCTGAAACACTGTCTATACTTTCTTTTATTTGTTTTTAGGTGAGGACATTCACAGTAAATGGTGCAAACAGGGCCATGTTGTGTCTTACTGTACAGATATAAATGGCTAGAACAAGTCTTGGCAGGTTGGCATAGCTCTGACCAATCAAACACCTTCCTGGCACACTTATCATCCAATAACTTCCACAGGAAGTTCTGGTGGCGCAACATCCAGCCGTACTCGGCAGCCCCTAACCCACAGGGAGTGGCTACGACAGAAACGCTATGCACAATCCAGCCTTGTTCCTGTGAAGCTGGAACTGCTGAGGTGTTGGATTCCCTGCAGAGAAACAATGAGTGAAAGAAGAGCGGCCATTGGCGGCAGTTAAAGAGCAAAGAGGTCACCAACAAGAGGAGCTGTGTGGGAGGCCTCATGTATTGACGTCTCCTGCCCAATTCTCCCAATGTAGCTTTTTGTTCTGTTTTGAGTAAGCCTGTTTTCTGACATTTTCTGATTGTCAGCTCATTCAGTAGGTGATCCGTCATTATTGTTTGTTAATGATTTTTATCCTCTGGAAAGAAAAAGGGATAATTACCACACTACTTTCTGACTTTATGAACATTAATAAATTACTTGATACATAATTACACAAGTTACCACTTTAGTACGTACACCTGTATAGCATTTCAATGCAACAGCTCTGCCATAAACTATATTTAGGATACTTACAATGTCTAGTTGAAAGGTGTTTTTAACCCTTGTGTACTGTTCGGGTCTGTGGGACCCGTTTTCAACGTTTCGTAAAAGAAAAATGATGCTATTTATAATTTCTTCTTGCTCAAACTCGTTGATCTTGACTCATTTTCTGTTATAAAACATAACTTATGTTCAATGACTACACATGGTACCTTTTTTATAATTGAATTTCCCTTTTTTTCTCACAAAAATGATCTGATCATAATTGTGATCTCAGAGGGGTAAATCGCAAACATGAACCATAAATGATGTGTATGTCATCGGTTTGTGTATTTTTACATCATTGTGATGTCTGTATTCATTTAAAAGCCCAATGTTGTGGTGGGTCCACCAGACATTTTCTTCCCTAAACTTAACTGTAATCTCTGCCAAAATGACTGACAGCTCCTGGTGCTCTGTAGGCTACCCGGCTCACAGTCACCTATTCTTGGGTAACTGAACCACCAACTATCGCCGACCTGATGGAGCACCATGCTGAGCACCATAGCTGGTTTCGCAGGGCTCTCTAGCGGCTAAACACATCTACTAACGGCCGCCAACATGACCGAGATGTGACAGAGATCTGTAGCTGTGTCACACAGCTCTGTAGCGACTTAGACAGCTAGAAACTGCCACTCTGTAGCATGGAGCTCCGAAGCCAGAGGAGAGTTTCTCTTAGTTTTCATATGCTATCATATGTTTCAGTGTGGCTACCTTTTACTAACATATCCTACATACCCGTTCATGAGAATGCATTGATCTAAACAAAGGGGCTCTAAATCTCCTGTTAGAAGGCAAAAGTTGGTATTCATAATTAGCTGCCTGGTGCTCTTCTTGTGGATTGTTTGAAACGAGTGTGCAACAGGTTGGCCAGTGATTTTAGTGCAAAACTTTGAATTGATTGTTTAATTTAGTTTTAACTTTAGCAGATGGGCTGCTGAGCCAGACTGGGCTGCAGTATAGCATGACATTCTGAATCACTTATAAGAGTCATATAACGGAGAAATAATCTGTCCGCTGGTTCCAAAGAATCTAAGCCTACAGAGGAAGTCAAAGGTGATGCTACTGTATATAATCCATTGCCAGTAATGAGTTTTGTGCAGACAGCCTGTAATAGAGTAACACTCTGTACTATAAACATACTTGGGAATCCATCCAATTAGCCATAAGTTGTACTCAGGAAAATGCTACTGTTCTGACAAATAACTGGAAGAGTGGTTTCCAAAGGGTGACGACAGCAAGTATGAACAGTATGTTCTGTGCTGTGGTCAAAGGGTGGCAGAGTGTTTGTTCTTTTGTCCAGTAATTTTTCAGAAAGAAATAGCTCAGGCTGACTGAAAAAAAACCTCAAATGGAATCTGTAGATGTTGTTACTGTTATCAGCAATGGTCCAGAATGAAGATCTGCAGAATTAAGCGGACAGTTTTTTTTGCTTGGGGTGGAGATGTGTTAACACTTGAGTTTTATTTGTAATTTGAATTTTTTTTAATCCAGGATCCGAGTGGGATCCAAATTCGGCGCCTGCAGACTCAGTGTGGCTATGATCATGACTGTTGAAACACATGGTGTAGTGTGAAATACAGTGAATTTCCACTTTCACAGACAGAGTTGGTGCACAATGCCTCAACTTGCCTAGGAATGTGAAAAAGGGGTTGTTTTGTGTGTTGATGTGCAGGTTGTCAGGAGAGCAGAGGTGGGTTATTCCCCTGTTCCAACATGAAGGCCTGCACCTTCTTTCCAAAAAAGCAGGGATAAAAGAATGGGATCAGATAAACTAGGAAAGATAGGTTTGTCTATTCGCACGACTGCAGTGGTACCTTTGGTCCCTGGTTCCTGTTGAGGGATAATGGGATGGTGGTGACGCATGTACGGGAATTCAGAATAAGCTTTTTCCAAAAAGTGTGGACACAGTGTACTGTGATGGGATAAAGGGCATACCGCTGATAAACAATGCGCTTGTTTCAGCAGTAACGTAACTTAACATTTACAACCCTCAAAAATATGTCTATTACAATTTAGGTGTTATTTTCGTAGGTTTATCCATCATTTGTAATGTCTTTCTCCCAAGGTAATGGTTGAGATCTAGGAACACAGTGACATGATTACTAGTCTGACGGGTCAAGAAGCAATCAGTCAATTCAAAATTTTCAATTTGGTTTTACTGGACATTTTTGGGAATTAGGGCAAAAATGTGAATATTATGTGCATGCGTACGTATACTTGTCTCCACCACATTTGTCAACCTGCTCAAGATCTTCAAACACATACATATATACCTTCCTAACATTCAACCACCCCAATGTGCATAGACTTACAGTACACACGCCATATACCGTGTTGTTCATGAGTGTAGGAACCCATGCAAGTTGAATAAAAAGAGCAATGAAATAATCATGTTATGGAAATTGATGTTATTGCCTTAATTAAAAAATGAGTCACAATCCAACCTTTTAAGGACACCAATTTTCTTTGTGAATGAATAATGTATCATAAAGAAATAAATATTCTTCCTTAAAATACAAAGGGCATGAGACACCCCTATGTTATAATATCCTGGATCTATGAAATAACTGGCCTTTAAAAATAAAAATGTGCCTGCTTCTTTGGGAATTTAACATAGGGGGGTGTATTCTCATGCCCCCTGTATTTTAAGGAAGAACATTTATTTATTTACGATACATTATTCATCACAAAGAACATTGGTGTCCTTAAAGGTTGGATTTTTCATCATTTTTTAATTAAGGGAATAAGATCAATATCCAAAAGATGATTTTTTTATTCCTCTTTTTAGTCAACTTAAGCATGGGTTCCTATACTCATGAGCATTCAAGGGTAACCAAAGAAGTTTAAACACAAACTCTAGTCCTACCCGCTTTTACTACATTTGTTCTTGCATACAAACAATTTAATTATTCAGTTATTTATATACAGTATGCATGCATACACATACATGCATTTATACATACTTACACGCATATGTACACATGCATATACACATGCCTTCACATTAATTGCAAATTGTAAACATGTTCCCAGACCCTAGTGTTTTAGATTTAGATATTTGTGGAGAATGAATTGATATATTTTATTGAAGTAAATATAGCTCTACCCCACTCCAAGAACTCTACTAGAGCCAGATTTATACTTCTAAGGGGTTTACTGCTGAGTAGTTTACTCTAATAATAAGTCATCTAAACAAATCATATTTTTAGAAACTGATTCTATATCTATATTTATCTAGGGATACTTTACTCTGATATGCAGTTAAGAAGTATCAAGCAGCAAATATTGAAAAATGCAGTAGCTTACAAGTACCTCAACAATGTCCATATCTAGTTTTTAGCATTCTCAGGTATTATTTAAGTATTTATTGATGTTATTTATGGCTGTCCCTGTGCTGCTGCATCAACCAAAAGTCCCTGCTGGAGTTCAAGAAAATGTTATTTTCTCTTATTGTAATAATGTGACTGGTGACACACAGAAGTAATCAACATGAATCAGGAATGATGAATTTGTATACTGTACATGTTAGAAAATGGGGGCTGTTGGAAGAAACATTGCAAAAGAAGCAGATATTCTTGGATATATGTGCATCACAGGGCCTGAAAACAGTAGTCTACCTTTGCCTAATGCTTCTGCCGCCTCCTCATTAAGGACAGTCATCAGGGTGGGGCAGTATCTCAGCAGCAATGTCACTAACATTTGCCAAAACATGTGCAACATTTTAAAGGGAACTGTCTGTAATGCAGACCATGAATCACTAATGGTCGGTGATTTGTCTCAGGCTACATTTACACTGCTACATTTTGGGATGAAAACTCTACGTTTACACCTCGCATTCCTCCTGCTCTGGTGTTTCCGAGCCCCTAAACCGGAGACATTTAGAGACCCTTCTGACCCGTTTTGGTTTGGAATCTGCCGGGGTAGTGTTGCAGTCTCAACGGCCGCAAACGGAGACCTTTGGAAACACTGACGCAAATGTTTCTCCTCCTAATTCCTAATGGGCCATGACGTCTCATTCTCTGAGACTAAGCTATTAACGTTACCGTGGTAACTACCAACAACGGGCGGAGTACATATTCTGCCCGCTGTTAATACCCAGTTTACCAAAATGTTGATGAGATATGAGGTTTGGGTGTGTTACTTTAAATGGGGATTAGTTATTCTACTGGAGCTAAAGACACTTGTGTGCACGGAGATTGCTTTTGGCTCAAAGCTCCGCTTAACAAATACAAAGAGCAATCAACACTAATTCTCAACCTATATTCTAATTGATAGAAATGTCACTATATTTGATATCTGACCTGGCTGAATGACTAACAACGCCTTGGTGTAAGTCAAAAGTAAGCACATATCTAAAACACGTCAAAAGTGCTTTACATAGCAGTTAATATAAGAAAAGAAAGCAAGACAGAATGGCATAATAAACAAACAAACAATAAAATCAATAAAAAGTCTCAAATAGTGAGTTTTAAAAAAAAAGACTTAAAAGAAGACAGTGTGGTGGCTTCACTCCACAACTGGGGGGCCCGAGCAGAAAAGGCCCGATCACTTTTAGTTTTCACGTTTGATCAGGGGGAATGACCAAGAGTGATATACTAGATCCAAGGTTACGTTTGGGGTTGTTTGTGGCGATATGTTCATCTGTATATTTGGGAGCTGTCCCCATACAAGCCTTTAATGTGATGATTCCTATTATTTTAAAATCCACTCTAAAACAGACTTGGAGCCAATGAAGAGATTTTAAAATCGGTGGTCTGTGTTCTCTCCTGTTGGAGAGAATGAGTCAGGCTGTGGCAAGGGACAGCAAAACAATTTTCCAGACTCAGAGGTTTGTCTACCCCCATATTACTGCGGCGTTATCAATGCACAGGTCAAAGTCTGGAGGTAAATGCAGACATTGTGATGGCTGGCGGACGATGAGGGTACCGATACAGACAGAGATAGCGCATAAGCGTTTATAGTGGGAGTTATGTTTCTCTTTGAATCTGTTATCTTTAGTGAACATTTATGGTGGACCATTGCAACACGTTTCTGTAAAACCACTTCTGTTTGACCCGTCTGTGAACTCAACACAAATGATGTGACTAAGAATATGGTTGGTGTGTGGAAATTGTGTAGGAGAAAAAAATAACCTTTTAACAAACCCGCTGTTTGACAGATTACACACAGAGAGGAATCTTTTAATTTTCACGGTTTACTTTTAGTATTTTGTCAAAGCAATTACATTTTCTGGTAGCATGTCAGTGACTTACGTTCTGATCAGCTTTCCTAGACGTGACGGCCATTTTCCTGTTACCTCCTTGTCTTTTTGTAGAGCCGGACTGGATCCATATCACTGATGGGCCTATAAAGCGCACAGAGATGTGTATGTCAGCTGTACAAACCACGTCTTTATTCACCACTTCACCAAGTGTGTTTGCTGTAAGCTCCTTTTGTTTATAGACAACCAGCCCTGTAAAAACCCACGCATGTGTAAAAGTAATTAGATTACACACTGGAGCTCCTGTAGGAAAATCTTTCATGTTAGTGAGTCTGTTTTAGGGATCATGTGGTTTCTTACGTGCCTAGACAGTGAGAGACAGTAGCAGACTGTAAGCTTTCTGACTTCCTGTAAATTCTTCTTTGGATGCACAAGAAACATATTTTCCACTGAACTTCTTATATTCAACCAGAAAATTCTTGTCAAAATTTGTGATGATGATGTATTGATGATGATGGTACAGATTAAAGCCTTTTGTACCCTTGCTTGCATTCTCCTGTGATTCCAACTAGTCTGTTTTCTTTGGCCATGGAGCCATTTAAAAAATGTCCTATGGGAATTTGCTGACATATAACAAACCCATGTAGAGTATGGCCCGCAGTTAGGTTGAACGTTTTCCTGTGATTTAATCATCAAATGGCATTTATTGTAATTTCTGTTGAGATTATTCTTTCAGAGTCCTCAGATTATGAGGTAATATCCATTAACGGACAAAGAGTTCTTCTTAAATGTATACTTTTTCTTTTCTTGTTATTAGTTTTATGTTTGAATGGGAACAAACAAAAAAATGTGCACAAAGTATGATGGTATTTTAAACTACTGATATAGTGCCTGATGTGCAAGGCACAAAGCTCATCAGTTATTATCTGCCATACTTGTTTTCCCTCCAATGATCATAGTTAATGTTTTCTGCTGTTTTCAGTCCTTTTCTCAGATTATAATGGGTGTGTATTGTACTGCTAAATCCATGGTCTATGATGTCACCCTTGGATCTCCTTCTGCTGTTCTGCATTTTAAAAATCTTCTGACCTCAACCTTTGTAACTTCCTCAGACTTCACCTTTCATGCACAATTTTAGACAGCTAAATGTAGACAAATGTTTCCTTTAGACAGATGAGTATTTAAACCGTAGGAAAAGAGTTTCTGATTCAAAGCACCAATACAGCCCTTTAACTGTCTTAACATTCACATGTCAAAATGCCAAACACATGCTTGTAGTCAACCTCTTTCTCCATGTTGTACTTTTTATGAAATTAAAAAGCTAGAAAATGCTTTTCCTGCAGAAAATGCTTGTGAAAACGTAAAAGCTAAATTGGATTTCTGGCATAATTGCATGAGAAGAAGGTGAAGTAGTGAGAATAGTGGAAGAGTGGTTTCAATTAGCACGAATTTCATTGACATGTTGAATAATACCAATGTTTTAAACAAAAGTGGAATAGTTTAAGGTTTAAAAAAAGTCATAGTATAGCATGGTGAAAAGTCCTAATATAGGTATGTCCAAAAAGTAAATAAAAGGTCATATTATAGCATGTTGAAAAAGGCAAAGAAAAGTCATAGTATAAAATGTTGAATAATGTGATTAAAAGACATAATATAGCATGTAAAAAAAGTCATTAAAAGTCATAGTATAGCATGACGATAAAATACATAGAAAAGTACTTTTTTTGTATATTGGAAAAAGTCATAGTATATCCAAAAAAGTGATAACCAAGTCATAGCATGTATGTCAAAATAAGTCATAGTATAGTATGTAAATAAAGTCATAAAAAAGTCATGGTGTAGTATGTCAAAAAAAGTAATAGTACATTATGTTAAATGAAGTCATTACAAAGTCATAGTATAGTTTTTTCTAAAAGTGGCAAAAAAAGTCATGGTATAGTATGTCGTAAAAATTTATAAAAGAGGGATAGTATAGTACACTGAAAAAAGTGATAATAAAGTCATAGTATAGTATGTCAAAAAGTGGTAAAAAGTCATAGAATAGTATGTTGAAAAAAGTAAAAACAAAGTCAAATTATAGTATGTCGAAAAAGTGGTAAAAAAAAGTCATGGTATAGTATTTAAAAAAATAAGTGATATGTTGAAAAAAGTCATAGTATAGTTGTATGTTTAATAAATACTATAGTAGTAGTAGTCATAGTAAATCAAAAAAGTCATAGTAAAGTAAGTTAGATAAAGTAATAAAGTCATAGTTTAGTATTAGTTTAGTGGTTTTTATGGGTCAGCTGTTCTTCCTTGTCCTGTGTGTTTCTTCTCTCCCTTCATCCCCTGTGTTTCTGTCTGTGTTATTTTTTGTCTCCACCTGGAAGTGGTAAAGGACTTTTTGAGGAGGCTATGAGGAACTTGGTCACGGGCCGTGGCGGTTCATTACTCACAGTTACCTGCACAGCTGAAGCACATTCCATGATTCACCTTAGCAGTACAAATACCTGGATTGATCGCCTCATCGGTGCCAGATTGCTACCCATGTGGTAACTTGGCTCAGTGTCCATTGCTAAATCCCTAGTGATATTTTGTTTCTTGTGCTCCCGTTAAACTTTTGTTCCTGTGTCCAGATTCGGCTCCGGACCTGCTGCTTTCCCTGCTGTTCCCTGCTGAGCTGCCAGCTCTGCTGCTCTTTCCCGGCCTTCTATTATTGGATTCTCCACAAAAAAGTCATAGATTTTTAGAGAAGATTAGATTCAACTTTATTGTCATTGCACAAGTAGACACTAGCACAACAAAATGTAGTTTTTACATCTAACCAGTAGTGCAATCATTAGTGCCTTTCCTTTATAGCAGTGCTTAAAAAAACATAGAAAACATAGAAAAAACACAGAATGCAGTATGATCATGTTAGTCCATTGTTGAAATATTAAAGCATTTTGCAAATAAAGTGCATAGAGTTCTAGGAAATCAGGCAGTCCATGGTCCATATAATAATAGAGACATAATGCAGTATGATCATATATAGTGCATTGTTGAGGTGTATTAGTAAAGTGCATAGTGATCAGAGGTAGTCAGACGGTCCAAAGACCATGTGCAAAAGGAGAGGGGGGGGGAGGGGCAGCACAGGGGCAAGTGTTGGGTTTGGTGTTGTGAAAAAAACTATACATACTGTAGTAAAGTATGTCAAAAAAGTCATAGTGATAACAAAGTCATAGTGTACTATGTCTAAAAAATGTGATATAAGAGTCATAGTATAGTAGATCAAAAAAAGTCATAGAATACCATGTCAAAAAAGTGAAGTCATTCTAGTGTATGTCAAATGTGTGTGTAGTGATAAAAAGACATGGTATAGTATGTCAAAAATGTCACAACAAAGTCATAGTATAGTATGTTGAAAAAAGTGATGAAAAACATGGTATAGTATGTGGAATTTAAAAATAAGAATAGTATAGTATGATGAAGAAAGTTATAACAGAGTCAGTATAATATTTTAAAAAATGTGATAAAAAGTCATAGTATAATATCTCACAAATAGATATTGAATGGTATGTCATAGAATAGCATGTCAAGAAAATCATAGTATACTATGTCAAAAAATTGATAAAAAGTCATAGCATAGTATGTCAAAAATAGTCATAGTATAGTATCTCGAAAAAAGTGATAAAAGAGTCATACTACAGTATGTTGAAAAAAGTCATAGTATTTTTAAAAGAGTGAAAAGAGTAGTATAGTATGTTGAAAAAGTGATAACAAAGTCATAGTGTAGTATGTCAAAAAAGTCATAGAATAGCATGTCAAAAAAGTGAGAAAAAGTCATAGTATAGTATTTGAAAAAGTGATAACAAAGTCATTGTAGTGTATGTTGAATAAAATAATAAAAAGTAACAGTATAGCATGTCAAAAAAGTCATGACAAAGTCATAGTATAGTATGTTGAAAAACATGGTATAGTATGTAGAAAGAATTGTTGAAATGACATAGTATAGTATGACGAAGAAAGTGATAAAAGAAAGAGTTAAAAAAAGATAAAAAAGTCATAGTATATGTGTCATAGAATGGAATTTCAAATATTAAGAAAGTTATATTGTAGTATGTTTAAAAGGGGATAAAAGAGTCATTGTATAGTATGTTGAAAAAAGTCAATGAATAGCACGTCAAAAAAGTGATAAAAGACTCATATTAAAGTATGTTGAAAAAAGTCATAGTATAGTATGTGTAACAGAGTGAAAAAAAGTCCTAGCATACCATGTTGAAAAAAATAAAAATAAATTTTATAGTATGTAAAAGAAATAGTGATATATAGTCATGCTACATAATATGGAAAAATGTCATAGAATAGCATGTCAAAAAAGTGATAAAAACATGGTATGCTATGTAGAATTTTATTTTTGAAAGAAACTTATAACAGAGGCATAGCATAATATAAAATAAAAAGTAATTGTATAGTAGGTTGAAAAAAGTGATAGTATAGTATGTCAAAAAAGTGATAAAAGGTCATAGTATAGTATTCAAAAAGTGATAAAGTAATTGTAGTGTATTTTGAATAAAGTGATAAAAGGCATAATACTGTATGTCAAAAAAAGTGATAAAGTCATAGTGTGGTATGTCAAAAGCAGTCATAGTATAGCATGTCGAAAAAAGTGATAAAGTCATGGTGTAGAACATCAAAAAAAGTCATACAAAAGTCATAGTATAGCATGTTGAAAAAAACATAGTATAGTATGTTGAAAAAGTGATAAAAAGTCATAGTATAGTATGACAAAACAGTGATAACAGAGTCATAGTATACTATGTAAAAAACTGAATAATTTTCGACACAGTGATTCAAAAGTCATAGTATAGTGTGTCAATAAAAGTAATATTATATTATGTTAAATAAAGTCATAACAAAGTCATACAATAGTATGTCAAAAAAGTCATAACAACATCATCGTATAGTATTTCAAAAAAAGTGATAAAAGAGTGAAAGTATAGTACGTTCAAAAATTGATAACAAAGTCATTCTATAGTAGTCAAAAAAGTAATAGTATCAACTCATGTTATGATAAAAAGTCATAGTATAGTATGTCGAAAAAAGTAATGGTAAAGTATGATAAATAAAGTGATAAAAAGTCATAATATATTGTGTCAAAAAAGTCATAGTATAGTATGTTAAATAAAGTGATAACAAAGTCAAACGATAGTATGTCGGAAAAAAAGTCATAGTAAAGCATGTTAAAAAAAAAGTCATAACAAAATCATAGTATAGTAAGTCAAAAAAGTGGTAAAAAAAAGTCATTGTAAAAGTCATACTATAGTAATATCACAATTGTCAAAATTAGTCATAGTATAATATAACAAAACAGTGATAAAAAGTCATAGAATAGTTTTCGAAAAAGTGATGACAAAGTCATAGTATACTATGTCAAACAAGGGATGTCTGGAGTGGGAATCATACCTGGGTTAGAGTCAGCAGAGATTACTTGATGGTTTTTGTTGGAGCAATGCTAACCATTGAGCCTTATGTTGAAACCAGACATAATATGTTGGAAAAAAACATTAAAAAGTCATAGTATGGTATGTCGAAAAGGGCCAGGCATAGTATGTGGAAATAATATTGCATGTTGGAAAAATACATAAAAAGTCATTATATAGTATATTGAAAACAAATAAGTATAGTATGTCGAAAAAAGTGATGACAAAGTCATAGTATAGTTTGTCAAAAATAAATTCATGAAAAACACCAGACTTGGAATTGTAGCTGGGTAAGAGTATGAACAGATTACTTGCTGGTTTTCTGTTGGCGCAATGGTAACTATTGAGCCACTGTGCCACCTAGAAATATTGTCGATAACGGATATGTATGGTATGTCGAAAAAGTCAAGGTATAGTTTGTGGAAAAATGAGATAAAGTCATTATTATTATTATTATATTATTATTTTCTGGTTGCCAGTTGGCGGAATGCTAACCATTGGGACACTGCCAACAGTCATGTGAGGTATGTCAAAAAAGTCAAGGTATAGTATGTTAAAAAAAACATAGTATAGAATGTCAAAAAAGTGACAAAAAAAGTCATAGTATGTTGAAAGAAGTAATTAAAAGTAACAGTATGGTCTGTCCAAACAAATTAAAGTATAGTACTGCACTGCATACTTGCAAAAGCTCATTGGAGCAGTGCTAACAATTTAGCCACTAAAATAAATTATGTTGAGCATAGCATGTCAAAAAAAGCCACACAAAGAAAGAAAAAAAGTCATAGTATAGTATGTATAGTATTTGGAGGGGCACTGTCTACAGCTCTTGGAAAGAAGGGAAGTATGTGTGAGCTGCTGGATACTCTTCTATCTAGCTATCTATCTATTCTCCCTTCTGGGCTGAGATACACGTTCCCCAAGTTAAAAACCAATCACTTTAAATTTTCCGTTGATCCAAGTGCAATAGAAACCCTTAATAATTTGCATTGAACCTTGGCTTCACTGCTCAGCAGCACTATCATGGCCTCCATTAGACTGCTTTGATAGTTTTAACAAACAGATATATGTGGTTGTGTTCTGTAATTGTTGTCATGCAGATCCAGATTTTCAGAGTTCGGCTGAATACTGAATCCACTGGTTAACATTCTGCCAAATCCAAAACCAAATGTCGAATCCTCTCCCATCCTCAGTTCATTACCACAGTAAACACATTAATGACGTAAACAACATCCTGTGCTGTGACTGTCCTTCCTTTGCCGTTGAAGTTGCTGCATGTTGGCTGCTGTCTGTAGATTCCTTCATGCACAACTCGTATTTTTTCGGATGATTCATACGGCGATGTTGTGAATTGTTTAGGGTCCTTGCCACCACGAGACAAATCGGCATCGCTAATTGAACATGTAGCTCGAGTATAATCGCCTTCTTTTGACTGAAAGTACTGCCAAACATCATTTTTTCTGCTCAAGAGTTCCATTATCACTTTCTCACAGCCTACTGCATTGAACGGTCCACCTACGTAAACACCGTCCCGTAATCAACGCCGGCATCATTAAATCGACCAGCGTAGCACGACTAGTGCAACCTTAGGGTTCAGTTCAAGAAAAAAATTCTAAGGTTTGGCAGAAACCCAACCACGTCAAAAAGCCCAATATTTGTCCAAATCCGAAGCAGAATACTGGATTCGGCGCATCCCTAGTTATGATGAATGTTGCATGTCCTTCTGTATGTTGTGCTTGTGTTTTTTGGCCTCTACTGCCAATAAAATTTCCCTCAAGGGACAATAAAGGTCTGTACTGATCTGTCTACCTCAACCTAATCATCTGTGAAAACAAAAATGCTGTTTCAAGTTTAAATAAAGTTGTGTTTGTTATCTTTAGCTCCTCTAGGACTGCAGAGATCTCAGTCCAGCTGGGAGGTTCACTGATTCGCTGCTCTGTGAGAGTCCTTCTGAAACACTGAAAACATTGTGCACTCTGCTCATAGCTGGTTCCAGATATACAGCAGGAAAGATAAGAGATGTGCAAGAATGTATCATGAACATGAATTCAAAATTATACTCCTCCTGACCTCTTATCTGGGTAAAGATGGGAGTAAAACAGTCACTCGCATTACTGGAACTACTATCAGAAAAGTCATTTTTACATGTCACTCTCATGTTTAATTCTCACCCCTGGATCCCTTCTCTGAAAAAGTCACTACAGCAATCACACTTGTTTATTTACATAATATTTATAACGTGTTCAACTGAACGCCATCACATGGATTGAAAGTCTTGGTGCAAATAGAACAATTATAGACAGTGGGGATGGTGCATTTCTACACCCCCATCATTGAGTCCAGCCTCACCTGCTCCATCAACTGCCACCACTAAGGACAATGGAGGAGTGCAGCATATCATCCGCTCTGCTGAGAAGGTGATTGGCTGCAATCTGCCCTCTCTCCAGGACCTGTACTCCTCCAGGACGCGCAGGCGGGCAGGACAGACCGTAGCCAATCCCTTTCTCCTCGTACACAAACTGTCTGAACCCCTTCCCTCTGGCAGGAGGCTGCCGCCCATCAGAACCAAAACCTCATGCCCCAAAAATGGTTTCTTCCTAATTGCCGTTGGCTTCAGTAACTTTTCCAAGATGAATGACATTTGCTGATTAACTTTTAAACCAAACTAGACAATGAAGAAAAGCATTGTTCATATTGTAATATAATAACATAATACTATTTATCCCAGTATCCTTTGCACTATGCTCCACATTTAAATAATTTTTAAAGAGAAGAGATGAAAAAAGATAAGATAAGTTAAGATATGAGAAGAGAAGTTAAGATAAGATAAGTTAACATACAAGAAGAGAAGTTAAGATAAGTTAACTTACGAGAAGAGAAGAGAAGAGAAGAAGAGAAGTTACAGTTTTTCTTGATTGTTTACACACATTTTCTGAAAGAATGCCTCATATTCTCAGAACACTACACACAAATCAAAAACACACACACAACGGGCAAACCCTCACATTTCTCCTGCAAAATTAAACTTTACCTTCAAAACAATGTTATTTCTTCTCAAAATGGTATTTTGTTTTCAAATGACACACACAAACCATCATATGAATAGACATTCATAAGAACCAGTTGAACACTGATGAACACTATGATGAATGGAAAACACTTCTTCTCCATTCATTAGAATGACTCAGGCCTTTTTTGTTCAGTGTTACACTTACTACAGACAGTACATACATAAGTGTGTTGTAAAATATTTGAGAATATTGTTTTTATACTCAGAACACACAAATACACAGTAACAAATATATTTTATTTATCCCACAAAAACAATGAACACAGTGTACATCCCATTCCCAACCAACACAAAGTTGCACATGCACTACATACAAAACAACAGAAGAATTTACTGTACACAGTTACAGTAAAAAAAAACTCAAAAAAACTACTATGCTGCATCCTGTCTTCTGATGCGGTCTGGCCACAGCACCTCATCCACATCACAAGCTATGTTTTCCCAGGCCAAGCAGCGGGGGAAATATCGCCTATAGCGATTCCAGCCATGAAAAGCATCAGCTGCTATATCTCCACATGTGTCCTCCATAGCTTGGAGAAGAGGTATACGCATTTGTGGATTTCGGTCATACACTTTCTATCTCCAGGCAGAAAAAAATCCTCAATAGGATTGAGGAATGGAGCATATGGAGGAAGATAAACAACTAAAAGCCTGGGTGGGCAGTGAACCAGTGACGAACCAGAGCAGCTTTGTGTTTGTTAGTAACATCGTAATTCTTTGACTCTTTCTGAATTGCGTTCAAATGGCACCCTGTAGACCTGCTTCATCCTGAGATGATTTCTGCACAAGACACGGTCCAGCGTTGATAAGCTTACCCTATCAATATTTTGAAATATGTCATTGTTTTTCTTTGTATTTACCGTGGTGTTATGTATGGCATTATTTTCTAGGACCATATTCTTGAGTTTCATTCCTGTCAAAGAGACAGAAGATGTTCCCGACCATCTTGTGTTGTTCTGCCAAACAAATAGTAAAATACTGTAAATACTGTGAAGGAATACAAAGTAGGAATACTGTGCAGTACTGCAATATTATGAGAGTAGATTTCTTACCTATTCTCATTTTGGAAATTCGGGATGATGGATGCTACAGTGTACCTGCTCACATTTTGGTTGTACCCTTTGCCCAACAGAGATTACAGTCCTTGGCCTTTCTCTTCCTCTTCCTCTTCCTCTTCCTCGTCCACCTCCTCCTACTACTCTCACTCCTCTGGCTCTGCCTCGGTTTCCAATGTTGGCATCCATTCCTCCAAAACAGAAGAGCTCACCTTTAGCCGTTTTATGCTAAAGCTCTGATTGCTAACTGTAAAACTGTGTGATTGGTGTTTGCCCTTGTGATGAGTCAGTGTGCATATTTGAATGACAGTGTGTTCCTTGTGAAGACAAGAGATTTTCTTCATGAAAATTGTGCCAAAGGCAGAGAATTGTGTGTAGTGTTTTGAAAAAAAGTGTTTTAGAACTGCAGTCTGAGTGTAGAGCAGCAATTGTGCTTGTAGTTTGGGAGAATTGGTTCAGGGGGTTGGTGACTGAGTTACATGTTGTGGTCATTGTGTCTCAAGTACCAGTATTTGTGTGTAAACAATTGAGAAAAACTGTAAGATAAGATAAGATAAGAGAAGTTAAGAGAAGTTAAAATATGAGAAGAGAAGACAAGAGAAGAGACGAGAAGAGAAGAGGAAAAGAGAAGTTAAGATAACATAAGATAAGAGAAGTTAAGATACGAGAAGAGAAGATAAGAGAAGTTAAGATAAGTTAACATACGAGAAGAGAAGAGAAGATAAGAAGAGAAGTTAAGATAAGTTAAGATACAAGAAGAGAAGAGAAGAGAAGAGAAGAGAAGAGAATGTGTGGAAAAAGGTACTAAATATTTGTGAGTAAGTGAGGCTTGTAATTGAAAGCCAAAAGTCAACTAAAGTGAATTGGGCCCAGTCATGGGACCAACTATCAATCCTGAAGCATGACAACGGGTTATTTTACCCATGCACTGAAAAGTTACTCAATGCCATTGAAATGGACAAAAGCCTTCTAGTCTAAGCTATATTGTTATCATTCTTTACATACTTTTACATGTGAGCAGTCTTTTTCTGTTTTCACCTAATGACACTTTTAATTAAGGAGTATATTTTGATAATTTCCCACCCCTGACTGTGGGAATGTTTCCTCCAGCCGTCCAAACATTGGCCTGGCAACAACACGAATCCTTCATTCTTGATGTTTATTAGCATTCATCGCCTCTTGTCCACAGACTCCTGGCTAGAGGCACTAAACCTCCCGAAAACATTGCAAATAGTCTCAGCAGCATATCAGCAGGATAATGCGAGCTTCACAGCACTACTCCCTTCCCTGAGAGAGCATTTCCTGTAATTTGGCATAGTTGCCAATTCAGGGTCTGTTGTTCCAGATGTTGGATTACTAAATGAGCTGTGAGACAACAAAAGTTAAAGTGCTGTGAAAGTCCAGACCTTATCTGGGTTGTCGGGGGTCATTTGAAGAGTTCTGTAACTGCTTGGAAAGGAACCAGATGCAAAACGGGTCCAAACATTTAGATCATTATCATTGTCAAGGCTTTTTATCTCCACCCAAAATATTAAGTCAGGGCCCTGCACCAGAGCTATGCTCAAGCCTCTGTCTCATGGGCAATTCCAGGATTTTTTAAAGTAGGGTGGCACAGGAGGGGGACCAATAACCAGGTGGTTTTATCAGATGTAATTCCAGAGCTGTTTCCATGGTATCAGAATTTTGGATAATTGTCATGTTGGTCATGTGATAAGGGTTTGGAAGATTGGCAGTACAGGCCAAGTGACAGTACTCTGATCCAATGAGAATCACAATTGTCAGATTGTGACTCTGGTGACACTAGGGGGGCCAAGTATATTTCAGGGGGGTGCCGGTGCCACCACCAGCCCCTCTTTTAGCCCCGCCCCTGCTCAGTCTTGGGTCCGATGTTGAGATGTTTTTTCTACTCTCTCAGAACTGTCTCTGTTTGTCTGTTTCTGCCCTTGCCTTCATGGTGCTATTGACCAATTTCAGTTATGTTTTTTTTTCTGTCTAGTTATTTTCCGTCCACCCCTGACCTAACAGGAAGTAAACAAACAGCAGAGCATGCCAATTTCAAGTAGTTTTCCAAGTAATATGTACAGCATCATCTCCTCACGTGCACCTAGAGGCTGTTGTCCCCTGGACTCAGGCAGAGGACAATGGACAAACAAACAGAGGTCTTTTTCGTAGGAGACTGGGGTTTGTGTTTCCGTTTGAAAAATAAAAGTAAAAGGAAAGTTTTATTTTTAACTTTTAACGTAACGTTCAATGTCATGTGCTGACCGGTAGAGATTTGAACCCAAAAGCACCACCTTTTTCTAAACTTAACTAAGTAGTTTTGGTGCCTAAACAAACCAACCTGGGACGGCTTCACAACGTTAACGGCGTGTTTAAAACCTTGTTCATAGGGGATTGATATTTAATTCATATGATGCACTTCAACATGATTTAATCTTCATGCGTGGCTCCCTAGTTTTAGTTTCTATTTTTTATTTCTCTCGTCCATTTCAGTCTCACATTACTGTTGTTCTTGATTAGCCCCTGGAGTTGCAGAGCAGTGAGATTGAGCATTGGGAACTGGTTCCATGAAGCAGCTCCATATTCACTGATGCCAGCCTGGCCTGCTGACAACACTGCTGCATGCATTTTTTAGAAACGTGGTGACCGGCACCAAGCAACACAAAAACGCCTGGATCACCCAGCTGGCAGCAGCCGACACGAGAGCTGGGAACCAGAAAAGCTGCTTTAGACAGACTTCCCAGAAGACATTGGCTGTGTGGGAGAGGAAATGAAGGAAATCTTGTGCTATGGGAACTTAGCACAATCTGTTATGTGATTTATGCTATTTATAAAAAAAGGAAGAAATTCTGTTATTGTGACTCTGACACTGTCTGTAACCCACTTCATGCCTCATAAATACTGTGAGTACAGTCAGCAGTAAGGGCCTGTTCAATGTATCATGGCTTTGTGAGCTGCACTTTGCTCTGTGCTGAGTCAACAGTGTTTGGGGCCTCAGAGCCACGCGGTGGACTGTGCTCCTCCCCCTTCCTTCACTGTGCTGCCACCTCCAAACACGGTCATGTTAATATGCAGAGTGATGTCAGGGATACAAATACAGTGAGGTTCTAATGCTGCATTTATATCCTATGGGAAATCACAATTACCACTGCTTTCAGATAGTGAAAACAGGAAACTGTGCTTTTTTTCCGAGGTGGGGGATCAAACAATATGATATGTAATTTTATAGGAAAATGTTCCAAAAGAAGAAGCTGTTTAAAGAGGATTAATTAAAAACTTTAAGGGTACAGTCCAAACATTTTGGGAAATAAAGATCAGCATCATCTTTATTTTTGTGTATCAAGCATAGGTCTATCTGTCTATCTTAGCACAAAGAAAAGCTTGCTTGTATTTATCTTCACAAAAGTGCTCGTTTTACCGTTGTCTTATGCGGAATTTCTATTGGCAAACGGAGCAATCCCAGAAGAGGAACGTCATGGAAATAGACTGGTGAGGAAGTAACTGTAAAAGCTAAATCCACAGTTTTAATATGAGGACATTGTAATTAGGATTGGCCATTGAACACCGGTTCCAAATTGGAATTGTTTAAAAAAAAAAGTTAAAAACACTTGAAAGAGGCGTTAATAACGTTTAAGTTAAGTTTTTTAGACATTTTTTATTGTCAAAAAAAACATAAAAAAGGAGACAAAAACTCAAAAAAAAGAATGACAAGAAAACTTGCGAAGGCGACAAAAACGTAAAATATATGGTTGAAAAAATAAATAAAAAAAGATGACAAAAACATTGAAAAGGAACAAATAAAAACATCCCCTTTTGGTTTCCATGGCGACCACTGTACTTCCAGGCGCTAGTTGTGTTGCAGCCATGAAGCAGCACTCTAACATGTTGCTTTATTAAATTCAATTCAATTTTATTTATATAGCGCCAAATCACAACAACAGTTATCTCACTGTTGTACGTTGAAATAGACCTGCAAATCACCATTGAATAAATATTTCCTCTTATCTGTGAAATAAGCATGTGTACCCGTGTCTGCTCCAACCCTTAAAGTATCAAAATCGGAAAAAAAAAACTATAAAAGCTGAATCAAAGGGAAGAATCAGAATCTGAATCCTTCCATCGGCCGTTCCATTGATTTCCCACGGGGAAGAGCGGTGCGCCCAGCTACCCCTGGCGTCGGATTGCTTCTTGACCCCTTTGGAAATACCTGCGCTGGATTAGCTTCTTGCCCCCTTTGCTAATGAAATATTTACCTCCCATGCTATGCTGAAGGTATAATCTAATGCTACTGGTCATGGCATTGTTCAGTGCCTCACACTAAGAAAATAAAGAGCTCTCACTTTTACTCAGGATATCATTGTAAACTTCAATTCCTCTTCTGTCCCTTCCCATTATTTGTTTAGAAATTTGTCAAAACATTCCAGTCTTGCACCAAGACAGAAATGTTTAGAGGAAGCTGTGCATGTGTTGTGGTCACATTACAAACAGTGAGGTTGGAAAAAGGCCCAAGAGGACATGTTAAAGCATTCAAACAGGATGTTGATCTCATGGAAAACCAGTCAATCGCAGAATAAACTTAAAAGGGAATTAGCATCAAAGTGTCGGCATATGTCTCTTACCCTTCTTAAGTCTGGTTTAAATTACCGTAGCCATTTCCTGTATTATTATTATCTTCAAATGGCTCTGAGAACCTTTTTAAAAGCATGATGTTTATTATGGGGAACAGGAACAGAAACATATGAAACGCTGCTTGGAGCATTTTATTTCCCTTCTTTAATATTCTGTTTTCCCTTTTTAAAGGCTGCAGCCTGCTGGGTGTTTTGTGAACTACATGACACACACATGTCTGCAAAATTGAACTCAATTTAAAACAATGTTATTTCTTCATACTTTACATTTTCAGTGTTATATTGTTGTAAAATGTTGTTATACTCAAATATAAAACACACAAATATATTATAATGTAAGAAAAATATATGATTTTTAGTATCTGGGGTGACCAACATTTGGGTCCCGCAGTGCATAGAGTTGATCAGGTTGTTGATTGTTGTCCCATCCTCTTCAATGGCTGTGCGAAGTTGCTGGATACTGGCAGGACCTGGAAATCACTGTCGTATACGCCAATCCAGAGCATCCCAAACATGCTCAATGGGTGACATGTCTGGTGAGTATGCTGGCCATGCAAGAACTGGAAGGTTTCAGCTTCCAGGAATTGTGTATTGTGCATTGTATCTTGGATGATTGGCACAACAATGGGCCTCAGGATCTCATCACTGTATCTCTGTGCATTCAAACTACCATCAATAAAATGCACCTGTGTTTGTTGTCCATAACGTACGCCTGCACATACCATAACCACACCGCCACCATGGGCCACTCGATCCACAATGTTGACATCAACAAACCGCTCACCCACACAATGCCATACACTGTCTGCTATCTGCCCTGTACAGTGAAAACTGGGATTCATCCGTAAAGAGAACACTTCTGCAAAGTGCCGCCATCAAAAGTGAGCATTTGTCGGTTACGACGACGAACTGCAGTCAGGTCTAGACCCCAATGAGGACGACGAGCATGCAGATGAGCTTCCCTGAGATGGTCTCTGACCGTGTGTGCAGTAATTCTTTGGGTTATGCAAACCGATTGTTGCAGCAGCAGTTCGGGTGTCTGGTCTCAGACGATCTTGGAGGTGAAGATGCTGGACATGGAGGTCCTGGGCTGGTGTTGTTACATGTGGTCTGCATGGGTGAAGCTGGTTGGATGTTCTGCCAAATTCTCTGAAACGGCTGTGGAGACAACTTATGGTAGAGAAACGAACATTCAATTTACGGGCAACAGCTCTGGTGGACAATCTTGCAGTCAGCACGCCAATTGCACGCTCCCTCAAAACTTGCAACATATGTGGCATTGTGCTGTGTGATAAAACTTGAACTTTAAATTTTAGAGTGGCCTTTTACCGTGGGCATGTCTAAGGCACACCTGTGCAATAACCATGCTTTCTAATCAGGATCTCGTAATGCCATGCCTGTGAGGTGGATGGATTATCTCGGCAAAGGAAAAGTGCTCACTAACACAGATTAAGACAGATTTGTAAAAATATTTGAGTGAAATAAGCCTTTTGTGTTTATAGAAAAAGTCTTAGATCTTTGAGTTGTGTTTATCATTTTGTTCAGTATACAATTTATAAATATTTAGTTTTGTGTGAGAATCATTGCCACTTTGCACACAGCAGAACCATGTAAATCAATGGTGTTGACGGCCCTTGTTTATAACATTCTTGACAGTTCTATAGTGTATTACAAAAACAGAACTGCAATATTTAACTGTAACTGTATACTGTGACAGTATATTTCCTCAGTAAGAGTGCTCAGTACAGTCTGGCTATCACCAGACCAAGATTAATAGATTTGAGATTGAGCATTGTTCTGGGGAGTCTGCTCTGTATTTACTCTGGACAAGAGGCATGAGTTCAAAATTTATAATAATTAAATTCATACTCTTTATTGATCCCCTATGGGGAAAATTACAATTTACACTCTGTTGTTATTACACACGGCCTGAAATACACACACTCTCAGGTCCTATACATGCACTAATGGAGAGATGTAAGAGTGAGTGGACTGCGACTGCTGAACTTGGGGGGGGAGGGGGGGGTCAGTGACTTGCTCAAGAGCACCTTGACAGTGCCCAGGAGATAACTGGCATCTCTCCAGCTACCAGTCCACACTCCGTACGATGAGCCGGTTCCCAACCCAACTCCCTACGGACTGAGCTAGTGCCAACCCTAATGACTCAAATGACTCTGTACGCAATTGGATAGACCCTCAACCAATCAGACCAACGATCTGGGTGACATAGAAGGGACTGTCACTGCCCGATGTGAGTCGAGTGCGGATTTGAGTCGCGCATTCTCAGATTTAAATGGTTTACGGCATAACGTGTCATACTGAAATTTGTGAAGTGACAGGCTTTGTTGTGGGTGATTGCTAACTTATAGCCAGCAGTGAACAAACTTTGTTATGTAGGTCCAAAGTATGGTGGTCACGTCAGTTATAAAACAAAGTCAACAGTGTGTGGGGGGGGCTGCACTAAAGTTGAAGTGATGGTTGCAGACGTTGATATTGATAATAGTCGTTTAAATTAAGTAATATATTGTTAAATAGACACGAAAATATCCATTTTCAATTGAAAACAAATTGGAATGTTTTTGTCACCATTGCGCCGATCTCCAGAGTTCAAATAGGAGTGAGGTGTGTGTGTGTGTGTGTGTGTGTGTGTGTGTGTGTGTGTGTGTGCGTCTGTGTCAGGGAAAGCTTTTCATAACAGACTTGGAACTGAACCTGCTAGTCATCTCTCTGACCGCTAGATGGCCTCACTTCATTTACCAGTTACAGCTTTCACTCAGTGAGTTGTTCTGTCCCATATTACCTTCACTGTCTACAAGACACAAATACACATTTACATGTAACATCATTACATAATTAATGCTGTAATGTAAATTATATACAGGTCTGCAGGGTCTTGCTTATTATTTTATTGAATGGAGCAGATGAGGCAGAACCACTCATGATGCTGCTGTGGGGGGGGGGGGAGGGGTTATATAGCTCCACACAGACTTCTCACTCTGCTTCAGCAGGACGTTGTGGGAGGGGGACTGAGAGGAGAAGCCAGCTGAGCGGAGATGGGAATGGAGGTGATGACTGCGGGGAAGAAAACAAAAGGAAAAAAGAAAACAGAAGAAAACAGCAGGGACAAACCATAACACAGATTTTAATGTCCAAGGATTTCATGTATGGAATTCCCCACCAGTGAGTTAACACATGTTAACATGACAAAAATCTGTCATCTTTTAATCAAATATGCACATACCAGCAACCAGCTCCATGTGTGTGCCAAATGTGTACATACAGCTGGTCTATTGGACTATTTGAGATTTGAAGCAGTGGAGTGAAACACACACTCTCGGGCTGAAAGTTGAAATAGGGCTACATGCTATGTACATGGACACTGTTGGCATTCTGTTCACCGTACCCTTCCTTAACTGAACACAATGTTAGTGCCCATTATTGTTCTCATCTGAATCAGATGATCTGATAAGCAGTTCAACTCCAGCCTTCAGCTGGGATGAACCATGAATATGTCAGCTGACATCCAACCACGGCAGTGTCATATGTGAGTGACCACAGAGCTGCAGTAGAAATAAATGTAATGTATTGCAGGAAACTGTAGGACTGTGAGTGGAATTCTGTTTAACCTTGTCCTTCCTCAAGTAATAGTTCCATGAGATGTTTTACATAAAAAAAGCTCACTAACACAAATAAACTAACCAAATATTTTTATTAAATGATCATCAGAATTTGCTTGACTACAACATGTCTAATATTGACTAACAATAAGATTAAACTAATATGTCTCATGACATCCAAACAGGCTTTTGAACTTGTTTGCTTGGGAACAACAACTGTTACATCAGTTTCACAAGCTGTATTCAATAACCAGACCGTCCTCACCCAGAAAAACGACCATGTAGGTTGATTGTGCAAGCAGCTTGCAACAACCCATACCCTGTTGTTTTACTAACCCTAACAACGTTTTTTTTTTTGTTGCCTGAACTTAAAGCTTTAATGCATACTTTTTTTATATTAATGAACGTCCGTTACATTGAAGCATTGCCAAATGAGTTGCTACAAAGCTAATTAAGACTCTCAGCTCCACACAACTCTCTCTGGATTTCTCAGTATGACTGTTTGTGTAAGATTGTGGCGTCCGGTGACTTTCCCGCGCAGAAGCTCAAGTGAAGATAATGATCTAATCTGAGGAGTCCATCATGTTTTTTTTTAATCCTCCGTGTCCTCCTTGGCTACTAGCAACTGTGTGAAGAAGGGGTGGGGTTGGGGGTACACAATCACAGAAGGCTTGTATCACGTGGCCATACGAGAATTTCTCATGGGGGAGACAGAAACTACGCACTATAGTTTTAACTAGTTCCGTTTTACAACATTAACTATGTTTAAAAATGTGCCCCTTACATTACATTGAACACTCACATGATTCATATTTCTATTGCAGTGATGTGTTATGGTTACATGTTTAAAACAGACAGCGTGCGACAGTAGATGGAATGGTCATATGTGTTGTTTTGGGAGTCATTGACGATCAACCTCTTCTGTTATTAAGGTATGAGGAGGTGTTGCAATAACAGGACATGAGGGCTTTTTGTGCATTTAAAGATCTAAAATTATTTAGCAATTATGATCTATAAAGATTTCCTGAACTTTCCATCAAATGTACAACCAACCGTCCAAAGTAAACAGTGATGATTAGAGTTTCTGCCGAAAAAACATGTAAATGATTAATTCATCCAACCATCCTTTCATTATCTATGCATTATCTATAATAATTGCCTATTAAGTGTCTCTCAATAAACTGTCTAACTTAAAAATTGTTTCAGCTCTACTTTATGCTCCAAATTTTGGGGAATCTTGATGGTTACTGCAGAAATCCGTAAGGAAATATAGCATTTAGCTTTGTAAATTTGACCCATTAAAACAAATTAGCACAAAAGCTAATAAATAAAGTTATAAGAAATAAAGTGAGATTTTGTACCCGTACCTCATGAGTTGACATACCAGATTGAATTTATGCATTGTCAACACAGTTTTGTCTTAAACATTTAGTTTTATTCAGTTTAGTACTGAATGTAAAATCTGAAATATAATGCTTGCATGGTCTTAAACCAAACTGGACCAACACAAACATATGCATTGAACATGAAAATCTCCAGCAAACAGTCCGCTCCAGCACTGTGGGGATTACTTTTTTCTTAAAGTATACAATTGGAAATGTAAGGAACACCTTTGTACCAAGGCCTCAGGGAGTCCTAAAAGTTCAGGCTTTGGAAAGCTCTAAGTGGCAGTTGTTCTACACTGGAAGAAGTGTCATTAAAAAAATGGACCAAGTTACAATCAAAGCTGTCTCCGTGCTCTTACTCTATCCACGCCCCAAAAGTACTAGTATGTAATCACAACTAGTTAATAGTTAACGCAAATATTCACTAGCGTTACATTAATAAAGATGGAGATGGGATTGAAGGTGTGATGGCAATTTAGTGAAAGAGATTTCCTTTTATAATTATTTTCCTCCCATGCAGCTGTTAAGGGATAGGTGTATAACACTGTCATTGGGGCAGCAGGGAATCAGGTGGTAGAGCAGTATCAAATGGAAGGTTGGTGGTTCGATCCTTAGCCATGCAGTCCTATGTCAAAGTGTCCTTGGGCAAGACTTTTGCTCCCGATGCTGCCCCATCAATGTGTGTGAGTGTTTATCTGATGAGCACCTTGTACAGCAGCCTCGGCCACAGTGTGTGAATGTGTGTGAATGGTTCCTGTATATGTAAAAAAGACTAGAAAAGCGTGATATAAATACAGTCCATTTATATTCATTACTGTGCTGTATTTCAAAGATGTTGTGTAAAAGTCTTTTCTCAACTGAGATCTACATAGAAATTCAGCTCTGGTTCCCTGGCCTGAGCCAGCACGGAGGCCAGCACGGAGGTAGCTCAGGCAAAAACCATACATCTGGGTCCGCCCTTTCAGCGTCCCAGCCATCAATGTGTCTGCCAGAAGACTGTACACCTCCTCCCTCTAAATTGAATTTACAACCTGATGGGAGTTGGGTCTCCCATGCTAATAAAGTCCAGGCGTTGAGTGTTTCCACAGAGTGCACTGCTTTTGTACTAGCAGGATGGCCAGCATTCACCATGTGTCACTACTAATACTGCTATTGTCAGCGGTGGAAGAAGTATTCAGATCCTTTACTTAAGTAAAAGTACTAATACTACACTGTAAAAAATACTCCGTTACAAGCAAAAGCCCTGCATTGAAAATGTAACTTAAGTAAAAGTATGTAAGTATCATCAGGATAATGTACTTACAAGTAAATAAAATACTCAATGCAGACAAATCCTCACATTTCCAGAAACTGGAAACGATCCAAACAATTATTTTGACCATTGAAACTAAGTGTTTAATGGTCTAATAATTTCAGCTGGATTTGGAGGCAGTTATATTGTTGGCTAGTTTCATTGATAATAAAACATTGGATTTTATAAACTACATGTGTTTAGTGGGCAGAAATATTAATGTGTAAAGTAACTAGTAACTAAAGCTGTCAGATGAATGTAGTGTGGTAAAAAGTACAATATTTCTCTCTGAAATGTAGCAGAGTAAAAGTAAAAACTCAAGTACAAGTACCTCAACATTTGTACTTGAAGTAATTTACTTAGTACATTCCACCACTGACTACTTTCAAGTTCAACTGAAAACCAAGGCCCACTTCACAAGAACACAAAAATCAATCAATGAGTTCAAACAGAGGGGTAAGATTGTAGAAGTTTTAATGTAGGCATTGATTAGGGCACTGGTTCTCAAACTGTGGTACAAGTACGCATTGGTGATACGCAAGCTTTCTCTACTGGTACGCAGATGGAATCTCTGATGTATTTTAAGTTTGTCTTTATTCAAGTAATAGTTCCATGGGATGCTTCACATCTAAACAGAAAAAACTTGCCAACACAAATACATTACATAATGAATTCTCCACTGTGCCTGATAGCAATGAATGATCCTAAACAGTAAGGAGATATGACCTAAGTAATCTAAAGTTTGGCTTTTGCTGGAGCGGGACGGAGGAAGTACAGCGTGACTGACAACAATGACTATTGCTTTTAGGAATAAACCCCAAATTATGCTAAAAGTCTCCTTTAGCATCTTATCTTTTAACACGCTTTATCTAAACATGCTTTGTAACAACTATAGGTGTCACTTTTGACGCAGTTAGGTTTAGGAAAAGATCGCAGGTGGGCTTATAAAAGGTACATTTACGTGACATGCAGTACAGGAAGGGGAAGTGAGCGACAGGTGGGTTAAGACCCATACATCCATCCCAACCAGCCTACCAAAATTCCGAGCATTTATACTACTAGCATTGTCGTAAAAAGTAAAAAGTAACTTTTTTCAGAATGCTGCAGACCGACCCGTTGAAAGAAGTTGCAAGTGTTGGTAAAACTTTACTTGAAGGTAGTGACATAATCGTGACATGACACTGTCATGAACGTGTCATAAACATAAACCAGTCACGAAACGTGTAGGACTTCTGTCATCAAGTTTACATTGTTTGGGTTGTCTTGATTATGACAAGTTGACATTAATCTAAGTGACATTACCAGAAGTAGTCTTTGTCATGACAACTTGACATAATGTCATCCTGTTGTCAAGTTGTCATGACAACTACATCTTCTGGTAATGTCATCCTGGTTAATGTCAAGTGTTCTTTACAAAGACATCCCAAACAAATTGAATGTCAACTTGTCATGACCAAGACAACGTCAGGTAATGTCACTTTGATTAATGTGAAATTGTCATAACTGACAACCCAAACAATGTCAACTTGTCATGACAAAAACCGAATGACACTTAATGAAAGAAGTCATAAACGTATATGACTGGTTTAGAATGTTTATGACACGTTCATGACAGTGTCATGTCAGAGTTATGACAGTGTCATGTCACGATTATGTTGATACCTTCAAGTAAAGCTTTAACTCGTCTCGTCGTGAAATCTTTAGTCTGAACTGGACTTAAAAAGTTTGAGAACCACTGAATTAGACTGCCTCTCATGAAGAAGAAACACGATCTGCTGTCATTCTGCAGTGGTTGACCACTGTCAGCATAAATCTACAAACCTCCAACACACACCTCATCAGTTTGGATGGGAAACGGGTTATTAACCATTCCGGTTTGGCACAGCAGACCTAGCAGCTGACACGTAGCTGTCCGCTGGCCAATAAGAATTAAACCGCATCATTTTATCACAAGTATTTGTCACAAAAACTCTGACATGTTCCCCCCCCAAGCAGCATGTGTGGAGTGGGAGGCTACCACCCGCTTGGTTTCAGCTTTAGGACAAGCCAGGCCTCCAGAACTGGTTGTGTTTTATGCCTTCCCTTTGAGGGCCCTTTGTGGTTGCCACGGTTACCCTTGCTTTTTTGGATTCTCTCTCTCTATAATTGAGTCTTGTGTTTTCACCCTGGATTCTGCAGGGCCTGCACAAAGCGGTAATTATTCCTGAGCAGGGGACAGGTCGGTGGGGGGGGGCTTTGAATGAATGCCAGTACATTCTCATGAAGTCCATTGGCTGTGCGCTCTTTGTCTTCAACTCTCTGAAATCCCTGGGTGCCTGGCTGAGGCCACAGAACAGACAGAGGCTTGTTTGATCCACTCGTCACAGTGTGTGATGACTAAATTTAACCAGAAGGATGCAGGGTGCCACTGCTCACTACACCAATCACAAAAATAACCCGCATGGCTCTTCACACAGTCATTATTTCATCAGACAGCAAACTTAACAGCAGGAAAACTATGCAAACCGATGAAAACACTGAAGACAAACTGGCGTACTGAGATACATGAATATGTAGACAGAAAGCCAATAAGCTTCTTTGGTCTCTGGTGTATAAAGATTCAGCCAGAAACGACACATTTATAACACAAAGCCTGCTTTAGTAAGAAGAGGTGGGGAGTTTGAAATGTGTGACAGGTTGGCTGAAAGACGGTATCAAGTTGCATTATGGAAAATGTAGTACCCAGTATTTTTGGAGCTTGAACAGTACCAGAGACTAAAAGTCAGGATACACAGATTATTGAGCAATCCTTTAAATCTGTCTCTCGTTTTGTTTAGACCTAATCAGTCAGTGTTGGAAAAAGGCACGAATACCACACTGTAAAGATACTCTGTCACAAGGAAAAGTCCTGAATTAAAAATGTTACGTGGAAGTAAAAGTATGTGAGTATCATCAGGAAAATTTCTCCCAAACCTTCTTCACATATCCTGCTGCTCCTGAGTACGGATAGATAGATTATCGGCCCCCCACAACCCCATCTGACTGTCTGTTACTGGGGATTATGTTGAAAGGTTCTCTTTTATTAAGTACTTGCTTAAAACATTTAACCAAAAGTTTGTGTTGATGTTTGTAACATTACCAAATCTTTTCCAAAAGATTTTCATTTTCACTGTGAATGCATATCGGTTCCAAATATCCGTTGTAATAATTGGTATCAGCCTTGAAAAACCAGTATAGGTCGATCCCTAATCCTGAGTTTTTCCACAAAAAGAACCAAGAGTTACTTTCACAGCTCTGTGCACTCTCACTGACTCGGAGACACTGGGGGGGTTATGGTGCATCTCAGTCTGTTCAGTACAGCAGTGTTCAGCAGGCTGGGTTTCTCTGGTTGGAGACAGATTAGTGATGAAGACTGGTGTACCTGCAAAGAAATGGTTATCTGACAGTGGGAATCATATGTACCATGGACATGGATTCACTTTTCAATCCAAACTACACATATTAACAAACAGATGGTGTTTCAGACCAGATGTGCTCTAACCCAGAGATTCCAAAATCAAGGGTACATTTATTTAAGAGTGTAAAGTAGCTCAACTAATAAAAAATAAAAAAAGGGATTATGATTTAATTGGAACTATATATCCGCATATAAACATGAACTCTGTAACACCAGAACGCTACATGTTGCAGTTATGTGAGAGTGTGTGAAAACTAGTTAGCAAGCGAGAATAATAACTAAGTTAAAAGTAGTGACCAAATCATTTGAAACGGTTAAAATAGCTCAACAGTTAAAATTGCCCACGGTTGAAATAGAAAGCTTCCAGTAATGGCTTAAAGTAAAGTTAATGGATATGGTAGAAACAATCTGCTTTACTCCAAGTAGTAGTAGCCTAGATGGTTTGTAGTAGTAGTATTACTACTGACCAAACCTACCTAAATATTGACAGTTCAATTTTATAAAATAATGAGCAATATCCACTTTAATATAATGAATTGTGTTAGAAATTTGGAACACACATTGGGAATTGAAAAAAGGGTAGTGAGTTCATCTAGCAGGGTTGTGGGGGGAGGGGGGGGGACCACTGAACTGAACTAACACTTTGCAATGCAATGTACTTGGTATTTAACATGTATGTGTGAGGCCATTTACCACCAAGGGACTTAAGTGTAAAAAATGTAAAATGTGTTCACGGCTGAACCACTAGGGTGAGATAAAAAAGTTAAGATGTGTAATGGAATACAAGTTTAAAAGCTCTTAATGATCCAATGGGCAGCCGACGGGCCTGAGTGACATTCTGTCTTTCAGAGGCTGTAGTGGTACGTTTGAAGGCTAGAGGGAAGATGGGGAAGCAAGCCAAATATCGCTCAAAAGTTAGGCTAAGAAGAAAGGGAGGGTAAAAATTGCATGGCCATTTTCAAAGGTGTCCCTTGACCTCCCTTGCCTCAAGATATCTGAATGAAAATGGGTTCTATGTGCAGGAGTCTCTCTTTAACAGGCATGCTCGCTTTATGATAAGCCCATGCACTTTTCATACAATATAAATGTTATTTTTGGCTTTATTCTAAAATGTTGTATTTGAATATTTCTGCATACTAGGGTCGCTAAACAGTCCAACAGACAATGAGCACAATTGTACTCACGTGTGATGATGTAAGGCCCCAATGAGAAGCCATTCCAACTAAGTGAGACAATTGTTTTGAAGTCTAACCTCACAATAGCGCTCGTCATCCGGTCATCAAAAAAAAAGCCGTTTGTCAGAATCTCCAAATGTCAAAAGTTTTTGAACCCCAAAAAATATCATGCACTGTTCCATGATGTTCGCCACAGTCTTGGTGTCTTAATGTGATATTTTGGAGGAATTCTTTGATCATGGTCAAAGAATTCCTCCAAAATATCTCAACTGTATCAACTCCAAAATTGCTGGAACAAATTATGAGACGTAATGAGCATGCAGACGACCATCATATACTTCCATGATAATGTTCTAAGCCCTTATTATTTCACAATTTATTTTAACTATGTATGAATAACCCCTGGTGCCGGAATGCCAATAAAGCAATAAGTGTACAGTTGTTAAGTTATAATTTTATTTTATTTTAATATCCAAGCACAATCCTGCATCTTACTGTGTGGGAAAACCAATATCTACTCAACATGCTCTACCAATGCACAGTGTATTATTACTGGACAGTATTGTACAGAATATTCAATATATTACATACTAGTCAAAGATTATGGTCAGATCTTTAGTCTTTATTCTCAACTTTTGTTCTTTACCTTATTTTATAATTTAGTTACTTTTTAATTTTGCCTCTTTATTGTATTATTTACCATGTTCTACATTTACCTCATTTGTTTTTTGTGTTTTATGTGAGTTGGCTGCTGTAACACTGCGATTTCCCTTTGGGATTGATAAAGTACTCTATCACTGGAGGTAATGGAATGAGCTCCATCAGGCTTTGGATGCCGAGACAATGCTTATTAGTAGGATGCTATGACTGATTTGTTGGTTTGGCTCTGCTAATGGGATTTGTTGACCACTGGAAAAAGTACAGGACATCACAAGACATGTCCTTTAAGCCTTTCTTATGATAAATACAATCACCCTTTGAAATTGAGTTAGCCATCATATGATAACAATATTCCACTTTGTTTATAATTTTGTTCAGGTGATACATTTGATTCCCAGAAATATCAGTATGAGTGCTATTGACGTTGTTTTTTTAAACAAGCCTCCATGTTGCTGTTGTTTGCTAAGAATTAACCACTAAAACGCTTCAACCTCAGAACTACACACTCCCGTCTCGGAGCTGCAATTTTCCCACTCCGTAAGGAATACAGCATTAAAAGAGTTTAGATGTTCTGAAATGTTAACACTGTTAAGCTTCTTCCAATAGATCTGGACCTGTGATATGTTGGTAACAATAGTGTGCAGACAGGCTTCCAGACTTGGAGAATTTAAGGCTTTATTCATAACATACCATTTCTTTACGACCCATATAACAGTGGACTGTTTTACAATGAGAGACATTGCAATAAATACAGTTTGGGAATAAAAGGGGGAATAATATGGAAATATAGTCATGTAATAAAACAAAGGAAGTGTGTCTGTAAAATAGAGTCAGCTTGGGTTTGGTCATCAGCACTATCCGAACAGCCAAATGCTCATCAAAAAAAGAAAAAAACACTATCTAGTGATTAAATGTAGTTTAAAAAAAAAAAAAAAGGAATACCAGTATCAAAAACTGTGGCTGAATACAGACGGAACACAGAGGAGAGATCAGTAGGGCTTTGCTCGATTAAAGGAATTCTTAGTCAACTAAAGTCCAGTTCATTTCAAAGATTTGCGACGAGACGAGAACTTGCCACTTCACACCAATGAGACAAGACGGGACAGGGTATCATCTTCATAGCAACAACTTTTTGTACTTCAGTCCTAACTTCCAACTTCCGGGCTTTTTGTAGCTGAATATATAATTAGTTGCGTCTAGATATGAACGTTGATAACATTAGTGATAGTGAGATGCTTGCTGCAGTTACATTTCTAGTGATGAATCGTTTGGTTTGTCTGATTCAGGGCTTTGTCCGAGATGCTCCCTTTCCTTCTCTCGGCCGTTGAGCCTCCGGTAACAGTTAGTAAATGTATAAAAAGGATTGTGGGTTATTTTTATAGTAGCTGACTTTACAAGATGACTCCTATACTGGCTGTTGAAACAGGTGACGTCCCTTACGTTGTAAAACCAGCCTCTGGAGACTTGACCAGCTGAATCAGCTGGTTTTAGCTGAGCTGAAACGGGCCGGTTCAGACCGTTGAAACTTTGGTCTACGATGTTCTAAAACGGTTTCATCTTCTCGCAAATCTTTGGTCTGAACTGGGCTTAACACTTGTGATTGTGAAACCTGCAAAAGTATCACTTTAAATCTTGTGCTTACCAGAGATGTGCTCAGAAGTTTCTTGGAAAGAGGTCATTCAGCAAGAAAAAAAACATAAAAAATTAATAATGGACTAAAGTAATCTTAGCCAACAAATGAAAGGGGGGGGGCAGCCCTAATTAAAGTTAAACATTTTGACACAGTTGATCATTCTACTCTTTTGGAACGCCTTGAAAAGTGGCATCAGGGATACTGCCCTCGGCTGGGTCAAATCTTATTTTATGAAATCGGAGAATCTCTGTATGTGCATACTGTGTGTGTCTGAGATCGCGTGGATCGTCAGCCCAGTTTCAGTCAAGGAATACAAACGTTGGAATGCAGCAGCTTCACCTGATGCTACGTCATCGGTCCACAGAGTTATCACTACTTCAGTGTTGCATCATTAAAACACATTTAAAAAGTGGAATATTAAAAAACAATGCAGTCAAACATTAATCCGCACTGTATATCATTATTCTATGCCACTACTGCTTCTCACAACCCTTTGCTGCTCAGAATAAAGAGTCTAGGTGAAGAAGGAAAAGCACTCAAGGCAACAATTCATCGTATGCTCGGAGAGAAGAAAAAGACTAGTGAGGATAGCAAAAGACTTGCTCTGTTGTGTAGTTGATAAGAGTACACTAGGGTAATACTGATCTGTGGGGAGGGAGGTCTCCGCTAATAGTCAATGCCCTGGTCATTGTAATGGGCGCTGTAGTCGTCATGGTAGCCTCCGTGATACTCGTCCTCCGGGAACTCGGCCTGATAGTCACTGTCGCTGATCTCCGAGCCGTTGGTGCCGGTGCCCTGGCTGCCGTTGGCGTGGATGACCGGCTCCGTTGGCGGTGCGCAGTACTTGGGGTCGTAGACCTGCCGCCCCAGGCCGTACACACTCATGCCCTGCTGAGACGCCACCTTGTTGGTGCCCATCTGGAGGGAGATGGTGGAGTTGTCCAGCGGCTGCTGCACCACCTTCTGGTCATAGATGTCTCTGCGGGTACCGGGGGCTGACATGCCCGCCTGCAGGAAACCACAACGCAGCAGAAACCTTACAACATGATGCAGGCAGTGCACATATACTCAGTGGCTGCTACGGAAACCAAAATTTGAGCATTTTAAATTTGGAACAGATGATCGGATTCAAAACCAATTTTTTTTTAAATGATTCCAAATTGGAACAGGTTCTCAATGCTCAATCCTACCCCTTGCATTAATTGCTCTTTTTTATATGCACACATTCTGGATGAATACATTTAAACTAGAGCTGCGCGCTTTGTGGGAAACATTTAGAAACAACATCACATGCGATAAATAAACAGAAATTGAACTGTACACCGATCTGCATTTCAGCTGCTTTCAGTATTCTGCTAAAATATAACAAATTAAACATTGAATATAAAAGGCACCACCACAAAAAGGAATGACAGTTACATTTTAGAGCGCAGTTTTCTACCGGGATTTTCTTTCAACTAACAAAGAAATCTGAGTGTCTTTTTCGCAATGCGTTTATTGTTTATTACAATAAAAAAAATACACACTAGTACACTACTTTTGGCATTTTTTCCAAGAATAAATAAGGTACTACATGTAGTTTAAACCCTTCTTGTTTTCGTCACCTCCTTCTCGTGTCTCTCTCAAACACACTGTCCTTGTCTCTGTCAAATGTTCTACTAGACAACCGGGTTGGGTTTGGGTGTTCTACTAGTATACGTAAAGTTACCGGGTTGGGTTTGGGTGTTCTACTAGTATACGTAAAGTTACCGGGTTGGGTTTGGGTGTTCTGCTAGTATACGTAAAGTTACCGGGTTGGGTTTGGGTGTTCTACTAGTATACGTTAAGTTACCGGGTTGGGTTTGGGTGTTCTACTAGTATACATAAAGTTACCGGGTTGGGTTTGGGTGTTCTACTAGTATACGTAAAGTTACCGGGTTGGGTTGGGTTCTACTAGTATTGGGTTGGGTTTTGTTCTAGTATACAGTTACCCGGTTGGGTTTGGGTGTTCTGCTAGTATACCGGGTTGGGTTTGGGTGTTCTGCTAGTATACATAAAGTTACCGGGTTGGGTTTGGGTGTTCTACTAGTATACTAGTACCGGGTTGGGTTTGGGTGTTCTACTAGTATACGCAAAGTTACCGGGTTGGGTTTGGGTGTTCTACTAGTATACATAAAGTTACCGGGTTGGGTTTGGGTGTTCTACTAGTACACATACAGTTACCGGGTTGGGTTTGGGTGTTCTACTAGTATACATAAAGTTACCGGGTTGGGTGTTCTACTAGTACACATACAGTTACCGGGTTGGGTTTGGGTGTTCTACTAGTATACATAAAGTTACCGGGTTGGGTGTTCTACTAGTATACGTACAGTTACCGGGTTGGGTTTGGGTGTTCTACTAGTATACATAAAGTTACCGGGTTGGGTTTGGGTGTTCTCCTAGTATATGTTAAGTTACCGTGTTGGGTTTGGGTGTTCTACTAGTATACATAAAGTTGCCGGGTTGGGTTTGGGTGTTCTACTAGTATACGTAGAGTTACCGGGTTGGGTTTGGGTGTTCTACTAGTATACATAAAGTTACCGGGTTGGGTTTGGGTGTTCTACTAGTATACGTAGAGTTACCGGGTTGGGTTTGGGTGTTCTGCTTACATACAGTTACCAGGTTGGGTTTGGGTGTTTCTACTACCGGGTTGGGTTTATACTAGTACACATACAGTTACCGGGTTGGGTTTGGGTGTTCTACTAGTATACATAAAGTTACCGGGTTGGGTGTTCTACTAGTATACGTACAGTTACCGGGTTGGGTTTGGGTGTTCTACTAGTATACATAAAGTTACCGGGTTGGGTTTGGGTGTTCTCCTAGTATACGTTAAGTTACCGTGTTGGGTTTGGGTGTTCTACTAGTATACATTAAGTTACCGGGTTGGGTTTGGGTGTTCTACTAGTATACGTAGAGTTACCGGGTTGGGTTTGGGTGTTCTACTAGTATACATAAAGTTACCGGGTTGGGTTTGGGTGTTCTACTAGTTACCGGGTTGGGTTTGGGTGTTCTACTAGTATACATACAGTTACTCGGTTGGGTTTGGGTGTTCTACTAGTATACGTGCAGTTACCCGGTTGCGTTTGGGTGTTCTACTAGTATACATAAAGTTACCGGGTTGGGTTTGGGTGTTCTACTAGTATACATAAAGTTACCGGGTTGGGTTTGGGTCTACTAGTACACGTACGGTTACCTGGTTGGGTTTGGGTGTTCTACCCAAGGGGTACCTACTGCACTTACCAGGGGGTACGTGGAACAATCGCAGGTTAGCTCAATTAACAAAACAAAACTTTAAAAAAATGAAGTTTTGATTTGATTGAAGACGTAGAAGGAAAGGCTTAGAGCAGCACTTCTCAATGTCCGGACCAAGGTCTGCATCCGGACAGAACTTCACCTCATTCCAGACCTTGTGTTATGAATTCAAAACCTTATTATTATTATTATTATTATTATTATTATTATTATTATGTTGTCCTTTTCTTAAAATACATTTGCTAACAAATGACTGGTTTCAAATTATTTACAATTGAAATTGAAGAGAAGGTTGGTTACCAAACAAAGGTATTGTTGTGTATCTGTACAAAAGTTGAGCAGGAAAACAGAATATTATAGTATACTTGAATGTACTGTAAATTATAAGTGAGTTGATTTATTGTTTTTTTAATGCCAATTTTTGGTGTTGCCACTTTTAATTGCCTAATTGCTGCTGAAAGGTGCTGTAGAAATAAAGTTGCCTTGCCTTAAAACCTCAGCCTGTCCGTCAGTCACCAGGGCATAGAAACACTGTCCGCACCTCTGCACACATGTGTGTGTCAGAGCTTTTGGCATTGTTTGATTTGAGTTCAGAGTTCGGTGCCCAACCCTAATTAACAGTCATACCCTGATTGCAATTAAACAATTATGTAATAATTGTTACAGGCCTAGTCACACTAAGTATTCAATTGTTTTGGTCTCCTCTAGGGATTTATTGAAAATAAACAGATCCAATGAGAGCATCATTAGAAGAGGAGTGGGTTTTAACCTGGCTGGCTCCTTTGTTGGTGCCCATCTGCAGGCTGATGGTGGTCTGGTCGTAGGGTTTGTCAGACTGAGTCTTTGGATCATACAGATGTCTTCTGGTTCCATAGGCAGTCATTCCAGCCTGACTCGCACACTTGTTTGTCCCCATCTGAGAACAAAAGAGATAGGATCAAATCCAACCACATATCCGTCTTAGTTAAAGCTATGGTGCGTAGTTTCTGTCCCCCCCATGAGGAATTCCAAGGAGGACACAGAGGATTAAAAAAACATGATGGACTCTTTAGAAGAGGTAAGTTATCTTATTATAATAAAAAATTGTAAAAGAATAGTGCTTTCCACCAGTTGGCCATGGAAAGTGAAAGTGAAGTGAAAAAAACCCTGTCGAAAAATCGGACCAATAAGGTGGTTTCAACTTGTTATTAAGTGTGGACATTACACCTGAATTTAAGAGAGAACACAGCTGGTGCATCAGGTTTCTGTTTCTTTACCTAAAGGCAGTTAGGTATCAGTCATGGAATAGACTGGGCTCCTAAAGCCACCCTATTCTGGCTTTTAATGGAGAGTTTCAGAGTCCCTGCAGGAGAAATAAGACTCTCTAGGGAAAATGTTGAATCTGTTTATTTCTCTGGCACAAACGTGGTTATACTTTAACCATCAGCTCTCAGTGACGTCAGCCTGAAACATAAGTGTGTGTGTTGGCTTTAAAAGCACCCTTCATAGTTACCTGCAGTCCAATGACACACTGACCGGCCTTGATCTTCTCATCGTCGAAATGTCGAGCCTGTTTGTCTGCATATTTCACCCCGATGTCAATCTTTGAGTCCATACCTTTGGTCTTTCCCTAACAGAGAAGACATGCTGGTCAAAGGACTGATGGTACATTCAATTTCAAATGACAATAGAAAATGTGTTCCTCGGTAGACAATGACCCTCTGTACTCTGCCTTTACTCACCATGCTGGCCAGTGCGAGCAGTGTGGTCTGGACTTGAGTCATGTTCCCATTTTCAAACAGGTCATTGGCCTCAAAGATGTCATTGGGCTTTAGGCCAAAGGCCAGGATAGCTTTGATGAAATTCCCAAGGTTTTCCAGCTGCAGAGAGCAATGGAAAAAAGAAGAAGAAAAAAAAAGGAGTGATGGGGGACAGGGAGTCCAACAAAAGCGATGAGGAAGCAACAAAAGCACAAATAAAGCTGTTAGTAGAAAGCAGTGAAAGCTTCATGAATGAATCCACTTCTCCTGTACAGGCCGGCTAAATTGCACGCGTAAGTATCCGGAGCAGATTTTCCAACACTATGCTTCCACTATAAACAATAAAACTGTTGACATTGGCCACAAGAGCAGTGCGTACTATAGTTGAACGTGTGTTGTGTGCGCTGCAGGTGTAGCCGGTTTAAAGACGGTCCGCATACCTTACTCGTGCAATGTAGCCAAAGTGCAGGGGTTTTCCTGATTTACAGAAATCTATACATTTGCCTGTTATTTCTGACATTTTGCCAAAAAGTCCTTAATGTAGGAAAAACCGTTACATGCTGTGACTGGCCCTAAAGGAGTTGTTATTAATGAGCGTGTGCACTGTTTCCAGTCCACAGCAGGTCTCACCTTGTGCCAGTTCAGCTGGGAAAGGTTGATTTTCTTTACCGAACCAGGTTGCAGCTTATTGATCAGTCTGAGAGAGGAAGTAAAACACAACATACAGTGAGGAAAATAAGTATTTGAACATCCTGCTATTTTGCATGTTCTCCCTCTTAGAAATCATGGAGGGGTCTGAAATTGTCATCGTAGGTGCATGTCTACTGTGAGAGACATAATCTAAAAAAAAATAAAATAAAACAAAGTCCAGAAATCACAATGTATGATTTTTTAACTATTTATTTGTATGATACAGCTGCAAATACATATTTGAACACTTGGGAAAATCAATGTTAATATTTGGTACAGTAGTCTTTGTTTGCAATTACAGAGGTCAAACGTTTCCTGTAGTTTTTCACCAGGTTTGCACACACTGCAGAAGGGATTTTGGCCCACTCCTCCACACAGATCTTCTCTAGATCAGTCAGGTTTCTGGGCTGTCACTGAGAAACACGGAGTTTGAGCTCCCTCCAAAAATTCTCTATTGGGTTTAGGTCTGGAGACTGGCTAGGCCACGCCAGAACCTTGATATGCTTCTTACAGAGCCACTCCTTGGTTATCCTGGCTGTGTGCTTCGGGTCATTGTCATGTTGGAAGACCCAGCCTTGACCCATCTTCAATGCTCTAACTGAGGGAAGGAGGTTGTTCACCAAAATCCCGCAATACATGGCCCCGGTCATCCTCCCCTTAATACAGTGCAGTCGCCCTGTCCCATGTGCAGAAAAACACCCCCAAAGCATGATGCTACCACCCCCATGCTTCACAGTAGGGATGGTGTTCTTGGGATGATACTCATCATTCGTCTTCCTCCAAACACGGTTAGTGGAATTATGACCAAAAGGTTCTATTTTGGTCTCATCTGACTACATGACTTTCTCCCATGACTCCTCTGGATCATCCAAATGGTCATTGGCAAACTTAAGACGGGCCTTGACATGTGCTGGTTTAAGCAGGGGAACCTTCCGTACCATGCATGATTTCAAACCATGACGTCTTAGTGTATTACCAACAGTAACCTTGGAAACGGTGGTCCCAGCTCTTTTCAGGTCATTGACCAGCTCCTCCCGTGTAGTTCTGGGCTGATTTCTCACCTTTCTTAGGATCATTGAGACCCCACAAGGTGAGATCTTGCATGGAGCCCCAGTCCGAGGGAGATTGACAGTCATGTTTAGCTTCTTCCATTTTCTAATGATTGCTCCAACAGTGGACCTTTTTTTCACCAAGCTGCTTGGCAATTTCCCCGTAGCCCTTTCCAGCCTTGAAGAGGTGTACAATTTTGTCTCTAGTGTCTTTGGACAGCTCTTTGGTCTTGGCCATGTTAGTAGTTGGATTCTTACTGATTGCATGGGGTGGACAGGTGTCTTTATGCAGCTAACGACCTCAAACAGGTACATCTAATTTAGGATAATAAATGGAGTGGAGGTGGACATTTTGAAGGCAGACTAACAGGTCTTTGAGGGTCAAAATTGTAGCTGATAGACAGGTGTTAAAATACGTATTTGCAGCTGTATCATACAAATACATACATAAAAAATCATACATTGTGATTTTTTCAGACCCCTCCATGATTTCTAAGTGGGAGAACTTGCAAAATAGCAGGGTGTTCAAATACTTATTTTCCTCACTGTATCGGAAAATATTATATCAACTAAATATTATATCAACTATCTATCAACTATGGAGCAGGGCTGCACGATATGTGGTAGATATGCGATAACAGATATTTAAGTCTACGTTCAGTGTTCTGCTGTTCTGCAAATTGCTTGGTCAATTAAAAACAAATGAGAGGAAAATATCTGAACATTGAATTGAACATTATAAGGCACCTCTAAAAAAAAATGACATTGCATGCTTTTAGAGTGCAGTTTTCTTCAAAACTTCTTTGAACTAATACAAAAATCTGTATGTGAGCGTCTTCGCGAAATGCTTCAGCCTTTCAAGCTGTGTTTATTGCGGCAGTTGATATCGCTTAGACAATAATAATTTTAAAAATGACATATTGTGCAGCCCTACTAATGAGGATACATTTTAGTTCATGTTTTCCCATCAAACCAGGAGTATTCAAAAACATTTATTTGTAAAAACTTTGGTACACACACACACACACACACACACACACACACACACTTACTCGCAGAGGATGACTCCATCCTTCAAGCCTTTCTGGAAGTTCTCGCCGATAGACATTCCTGTCACCTCCTCAATCCAGAAACGAAGCTCCTCCTCTTTTTGTGTGTCATATTTCTGAGCAATCTGAAAGGAAAGACATTGTTGTGCTACAGGGTAAGAGCATCGATATAAAAGACAGATGAAAGCACAAAAACGGGAGAATAAAAGCAGCAACCAGTAAGGTTAATTACAAGTCATAGGTCTTTTATCAGCAGCTGCTTTGCATATTAAACGAGCCTGGCTCCCATTTGGGTGGTCTTACTTTGTACGTTATCAGCTCTTAAAGATCTGGGGGGGGAATTTGAAATTTGACTAACAGACTAATAACATTGTTAAAATGAGCTTTTTCCAGCTACGTCTCCTGGCTGAAGTCCTTCCTACACAGGCGCCATCTTGAGAAGGCAATTGTGGCCTTTATTAGTTCAAGGCTGGATTACTGTAATGCACTTAATGTTGCCCTCAATCAAACCTCTATTTTCCTGCTTTCAAATAATGCAAAATGCTGCTGCTCGCTTATGAACGAATGCCTCCAGGCATGCACACATTACCCCTGTTTTTTTACAGCCCCCATTGGCTCCCAGTGCGGTTCACAATTAAGTTGGAAGATTTTAATGTTTATCGTCTCTGTTGGATATTTTAATCCTTTGCCAAAACAACAGGCATTTCAGTTATCCTATTAACTGGTTTGAGAAGTCCCAAGGTGGACGTACAAACTGCGGAGTGATCACGTTTTTGCAGTTGCTGCCCCGAGACTTTGGAAACAGTTATTTCCTGACATCCGCACTATAACAGACGCAGCTCACATTTATTTCAAATGGCTTTTAATACATAGTACCGTTGGGGAATTTTCTGTTCTTCTTGCTTTTATGTAGGCTATTTCTTTTTAGATTTTACTGTCTGTTATGCTTTACTGTTGTTACTTCATGATGTGCTTATACCAAGCGTGTGCACGTTACTTGTGGCACAGAGTGTGGTGGTAACAGGGGAAGGACACATTACCCCCCGTCCTCCGCAAACAGGTATTTTGCTTTTAAGTTAATGCAAAAACACTAGGCACTCAGCAATTAATTGCAGATATTTGACTATAACAGGCTACTTTAACATCTCAAACAGACAGTAAGAGAGTATGGCTGAGTTTAATACACCGTCAATGCCGCCAGATGAGACAGTTCAGGAAGAAAGAGAGGGTCAGTCTGAGAGTCTAACCAGAGATGGGTGAGCAATAATACTGGTCACTAAAATATTGAGAATTAACCTAATAAGTAAGTAACTGGCTTTGAGCCAGCATGGCCCAAAAGCAATAGCTGGCTCACGTGCACTCCTGGGCCACGTTCAACCCCGACAAAACGTGGCAAAACCTTTTTTTTTTTTTACTCAAATGACATTGCATTGAACACGTGTCAGAGTTACTGCAGGGGGCCCACCAAATTGTTATGTTTTTTTTTTTTAATTTTACAGAAAAATATTACAGAAAAATACATTGCACATCTATAACGTGATTTACGTGCGTCGGAGGGGGATAAATAAGTCAAAGAAAGCAAATAAACTCCCGCACACTGTCTAACTTGCAAATAATAGCAGGCAGCGTTTTGGTACCAGACCATCATCGGGTGAATGAAGGGAGGTTCTTTGCAACTTTTGAAAGTTTTTTCAAAAATTAAATTGTCTTAACATGAATCCAACAAATCATTAGCAAATATGAATCAGCATATTTGTGAAAAAATAACACACTGATGATAGGCTTAATGGCATACAGGTAAGGTCGCCATCCACACATTCAGTACATACAGTTCATCCTAAAAATTTACAGTGCCACATGTATGTTTAAAATTCAAACATGATTTATAAAATCATGCCGACAATTATTTAATAGCTTAGTATTCTATGGCCAGTTTAAAGGCTTCAGGCCGCCAAACGTTATTGTAGGCCCAGTTTAATACGCAACTTAATTTTATACAACATATGTTGAAGGGGGTCCCTGCTCTGTCTCTCTCTCAGTTAAGCGGTGCTGGGCCCGAGCGGACGGAAATTTTATATAAAGCAGGGGAAAAGTCTGACAGTGGTGCTATGGTAAACAGTTCAATCATAATCTTCCCATTTGCTCCTCTCATCTCCTAACATTTAAATGTTGGCGGCCTGTGCATAAACATCCCACAGATACTTCATCCACAGCGGTGCAAAGAGTCCACACGACAGAAACCATCTGTTGTCCATCTCAGAGCAGTTTTCCCCCAGCCTGGGGACAGAAACGCAACCGGAAGTGCATTTTCAGAAACGCCGGGTACAATCATTCATTCATTTTTATTTTTCCTATTTCGCGCAGGTAAATGATGTAAATGAATACAAAATGTATACAAAATGTGATGATGCCCGACACGCTTTATGAAGAAGAATGCCTTAAGTTTTAAATTAAGCATATGACCCACTACGTACATGTATCCATGTGTCATGTTGACAACGTGACATCAGACTCAGAGAGAGGAGCTACGAGAGGAAAGAAGCGCGTAGTCAGAAGAGCAGCACAATGGCCGTGTGTGGGCACAGTGACAGTATTTTTTAAAAAATCAAATCAAATTAAAGTCCCGGGGACGACCAGGGTTCTAACTGAGTACAATGCCAGCATTGCTCCATCTTTGGATGTTTTTTGATTGAAAGCCCCCTAGTGGCAGAACGTGACAGATAGGTGTGTTTGGGGGCCTTGGCTTGAAGACAAAACATTTTCCACTAAGTGATTTGTCCTTTGTGTCAAAAAAGGGCCGTTTAATTTCTGCTGCAGTCAATCACTGATCCTTCTTCCACTGAAACCTGCCAGCAACCACATCAGACACAAGTAGGGCTGCTTGACTATGGAACAAATCACAATCCCGCTCAGTTTGGTCCACATTAAAATCACTATTTAACATGATTACTCATTGTCTGTTTAAAAGATGTTGCAATTATTGAACTTGAAAAACAGTGAAAATAAGTTAAAGGCCCTGAACACCCACACAGGTGTTTATAGTTAATGTGGCTAATTGGGCCTTTTCCAGGACTGTGTGAGTGTGTATAGACTGAGTGATTGACATCTTCCTGAGCACACTGTTAAGGCTTTGACACACCAACCAAAAAGTGCCTTTGAACACACCGAAGCAACGCCGACTTGAGCGGACGATCTGCGTGAGACATAATACATCTCCATGACAGCAGGCGGCGCTCATCTGTATTGGCGCACAAAAAATTTAAACCGGCAGCTGGTTGAACGAAACGCGTCACGTGGGTCTGGATTCCCCGGAATTTCAAAACCGACCATGATGGCGGCTTGTTCGTAATACGATCTCATAGTTTACGAAAACATTTTAAGCGACAAATAGGCCGTGCAGTTACTGAATCTGTCTTCATTTCAGATTGACAAAGGTAAGTTTAAAAGATGTTCGTCAGATTTTGAGAGGCGTTCGTCTCGCTCATCACACTCATTTCCGGGTTAGCACTCCAGCAATCCAATTTGTCATTGAGTCCGACTGCCCGCACGCCGATTCAACAAGTCAAATTGGCCCAAATAAAGGCAAACAGCTCCTCTGACTGACGATGGCATGGAACCCACCGAACAGACTCGAGTCACCAACGCCCCCAGACTGTCAGACAGCCAATTATAGGGTTGGTGTGTCAGCGCCTGTAGTGTTGTTGCACCTGTTAGGGCAGGACAAATGACACCATTGTCATCCTTATTGGTAGAAAAGATGTGTTACCTAATAAATTCCCATCATATCTTCGGCCCACCTTAAACAGGAGCAGAGTCGAATCAGCCAAAATAACTGAAATCACCTGTGTGGCTGTTCAGAGGCTTTAAACAAATCAGTGAAAACACCTAAAACTGTGAAATTTCCCTTAATACTTTTCCTGTTTGAACAGACAAAATAAGAGTTTGCTTGTAAAAATAATGTGCAAAAATAATATTTTTTCTTGATTAAAGTGTTTTTAGGAGCCAAAATCATAATTGTGATTCAAATGTCAATTAACTGTACAGCCCTGTGTAATGCACAGTCCAAACCTCGGCTCGCTGTCATGTAAAGAACAGACAGATATTGGAATCTTCATTTTCCCTCTCCTCCCCCATTCTGCTTAAAAGCCAAACAGGATGTTGTGCTCCAAACTGTGACACAGTGGACAGTCAGAGTTCAAGGTTGGATCTTCTCTGCTCATATTAATGTCAGGGCTGAAAGCTGAGGAACTAATGTGAGCTTTTTGTCTGTGGAGTCTGACATTACCAGAAGAAGACACACACACACACACACACACACACACACACACACACACAGAGAGGACAGTGAGCTAGAATGATAGAGAGGGGAATTTTTTTTTCCTCTTCATGTCTCCAGGCAGTTATTTTCAAAGGAAGATTGCCAAGAACTTTCTGGAAAAAGAAAAAATACAGCATTGGAAAAAGGGATCCAATTCTTTTGGTGGAACCATTAAAACTGATCTGCTGAGGAAAAAATCTGGAAGGTCACGATTTGAGCCAGCTGGAAGTTAAAACAAAAAAAAAAAAAAAAAGAAATACCTCTGTACCCGAAAGCATTTCCTGATGACAGCACAAAACTGCCCGCAGTTCAAAATAGGTTCAATGAAGTCAGTGCTACTGTCTAACACACTCTTAAGAATGCACAGAATGTAGTCTGAGCCGGTCTCAGTCGGGAATTCAGCTACACATGGGCCAACCAGGGTGATAGGTGAAGTTAACCGAAACACTTCTCAACGTGAAAACAAATATCATCCAACCGCAGCGGTCAGTCAGCATGAAGCTGATTGGTGTCCGTCACACCATAGCCCTGAGCGAGTAGTGAACCGAGGCTGAGCAAACAGAGAGAGGCTGCTATTCATTAATATACAACCACCTCTGAGCTGTAGAAACACACAACATACCACATACTGTGGTGAGAGGAGCCACGTCATCAACTGGGAGGACAAAGAGAAAAAGCACAGGCAACAAGTCAGAGTTTCAGAAGAGAAGAAGAAGAATAGATTTAGGGTTGCAATATCGTTTCATCTGCCAATGAACAGTACAAGTCTTTTTGACTGTTTAGTCCAATGGTTCTTAAAACTTTTTTTCAATAATGTAAACCCTGTGTAGGGATGGGCGACTGCCTTAAAATAAGGAACAGACACTGTACTGAAAATACTTTTTATGAAGTTTCTTACCTCCAGGCTATTGTAACACATTTTGTTCTCTTAATGAAATGAAAACTGGTGTCTTGTTAATAAAGGAATGGATACTGTGAATTAGGGAAATACCAGTATTAGGCATGGCTTTTTTCAGCGCTGCTAACATTCTAATTGTCCGTTATATGATGAATTATCAGGCTGTTGAAAGGCTCAACCACCGCTCCGTTGTAGCGGCATAAATTCAAACCAAGTCAAAATAATGGATGTTGCACTGGTCTTTTTCACCTGCTCCTCCGTTTCGCTTTCAGTCACGTTTCCTCAAGATGACCATGATGCAGCTCAGCCGGTTGCAGCTCGTGGCTCTAAATTCTCCAGGTAGATTGCATCATCAATCAATCATCATATTGCAATAGTGCAATATAATTAAATCTCTGTCATAGCCCAATTTTTTATCGTTAATATTGCATATTGTTTCTACTGCCCATTACTACCCATGTGCAATATTGCAATATAGAGTCAAGTACCCCCTAACCAGCTCAAAACATTTTTGGTAGAGATAGGGCTGGGATGGTTACCGCATTACTGTAATACCATGTGCCAGTACTGCGGCGATGACGTCATCATCGCCATTACTGAATTTTTATTTTATTTTTACTTTTTAATGGTGGAAGTTACAGGAGAACAGATATCGTGTGATATGAAATACATTGTGTAGTTATCCTCATCGACTGTCTTCTATCCTACATTCAAGGAGAGAAAAACAAACTTGAGTTGCTCGTCACTTCAGCTTTGTAAATGAGGGTGGACAGTCCCATTGAGCTGGGGTGGAGGTGGACAGTTGAGTTTCAGACTGCATGCACGTTTTGTAGCCTAAACAGAGCAGCTTATTTCGGTTATATGAGACAGAGAGCAACAAGTTAGCGGACTGCGGAGTCGCCCTCTCTTCTCTCTGCCTGGTCAGCTGCTGAGACCGCTGTGCTGCGAAGCGTCTGCAAACTGGGGGGGGGGGATTATACTCAGTAAATGTAATAACTTTTTTTCTGCCTGTCTGCAAGATTACGACATTGTTCAACATGGTCAGTTATTTTTAGTATAATTGTTTCGACCACGGTTGACAACTCTGGGCTAACCCACCAATTCATCAGTCACGTTAACTGTATAGAGAGACAACTAATCTAATGGTGATTTAGCTAGATAACACACCCCTGTTTGACTGCCTCAGTCTCCGGGCAGTGTAAGGCTTCAGTCGGGATGAGAGCTGACAACAGCCCCGGCCCGGGGACACATCCACAGTCAGCCTCCAGGCAGCTAGCAACCAACCACTATCATTACAGCCCCCGGTCCGGGGACAAATCCACAGTCAGCCTTTATCCAGCTAGCAACCATCCATTACCATTACAGCCCCGGTCCGGGGACACATCCACAGTCAGCTAACAGCAGTTTACTGAACCGTCGGGAAACAGACCCAGGCACCAGAGTCAGAACAGCGGCCATTTGTGACTTTACATCTCCGTTACCATTACCGATTCAGGTATTGGTCAGCAAAAAATGGTATCAAACCATTCAAACCATCTTTAATTTAAAAAGAAATGATGATTTTTTGGAGCCCCAGTGCCAAAGGCCCTAATGAAACAGAAGGAATTATTAGTCCTTTCTTTCTGCAAATGAATCACCTTGTTAAGGGGATTACCATACTCAAAAACTCACCAAATTTGTCAGTCGCATCAAGTCAAGTTTCTGATTCAGTCTATAAAATGCCACGACACAGCCTTTTGCAATTTCCTAAACACGAGGGCAGGTTCAGTTTCAAGTACTTGTAGTACATTATTTTTCACTGCGTATTTATGTATTGGTTGATTGTGCTAGTTGGGGATGATTAACTCCACCTGTGCTGTATATAATTAAACCCCCTACAGTATGTGTGGAGTAGGATTGGGCATCAAGAAACCGGTTACAATACCAAAGGAATTGTTTGATTTTTGGTTTAGAATCCAATCATCGGTTCCACATTTAACACAAGTAACTAACTAAGTTTTGGTTTCCGTAGCGGCCAACGGTACTTCGAGGCACTGTTGCAGCCACGGAGCACAGTAAGCGGCACTCTAAAGTGTGGCTTTATTTTATGTCAAAAAAGCCCAGTAAAACTGTAAATGTCCATTGAATAAATAAAAATGTTTTTTTGTTATCCACATATCTTGTGTCTACTCCACCGGTTAAAGAATCAAAATCAAAAATCAATAATAACTGGAATCAAAGGAAAGAATCAGAATTGGAACCAGAATTGTTCAAATTAAAACGATGCCCAACCCCAGTATGGAGTATTGTTTGTAATTTCCTATACACATGATGAAACCCGCCAAAGCGCCTATTGTGTGGCAATAAATACTGAATTGGAATGCTGTCCTAGTAACTTTATAACTATTAGATTTTAGGATCCAACAGCCAGCCCTCAAAGCATAAGTGTTTATGTGAACCAGTCCTATTTTTCTAAAACACTAGGTTACATCTCTGTGTCTTGTTTTATTCTCCCGAGAGCCCAGAACAAACAGAAAAATATCAATTTAAACTTATGGAACACCTTTAGCCTGCAGCAGACAGGAAAATCGTACTTGTACAACTTAAGAACAACTTATAGTTGCCGATTTGAGGATAGCCACTCTGCTCTCACCAATGTGTTGAACACGACTAGTCTGGATCAACGGAAGTACATTTCCAGAATGAAGTTGGGCTTTGAACCTCAGCTTATGCTCTCTGTGTCTCATAACGTCATTCCAGGAAATACCTTCGCGCTTGCAAGTTACATGCTATCCCCTATCCCAGAATGTATCTGAGGTGTAGCCAGACCTTAATCCACAGCATTGCGGAGATAGAGCTGACAACGCGAGACTAACCAAGACTTATGGCCTTAAGCGAACCCCCCTCCTTCCACACATTTCTAACAGCATAATTATGGGGGTGGTTGTTCAGACTGAAAACAACAAGGGGGCTGTGCGTTTTAAAGCACTCAGTGAGACATGAAACACAATACTGGAAGACCAGTTTTAGTATTAGATCTATGAGTTTGAAGGTTTATAAAACCATGAGAAAGGTTTTCACATTGGTTACGTTGTCTCTCATCACAACAATCACGAGGTAAAGCAGAACAACTGCTTTCCTATCACAAAGTAATCAGTCAGGAATGTGTTCTTGCATTACAGTAATTCCACCACACTTTTTTTTTTTTTATTGACACATGACGTTGCCTGCATCACCATATTAAGGCTGTAAATGATAAAGATGTCCTGGGGTTGGGCAATAGCCTCAGGAAGAGAATATTTCTTGCGAAGCATCCCAGTGACTGAGTAATCAGGGCAGCCCCCACATCCCACAACAGTACTGATCATCAGAACTCCGATGTCAGCACATTACTTGGGAACTGCTATGATTTGCCATCAACACTGTGCTTCCCATCAGTGGGAGGGCAAATGTAAACAACAGACCATGACAAGTACAGTATCTGATGTAGAAACAACAACAAGTATCCGGTGAATGCTTGAGTAGTTTGTACAAAGTGTTCTCCGACCACATATGAAATCAAAAGTGTTTATAGCCTTGCTGAATGGCCTACACTCGGAGGGGAAGTAAAAAGTAGGCATGGGCCGATAAAAACGATTTCAAGGTATACCGCGGTTTAAAAAAGGTTATGAGTCTTCAAGGAAAATAAAGTGCAGTTTAGAAATCCTGGAAATCCTTAATAATATTGCAACCGGTTGTAGATAAGAAAAGTGCGAAGAGTGAGTAACAACTGAGAAAGAAAAATAAACTGAGTGAGGTACAAAACCCAGCAGACTTTCTTCCCTCCACACAGCTGGCCAATCACTGCATGAAGCGGGTGTGAATGCCAGATTTTTGGTTTCGGAAAAGATACAGAAATGGAATGTACAGTAACTTTGTTTTTATTTTACTGTAAGAACGGTACTTCTTTGTTTGACACTTGTTTATGCTACTTGTACACTTATCTATCTCTGCTCCTGTCATTGCTGTGGCAAACCGCAATTTCCCCACTGTGGGAAATAAAAGGTTTTCTTATCTCATCTTATCTTTTAATCCATTGTTAGAAAGCAATTCAGAGTACACTGGCAGCTTAAACCCTTCCCTTTTCACCACGGACACCAACTGTTTGAACCCCTCCCCACTGGCATGAGGCTACTGCGCGTCATCAGGACCAAAACATACCAACATAAAAACAGTTTCTTTCTCTCAGCAGTCAACCTTGCCAACAAGGCCCCGGACTCCCACTGACTATAGCCGCTTTCCAACCAGAGAGATTTTTGCAGTTCTTAGAACATCACGTTCATAGATTTTTTCTCACATTCTGACTGGACCAATTTGGGGATTATTAAGTTCCTCTGACCGCAGTTCCTGTAACTCTTTCAGCTCGTACTTCAGGTTTGACCTAGGTCGTTAGTAGCATCGCAATATTTTCCATCAAGAATGGATCTTATATATATATATATATATATATATAATATCCATGCAAGTCTCTTCTGAAGGCTCATCTCTAGTCTGCTCTCCGCAGGTATATAAAACCCAAAAACTTTACTAAGAGGCCAAGAGTTGCACAAAGCTGCAAAGCTGGGTTTAAAAATATCTTGAAATAATTTTTTTAAGTTGAACCCAGTCTAACAATTGAAAAGAACATTATCACGTTTCAAGAACTATCAATGATAACTAGCAATATCAAAAAAAATTAAGGGCAACTGATTTACAGTTCTGTGATGCTCTTAAATATTTAACCAGTTTCTCAACTTATCTTGGGTTTTTTACAACACATTTTCTGTTCAATTACATTAATGTAATTTATTTTATGTTCTTTAAAGTGTAACTTAACAGCAGCTGAAAATTACACTTATATAGTATCTACACTGTTGTTGGTTGCTAGCATGTTGTTTCTAATATTCCAATGCATCTTTTGTATCTACTTTTGGCAGTGTGGTACTTTATTCCACTTATTAAACAGAACATTTTTACCAGTTCTAATCAGCAGCAAATGTTCCTCCCTGATGTAGTTTAGATTTACGGTTTCTATTTTGGCCAAATTCCCTGTCATATTAACAACCAAATCCAAATTAAATCTATACCGAGTTTCCTGCAGAAACTTTGCGTAGCAGAGAAGATCAGCAACCTAGATCCACACACATGGATCTCACCCATTAGTATTTACTATGTGATGTGGCACGTCTGTTCTTTTTACCTGAGGGTTATTGTTTAATATTATTTAAATGTTAACGATGTTTAGCAGAGGTGGTCTCCACTACTATAAAACAGATTTTACAGAAAGTAAAAAAACAAACAAAAAACAAAACAACAACAACAGAGCGTATAGGACTTTCCTGCACTGAGCATACATGTGATAACTACTTGAGAGGTTCTTTTAAAACGTTACTCCTGCAAGTATGTGTGAATCAGAATCCGTTTTATGGCCAAATATGTGTACACGTACAAGGAATGTGACTGCAGTTTGCATTGCTCACAATAGTACCCAGTTCCAGTAGACATGTAGAAATTGCATGACAGAAGAACTTTTTAGTTCAAAGTTGTTTTGTTTTTGACAAAATCGGTCCTAAAAAATACTTTTAACAAAATGGCACCGGTGACAAAACAATTCCTAATTGGTGTCTGAACCAATAATTAAAAAAATAATAAAAAAGCGCAAAAAGAGTACATTAAAGACTGGCTTCTTAACTGCTAAGGCTATATAGTGAAATGTACAGTATAGGATCCCTTTATAATGTAATAACAATACCTAATAACCATAACTTATGTTACCCGTCAATTGCTGTTAAACGATGAAAACAAGAAGGGTATTTTACAATAACATGAATGCACCATGAGTTTACGAGTTGCAATTGAATGCACCATTAAGTCCCGTCAGTGTCATTGTATTTTAAATCAGTCCTAATGGAAACCAGGCCACCTTCAGATACAGTGGGGCTTGAAGGTTTGGGCACCCCAGGTAAAAAATGTTATTAATGTGCATAAAAAGACAAGAAAAGATGGAAAAATCTCCATAAGGCATCAAATGACAGATTAGACATTTGTATAATATGTCACAAGAAGTTAGATTTTATTTCCATCATTTACACTTTCAAAATACCAGAAAACAAAAATTGGCGTCTGCAAAAGTTTGGGCACCCTGCAGAGTTTATAGCATGCACCCCCCCCTTTGGAAAGCTGAGACCTGACAGTGTTATGGATTGTTCTCAATCATCGTCTGGAAAGACCAGGTGATGTCAATCTTAAGGTTTTAAATGCCCAGACTCATCTGACCAACAATCAGCACCATGGCTTCTTCTTCTAAGCAGTTGTCTAGAAAACTGAAACTGAAAATAGTTGACGCTCACAAAGCAGGAAAAGATAGCAAAGCGTTTTCAGATGCAAATATCCTCTGTTTGGAATGTAATTAAGAAATGGCCGTCATCAGAATCATAGGAAGTTAAAGCAAGATCTAGGAGACCAAATACTTGGACAAATATTGTCTTCCTGGAAGAATCATCAGAAGAAAACCTCTTCTACATCCTCACCACAAAAATCAGCGTTTGAATTTGCAAATGAACGTATAGACAAGCCTGATGCATTGTGGGAACAAGTTCTGTGGACTGATGAGGTTAAAATAGAACTTTTTGGCCGTAATGAGCAAAGGTACGTTTAGAGAAGAAAGGGCACAGAATTTAATGAAAAGAACCTCTGTCCAACTGTTAAGCATGGGGGTGGATCAATCATGCTTTGGGGTTGTATTGCAGCCAGTGGCACAGGGAACATTTCACGAGTAGAAGGAAAAATGGACGCTAACTTGATTCCATCTGTGAAAAAGCTGAAGTTAAAGAGATGATGGCTTCTACAAATGGATAATGATCACACCTCAAGATCCACGTGGATTACATCAAGAGGCGTAAACTGAAGGTTTTGCCATGGCCTTCACAATCTCCTGACCTCAACATAATTGGAAATCTATGGATAGACCTTAAAAGAGCAGTGCGTGACAGACAGCCAATACATCTCAAAGAATTGGAAGACTTTTGTAAGGAAGAATGGGCGAAGATACCTCAAACAAGAATTGAAAGACTCTTGGCTGGCTACAAGAAGCATTTCCAAGCTGTGATACTTGCCAAAGATGGGGGGGGGGTACAAGGTATTAACTCCGCAGGGTGCCCAAACTTTTGCAGACACCATTTTTTTTTGTTTTCTGTTATTTTGAAAGTGTAAATGATGGAAATAAAATCTAAGTGACATATTATATGAATGTCTAATCTGTCATTTGATGCCTTTTGGAGAGTTTTCCATCTTTTCTTGGCTTCTTTATGCACATTAATACAAATTTTTACCTGGGGTGCCCATAACTTTTGAGCCCCACTGTAGATGAAAACTCCTTTTTTATAATAAGTCACAAATATGATAATAAACAACATTAAGGTAGGCCTTGATGATCCATCTGTTAGGTAAAGGTTTATGTTCCAGCTCTGTACTGTTGTCCTTCACAACTGTTTGACTTAACTTCCCTAGCAGCTCTGCACACACAAACACAATCAAACTGTTTGCTTGAAACGACAGCCAGACGCCACAGGCACACTGACCATAAAGGAGGAGAAACAAACAAACGCTTCAGGATGGGGGTTTTAAAGAAGTTGAAGGATTCAGTCATTATACAATACTGATTGGTTGTTAGTATTTTTGAGAGCACTATTTTGCTGCCTCATCAAAATTTTGAGATTGACGTGGAAACGTGTTGGTTCTTCATGAACCAACAAGTTTCATTCTTTTACATTTCAATGTGTGTGTGTGTGTGTGTGTGTGTGTGTGTGTGTGTATGTATGTATGTATGTATGTATGTACACACACACACACACACACAGTATATTTCTTTCTGATCAAACAATCATTACACATTCAAAAAAAGGTAGTGTCATCACTCAGGTCACAGTGTTAGTGAAGAGTTACAGCATTGAGAATGAAAAACACTGTAACAAAAACTAACAATTGAGATAAACTTCTGTTAGTAAAAAACAGCAACATAGTGACGGAAATGAGACCAAGTTATGTAACCCATTACTAAAAGCAGTGGTTCAACATCGGCAATACTCTTCTACTGTATCCATTTTGCAAGATAATGTGGCTCATATAGAGTAGGATTTACTGTCCATATTTACGATAAACTAAATTTACGTTTTTTTCAGCATTACATAAGTTTTGATATTTATAGTGTACAAATAACTTACTCTTATTTTTCTGTGTATTTTCTTATCTGTTCCACTTGAGCTGCTGTAACCTGGGAATTTCCCCAGTATGGGATGGATCAGTAAAGTCTATCTTATCTTATAACCGTTCCATCAAGCTAGTCAAACACATACAGTACGTGCATGTTTCTTCTCCTGAAAACTCAGCCTAATCAAATCATCACCGCAAGACCTGGTACTCCTGTTCGCCATGACACGGAGGCTCTGTACCAACTTTGGCGAATATTGGTCCTTAGAGTCGTCGGGGGCAACTCGGGCCGGGGAAAGCTTGGACCCTGTTCTAGGTCCCGAGCGCCTACAGTGGTAAAGGCACTATTGAAACTGAAGGAATTATTATTATTATTATTATTATTATTATTATTATTATTTGTATTTAATGTGTATCAGTTATCTGATGATACTAACAGGCAGCGTCGCGTATTTTATGCCCAAGCTAAATCCTGGTAAGAAAATTCCACATGAGCACATGACGTCAAAATTAGTCTGTTTGACCTTTGTATGGTATTCGGGTCGAATTGAACCATTTAAAATTTTTACAATGAAAAATGGTACAAATAAATTTTTTCTACCTGAAAATCGATGGCCTTACCTTATTTTCTGTGATAAACATGTATTCCTGACTCAATTCAGAAAAGTTATTCTGGATATGACTACTTGTGTTTTTTCCATAGATTTTTAACATGAATTTTAACCTTATGACAAAAAAATGATTCCCACTTCCATTTTTAATTGTGTGCTAGTAGAGACTGATTGCATTCCCTCAACATATATGTTATCTCAATTGTTTGAAATTGAGATAAAGACAATATTTGTTAACAGATTATGAAGTAAAATTTTATTTCAGAATTGTTTTTAAAACCCCAAATAAGTCACGGGTCAATATGACCTGAGGGATACGAGAGGGGCCCGAAAGTGAAGACAATGCAAGGGTTAAAGCATATTGCACTCCTTTGTATACAGCTCCCTTATGGACTAAGTTTAAAAAGGCAAGCATGCAGAAGCTTAAGTTGCTTATAGTGACTGTATGAGGATGCTGCTCAACAAACCCAGGTGCTCCAGTGCAAGCGACCTGTTTTGTAATGCAGGGGTCAGCACCTTCCTGGCATTATTGAGGAGTCTGATCTACAAATTCATTTTTTGCCTGGATGTCTCCCAGAACAGCATTGTTATGCTGCTGGCAAATCCTAGGTTTAGTGCCATACAATACCAAATCATCACTGTGGAAACACTGGTACAAGTGTCTTTTATAGAAATGCAGTATTGTTGTTTCTTGTTTTTATTTCTCTGTATAAGTTTATCTTTCTCTTGTATGGTGTATGTCATGTCTGTGTCTTCTGAATGGATGTTCAGTCTGGCAATAAAGTTGATCAAAGATGAAGTTGATGTATTTTCTTATCTGTTCTGCAGCATTTGAGTAGCTGTAAAAACAGGGAACTTCCCAGTGTGGGATCTATGAAGTATATCTTATCTTATACTTGTTCCATCAGGCTTGTAAAACAAATAAGTGCATGTGTTTCCTCCTAAGGAGAAGAAGACAACAAACTGGCAGAGCGGGATGTGTCACTCACCACAGAGAGCTGTTTAAAAGCTGTGGGCTGAGCCAACATGCTGAGAGACTTGTTGTAGAGAGCTCACGTACTGAGGCATGAATATTTTTAGTGGCAATACTGTGATGATACACAGGCGCCAAGTATCAATCTATTATTATATATGTGTTAGTTGGTTTGTCTGCTTGACAATCGCATTTTGCAACAATAAACTTAAAGTGGTATGAACAAACAGAGAAATGTTTCTTTTTAGATGAAACAGAGCTCTCTCTCTCTCTCTCTCTCTCTCTCTGTCTCTCTCTAGCTAAAAATGGAATGATTATTACATGGTAGTAATCCACCACTAAGGAGTTATTTTAATGAGTTCGTTTTACCCTGCCAGTAAATTACTGGTTCACAATTTCTGTATATTTATTACTCACAACCTAAAATTAGGTTTACAAGCTTGGAAGTATCTCTGAGTACAAAACCATATTTATAAAGATATCTAATTTAAATTATAGATATAAAAGAAATAATTTGAATAACCCTTTGAACCAGAATATCCTGTCATTTGTAAAAATCTTACTTTACTTTTGGATTTACACTTTTCCCCAAAAAAAAGAAAGAGCTGGCTTGTACCTGAAACATACAGTGTGTCTACTACACAGGCTACAAAAGAAGTGAAAAGTGAAATGCAGTGGGGTCCTCATCAAGGGGTTTCTGCTGAAGGATTTCAGGAATGTGATGTATGCAGCTCGGAGAGGAGCATGGACTACTGATCACACCACATGCAATGGAACCCAGATGGGCCCCTGCCCGACCTCCTCCTTTTATGGAAGTGCACTCTTTGACAGAGGAAACTGGGCCATGATAGAAAACCAGAGTCATTACGCTTTACGGACAGATTTAGAATACAGATGCTTCCAAATAGAAAAGAGGAATTTAAATCTTATCAAAATGTATTTTATTAATATGTACCCCAGGGTTTCCCCCAGAAAAGTTGTTAAGCTCGGTGGTGAGAGCCCAGCTGGGACCAGACAGAGCCTGGTGGCAGTATTAATATAGAGCCCATATTTCTGTAATAACAGAACCATGGACGGATGTGTGAAATTAAGAATTTAAAAAAGCTACAACACAGACTCCATCATAATTAAGTCAGTGCCAGGAGCTAACTGGAGATATGAAAATCTGACTATGTCTAATTTTCCAACCGAGCCCCAATGTAACTGTAGTTTAAAAAACATCATAAAAATACATTAAAAAGATAATTTCCCGAGACTTAGGCCTGGTGGGGGACAACTAGGCCTGGTGGGCCACCATTTTTAAATACACTGGGGGAAACCCTGTATCTACCTCCAAGCTGTCTGTGGTACTTTAAATGGAAGGATAACAAAGGATAAAATACAAAGAGTGGACATGCATGTGATTTACACAAACCTTTCCAGCATTTCTCCATGTCTTAAGTCATTATTGTAAATCAAGTATTATTTACTATCAAAACATACCATGGAGTTTTGCATTGGCAAATATATTTTTTGCAAGTATTTCCACTTCTATATTATCTGAAGGCTCTGTTAAACTTGCTCTGTTTATACTACATTAGGTGACGCACAAGTGGATGTGTTAACATATGCAGCCAGCAAGTATACTACATACATACATACAGTCCGTGGTGAACAAACAACCAAATGTAACCAACGCCACTACTTTGCTTCTAGCATGTGGAAGAGATGGGAGGGGGACAGCACTGATTACACAGAGGTGGACCAGAAACCACCTGAACTGTCATAAGACAGCCTTCAATAACAGCTTTCAAACTTTAAACCTGCCATAATCTCAAGGCACGCAGCCTTGTGTCTGATCATCACTTTTCTATCAGCCCATGTTTGACAGTGCTCTAAAATTTCTTTATAATCCATTATCCACATTGTATTGCAAATCCAATCATCAGACCATATGACATTGAAAGTTCTGCATGCGCTTCAGATGCCATCAAGCACGATCTCTGGTTGTAATCAGTCCTTTGCTGCAGAATTAGCAGAATGCTAGTGTGTTATACAATAGGCAACAACAACTCAACCTGTAAGAAATCAAAAGGACATAAGTACTCGTTCAATCAACTTTTGACCTATTATCCATGTTGAACTTGCAAAAAACACAATCCAAGCTGAGATTTCTCAACGACAATCAGGAGAAAGAGACAAATTTAGTCGTCTAGCTCCATAGAGTACCATTCATTTTGCACTCACCCGCGGTCACCCCCAGTGGAACTCTGGTGGAACTGCAACCAAATTTGGTACAATGAGGGTTAATGGGAATTGCACCAAATAAGTCTCCGTTATTGATGTTTGTGTGTTCTGTCTGAAAGATGTTTTTACACTGAATGCGTATCCAGGGTTTCCTCTATATGCAATTAGCAGCAGTGCAGCACTGCTGCTATATAAAAATCTCCCCAAATGCAATAAACTCACCATCTCTACTTTAAGTGACAAAGTGACAAGCAACGATTATAAATCAAACACCCCGAGACGTTGCCACCGTTGAGCCCTTTGTTATTAGCTATGCCAGCCAAGCTATTCCAAGGAAGTTCAGCAAAGAAATAGAGATGACGCATAACAGCTCTTTGTCTTAATGGAATGTCTGTTATTTAGCTAACTGCATAGTCAGAGAGATAGAAGACACATTATTAAAAAGGATCACATATCTTAAGGACGGCTAAACTCTAGTATCCAAAAATATTAAAAACCACATGTTGCCAACTCACACACACACTGAAAGCATTGATTTCACCACAACATTATAGAAGTTCACTTTCAAAATTTCCTCACTTATTGCGTATTGGTGGGTGGTCCCGGGTGGTAGAAACGTAAGCACAATATATTGGATCAAAGTCACGGTTTATTAATAAATAAACGTTGACTCACACCACAAAGGCTTTATGTATGTATACAACAAAATCAATTTATCATTTAACCTTGCTAAGCCACACTATTTCTACGCACTCAAATACTTTACAGTGTTGTTGAATTGATCAAACATACAAAAAAAACATATTTTCATGGGTCAGACGGAGTTGACAAATGTCAAGTTACTACGTGAGTAAATGTCAATTTTTATGTAAAGTGATTAAATAAAACACCTGTTTCTTTTCCTGGTATGATAGATGAGACCCGTATTTATGAAGATACCCAATTCAAGTTAATGTAGTATCACTTATCAAAAGTACTTTTGTCCCTTATCTCAAGAATCAGTGATATACTTTATTACTACTATTATGAATAATTGTGATTAAAACATGATTTATATCAGTGTTATTTGTATTAAATCTTGACGCATTTTCTTAAATGTAATTCAAGAACTGCATACAAATATGTGCCAAAAGCCCTTCCCCGTGCCAGCGGACGCGCTAAATATCTTCTGGGGAAAACTCACCACTTCGGCACTGCTGCTGGAAAAAATCCTAGCAGAAATCCTATTGGTGGAAAAATCACCTGTATTTGTATCATATGCCAACAACAATCAATGTGATAATGTGTACAGCGAAAAAATAAAACAATTTTTAGTGTGGTCAATTTGCAGATTTGTAACTTTGTTATGAAGTAAAGACTTTTCTAAATTAATCTTCACATACAACTAAAAACTTCACTTAAGCAATGAAAGCAGATATGATGTTCCTTATGAAGGATACCCAGTCCAACCAGAAAAACATGATTATGCGATTGCATAATTAAATGCATAATCAGCCAAGACAACGTTATGGGACGTAATTACGTGGCAAGACAAACAGTCTCTTTTTCATCAAACCGCAGTTTTTGCAAGTTCCCGCAATTTCATTACATAAAATTGCATAAATATCTTGTATATTCCATCGCATTTTTTAAGAAAATGTGCCACATAATCAAGGAGTTTTGCCCACAACAATCACAAAAACTCTGCATTTTTCTGGACTGGATAACCAAACTCAAGTAAGCTTTAAAATTTACATGCGTAACATTTTGATATCAATGAACGTCCGTTACATTTGGGAGGGGGGAGGCGCGATCACGGAAGGCTTGTATCATGTGGACACACCGACAATGTTGTTGTCCTTACAACAAAGAGAGTGACCAGAAAGAGACCAGTGAAGGATATTAAAATCATTTTTCCCGGTGATAGCTGAGCGTTACTGCGCGGCCTCCCACTGAGCTTGGATGGATGGATGTTATGCTTTTCTGGATAATTTTTTATACATCGGTCGATATATCGGAATATCAGATTTTTAATTAACCAAATATTTATATCGCATCGGCCTTAAAAATCCTTTATCGGTTGGGCTCTACCTACTACTTGGCGCTTCCCCTTCTCTTCCTCTTTCCCTGACCCCCCGGGGCCGGAGAGGGGCAGCCCGTCGGGCCCACACGAGTATGTCCAGCTGTCTTCCAGAGACCACTAGCCTCCCATTCCTTCTCACTTAAGGCATCCAGGACCCGGGGCTGTGTGGGGGCAATGGAGGACAGACATCTGTGGGTCCCTGACATGTGCCTCACCTACAGCCTGGCCTCCCTCCCTACTGCTGGCACTCTGCTGGAGTACCAGTGGCATGAATCAAAAACTAAACTAACTTGGAAATTATTTAAACATAAAAATGCTGTTGTAGTGTATTTATTATTTTGTTAATTTTCATTCTTTAAAAGTCACCAGAATGCAGGAAAGAAATGATCTGAAACTAGAGCTGGGCGATATGGAGAAAATCAAATATCACAATATTTTTTACCAACTACATCAATGTCGATATGGCCGCGATATTGTAGGGTTGACTATTGGTGCTTTCACATACAAATTTACACAATGAGATTAGTGATAAATAATCTTCAGTAATGTTGATATAATGACTAAATTGGTAAAGACAAATAACAGAACAGATCTGGTAAATTCAGAAAAACAGCCCTTTACTGTAATGCAGCCTGTAAAACCAGGAAAAGACACTATTGTCAAATCAAGATATTCCAATATCCAAAATCTAAGACAATATCTAGTCTCATATATTGATGTCGATATAATATCAATCTAAACTTCCAATTAGTTTGAGGGGAGAACCCACAGACAGCAGCGGGCGGTTATAAAAAGCCACAGTCGAGCTGGACAGTTTCCAGCAGCCTTCAGGCTGAACAGGAAGTCACCGAAACACTCACATCCTGTTAGCTCCAATACGGATTTAATAAAATGGTAAAATTTGGAACCGATGATCAAAATTGAAACCAAATCTTTTCCAAAACAATTCCAAGAAAGAAACAAGTCCACTGGAATCGTGATATTTAAAATGATTCCAAGTTGGAACACACATACACACAATCTCACACACACACACACACACACACACACACACACGTCTATTATTACTGATATGGACACCTTTAATTTATATTTAGAATAGAATAGAATAAATCTTTAATGTTCACCAAGGTGGAATTTGTTTGTTTTGCTCACCAGTCATACAAGACAGAAACAACATTTTAGACATAATAAACATCTGAGACCGAATAAATGGAGCATAAAAAGATGAAATGAAAAAAAAGAAACCATCAGGATAAAAAAGAATAAATATGCGTTATTTCAACAACCAAAACTAACACTTTTTGGATTGTGGCTTCCTGTTGCAGCGCTGCATACTTTCCTAAATGATAATATTAATAATAGACAGCGCCTATAATCACTCTAATACGTGGCAATCTAATTAGAAAACAGTGCGACATATCCACACACAGTCACAGTGAGGGAATCAATCTATGTCGTACATCCATAAAGCAGCCACACGGCCCCCAGCCACTGGCTCCTCCCCTACACAAAAAAATAAATTACATTAAAAAAAAAAAAAAAATCATATTAAAAAGACAATGGAAACACACGGTACATCACGTCATCAAAATAAGTTATCGTATCGGCTTTAGGATAACTCCATGAATTTTAAAAGTGTCCCTGTGATCCAATCCATAAACAAAGAGGGACAGAAAGAAAGTTTGCTTCCCATCATTGAGGGGGGAAAAGTGGTGTAGGTCGTAGGCTATATATGTCAAGAATAATCACTTTGTACCCGGTTTATAGTCCGAAGACGGAGACTACACACGGTCCGGACAACTTCTGTCGAAGTTTAGGAGCTGGACTTTCATTTGTTGTACGCGAACGTTACATCCAACCCCTCGGATAGACCTTCATACTCATAGACAGTTACGTTCATACTCCGCTGAAATCTCAACTGTTCAAATTGGCTCACATTTCTGTCTTCTGTCTTTGTTACTGTAAAGCTAAACGTTTAGGGAATTATGGTTAATGTCACTTAATGCAACGCTCATTTTTCCTTTTTACGTAACACCGGGCAGAAAAGAGACTCCCGAAGCTCAGGAAATTTCGGGAAAGTTTAGGCAGCCTTTGCTGTTGGCTAATGGACGTTAAAATGCCACTAGCTAGCTAGTGTCCTGCGTGTTACTTTCCTCCGAGAGAAAGAACGAGAGCTAACGGACTGTGTTTACGATAGAGTAGGCTACGCACTTAAATGCTTAAAGTGGCTGAAAGATGTTTTTCACTCTGAGACAAAAAAAGGTAAAAGGCACTTACTTTGCTTCTAACTTCAGCAGATAATCCGTAGGCTGGCCCCTTATTAAAATGTGTCATTTTCTTGATTATTTTTTTTGTTTGCTCGTAAAACCCTAATATATTTCCTCAGCTACAATGTAGCACAGATCCTGCTGTGGGGAAAACTCCTGCTTGACTGCTTCGGCTCCCTTGAACACCCAGACAGGAGGGAAATATTCCGTGAGGTTTACTAGAGAAGAGTACCAGAGACTGTAGGCTGCTATCTGCAGGACAGGCTCAGATTGCAAAAAAAAAAAAAAAAAGTTTCTAAATGATTGACGTAGCCACAACAGCCAATCAGAGCAGCCGATTTTTACAGGGCTACTCCCTCTCCTGTCGCTCTGTAAGAATGGGTCACACTTCAGTTTTTTTGCCTTAGCGGTGTAGCTTAATGCATTTTAGCGTGTGTACTGTCTGTACTATATAAATATATGGACCAGAATGGACATATGGGGTCTGCGTGTTCTCCCCAAGGGGAAATTGTCAGCGTCAAAAACTTAATTTCCTGCATTCTGATTCACTTTAATGCAAGTTAGGGTGGAAATCCATTCATTTAGCCTATGCAAAGGAAAACAGATGGCAATTCAAAATGTATATATGTTGTTACATTTCATTGCACATTATTAAGTGGGTATAAGGAAATCCTGGAGCTTTCTTATTGGGTATACTGTGTATACCAGCGTATCACATAGACTACACCCCCGAGTAGCCTATTGCAGATTTCTGTATTAAGTATAACTACAAACATGTGAGTATTGTTCGTGACATGAATGGCTTTCATAAACTGACTGCATGTTGACATAAATGGAACTGCTGTTGCCCGGTGACTACCAACTCTCACCATGAGTTTACACAGTGACTGCTTGCATTGTTCTTGACCATTCAACACACTTCGGTTAGAATAAAATCAAGTGTTAACATTTGAAGGTTTCATAGAAATCGTTGAAATTAGGAGGGGTTGAATGATATAAGATATATTTGCATCACTCGTGGTTATTCTATTATTGTCAGCTACTGTTTCTGTTAAATAACTAAACCACTTTATGGCATTTACTGACTTTCATTGGTGACAGTAAACATCCCCTCCATTCTGAGTTTAAGCTGATCCCTTCAGGTATGTTATGTATGTGTGTATGTTTGCAGTGATGTAATGTTTTATATGTAATCTGAACTAATGTAACAGGATGTTATTTTAGACCAAAGAGGATTTCCCGGCCTCAGCTGGACAATAAAAACGTGCACTCTGTTCTATTCTATTCTAATCTAATTCTTCTAATCTATTACTATGTGCACAATTTCAATATAATACTGATGTATATTCTTGACACTTCCAGATTTAGTTTGTTACTACTGGCCCTTTCTTGCTATTTTTACCTCTATGTACTCCTAATTTTGTATTATTTCTCATATATTTACTTTTTTTATAAGCATTGATACAAAGGTTGCGATCTTCATCTTGTACTTGTAGAAGGACAATATAGATATTCCATTCTATCATTTGATAAGCTTAGGTGGAGATACACTACCGGTCAAAAGTTTGGGGTCACTTATAAATGTCCATACCATTCCATTATAGACAGAATACCTGCTAATTTGGGTGGGGGGGGCTGATCTTTAATGCAATATCTCCATTGCCCATTATCAGCAACCATTCATCCAATGTTCCAAAGGCACATTCTGTGTACTAATCTATCATTTAAAAAGAAAAAAACTAGTAAAACATTGGAGAACCATTTTACTATTATGTAAGCACATAATGTAATCTGAAAACGGCTGCCCTGGTTAAAAAAACAATGCAACTGATCTCAGCTGGCATTCTGTCTACAGTGGAGTGCAATGGGAATTTCTATGTGACCCCAAACTTTTGGCCGGTAGTGTACAAATTCAACATTAATGTTGTGTAATTTTATTTACCTTATGCTCAATTCAAATCTTTTTCCTTAAAAATAGATTGTGACCATGATTCTGGGAGAGAAAAACAATTCAGGTGTTTGTCTCAGGTTTCTGTTGCACGACTAAAACTAATTTTGAACGTACACATGTTCCACCAAAACAAGTTCCTTTCTGAGGCTATTTCGCAGTGGCACCGTGACTCCGTCCGGTGCTTAACACCTCCCAAGACGAATGTGATTGGTTTAAAGAAATGCCGATAAACCAGAGCACGTTTTCCTCCCATTCCAGAACGCTCAGTGAACTAGCCAGACCCTCTGTGGAAGAATGTCTGTCATAGCGAGACAATATCGGTTATCACGTCTCGTTCTCTGAGACTAAGCTACAAACGTTACCATGGCAACAACCAGCAACGGCCAGGGGGATACACACTGCTTCCTTTTTATGCCCAGTATACGAGAACGTTGAGGTTTGGGCGTGTTAGTTAGATTAGTTCTTCTACTAGAGATAAAACCACTTGTGGCTCAAAACTCTGCTTAAAAACCAAAACACAGCGATAAATGTAAATGTAGTCTATGTCCAGGTGGGAACTAAACATCTCTCACTTCAACAGAATTGGAGAGACAATGGACAGACTCTTTAGCAATGTAAGCCATTAAGATTGATAATTATGCAACTATAAAATATTACATTTACATTTGCATGTAAATCAGCTCTGACTAACACTGCGAGGCCTTTGCCCATTGGTATCATTTTGTTCTTCGTTTTTCATTTTTCATTAGTTTTTTGGAGCCTGTACCTGATATGTGCCTAGTTTTGAAACTTAAGGTCAACTGTGTAAATTGGCAAATATGTTTGGCATATGGGTGTAGTGTTTAAAGTGACAACATGTTGGTAAGTAGTACCAATTTATATAATATTGTGTGTGTGTATATAATATGGTGTTTTTTCAGGTTTCGACGTTTAACTAGAAATGGGATGGGACTCATAGAGTACAAAAATATTCTACTTAAGTAAAAGTACTATTACTTTGATGAACTTTTACTTAAGTACAAGTAAGGTTACTGATCTAAAAATCTACTCAAGTAAAAGTAGCTAATTTAAAATGTACTCAGAATAAAAGATAATTAATTCATCTTTAACAGCAGGGGGAATTATTTTATTATTATATATATTATTACATCTTAATCAAAATGTATACTTATTATATTTTTTTAATTAAATCATTTTTGTGATTTGTTAAGGACACAAAGCCAAAAAATTCAAATAAGAAACAAAAACCTTTAAGAAAAAAAAGAATTATTTTTCTTACTTGGTAACGGATGTGATTTAAAATGTAGAAAAGTACAATACTTAATAACACAACAATACAAAACATAAGTAAAAGTAAAATTGCAGACTTTAAATACTTTAAAAAGTAAAAAGACACACAAAAACAATTCAATTACAATAACGTACAGTACGTTTATTTCCACCTCTGGACTCATATTCCATCACACTCGTGAAACAGGGAACCCTATTGTCAAATTCACCATATTTGGGATTAGACGCAGTGACCTTTCAGACCTCTCTAGTAATGTTATTTTTGGAAATAGCTGGAATGCAAACGCCTGCCATGGTTGCCAAAGTGGACTGATGATCACAGATCTTTCTATTCATAGCAAAGAGCCTCTTTAGTACTGATATGCAAATAAAGAGCTATGTCATCTTCTTCCTGCGGCCAACCCCCGCAGTATGAGTGTCCAGAGTCATGAACCTGTTCTGGGCTGTGTCTGAGATCACTCCCCTTGCTCTCTCATGCACTCCCGCCATGATTTCTCTCCAGTGAACATTTTCATTTGTCAGCAGACAGTAGCAAACACTACTATGTAATACTTTTTGCGTTTCATTGTCAGGCCTTTTGAGTGCACTTTTTAGGACATGCGTTCTAGATGTGCAAAGATCAGTCGCTTAGTAAATTATTTTGATAACCGGTGAATCTGTTTGAGTAAAGATTCATTGATTCTAGCTTCTAAAAGTTCCGATATGTAATATAAAAGACTTCCTTCATCACCAGTGTCTAGATTCCATCTGGGGGGGATATTCCTGCTTACTCATGGCCTCTCTACTTCTCTAAAAATGACATAGCGATGGAGTCTAATCGCCAAAAACGCTGTACATTTCAACCTTGTGTATCATGTGATGATTCAACGCGTTCTCACTCCTATCTCGTAAAATACGGACGCTTGGTCAGGTGCCTTTGTTGTTGTTATTGACTCTAAAAGTCTCTTTTAGCGCCTTATCTAAATGCCCTTTTGAAGCTGTTATCTTAAGGAAAAGGTTGTAGGGGGGCTTATGTTTCCGTGACACGCAGGAACAGGACGGTTGGGTTTAGGAAATGGTCGTGGGTGGGCTTACGTTTCCGTGACACGCAGGAATAACGGGATGGTTGTGTTTAGGTAAAGGTTGTAGGTGGGCTTACGCTAAGAAGAAAGCGACTTTAGGAAAGGTGCCACGCGGGAGATGAACCACGGTCTCCTGGGTGAAAGTCTTGTGTTTGATTGTACAGTTTGTAGTTTATTATTTATTGCTTTTATAGTTGCATACCTAACACCAAAAAGATATTATATGTACAGTACGTACATATGTGACACTGTCATCTTGATTGGCCTTTGAATTGTTGAACAAGTTGAACGAGAGTTGTCAGTTTCCCAATGTAGCCTCAATCAGTTACGTTTTTAAAAAAAAAAACTTTTTATTTTTAGTTTACATTTAATTTACATTCAGTATAATGTATTCCCATTACAATTTCATTATGAAACCAGCATGAACATCATTTCATAAACAACATTTTTAGGGGCATTTCAGACACTGGGAAAGACATTCCTCTTCAGTCATTCTCAGAGGGTCCAATTATTTGTTGGCATCACTTTCCATGTATTCAGTCCATTTTCTCCAGTTCTTGTCACGGATATGTCCTTTGAGTTTTAGTTGGTACGTCATCCGTTCCATTGAATAAATATACCAGATGAGCTCCTTATTTGGAAGTTCAGTTCTGGAGCAATTCTTAGTTATGGCTTTTTCATTCTAAAGTATCTGTCCATTTTCTAAACGGCTTCTTCAATTTTTCCCAAATGCATCATAATACAACATAACTGTTTATTATATATATCATATCCCCAAGGGCGTGACTTAGGGTTCAACAGTGGGAGGGGTTTCCTGTATTCTGTTGAATTTCTATGCAACATTTTGTGCCTTTTCTGCATGCAAATGTATTTAATGAAAATAGTATTTATTATTATTATTGCTATAATAATAATAATAATAATAATAATTATTATTATTATTCATTTATCTCCTGTATTGTTCCAAACCTTCCACATATTCAAAACATCACACGTGTTTTGGGATGTTTTTTGTGTTTTTTTTACAATTTATGTAGGCCTACATCTCAACAACAAATATTGGCTTGCGTTTCTTTGAGATATAGAAGAGCATTCTTCCTTAGAAAATGGAAGAAATGTGAGAAACACATATTTTTTATGTACAGTATGTTTATGTTAAATTTTAATATTTGCTTGCCACAGAATTTGACTCTTTGACTTTATTACCCCAGGCAGTGTTGATTATTGAGGGAGTTGTAACCCATCCACCCCAGAGGTGGCTTGTGGCTCGGAGGTAGAGTGGTCCCCTCACAATGGTTGTATTCCAGGCTCCTCAAGCCAACAAACTCCCTTTCTATCTGGACTACAACACCCTAAACTCCCTTCTGTCTTGGCTACAACACCCTAAACTCCCTTTCTATCTGGACTACAACACCCTAAACTCCCTTCTGTCTTGGCTACAACACCCTAAACTCCCTTTTTTTTGGATTACAACACCCTAAACTCCTTTCTTTCTGGACTATGATGACAACGCCCTACACTCTCTTCTGTTTGGACTACATTGCCCTAAACCCTTTCTACCGTGAACTCTCTTCTTTATGGACTACAACACCCTGAACTCCATTCTTTCTGGACTACTCCACCCTAAACTCTCTTTTTTCTGGACAACAACACCTTAAACTCCCTTCGTTTTGGACTACTACACCCTAAACATCCTTCTATGTGGACTACAACACCCTAAAATCCCTTTTTGTCTGAACCAAAACGCCTTAAACTACTTGTCAAAGTGTGCCTGAGCAAGACACTGAAAGTTTCTCCCCGGATGCCCCATTTAGCTGTTCACTGCTCCTAATACTTAGGGTGGGTGAAATATGCAGGAAAAAAATTTCACTACATTGTTCTGTGACGATGAAGAATTTAGTTTTCTTTTGTAGATTACGCCTACTGTATGCATATCCCACTCAACCAGTGCCCAAAATCCAGTTCTGTGTGGTGCTTCAAAGGTAGGAGCAGTGGCCGAGTGTGAGTGGTCAGTGTGAACCCTCCTCTCTTATAATGTGGAGCAGCTGTGTGTTTCTTCACCATAGATACAGAGATAGATCTCTCTATAAATAGCTCCAGATGTCCGAAACCGTTGCTCCCTCTCTTGCCTCCTCCTGTTCAGTTTAGTTCAACAAATCATCTGAGAACTCTTCCTGTCCTGTGCTCCATCCAGGAACAGGAAATACAGCACAAAGAAGAAAAAACAGCCGTGACAATGCTATGGACACCAAAAACACCAACATTTACAACATTACCCCTTTAATGGAAAAAAACAATAGTTACATTTTTGCATTCCTTAGTGAATTTGGGAAAAAAAAACTATTGTATATCAGTTAATTAGCTACAAAATGATGTTACAATTAATAATACTAATTATAAGTTATGCTATAATTTGTTATTGTAACCGTTTGTTTCTCACAATAAATTTCACATATTATATTACGTATTAGTTAATGATTAAGAAATTGTTTATAAACCATCAATAAACATTATTTGGATGCTATTATGAAGTTACATCTGATGAATATAAAGCCTCGTGAATAGCTAATTAAGACTTTGTAGAGCATCTACAAACATTATTTAGGTAGTTATCAGTGCCCGCATAGTCAAATAATCATCTCTTTTATAGATTGCCAAAAAAGATATAATGGGGCCCTAAAAACATTTAATAATTTACATATTTATAGAAACTAGAAAATTAGTTTCAGCTACATAATAGCGTCCAAATAAAAAAAACAAATATTTACCACTGAAAAAAATATAAACTTGTAAACACATTCTTATGACATTAAACTAATGATACAATAACATTAATTCTAACATAACTAATAATTAGCCAGCACTCTGCCACTGGTGTGTTTAGGTGAGTGAGCGGCGAAGCCTTTGGATAAAAGCACTGCAGCATATAAATGTAGCCATTTACCATTTTGCTCTCAATAAAAACATCAATGTGCCATCTTGACTTTGTTTTGCTCCACACAGAATTCTAGTTACAATTTAATTAAAACCAGACTATGTCAATGGAAATGATACAACACTGTCAACATTTAGGGAGGATAGTGGCTTTGGAACAAGCTCATTGTGTCTATCTCGATGACGTTTTATTTACGGGATAGTTCAGCTGCTGCTTGAGATTCGGCCTGACGCCCCTTCATCTTCCGTGTTGGCATTCTGAACTCCGGTGGATTCGGGAAACATCCTCCAGACTAGAAGCGACACTGAAATATTTCTTTTTTTTTCAGTAAAATACTCATCACACACTCAACAGCCATTTTAATTCCAGAGCTCACTTCCCTGTGTGCACATACATACCACCAAAACAAGTTCCTTCCCAAGGCTATTGTGCAGCGGCACCGTGGCTCTGTCCGCCCAAGACGATTGTGATTGGTTTAAAGAAATGGCAATAAAACAGAGCACGCTTTTCTCCCATCCCGGAATGCGGTGTGGACTAGCCAGACCCTCCTCCGCAGCGCTGTGGAGGAAGGTCTGGCAATGTGAGACTATGCAAAGAGAGGTGGTTTTAATAATATGCTTTGTGTTGTAGTTATTAGCTGTTAAATACTAACAGCCTGAGTGATGCTGCTTGTTTTTCGCGAGTGACCTTCTAAATTCCACAAAGAAGGATTAACATTAAACCTGGATTAAATCACTGTTTCTTTCATAATCTAACTGCACCAAGCTTTAAAGCAAGTTGTAAACTCAAAGTAATCATTCCAAACCTCTCTAAATCTCAGTTCAATCCTCTGTACATACATTTATTTTAGTTATTCTGACCTTTTCGGTCCCAGTTTAAACTCGGATCACTGACTGACTAGTCTGTATCCACAACGTTCCACTTCTGGGAAATTATGCTGGATGCACTCTTTCGGCGCCGGGGCTCCGTCCGGCACTTAGCAACGCCCATGACGATTGTGATTGGTTTGAGGAAATGCCAATAAACCAGCGAATGTTTTCCCTCCATCCTAGAATGCTGGGTGAACTAGCCAGACCTTCCTGCGCTGTGGAGGGAGGTCTGGGAAAACGAGACTACTGACTGACTGACTTCCTACTATAGTCCTTGAACTGTCCATTGATCTCATTTCCATCTCATTAACATTAGTTATTAAAATATTATGGAGAATAATGGAGTGAAAATATTAACAGCACTACCTATTCTCAAAAATTACAAGAGTTGATCCAGCACACTGTTAATGCAATTTGATTTTTGTTCCCTGTAGTCATGTTATCTTAACAGTAAGCACGTGAAACAATGCAAATGTTTGACAAATGCATTGGTTATATTATATTGCATTTTTACATGTTAGCATAACAAAAATAAGCACATTTGTCTTTTTGTGTCCAATGAGGTACCTTCAATCAAGGCACTCTTACATTCATCTTACGTTCATGCTAAAAGCGCATCAATGATGTTGAACAAGGTAAGGGAGCTCGTTGTGCATAAATGACCGATGTGGGCATCTAAGCACTTGTTACAGACATTTCCTTACACCGCAAAGGATATGACATGTTTTAAATGTAAGCCAGAGTCTTGGTTAAGGAGAAGCTAGTCCATATGCTTGACGTTCCCAGTCCGGGATTGCTCCAGTGCCGCAGGAAATTCCGCTGGATGCATATATTTTCCATTTCCTTCTTCTTTCTTTGTGTTGGAATTTTTAATTGTGTGGATTTCTGAGGACTATGGTTAACTGCTCCTCAGATTTCTGCAGGGTAAATCCAGACTAGACTATCTGTCTAATCTCTGCATGACTATTTGGCTGCGGCTCTGTGAGGAGCCTAGCGCCGCCCATGATTGTGATTGGTTTAAGGAAACGCCATCAAACCAGAACACGCTTTCTTCCCATCCTTGAAGGCTGTGTGGACAAGCCAGACCCTCCTTCAGCACTCTTTGGAGGAGGGTCTTGCAAAGCTAATTTAAACTTTCAGCGGGGGAAGGTGAACTTTCCAAATGTGAAGAAATCCATATTTCCCTGTTAAGAGATATGGTGAGGCATGCAGCCCTCTGCTAAGTAAATGTAAATGCCAAGACATTACAGGGTTATCAATGAAAAACAAGATTTCATGTTAAAGATTTTTAAGATGGCATTTTTAGTTGTTTTTTTTTTAATAAGAGTTAATGTATATCTTTGTAACATCAAATGTATGAAATATCAAACCTACACAATGATTACATTAAACAACCCCTAAACAAAACTCAATTATAAAAAATAGAACATTTATTCATGAGCATTACAACAAACATTACAATATGTTTATATGTGTAACAGATGTCTTTACACTATTCTTCCAAGGAAAATGGATTTGGGGTACTTGTCTCTCAGAGAGGACCACTGCACAAAGAAATAGTCCGATATTGGGTACAGGATCTTTCCCGTGAGTGACAGCGTCTGCACCCGGCAAATGCTCTCAACATAAACTAGCAGGACTTTCTTCATTCCCAGAATTCCAAGCAAGAGTCCTGCCACACACAGTGGAACGCAGGTCCCTGGGCCGTTGCACAACACCTGAAACGACACACAGAGACGGAGAAAGAGACACACACAGAGACAGAGACACACACTATCAGAACCAAGTACTCACCCAGACCATGTATCATTCACAATGACTGGCTCGCTCTACATTATCACATACAGTATATAGTTTGTAAGTTCAGTCAATAACGTAGCAGACTGAAAGGTCAGCAGCATCAGAGCTTCTCTTCACAGCTAGCTAGCGAGCTTACCCTGTAGCTTTCATACCTTGTTAGATGAGTGGAAGCTACTTTGTGAGCATCTTATGATATGATTGATTGATTGATTAAATGATTTCTTTCTTTCTTTCTTTCTTTCTTTCCGTGCCATGCACACAAAGTGCCCATCCCTTTTGGGATTACAAGACACCAAACATTCCATTCAAAACAATAGGTAGATGCACAGCTAGGTCTAAAGTATTTCATCTATACGTTTGTTACGCCCTCCGAACCGAACAATTCCAGTCTGGTTTTAAAAACCGTTTTTTCTCGATTATACAATTTTGGTGATCGTTGGGAGCCAAAATCAATATTGAAATATCAAAATTCAATTAATTGCACATCCCTATGAGACGGTCTCACTTTTTGGACAAACTCAACCCCATGTCACGCTGCTGTGGCCAGTCATGTAACCAGAGATCAGACTTGTTAGGGAGTTTTGAGCTTTGGTTTGAGGAACAGGAAACAGAAAACATCACTGCCTCTATCGCTGCCACAAGAACATTTTAAAGCAAGCACTGACCTGCCTGGGAGTTTGTGGAACGGCTGAATGTTAATGTTATATCTCGCGCCTCTCTTTTCTTTTTCTCTCCTGTGAAATAAAGCTGCCTTCAAGTGCTGTCTGAAATGTTGAAAATCTATAAACAAACAGACGGAAAACAGAGATTGTGAAACATAAAAGTCTACTTGTGCTTTGTTCGGGGGTTTAAGAAGACAACAGGACGTCACACATTAACACTCTCCACCGCCGGCCAACTCTGCAGAAAATTGCCGGATTGCTTTTTTTGGGTCTGAATGCCCCGTAATTAACAGGCCAAAGAGAACATATGTGAGAGTCAGTGGCTGCAGCTCAGTGAGACTCAAAGACAGATCCGGGGGGGGGGGGGGACTGCTGGGATGAATAAGTGGCCTCTGGGCTGAGGAGGGAGTTGGGCTTTACAGGAAACCAGACAAGAGTTGCTCTGGAGAAGTCATCATACAGCTCCATGAGACACACACACACACACACACAGCAGCAGCAGCACTCCTATTCTCTGCACACTGCTCTGTGAAACTACAAGAGGACTGGCAGAACAGTTCAATCATTCTTACAGCTCAACGACAGAGAACAGTCACTTTACACCCACAAAATGAAATGCTCCTTGTTGCAGCAGATGTGAGCATTGCAGTTGCTTTTACTTTTTAAGTACTTTTTTTTTTGCTGTGCAGTAAATCAACTTTAAAAAAAAAGCCAGAGTCTGCCATAAACATTAGCAGATTTCACCACTTGATCCTAAGCTCCATCTGGCCGCGGTAAATAAAACTCTGGGCAGGGGAGTTGAGATTTCCATCTCCAGACATTTCCAGACACGGGAAAATACATACACTTACATAATCGGGATACTGTCAGCTTTCTTCAAAGTGACTTGGCTCCTTACACCATAGTTTGGGGAAACTGGTTCCACGGCTATGAGTACACCAAACAAAGATTCTAACAGGGTTTTTACATGGGGGTGTTTGCAGGACAAACACACAGACAATACCGCTGTGACAACTGCACAGGAATGTCCTTGTAGTCCAGTTATTCAAAGCTCTCCAGGTTGTAGTGCATCACTTAACAAATGCAGAGCTTTGTTCAAAAATGTGACGGGGGGGAATATGTGTTGAACACAGTGTAAAGCCCAAGGCAAATGTAAAAAGCCCAATGTTTGGCCAAATCCGAAGCTGAATACTGGATTTGGTGCATGCCTGGAATTGGGGAATAAATTGTTTTTTTTTTCCCCATTTACTCATATCTCCGGTATAATTTTCCATCTAAAATGTATCGTTTCCTGCTTTACATTTCCAGTTTACATTTCTAGAACCAAACTAAGAAACAGCTTTTCCCACCGGGCAGGCAGTCAAAAGCACAAACCCTCCTCTCCATCTAGTGTATTATAAGCCTGGTGGCCCACCAGCTTTAAGTTTCCCCCCCCCTCAAGCCTAAGCCACTGTGAATTTGTTTTTTAAATGTATTTTTAAGACTTTTCTTCTTATTATTTTTTAATGACAATTTTTGGGGCATTTTAGCCTTTAATAGACAGGACAGCTGTAGACAGAAAATAGGGGAGAGAGGGGGAAAACATGCAGCAAATGGCTGCAGGTCGGACTCAAACCCTGAGCCGCTGCGCCTAGGACTGTGCCTCCTCATATGCGTAGCTCACTGGCCCTAAGACGGTTTTTAAACTACAGTTACAGTGGGGCGGCTTGGTTAGAGACTTATACGTAGTCATGCTGTATTTTCAAATCTCCAGTTAGCATTTAATTATGGCAGCTTTACAATTTGTGCTATAGCTTTTTCTAAGTTCTCAATTTTCACGATCCGGTCCATGGTTCTCTTATCTCAGAATCTATTGGGCTCTACATTAATGCAGCTATCAGGCTGTGACTGGGCCCAGCCACCGGCTAAACACATTTTCTGGGGGAAGCCCTGCATCTGCCATATGGCATTGTAACAGTAAATATTATAATAATAATAATAAGAGGAGTGAAAAATGTTACATCCAACATTCAGCTATTAATCCACATTCGATTTACACAGTCAGGCACATGAGGTTGTTGCCCACAATGCATTGCCACTTTCTATTTTTTCCTGAATCACTGTTGTTGCCATGTTAGTTAAGTTTTATTATTTTTATTTCTATTTTATGCTCTTTTCTGCCTTTCTCGCTCTAGCCCCGAATAACAATTTTTTAGTTTTAAGTGTATGAATGTATATCTACACTGTGTGTGTATGTCTGGATGTAAGTTTACGAGTGTATGTGGATGGGTTATGTGTGTGTGTGAGCATGTGTATGTATGCAGGTTTTTATGGGGGGGAGGGGAGTTACAATGTAACTACTCCTTTATGGTTTTGGTTGCTGCCTGTTTCTCTACTGGTTTGCTTGCTTATCTGGACATTTCTTGTTCTGCTACCTGCTGGGGTGCTGCTGTACTTTATATTGTGCTTGTCCTGGAAAAACTCGAGACATTTGAAAAATAAAAAATTGACATTCGCGGTCTTCAGGATTAACTAATCACATTCTTTCAAATCACGATTTGGGATTTGAAAAAGGGCAGTTGTTCAGCCCTCACCGTTGCAATGCCCGTGCGAGCGGCTGGAGGTTTCCGACTGAATCATAAGCCTGGCTGGAACATTCCTGGCAGGACTGCCCTGGCAGTAAGTCCCCGGCTTTGTTTTCCCAACCAGCCACCAATGACCAGAGGGTTCTGCTGGACAGACGTCCACAAGTGTGCGACCGGTCACAGGTCTGGAATCTGCTCCCATTATTCTCAATGTACAGGTCACACGGAGCGGAGAGAAACTACACTATGGGTACTTCAGAGTTGATAACGCTGACAGGTATTTAGGTCCCTGATAATAAGTACACCACAGACCCCTTGTGGTCATTTTCAGTTTTTTTCCCCCAAGCTTATTTACATTCCACACAAATGACATGGTCAACTAGCCTGATGTCGTCATTTTCAGATTCTAGTCAGAATAGGAGTCTGATCCTGCTCCATTGGGCTGTGTTTCAACTGAACCAGAAAAGAAAATGCCTCGGCACTCAATTGGATAGACCTGCAACCAATCAGAGCAACATATTATATGACGTATGTTGAACTTTTGCCGAATCCTGTAGGAAGTACGGCCCTGACAATTTGATTGGTCCGAACAGCTCTTGTTCGAGCATAGTTGCTCCACAACAGATCAAGTCCAGACTGAACTTCCCAACCTCAAATGTTGTGGGCGGAGCTAAGTTCAGCTGGCATCCAGGCTAACTGTCAACACTTCCACTAGCAATTTTAATTCATACCGAAGAAGTAGTTCCCATGAAAAGTGTCCCCAGGGTGTGTACTGTGCTTTATCCAGAGCAACGGGGACATTTCTGGAAAGAATGATAAATCCCCACGTCATTTTTTTCAATGTTGCGAGCAGCACAAAGTAAAATTCTATTCATACGTATTGCTGTAGTGTGGTGATTCGTTCTCAGACAAAATAAAACAAACAAAAACTTGGAAACAGAAAAGTAGAAAACAGCTAGTGAGTCACCAAAGGACTGTCTCTCACACAGGGAGGAAAGCCTTTTTTGTCCAGGCAAAAATGGCGTTTTAAGATTTTTATTTTCCTTAATTTTTATGTTTTTTTTGTTTGTGGAACGGCTGAATGTTTCCTGCCTGTGTCTTGGTCCTCTCTTTTCTTTCTCTCTCACCTGTGAAATAAAGCTGCCTTCAAGTGCGGTCGGAAACATTGCGATCAATAAACAATCTGACGGAAAACGCGTTAATGTGAAATATAAAGTCTACTTGTGCTTTGTTGGGGGGGGTGGGGGTGTTTAAGAAGACAACAGGACTTCACATGGGCCGTTTCAGTGATGCCTCCCCCCATGCGCCATACCCCACCGGAAGCATCTCAGAAGCAGAGCATCTTGCCTGCCAGACCTGCAGATTGTCTCTACAAGTACTTCACAGAACAATCCTGTGTTTATTAAGCTAGTATCTACCTTCCACTCAAAGCTCTCCTACATTTAAAGCTACAGTAAGTAGTTTCTGTTGCCCCTATAAGGAGTTCTAAGTAATCACAACAACACTGTTGGCGCGTCCACATGATACAAGTCTTCAGGGACCGCGCATTACCCCCCCGCTCCCTCCTCCAAACAGTTGCTAGTAGCCAAGGAGGACATTAAGGATTGAAAAAAATAATAATAATAAAAAAAATTTCCCTGGAGTTTCTGTGCGGGAAAATCACCGGACGCCACAATCTTCTCAACATAGTCCTACTGAAAGATACAGAGAGAGTTGTGTGGAACTGATAGTTTTAATTAGCTTTGTAGAAACTCATTTGGATGGACTGTAACGGACGTTCATTGATATTAAAAGGTTACGAGCTAAAGCTTTTAACTCCATGGCTTCTCTTTTCTAGCTCCTCCTGATAAAAAGGATCTGTGATGTCTTATGTTTTTCAGCTCCGAGATGAATCTCTGGTCTTCCGTGGTGTTGTAGAAGAGACATAAATGATATTGGGTGGGGTGAATTTTGATAAATTGACTGGATGCTCTCGCTGTTTCGCTGAAAATAGACCTTGTGAGTATCTTTAGCGGAGTAGAGAGCCGCTTCTGGGACGCACCGTGACGCGGCTGGTGGGAAATAGGAGTTAGAAGTAGGGGGGAAAAAAATAAATAATCGATACAGCATAGTATTGCTACATTTTCCGTGGCAATAAAGTATCGATCTATTATTATATATGTGCTGGTCAGTTTGTCTGCTTGACAATCCCATTTTGCAGCAATAAAACTGAAATGAGATCAACAAACCTTCCTGTTCCTTTTGGGGACATGATTTGAAACTGGGAAAATTGAAAAGTTGGAAAAAAGGTTATAAATTGCAATATATTGTAGAATCCTGCAATATGTTTAAAATCGCAATAATATGGAATTGTGGCATAAGTATTGTGATGACATGGTATTGGTAGGCATTCCCACCCCCTAGTGAGGGCTAGACAGGTATGTTGCTGCTTGAGAAAGCGAGGTAGTTGCTGGTCTCCACTCACCATGTCGGGTCTGAGTCTGAACACCAGCGGAAGGGAGTACTGCAGGGCGTCCAGGGTACTGACAACAGAGGAAACCCAAGACTGGTGGACCTCCCGGCTCCGTGGGATGCGACAGATGGTGAACTGGGAAAACAAGGACACGTGTCTTTCAGAGGCGTTAAGACACGTCCCCATTTGTAGCGCAACAGTGTTGTATTTGGATGAAACTAGCTTTAAACTCTCCCATCTCAGATTTCAACGCCTCTCAACAGCGCATGAACAGGTCAGTGGTTTTCCAATGTGTCCACCCTTTTCCCTACACGGCCACACAACAATAAAAACGTTCAGGTCACACAAACCACAAAACATCTGATGGTTCAATCCCTGGCCCTGCAGCCCAAGTTGAAGTGTCCTTGGGCAAGACACTGAACCCCGAGTTGCCCCTGATGCTGCGCATCTGAGTGTGAGAAAAAATTTTGTAAAAAAAAAAGTCTTTATCCTGAGTGACTTATTCATTATCGACTTCATACAGATAATACTATAAATAACACACATTCGTACAAGACACATTTAAAGCTTCAACCATGTGTGCTAGTTGATTAGCCATTGGACAGAAAACTATTCTGTAGTAAAATCTGTCATTCAAAAAAATATTCTGCATACTGCATATTCCTCTTCATTTCAGTTGTTTTTCACGATATTTACAGGTTAGGAATTAGTTTAGTGTGTACTGCTGCCACCTGGTGGCAGACAGACAGAGACACAGACAGACAGAGACAGACAGACAGAGACAGACCGACAGAGACACAGACAGAGACACAGACAGACAGAGACAGACAGACAGAGACAGACACAGAGACACAGACCGACAGACAGACAGAGAGAGAGACAGACAGACAGACAGACAGAAGTAGACAGACACAGAGACAGACAGAGACACAGAGACGGACACAGACAGACAGACAGTATTTGCAGCCTAGTACCTGTGACTCAGAGTCTAAGTGTTGCTTGGACCTTTCAAAGGTGCAGATCTTGTCCTCACTCATCCTGTCCGTGTCAGCGATGACGTAGTGGCGAGGTGTGTATGCTGCCGACAGGCTCTCCATCAGCCGCAGGATCTCTGTGGTGTGACCGCCTGGAACAACACACACCAATTACACATGTTGAACATGTGATGAACACTAGGGGTGGGGGGGAAATCTATAGTGGAGTTTTCTTGCGATGATTTTAAGAATGAATTCTTTCCCTAAAATGGATATTTTTCTTTTTTTTTTAACCAATGATTAATCTTAATATTTTCTGATCATATGGTACCTTTGAAAGCGACTACATCATACCCGTTTCCAGCAAAATGGGCCACAAGCAGAAATTGCGGAAAACCAATGTTATGTTCTCCTTTACATATGGAAAAAATGACAGACTGGCTGACTGACTGACGTGTGTATTCTTCTGAGAAAGCAACTAGTTTTTAGAAATGTCTCATGGTATATTGTCTCTAGAAGGGTATTATTCAACTTTTGTTTTAAAGACATTTTAAAGGAAATCACAATACTCAATACTATTGAATTGCAAAACTTTTAGAATCGCAATAAATGAAAAATGCAATGCAAATCAAATGGCACCCATTATTTCCACCCCTAAAAATGACTGATTAAATTAAAATTGACTGGATGCTTGCGCTGTTTCACTTCCTATCCCGGTGGGGAATAGTGGTAATGCTTTTTGAGGTATCGGTATCGCCTCCGATACCGCCTTAAACGCTGGTATCGGTAAGTACTGGAGTTTACACACCGATCCGATACTACATAATAAACCCTAAATATAATCCACTTCCTACTAATCTAAAGTAGTTTATTTTTGTTCTTTTTCGGTTATAACTGACTGTCGAACTGGATAATAAAAGAAAGTTCTGTGGCGTTCATCGTTTGTGTTTCATGTTTCACACAGAGTTTAAGCTGAGCCAGACCGACAACAAAGACAGAAATCATATCCCATCCATACAGGGATAGTAGAATTGTTAAAACATAATAAAATATGTGACACGCTGGTATCGGATCAGTGCTCGGTATCGCCCGATACGCAAGTTCAGGTATCGGGAAGCAAAAAATGGTATCGGACCATCTCTAGTTTTGATTAAAGAGACCCCTAGCGGCAGAAAAGTACACACTTTACGCACACATTTCGAGACGGGTATGGCTGCAGCCTGGAGCGTCCCATGTCATCCGTCCCGTCTCATGCGGTCCCGTCTCATACGGAGATGTGTCCAACGGTAAATTCAGAGGGTCAAAAATACGAAATTGCGATTCATTTTCCAGACGGGTAAATTCGTGACCACATTTGTTGCAATCAATTGAAAAACGTTAATAACTGTTAAAGTAACACTTTTGCCATACACATAGTTTGCTGATTTCTGAATGTTATGGTTGTGTTGTTCCATATTAACGTAGCTACATCTGATGAAACCTGCATCAGCGACGCATTTCTGCCAACTAACGGCAGGATCTCCTGAGGAGGGATAACAAGGATCTGATTCTGCACACAACAACAACAAGAATACAAAATAAACATGTTACACTCTTTCCAAGACTCTTTTTAATTTTATATTCTAGATTGTTTTCACACTTCACTGGGACATTGCTGCAAATACAAATGTTTATCAGCATGGCGAGAGCATTGGACTGTATAGCTCTACTGCCGCTGCCTCGGCTGTCGGGTCTCTGGGACCCGGGACACAATGCAGTCGGGTCTCTGAGACCCGGGGCAGAATGCTGCAGGGTCTCTGAGACCCGGGGCAGAATGCTCTCGGGTCTCTGGGACCCGGGACACAATGCAGTCGGGTCTTTGAGACTCGGGGCAGAATGCGGTTGTATTTTTCTACTACCACGGCCTCGGCAATCGGGTCTCTGAGGCCCGGGGCAGAATGCTGCCGTCTCTGAGACCCGGGGCAGAATGCTGCCGTCTCTGAGACCCGGGGCAGAATGCTGCCGTCTCTGAGACCCGGGACAGAATGCTGCCGTCTCTGAGACCCGGGACAGAATGCGGTTGTATTTTTCTACTACCACGGCCTGGGCAAAACCAATGCTTGACCTCTGTTGGGAGAGACATTTTTTTGTTTGCCTATAATCTGCATTTATTTTAGAGACAGACATATATTTTTAAATATTAAAAAAAAAAAACCACCAAATATTTTATTCATTAGCATGTCAGTTGACGCGAGCTTTTACTTTGAAAAGTAAGAGATTGTATTTTAATCCAGATGCAAACTTTTATTTTGAAAAGTAGAAACTCGGGGACGGCAGAAGGATTTTTTTAGTTTAATCTGCATTTATTTTATAGACGAACATATATTTTAAGTGTTTTTTTTCATCAGTATGATAGTCTGCATTTATCTTGTAGACATATTTTTTAAAAGTATTATATTCATTTGTATGATTGCCGTTACTGTTTAGTTAAAAAAAAATTATATATATATAATAAAATACTTTATATATATATATATATATATATAAAGTATTTTATTAATTAGCATGATAGTTGACGCAGGCTTATTTTATTCCAGACATTTATCTTGTCAACACAACTCTAACATTCAGAAATCAGCAAACTATATGTATGGCAAAAGTGTTACTTTAACAGTTTTTAACGTTTTTCAATTAATTGCAACAAATGTGGTCACGAATTTACCCGTCTGGAAAATGAATCGCAATTTCGTATTTTTGACCCTCTGAATTTACCGTTGGACACACCTCCGCATGAGACGGGACGCTCCAGGCTGCAGCCATATACTCTTGCACATTTCAGCACGCCATGTCATTCCCTCTTTGCTGTCTTAAACTGTCCTGTCCAAAAATGCGTAAAAGATACCTTTTAAATGAAAACTCCACCCTAACCTTCACCAATTGTTCACTGCAGTTCTAGGATAGCCGATTGGTCAGGGGCTAGAACATAGACTCATATACTGAATATATATATATATATATATATATACTAATCCGTGCGAATGCAACAGGGCGGGTCTTGCCCTATGGTCTGCCTAGACCTGCAGATGGCTACGTGTTGTTAGCGTGGAAGCTAGGGAAGTAAGCTAGGACTTTGTGCTTGTTCGCGCGCTTACATACATGGTTCTTATGAACTCAGAATATGTCTGACAAGTTGAAAGTTACGTTGTTTAAGTTGTTTGACGGCAGAGACGTATTCTAACGTGACTGTGGTGCAGTGGTCTAGGTTAACGTTAACGTTAGTTATTTGTCATTAACGTTACCTGATCCTGCAACGACGAGAACAGCGACCGGACCTTTGGTTCCAGGTTTATAGTTTGGTCCAGTCTTTACGACAATATATAACCTGATAATAAATAACAAACATGTAAGTAATGTAGCAAACAAAGCTGCTACCAGAACCGCCATGACGGCTACGGCGGCTCTGTAGGATCAAAGCGGACGAGTTTGAATGTTGGTATCATACCACCTTAGAGATGCATACCGCCACCTGTCGTACCGGAATAGGTAGCACACTATCTGGTCGACATCAGTCTGTACAAATTGAATGCACTTTAAAAAACTATATTCTTTAAAACAATCCGATTTTTTAAAAGAGATTAACTACTCCAAATCTCATCCTGCTCCAGCCCCTCTCAACCTTTTGTTTAAACTTACCCTTTCTTCATTATACAGGGTCTCTATGACTTAAGAACAAAAAAAAGCCTACAAATTCTAAATCAAAACGTAGGCCTTAAAACATTTTAAATGTGCTTAAGTACTGTGTTCTAGGTCTCAAATATATATATAAGGTAAGGGGAGAGAGGTTGAATGACATGCAGCAAAGGGCCACAGATCAGAGTGGAACCCTGGCCTGCTGAGTCAAGGAGTAAACTTCTAAACGTGGGCACCCACTCTACCAACTGATCTATCCAGGCACCGAGGTCTCAAAAGATTTTAAAAGGGTCTTACATTCTTTCCACGTCCACGTAAGGCTACTTCTAATGCTCCCTGGAGTGTTTTTTTTTTAATTCTGTGGTGTTGTAGTAACCCTTTCTTTTGCTTGTCCAAATATAATTTGCTGGTTATTATAACTTTGTATCCCTTTTATCCAATTTCAATACATTTATTTAATACGCAAGTATTTTTGTGGCTCTCCATTTTGTTGTACTTTTGATAGGTCTTAAATTTCATACATGAAGGGTCTTAAAAAGTCTTACATTTGACTTAATAAAACCTGCAGAAACCCTGTTGTATTTGACACACTGTATCATTACGTGGTCAGCATTTTCAGCGTTATTTCAACCTGCACATAGCCTACTTGTCTATGTACTTTTCCCAGTATTTATTTAACGTCAGTGTGATTGAACCGTAATCGGAATAGAACCACCTCCTCTCTTCTATTTCTTCCTTTAGAGCACAGCTGGTGCCTACAACTCAGGTGATCTGGAAGAGCATGCTACAGACATCCAGGTATGAGCTCAGCAGTGGCGGAATGTAACTAAATACAAAGTAGTGTACTTAAGTACAAATGTTGAGGTATAGGCCAACTTGTTTTTTCTTTCCATGCCACTTTTTTAGCTTCTCTTTTTTTTGAGAGAAATATTGTACTTTTTACCCCACTATTCATCTGACAGCTTTAGCTACTAGTTACTTTACACAGTAAGATTTACACATACAACACATGTAGTTTATATAGTGTGATGTTTTATTCTAAATTAAACTAGCCAACAATATAAGGGCCTACACGTCCAGCTCAGGTGATTAGACCATTAAACACACAGCTGTTTGGATTCTTTACACTTTTTAAAATAGGAGGATGTTTCTGCATCGAGTACTTTTACTTTAAATACTTTATAGGTACATTTTCCTTATGATACTAACATACAGTGGGTACGGAAAGTATTCAGACCCCTTTAAATTTTTCACTCTTTGTTTCATTGCAGCCTTTTTCCAAAAATCAAAAAAGTTCATTTTATTTCTCAGTAATGTACACTCAGCAACCCATCTTGACAGAAAAAAACAGAAATTTAGAAATTTTTGCATATTTATTAAAAAACAAAAACTGAAATATCACATGGTCATAAGTATTCAGACCCTTTGCCGTGAACCTCATATGTAACTCAGGTGCTGTCTATTTCTTCTGATCATCCTTGAGATGGTTCTACACCTTCATTGGAGTCCAGCTGTGTTTGATTATACTGATTGGACTTGATTAGGAAAGCCACACACCTGTCTATATAAGACCTTACAGCTCACAGTGCATGTCAGAGCAAATGACAATCATGAGGTCAAAGGAACTGCCTGAAGAGCTCAGAGACAGAATTGTGGCAAGGCACAGATCTGGTCAAGGTTACAAAAAAATTTCTGCTGCACTTAAGGTTCCTAAGAGCACAGTGGCCTCCATAATCCTCAAATGGAAGACGTTTGGGACGACCAGAACCCTTCCTAGAGCTGGCCGTCCGGCCAAACTGAGCTATCGGGGGAGAAGAGCCTTGGTGAGAGAGGCAAAGAAGAACCCAATGGTCACTGTGGCTAAGCTCCAGAGATGCAGTCGGGAGATGGGAGAAAGTTGTAGTAAGTCAACCATCACTGCAGCAATCCACCAGTCGGGGCTTTATGGCAGAGTGGCCCGAAGGAAGCCTCTCCTCAGTGCAAGACACATGAAAGCCCGCATGGAGTTTGCTAAAAAACACCTGAAGGACTCCAAGATGGTGATAAATAAAATCCTCTGGTCTGATGAGACCAAGATAGAACTTTTTGGCCTTAATTCTAAGCGGTATGTGTGGAGAAAACCTGGCACTGCTCATCACCTGTCCAATACAGTCTCAACAGTGAAGCATGGTGGTGGCAGCATCATGCTGTGGGGGTGTTTTTCAGCTGCAGGGACAGGACGACTGGTTGCAATCGAGGGAAAGATGAATGCGGCCAAGTACAGGGATATCCTGGACGAAAACCTTTTCCAGAGTGCTCTGGACCTCAGACTGGGCCGAAGGTTTACCTTCCAACAAGACAATGACCCTAAGCACACCGCTAAAATAACGAAGGAGTGGCTTCACAACAACTCTGTGGCTGTTCTTGAATGGCCCAGCCAGAGCCCTGACTTAAACCCAATTGAGCATCTCTGGGAGAGACCTGAAAATGACTGTCCACCAACGTTTACCATCCAACCTGACAGAACTGGAGAGGATCTGCAAGGAGGAATGGCAGAGGATACCCAAATCCAGATGTGAGAAACTTGTTGCATCTTTCCCAAAACGACTCATGGCTGTATTAGATCAAAAGGGTGCTTCTACTAAATACTGAACAAAGGGTCTGAATACTTATGACCATGTGATATTTCAGTTTTTGTTTTTTAATAAATATGCAAAAATTTCTAAATTTCTGTTTTTTTCTGTAAAGATGGGTTGCTGAGTGTACATTACTGAGAAATAAAATGAACTTTTTTGATTTTTGGAAAAAGGCTGCAAAAAGTGCAAAAATAGCACTTTATATCTTAATTAATGGCCTACAGTAAATATATTACATATAGGTCCTTTAAACTGTTTCTTATCTAGATTCAATCTATATTGTGGAAAAAAAACAAACACAGACGCGTCATTTCCAGATAATATTTACTATCTCCGATCTTCCACACGGGACGCGAACGCAGCATGTGCTCAGACAACGGAGAGGTTGAATAGCAGCAGCAGCATCAGAAGCATCAGGATGGACAACTAGCAGCTGGTCTGCGTCTCAGCGGTAACTGGGAAGCTCGATGACAGGTTGGTAACCCTAGATTGTTCTATATCTATGTTGGTAACATGCTGTCATGCAGTGTGGTCTCACCGTGGACGCTCATCTGTGCGCGCGTGTGTGTGTATTGTACGGCTCCATGGCAGAGCAGCAGCGGTGGTGTCGCAACGCTACAGGTGCACACACACATACACTCGCACGCACGGCCTTGTCCTTCACACAAGCACTGTCTCTGCAGAAGGAAGGGCATTAGAAGACGCGGGACAGATTGGTCTGATTGGATTTCACCGCGCTGCTTCTGCAGATGATGATAGCTAGGACACCAAAAAGCCTGCTTTTCAAGATGTGTTCTTATTGTTGTCATATAAATGCCTACAGTTTGAAGGTTGACTACTGCCTGATCAAACGGAATATGTAAAAAGCGACTCTGGTGTGACCACAACCACTGAATCACATCTTCACAGAATAGCTAGTTCTAGAGGTCCAACGCGCTGTCCATTGCGCCACAGAGCCTACAAGTGTAAAACGCCATTGTCACAAAAACGAAACATGCTGACTTGAAATACTATGAAAGTGGCTTTGTTTTGTCATTAAATGCAACATTTAAAGGATGACTCTGGTGCCACAGAGCCTATAAAAGCAAAACACTATTGTCACAAAAAACAAAGCGTGAAGATATTAATTCACATATTAATGTTTTTTGTACCCAATAATCAACAGTGGTGGTTAACTTGCAACATGGGCTTTAAAGGACGACTCTGGTGGGACTCGAACCCACAACCTTTGAATCACTTCTTTAGAGATTAGGTAGTACTAGAAGTCCAATGCGCTGTCCATTGCGCCACAGAGCCTATAAAAACAAAACACTATTGTCACAAAAAACAAAGCGTGAAGATATTAATTCAACATGTAATACTTTTGTTATGACTGCTTTCTTAGTACAGTTTAAAGGACCTATATTTAATATAATTTCTTTAGTCCATTATTTCAAATAAACGACCACAATATGCCGTCAGACATTGATGAAACATGCTGACTTGAAAAACTATGAAAGTGGCTTTGTTTTCTCATTAAATCCAAACATTAAAGGAAGACTCTGGTGGGACTCGAACCCACAACCTTTGAATAACTTCTTTAGAGATTAGGTAGTACTAGAAGTCCAATGCACTGTCCATTGCGCCACAGAGCCTATAAAAACAAAACACTATTGTCACAAAAAACAAAGCGTGAAGATATTAATTCAACATGTAATACTTTTTTGTTATGACTGCTTTCTTAGTACAGTTTAAAGGACCTATATTTAATATAATTTCTTTAGTCCATTATTTCAAATAAACGACCACAATATGCCGTCAGACATTGATGAAACATGCTGACTTGAAAAACTATGAAAGTGGCTTTGTTTTCTCATTAAATCCAAACATTAAAGGACGACTCTGGTGGGACTCGAACCCACAACCTTTGAATCACTTCTTTAGAGATTAGGTAGTACTAGAAGTCCAATGCGCTGTCCATTGCGCCACAGAGCCTATAAAAGCAAAGCACTATTGTCACAAAAAACAAAGCGTGAAGATATTAATTCAACATGTAATACTTTTGTTATGACTGCTTTTTTAGTAGAGTTTAAAGGACCTATATTTAATATAATTTCTTTAGTCCATTATTTCAAATAAACGACCACAATATGCCGTCAGATATTGAGGAAACATGCTGAGTTGAAATACTATGAAAGTGGCTTTGTTTTGTCATTAAATCCAAACATTAAAGGACAACTCTGGTGGGACTCGAACCCACAACCTTTGAATCACTTCTTTAGAGATTAGGTAGTACTAGAAGTCCAATGCGCTGTCCATTGCGCCACAGAGCCTATAAAAGCAAAACACTATTGTCACAAAAAACAAAGCGTGAAGATATTAATTCAACATGTAATACTTTTGTTATCTAGCTTTCTTAGTACAGTTTAAATAACCCTTTTAGGCCATTATTTTAAACGACCACAATATAGATATTAAGGAAACATTGACTTTAGGCCATTATTTCAACCTTTAAACTCTGGTGGGACTCGAACCACAACCTTTGAATCACTTCTTTAGAGATTAGGTTGTACTAGAAGTCCAATGCGCTGTCCATTGCACCACAGAGCCTATAAAAAGATATTGTCACAAAAACAAAGCGTGAAGATATTAATTCAAATGTACTTTTGTTATGAAAGTTTGGCTTTTTTTTTAGGCCATTATTTCAATTAAATGACCACAATATGCCGTCAGATATTAAGGAAACATGCTGACTTGAAATACTATGAAAGTGGCTTTGTTTTGTCATTAAATCCAAACATTGAAGGACGACTCTGGTGGGACTCGAACCCACAACCTTTGAATCACTTCTTTAGAGATTAGGTAGTACTAGAAGTCCAATGCGCTGTCCATTGCGCCACAGAGCCTATAAAAGCAAAACACTATTGTCACAAAAAACAAAGCGTGAAGATATTAATTCAACATGTAATACTTTTGTTATCTAGCTTTCTTAGTACAGTTTAAAGGACCTATATTTAATATAATTTCTTTTGTTATCATGCTTTTTTAGCCATTATTTCAATATAACTTTTTTAGGCCATTATTTCAATAAACGTCGTCAGATATTAAGGAAACATGCTGACTTGAAATACTATGAAAGTGGCTTTGTTTTGTCATTAAATCCAAACATTAAAGGACGACTCTGGTGGGACTCGAACCCACAACCTTTAAATCACTTCTTTAGAGATTAGGTAGTACTAGAAGTCCAATGCGCTGTCCATTGCGCCACAGAGCCTATAAAAGCAAAACACTATTGTCACAAAAAACAAAGCGTGAAGATATTAATTCAACATGTAATACTTTTGTTATGACTGCTTTTTTAGTAGAGTTTAAAGGACCTATATTTAATATAATTTCTTTAGTCCATTATTTCAAATAAACGACCACAATATGCCGTCAGATATTGTGGAAACATGCTGAGTACAAATACTATGAACGTGGCTTTGTTTTGTCATTAAATGCAACCTTTATGGACGACTCTGGTGGGACTCGAACCCACAGCCTTTGAATCACTTCTTTAGAGATTAGGTAGTACTAGAAGTCCAATGCGCTGTCCATTGCGCCACAGAGCCTATAAAAGTAAAACACTATTGTCACAAAAAACAAAGTTTGAAGATATTAATTCAACATGTAATACTTTTGTTATGACTGCTTTTTTAGTAGAGTTTAAAGGACCTATATTTAATATAATTTCTTTAGTCCATTATTTCAAATTAACAACCACAAAATGCTGTCAGATATTAAGGAAACATGCTGACTTGAAATACTATGAAAGTGGCTTTGTTTTGTCATTAAATGCAACATTTAAAGGACAACTCTGGTGGGACTCGAACCCACAACCTTTGAATCGCTTCTTTAGAGATTAGGTAGTACTAGAAGTCCAATGCGCTGTTAATTGCACCACTGAGCCTATAATAGCAAAACACTATTGTCACAAAAAACAAAGCGTGAAGATATTAATTCAACATGTAATACTTTTGTTATCACTGCTTTTTTAGTACAGTTTAAAGGACCTATATTTAATATAATTTCTTTAGTCCATTATTTCAAATAAAAACCACAATATGCCGTCAGATATTAAGGAAACATGCTGACTTGAAATACTATGAAAGTGGCTTTGTTTTGTCATTAAATGCAACATTTAAAGGATCGACTCTGGGTGGGACTCGAACCCACAACCTTTGAATCACTTCCTTTAGAGATTAGGTGAAGTACTAAGAAGTCCAATGCGACCTATAATTTCTTTAGGCCATTATTTCCATTGCACCACAGAGCCTATAAAAGCAAAACACTATTGTCACAAAAAACAAAGCGTGAAATATTAATTCAACATGTAATACTTTTGTTATGACAGAGCTTTATTAGTACAGTTTAAAGGATTCAACCTATATTTAATATTTAAATTTCTTTAGTCCATTATTTCAAATAAACGACCACAATATGCCGTCAGATATTGAGGAAACATGCTGAATTGAAATACTATGAAAGTGGCTTTGTTTTGTCATAAAATCTAAACATTAAAGGACGACTCTGGTGGGACTCAAACCCACAACCTTTGAATCACTTCTTTAGAGATTAGGTAGTACTAGAAGTCCAATGCGCTGTCCATTGCGCCACAGAGCCTATAAAAGCAAAACACTATTGTCACAAAAAACAAAGCGTGAAGATATTAATTCAACATGTAATACTTTTTGTTATGACTGCTTTTTTAGTACAGTTTAAAGGACCTATATTTAATATAATTTCTTTAGTCCATTATTTCAAATAAACAACCACAATATGCCGTCAGATATTGAGGAAACATGCTGACTTGAAATACTATGAAAGTGGCTTTGTTTTTTTGTCATTAAATTTGAAACATTTAAAGGACGACTCTGGTGGGACTCGAACCCACAACCTTTGAATCACTTCTTTAGAGATTAGGTAGTACTAGAAGTCCAATGCGCTGTCCATTGCGCCACAGAGCCTATAAAAGCAAAAACACTATTGTCACAAAAAACAAAGCGTGAAGATATTAATTCAACATGTAATACTTTTTGTTATGACTGCTTTTTTAGTACAGTTTAAAGGACCTATATTTAATATAATTTCTTTAGGCCATTATTTCAAATAAACGACCACAATATGCCGTCAGATATTGAGGAAACATGCTGAGTTGAAATACTATGAAAGTGGCTTTGTTTTGTCATTAAATCCAAACATTAAAGGACGACTCTGGTGGGACTCGAACCCACAACCTTTGAATCACTTCTTTAGAGATTAGGTAGTACTAGAAGTCCAATGCGCTGTCCATTGCGCCACAGAGCCTATAAAAGCAAAACACTATTGTCACAAAAAACAAAGCGTGAAGATATTAATTCAACATGTAATACTTTTGTTATGACTGCTTTCTTAGTACAGTTTAAAGGACCTATATTTAATATAATTTCTTTAGTCCATTATTTCAAATAAACGACCACAATATGCCGTCAGATATTAAGGAAACATGCTGACTTGAAAACTATGAAAGTGGCTTTTTTTTGTCATTAAAAAATGCAACATTTAAAGGACGACTCTGGTGGGACTCGAACCCACAACCTTTGAATCACTTCTTTAGAGATTAGGTAGTACTAGAAGTCCAATGCGCTGTCCATTGCGCCACAGAGCCTATAAAAAAAAAAACACTATTGTCACAAAAAACAAAGCGTGAAGATATTAATTCAACATGTAATACTTTTTTGTTATGACTGCTTTTTAGTACAGTTTAAAGGACCTATATTTAATATAATTTCTTTAGGTCCATTATTTCAAATAAACAACCACAATATGCCGTCAGATATTAAGGAAACATGCTGACTTGAAATACTATGAAAGTGGCTTTGTTTTGTCATTAAATGCAACATTTAAAGGACGACTCTGGTGGGACTCGAACCCACAACCTTTGAATCACTTCTTTAGAGATTAGGTAGTACTAGAAGTCCAATGCGCTGTCCATTGCGCCACAGAGCCTATAAAAGCAAAACACTATTGTCACAAAAAACAAAGCGTGAAGATATTAATTCAACATGTAAACTTTTTGTTATGACTGCTTTTTAGTACAGTTTAAAGGACCTATATTTAATATAATTTCTTTAGTCCATTATTTCAAATAAACAATTCTGAGATATTGAAAGTGGCTTTGTTTTGAAACATGACTCTTGGGAAATACTTCTTTAGAAAGTGTACTTTGTTTTGTCATTTTTAATTCAGTACTCAGTTTAAAGGACCTATATTTAACCCACAACCTTTGAATTTCAATTTAGAGATTAGGTTACTAGAAAGTCCAATGCGCTGTCCGAACCCACAACCTTTGAACAAAAAAAAAAACACTATTGTCACAAAAACAAACAAAGCGTGAAGATATTAATTCAACATGTAATACTTTTTGTTATCTACTTTTTAGTACAGTTTAAAGGACCTATATTTAATTTTTTAGGCCATTATTTCAAATAAACAACACAATATGCCGCAGATATTGCTTTTTTAGTACAGTTTAAAGGAAACATGCTGACTTGAAATACTATGAAAGTGGCTTTGTTTTGTCATTAAATGCAACATTTAAAGGATGACTCTGGTGGGACTCGAACCCACAACCTTTGAATCACTTCTTTAGAGATTAGGTAGTACTAGAAGTCCAATGCGCTGTCCATTGCGCCACAGAGCCTATAAAAGCAAAACACTATTGTCACAAAAAACAAAGCGTGAAGATATTAATTCAACATGTAATACTTTTGTTATGACTGCTTTCTTAGTACAGTTTAAAGGACCTATATTTAATATAATTTCTTTAGGCCATTATTTCAAATAAACAACCACAATATGCCGTCAGATATTAAGGAAACATGCTGACTTGAAATACTATGAAAGTGGCTTTGTTTTGTCATTAAATGCAACATTTAAGGGCGACTCTGGTGGGACTCGAACCCACAACCTTTGAATCACTTCTTTAGAGATTAGGTAGTACTAGAAGTCCAATGCGCTGTCCATTGCGCCACAGAGCCTATAAAAGCAAAACACTATTGTCACAAAAAACAAAGCGTGAAGATATTAATTCAACATGTAATACTTTTTGTTATGACTGCTTTTTAGTACAGTTTAAAGGACCTTAAATATTTAATATAATTTCTTTTTTAGTTTAAAGTCAATGCGCTGTTGTATTGCACCACAGAGCCTATAAAAGCAAAACACTATTGTCCATTATTTCAAATAAACGACCACAATATGCCGTCAGATATTAAGGAAACATGCTGATATTGAAATACTATGAAAGTGGCTTTGTTTTGTCATTAAATGCAAATTTAAAGGGACGACTCTGGTGGGACTCGAACCCACAACCTTTGAATCACTTCTTTAGAGATTAGGTAGTACTAGAAGTCCAATGCGCTGTCCATTGCGCCACAGAGCCTATAAAAGCAAAACACTATTGTCACAAAAAACAAAGCGTGAAGATATTAATTCAACATGTAATACTTTTTGTTATGACTGCTTTTTAGTACAGTTTAAAGGACCTATATTTAATATAATTTCTTTAGGCCATTATTTCAAATAAACGACCACAATATGCCGTCAGATATTAAGGAAACATGCTGACTTGAAATACTATGAAAGTGGCTTTGTTTTGTCATTAAATGCAACATTAAAGGACGACTCTGGTGGGACTCGAACCCACAACCTTTGAATCACTTCTTTAGAGATTAGGTAGTACTAGAAGTCCAATGCGCTGTCCATTGCGCCACAGAGCCTATAAAAAGCAAAAACACTATTGTCACAAAAAACAAAGCGTGAAGATATTAATTCAACATGTAATACTTTTTGTTATGACTGCTTTTTAGTACAGTTTAAAGGACCTATATTTAATATAATTTCTTTAGGCCATTATTTCAAATAAACGACCACAATATGCCGTCAGATATTAAGGAAACATGCTGACTTGAAATACTATGAAAGTGGCTTTGTTTTGTCATTAAATGCAAACATTTAAAGGGCGACTCTGGTGGGACTCGAACCCACAACCTTTGAATCACTTCTTTAGAGATTAGGTAGTACTAGAGAAGTCCAATGCGCTGTCCATTGCGCCACAGAGCCTATAAAAGCAAAACACTATTGTCACAAAAAACAAAGCGTGAAGATATTAATTCAACATGTAATACTTTTGTTATGACTGCTTTTTAGTACAGTTTAAAGGACCTATATTTAATATAATTTCTTTAGGCCATTATTTCAAATAAACAACCACAATATGCCGTCAGATATTAAGGAAACATGCTGACTTGAAATACTATGAAAGTGGCTTTGTTTTGTCATTAAATGCAACATTTAAAGGACGACTCTGGTGGGACTCGAACCCACAACCTTTGAATCCCTTCTTTAGAGATTAGGTAGTACTAGAAGTCCAATGCGCTGTCCATTGCGCCACAGAGCCTATATAAAAAAAAACTATTGTCACAAAAAACAAAGCGTGAAGATATTAATTCAACATGTAATACTTTTTGTTATGACTGCTTTTTTAGTACAGTTTAAAGGACCTATATTTAATATAATTTCTTTTTTAGTCCATTATTTCAAATAAACATCTGACTTGAACCACAATATGCCGTCAGATATTGAGGAAACATGCTGACTTGAAATACTATGAAAGTGGCTTTGTTTTGTCATTAAATGCAAACATGCTGAATTTTATGAAAAGCTTTTGTTTTGCGACTCTGGTGGGACTCAAACCCACAAGCTTTGAATCACTTCTTTAGAGATTAGGTAGTATTAGAAGTCCAATGCGCTGTCCATTGCGCCACAGAGCCTATAAAAACAAAACACTATTGTCACAAAAAACAAAGCGTGAAGATATTAATTCAACATGTAATACTTTTGTTATGACTGCTTTTTTAGTACAGTTTAAAGGACCTATATTTAATATAATTTCTTTAGTCCATTATTTCAAATAAACGACCACAATATGCCGTCAGATATTGAGGAAACATGCTGAGTTGAAATACTATGAAAGTGGCTTTGTTTTGTCATTAAATGCAAACATTTAAAGGATGACTCTGGTGGGACTCGAACCCACAACCTTTGAATCACTTCTTTAGAGATTAGGTAGTACTAGAAGTCCAATGCGCTGTCCATTGCGCCCACAGAGCCTATAAAAAGCAAAACACTATTGTCACAAAAAACAAAGCGTGAAGATATTAATTCAACATGTAATACTTTTGTTATGACTGCTTTTTAGTACAGTTTAAAGGACCTATATTTAATATAATTTCTTTAGGCCATTATTTCAAATAAACAGATATTGAGGAAACACCACAAAATGCCGACTCTGGTGGGAGACCTTTGAATTATAAAAGGTAACAAAAACATGCTTCAACATGAAATATTTTTTGACTGCTTTCAGATTTAGTACAGTTTAAAGCTTTGACCTTTAATATAATTTCTTTAGGCCATTATTTCAAATAAACAACCACAATATGCCGTCAGATATTAAGGAAACATGCTGATTTCAAATGACAGATATTGCCATTATTTCAAATAAAGGAATAATGCTGACTTGAAATACTATGAAAGTGGCTTTGTTTTGTCATTAAATGCAACCTTTAAAGGACGACTCTGGTGGGACTCGAACCCACAACCTTTGAATCACTTCTTTAGAGATTAGGTAGTACTAGAAGTCCAATGCGCTGTCCATTGCGCCACAGAGCCTATAAAAGCAAAACACTATTGTCACAAAAAACAAAGCGTGAAGATATTAATTCAACATGTAATACTTTTGTTATGACTGCTTTTTTAGTACAGTTTAAAGGACCTATATTTAATATAATTTCTTTAGTCCATTATTTCAAATAAACAACCACAAAATGCCGTCAGATATTAAGGAAACATGCTGACTTGAAATACTATGAAAGTGGCTTTGTTTTGTCATTAAATGCAACATTTAAAGGACGACTCTGGTGGGACTCGAACCCACAACCTTTGAATCACTTCTTTAGAGATTAGGTAGTACTAGAAGTCCAATGCGCTGTCCATTGCGCCACAGAGCCTATAAAAGCAAACAATATTGTCACAAAAAAACAAAGCGTGAAGATATTAATTCAACATGTAATACTTTTGTTATGACTGCTTTTTTAGTACAGTTTAAAGGACCTATATTTAATATAATTTCTTTAGGCCATTATTTCAAATAAACGACCACAATATGCCGTCAGATATTAAGGAAACATGCTGACTTGAAATACTATGAAAGTGGCTTTGTTTTGTCATTAAATGCAACCTTTAAAGGACGACTCTGGTGGGACTCGAACCCACAACCTTTGAATCACTTCTTTAGAGATTAGGTAGTACTAGAAGTCCAATGCGCTGTCCATTGCGCCACAGAGCCTATAAAAGCAAAACACTATTGTCACAAAAAAAAAACAAAGCGTGAAGATATTAATTCAACATGTAATACTTTTGTTATGACTGCTTTTTTAGTACAGTTTAAAGGACCTATATTTAATATAATTTCTTTAGGCCATTATTTCAAATAAACGACCACAATATGCCGTCAGATATTAAGGAAACATGCTGACTTGAAATATATGAAAGTGGCTTTGTTTTGTCATTAAATGCTTTTAAAACATTAAAGGACGACTCTGGTGGGACTCAAACCCACAACCTTTGAATCTTCTTTAGAGATTAGGTAGTATTAGAAGTCCAATGCGCTGTCCATTGCGCCACAGAGCCTATAAAAACAAAAACACTATTGTCACAAAAACAAAGCGTGAAGATATTAATTCAACATGTAATACTTTTGTTATGACTGCTTTTTTTTAGTACAGTTTAAAGGACCTATATTTAATATAATTTCTTTAGTCCATTATTTCAAATAAACGACCACAATATGCCGTCAGATATTAAGGAAACATGCTGAGTTGAAATACTATGAAAGTGGCTTTGTTTTGTCATTAAATGCAACCTTTAAAGGATGACTCTGGTGGGACTCGAACCCACAACCTTTGAATCACTTTTATAGAGATTAGGTAGTACTAGAAGTCCAATGCGCTGTCCATTGCGCCACAGAGCCTATAAAAACAAAACACTATTGTCACAAAAAACAAAGCGTGAAGATATTAATTCAACATGTAATACTTTTGTTATGACTGCTTTTTTAGTACAGTTTAAAGGACCTATATTTAATATAATTTCTTTAGGCCATTATTTCAAATAAACGACCACAATATGCCGTCAGATATTAAGGAAACATGCTGACTTGAAATACTATGAAAGTGGCTTTGTTTTGTCATTAAATGCAACCTTTAAAGGACGACTCTGGTGGGACTCGAACCCACAACCTTTGAATCCCTTCTTTAGAGATTAGGTAGTACTAGAAGTCCAATGCGCTGTCCATTGCGCCACAGAGCCTATGAAAGTAAAATACTATTGTCACAAAAAACAAAGCGTGAAGATATTAATTCAACATGTAATACTTTTGTTATGACTGCTTTTTTAGTAGAGTTTAAAGGACCTATATTTAATATAATTTCTTTAGTCCATTATTTCAAATAAACGACCACAATATGCCGTCAGATATTGAGGAAACATGCTGAGTTGAAATACTATGAAAGTGGCTTTGTTTTGTCATTAAATGCAACCTTTAAAGGATGACTCTGGTGGGACTCGAACCCACAACCTTTGAATCACTTTTTAGAGATTAGGTAGTACTAGAAGTCCAATGCGCTGTCCATTGCGCCACAGAGCCTATAAAAAAAGCAAAACACTATTGTCACAAAAAACAAAGCGTGAAGATATTAATTCAACATGTAATACTTTTGTTATGACTGCTTTTTTAGTACAGTTTAAAGGACCTATATTTAATATAATTTCTTTAGGCCATTATTTCAAATAAACGACGACACAATATGCCGTCAGATATTAAGGAAACATGCTGACTTGAAATACTATGAAAGTGGCTTTGTTTTGTCATTAAATGCAACATTTTAAAGGATCTACTTTGGTGGGACTCGAACCCACAACCTTTGAATCACTTCTTTAGAGATTAGGTAGTACTAGAAGTCCAATGCGCTGTCCATTGCGCCACAGAGCCTATAAAAAGCAAAACACTATTGTCACAAAAAACAAACTGCTTTTTAGTACAGTTTAAAGGGACCTATATTTAATATAAGCGTGAAGATATTAATTCAACATGTAATACTTTTTGTTATGACTGCATTGCGCCACAGAGCCTTTTTTAGTACAGTTTAAAGGACCTATATTTAATATAATTTCTTTAGGCCATTATTTCAAATAAACGACCACAATATGCCGTCAGATATTAAGGAAACATGCTGACTTGAAATACTATGAAAGTGGCTTTGTTTTGTCATTAAATGCAACATTTAAAGGATGACTCTGGTGGGACTCGAACCCACAACCTTTGAATCACTTCTTTAGAGATTAGGTAGTACTAGAAGTCCAATGCGCTGTCCATTGCGCCACAGAGCCTATAAAAACAAAACACTATTGTCACAAAAAACAAAGCGTGAAGATATTAATTCAACATGTAATACTTTTGTTATGACTGCTTTTTTAGTACAGTTTAAAGGACCTATATTTAATATAATTTCTTTTAGTCCATTATTTCAAATAAACAACCACAAAATGCCGTCAGATATTAAGGAAACATGCTGACTTGAAATACTATGAAAGTGGCTTTGTTTTGTCATTAAATGCAACATTTAAAGGACGACTCTGGTGGGACTCGAACCCACAACCTTTGAATCACTTCTTTAGAGATTAGGTAGTACTAGAAGTCCAATGCGCTGTCCATTGCGCCCACAGAGCCACAGAGCCTATCATAAAAAAAACAAAAAGATATTAATTCAACACTTTTTGTTATTGTCGTGAAGATATTAATTCAACATGTAATACTTTTGTTATGACTGCTTTTTAGTACAGTTTAAAGGAAAGTCCATTACAAATAAAGACCACAATATGCCGTCAGATAGAGGAAACATGCTGAATTGAAATACTATGAAAGTGGCTTTGTTTTGTCATTAAATGCAACTTTGCTTTGCGCCACAGAGCCTATGAAAGCAAAATACTATTGTCACAAAAAAAAAAAGTGAAGATATTAATTCAACATGTAATAGTTTAAAGGACCTATATTTAATATAATTTCTTTAGTCCATTATTTCAAATAAACAACCACAAAATGCCGTCAGATATTAAGGAAACATGCTGACTTGAAATACTATGAAAGTGGCTTTGTTTTTGTCATTAAATGCAACATTTAAAGGATGACTCTGGTGGGACTCGAACCCACAACCTTTGAATCACTTCTTTAGAGATTAGGTAGTACTAGAAGTCCAATGCGCTGTCCATTGCGCCACAGAGCCTATAAAAGCAAAACAATATTGTCACAAAAAAACAAAGCGTGAAGATATTAATTCAACATGTAATACTTTTGTTATGACTGCTTTTTTAGTACAGTTTAAAGGACCTATATTTAATATAATTTCTTTAGGCCATTATTTCAAATAAACAACCACAATATGCCGTCAGATATTAAGGAAACATGCTGACTTGAAATACTATGAAAGTGGCTTTGTTTTGTCATTAAATGCAACCTTTAAAGGACGACTCTGGTGGGACTCGAACCCACAACCTTTGAATCCCTTCTTTAGAGATTAGGTAGTACTAGAAGTCCAATGCGCTGTTAATTGCACCACTGAGCCTATAAAAGCAAAACACTATTGTCACAAAAAACAAAGCGTGAAGATATTAATTCAACATGTAATACTTTTGTTATGACTGCTTTTTAGTACAGTTTAAAGGACCTATATTTAATATAATTTCTTTAGGCCATTATTTCAAATAAACGACCACAATATGCCGTCAGATATTAAGGAAACATGCTGACTTGAAATACATGAAAGTGGCTTTGTTTTGTCATTAAATGCAACATTTAAAGGACGACTCTGGTGGGACTCGAACCCACAACCTTTGAATCACTTCTTTAGAGATTAGGTAGTACTAGAAGTCCAATGCGCTGTCCATTGCGCCACAGAGCCTATAAAAGCAGAACACTATTGTCACAAAAACAAAAGCGTGAAGATATTAATTCAACATGTAATACTTTTTGTTATGACTGCTTTTTTAGTACAGTTTAAAGGACCTATATTTAATATAATTTCTTTAGTCCATTATTTCAAATAAACAACCACAAAATGCCGTCAGATATTAAGGAAACATGCTGACTTGAAATACTATGAAAGTGGCTTTGTTTTGTCATTAAATGCAACATTTAAAGGACGACTCTAGTGGGACTCGAACCCACAACCTTTGAATCACTTCTTTAGAGATTAGGTAGTACTAGAAGTCCAATACGCTGTCCATTGCGCCACAGAGCCTATAAAAGCAAAACAATATTGTCACAAAAACAAAGCGTGAAGATATTAATTCAACATGTAATACTTTTGTTATGACTGCTTTCTTAGTACAGTTTAAAGGACCACAATATATCAGATATAATTTCTTTAGGCCATTATTTCAAATAAACGACCACAATATGCCTGTCAGATATTAAGGAAACATGCTGACTTGAAATACTATGAAAGTGGCTTTGTTTTGTCATTAAATGCAAAACATTTAAAGGACGACTCTGGTGGGACTCGAACCCACAACCTTTGAATCCTTCTTTAGAGATTAGGTAGTACTAGAAGTCCAATGCGCTGTCCATTGCGCCACAGAGCCTATAAAAAGTAAAACACTATTGTCACAAAAACAAAGCGTGAAGATATTAATTCAACATGTAATACTTTTGTTATGACTGCTTTTTTAGTACAGTTTAAAGGACCTATATTTAATATAATTTCTTTAGTCCATTATTTCAAATAAACAACCACAATATGCCGTCAGATATTGAGGAAACATGCTGAGTTGAAATACTATGAAAGTGGCTTTGTTTTGTCATTAAATGCAACATTTAAAGGATGACTCTGGTGGGACTCGAACCCACAACCTTTGAATCACTTTTTAGAGATTAGGTAGTACTAGAAGTCCAATGCGCTGTCCATTGCGCCCACAGAGCCTATAAAAACAAAAACACTATTGTCACAAAAAAACAAAGCGTGAAGATATTAATTCAACATGTAATACTTTTGTTATGACTGCTTTTTTTAGTACAGTTTAAAGGACCTATATTTAATATAATTTCTTTAGGCCATTATTTCAAATAAACACCACAATATGCCGTCAGATATTAAGACTTGAAACATGCTGACTTGTTTTGAAATACTATGAAAGTGGCTTTGTTTTGTCATTAAATGCAACATTTAACAGGATAAAAGCAAAACACTCACAAAAAAACTGAAGATATTAATTCAACATGGGACTCTTTTTAACCCACAACCTTTGAATCACTTCAGATTTAAGGAAACAGAGATTGAAAGTGGCTTTGGTAGTACTAGAAGTCCAATGAATCGCTCTTTCCATTAGGTAGTATTAGCCACAGAGCCTATAAAAAAAACACTATTGTCACAAAAAACAAAGCGTGAAGATATTAATTCAACATGTAATACTTTTTGTTATGACTGCTTTTTTTTAGTACAGTTTAAAGGACCTATATTTAATATAATTTCTTTAGGCCATTATTTCAAATAAAAACCACAATATGCCGTCAGATATTAAGGAAACATGCTGACTTGAAATACTATGAAAGTGGCTTTGTTTTGTCATTAAATGCAACATTTATAGGACGACTCTGGTGGGACTCGAACCCACAACCTTTGAATCACTTCTTTAGAGATTAGGTAGTACTAGAAGTCCAATGCGCTGTCCATTGCGCCACAGAGCCTATAAAAACAAAACACTATTGTCACAAAAAACAAAGCGTGAAGATATTAATTCAACATGTAATACTTTTGTTATGACTGCTTTTTTAGTACAGTTTAAGGACTTATATTTAATATAATTTCTTTAGTCCATTATTTCAAATAAACAACCACAAAATGCCGTCAGATATTAAGGAAACATGCTGACTTGAAATACTATGAAAGTGGCTTTGTTTTTGTATTTTAAATGCAACATTTAAAGGACGACTCTGGTGGGACTCGAACCCACAAACCTTTGAATCACTTCTTTAGAGATTAGGTAGTACTAGAAGTCCAATGCGCTGTCCATTGCGCCACAGAGCCTATAAAAGCAAAAAACACTATTGTCACAAAAAACAAAGCGTGAAGATATTAATTCAACATGTAATACTTTTTGTTATGACTGCTTTTTTAGTACAGTTTAAAGGACCTATATTTAATATAATTTCTTTAGGCCATTATTTCAAATAAACGACTCGAACCCACAACCTTTGAACCAGAATATGCTAGAAGTCAGATAGCCTAGGAAACATGCTGACTTGAAATACTATGAAAGTGGCTTTGTTTTGTCATTAAATGCAAACTTTAAAGGATCGACTCTGGTGGGACTCGAACCCACAACCTTTGAATCCCTTCTTTAGAGATTAGGTAGTACTAGAAGTCCAATGCGCTGTCCATTGCGCCACAGAGCCTATAAAAGCAAAACACTATTGTCACAAAAAACAAAGCGTGAAGATATTAATTCAACATGTAATACTTTTGTTATGACTGCTTTTTAGTACAGTTTAAAGGACCTATATTTAATATAATTTCTTTAGTCCATTATTTCAAATAAACAACCACAATATGTCAGATATTAAGGAAACATGCTGACTTGAAATACTATGAAAGTGGCTTTGTTTTGTCATTAAATGCAACATTTAAAGGACGACTCTGGTGGGACTCGAACCCACAACCTTTGAATCACTTCTTTAGAGATTAGGTAGTACTAGAAGTCCAATGCGCTGTCCATTGCGCCCACAGAGCCTATAAAAGTCAAAACACTATTGTCACAAAAACAAAGCGTGAAGATATTAATTCAACATGTAATACTTTTGTTATCTAGCTTTCTTAGTACAGTTTAAAGGACCTATATTTAATATAATTTCTTTAGTCCATTATTTCAAATAAACGACCACAATATGCCGTCAGATATTGAGGAAACATGCTGAGTTGAAATACTATGAAAGTGGCTTTGTTTTGTCATTAAATGCAACATTTAAAGGACGACTCTGGTGGGACTCGAACCCACAACTTTGAATCACTTCTTTAGAGATTAGGTAGTACTAGAAGTCCAATGCGCTGTCCATTGCGCCACAGAGCCTATAAAAACAAAACACTATTGTCACAAAAAACAAAGCGTGAAGATAAAAAATTCAACATGTAATACTTTTGTCATGACAAAAACAGTTTAAAGGACCTATATTTAATATAATTTCTTTAGGCCATTATTTCAACATGTAAGGAAACATGCTTTTGAAATTATGAAAGTGGCTTTGTTTTGTCATTAAATGCAACATTTAAACTCTGGTGGGACTCTAACCACAACCTTTGAATCCTTCTTTTAGAGATTAGGTAGTACTAGTCCAATGCGCTGTCCATTGCACCACAGAGCCTATAAAAGCAAACACTATATTGTCACAAAAAAAAAAGCGTGAAGATATTAATTCAACATGTAATACTTTTGTTATGACTGCTTTTTAGTACAGTTTAAAGGACCTATATTTAATATAATTTCTTTAGTCCATTATTTCAAATAAACAACCACAATATGTCCAGATATTAAGGAAACATGCTGACTTGAAATACTATGAAAGTGGCTTTGTTTTGTCATTAAATGCAACATTTAAGGGCGACTCTGGTGGGACTCGAACCCACAACCTTTGAATCACTTCTTTAGAGATTAGGTAGTACTAGAAGTCCAATGCGCTGTCCATTGCGCCACAGAGCCTATAAAAGCAAAACACTATTGTCACAAAAAACAAAGCGTGAAGATATTAATTCAACATGTAATACTTTTGTTATGACTGCTTTTTTAGTACAGTTTAAAGGACCTATATTTAATATAATTTCTTTAGGCCATTATTTCAAATAAACAACCACAAAATGCCGTCAGATATTAAGGAAACATGCTGACTTGAAATACTATGAAAGTGGCTTTGTTTTGTCATTAAATGCAACATTTAAAGGACGACTCTGGTGGGACTCGAACCCACAACCTTTGAATCACTTCTTTAGAGATTAGGTAGTACTAGAAGTCCAATGCGCTGTCCATTAAAAGCAAAACAATATTGTCACAAAAAACAAAGCGTGAAGATATTAATTCAACCTTTTGTTACAGCTTTTTTAGTACAGTTTAAAGGACCTATTTAAAAGGCCATTATTTCAAACACAGATATTGAAACACAAAAACTATGAAAGCTTTGTTTTGAAAATATTAATTCAACATGAATAATACTTTTGTTATGACTGCTGTTTTATAAAAAGCAAACACTATTGTCACAAAAAACAAAAGCGTGAAGATATTAATTCAAAGGACCAGTTTAAAGGACCTATATTTAATATAATTTCTTTAGTCCATTATTTCAAATAAACGACCACAATATGCCGTCAGATATTAAGGAAACATGCTGACTTGAAATACTATGAAAGTGGCTTTGTTTTGTCATTAAATGCAACATTTATAGGACGACTCTGGTGGGACTCGAACCCACAACCTTTGAATCACTTCTTTAGAGATTAGGTAGTACTAGAAGTCCAATGCGCTGTCCATTGCGCCACAGAGCCTATAAAAGCAAAACACTATTGTCACAAAAAACAAAGCGTGAAGATATTAATTCAACATGTAATACTTTTGTTATGACTGCTTTCTTAGTACAGTTTAAAGGACTCAGATATATTTAATATAATTTGTTTTTGTCATTTTAGTCCATTATTTCAAATAAACAACCACAAAATGCCGTCAGATATTCAACAGGAAACATGCTGACTTGAAATACTATTTGAAAGTGGCTTTGTTTTGTCATTAAATGCAAACATTTAAAGGGCGACTCTGGTGGGACTCGAACCCACAACCTTTGAATCACTTCTTTAGAGATTAGGTAGTACTAGAAGTCCAATGCGCTGTCCATTGCGCCACAGAGCCTATAAAAGTAAAAACATAAAAAAAAACATTATTGTCACAAAAAACAAAGCGTGAAGATATTAATTCAACATGTAATACTTTTGTTATGACTGCTTTCTTAGTACAGTTTAAAGGACCTATAATTTCTTTAGGCCATTATTTCAAATAAACGACCACAATATGCCGTCAGATATTAAGGAAACATGCTGACTTGAAATACTATGAAAGTGGCTTTGTTTTGTCATTAAATGCAACCTTTAAAGGACGACTCTGGTGGGACTCGAACCCACAACCTTTGAATCCTTCTTTAGAGATTAGGTAGTACTAGAAGTCCAATGCGCTGTCCATTGCGCCACAGAGCCTATAAAAGCAAAACACTATTGTCACAAAAAACAAAGCGTGAAGATATTAATTCAACATGTAATACTTTTGTTATGACTGCTTTTTTAGTACAGTTTAAAGGACCTATATTTAATATAATTTCTTTAGGCCATTATTTCAAATAAACGACCACAATATGCCGTCAGATATTAAGGAAACATGCTGACTTGAAATACTATGAAAGTGGCTTTGTTTTGTCATTAAATGCAACATTTAAGGACGACTCTGGTGGGACTCGAACCCACAACCTTTGAATCACTTCTTTAGAGATTAGGTAGTACTAGAAGTCCAATGCGCTGTCCATTGCGCCACAGAGCCTATAAAAGCAAAACACTATTGTCACAAAAAACAAAGCGTGAAGATATTAATTCAACATGTAATACTTTTGTTATGACTGCTTTTTAGTACAGTTTAAAGGACCTATATTTAATATAATTTCTTTAGGCCATTATTTCAAATAAACGACCACAATATGCCGTCAGATATTAAGGAAACATGACTTGACTATGAAAGTGGCTTTTGAAATACATTTATGAAAGTGGCTTTGAATCACTTCTTTTTTGTCATTGCGCTGTCCATTGCGCCACAGAATAAAAAGCAAAAACACTATTTAAAGAAGATATTAATTCAACATGTAATACTTTTGTTATCTGCTTTTTAGTACAGTTTGGTGGGACTCTTTAGGCCATTATTTCAAATAAACCCACAAACCAGATTTGAAAATCACTTGAAATTGGCTTTAGAGATTACTCTGGTGGGGAACCCACAAGTACTTCTTTAGAAGTACTAGAAGTCCAATGCGCTGTCCATTGCGCCACAGAGCCTATAAAAGCAAAACACTATTGTCACAAAAAACAAAGCGTGAAGATATTAATTCAACATGTAATGACTTTTGCCGTCAGATATTAAGGAAACATTGACTTGAAATACTATGAAAGTGGCTTTGTTTTGTCATTAAATGCAACATTTAAAGGACGACTCTGGTGGGACTCGAACCCACAACCTTTGAATTCTTTAGAGATTAGGTAGTACTAGAAGTCCAATGCGCTGTCCATTTTAAAAGCAAAACACTATTGTCACAAAAAACAAAGCGTGAAGATATTAATTCAACATGTAATACTTTTGTTATACTGCTTTTTAGTACAGACCACAATATGCCGTCAGATATTAAGGAAACATGCTGACTTGAAATACTATGAAAGTGGCTTTGTTTTGTTTTAAATGCAACATTTAAAGGACGACTCTGGTGGGACTCGAACCCACAACCTTTGAATCACTTCTTTAGAGATTAGGTAGTACTAGAAGTCCAATGCGCTGTCCATTGCGCCACAGAGCCTATAAAAGCAAAACAATATTGTCACAAAAACAAAGCGTGAAGATATTAATTCAACATGTAATACTTTTGTTATGACTGCTTTTTTAGTACAGTTTAAAGGACCTATATTTAATATAATTTCTTTAGGCCATTATTTGAAAATAAACAACCAAAATATGCCGTCAGATATTAAGGAACTAGTCCAAGCTCCATTCAGACATGCTGAGCCTTGCCTAAAATACTATTGAAAGTGATATTAATTCAACATGCTTTTTTTTACAGTTTCATTAAATAGGCAACAGATTTGAGGAAAAAGGACTATGAAACTCTGGTGGGACTCTAACCCACAACCTTTGAATCACTTCTTTAGAGATTAGGTAGTACTAGAAGTCCAATGCGCTGTCCATTGCGCCACAGAGCCTATAAAAGTAAAACACTATTGTCACAAAAAAACAAAGCGTGAAGATATTAATTCAACATGTAATACTTTTGTTATGACTGCTTTTTTAGTACAGTTTAAAGGACCTATATTTAATATAATTTCTTTAGGCCATTATTTCAAATAAACAACCACAAAATGCCGTCAGATATTAAGGAAACATGCTGACTTGAAATACTATGAAAGTGGCTTTGTTTTGTCATTAAATGCAACATTTAAAGGACGACTCTAGTGGGACTCGAACCCACAACCTTTGAATCATTTCTTTAGAGATTAGGTAGTACTAGAAGTCCAATGCGCTGTCCATTGCGCCACAGAGGAGCCTATAAAAGCAAAAACAATATTGTCACAAAAACAAAGCGTGAAGATATTAATTCAACATGTAATACTTTTGTTATGACTGCTTTCAGTTTAGTACAGTTTAAAGGACCGTCAGATATTTAATGACTTTTTTTAGGCCATTATTTCAAATAAAGAGAACCACAATATGCCGTCAGATATTAAAAAAACATGCTGACTTGAAATACTATGAAAGTAAAGGACCTTTGTTTTGTCATTAAATGCAACATTTAAAGGATACTACTCTGGTGGGACTCAAACCCACAACCTTTGAATCACTTCTTTAGAGATTAGGTAGTACTAGAAGTCCAATGCGCTGTCCATTGCGCCACAGAGCCTATAAAAAACAAAAACACTATTGTCACAAAAAACAAAGCGTGAAGATATTAATTCAACATGTAATACTTTTGTTATGACTGCTTTTTTAGTAGAGTTTAAAGGACCTATATTTAATATAATTTCTTTAGTCCATTATTTCAAATAAACGACCACAATATGCCGTCAGATATTAAGGAAACATGCTGACTTGAAATACTATGAAAGTGGCTTTGTTTTGTCATTAAATGCAACATTTAAGGACGACTCTGGTGGGACTCGAACCCACAACCTTTGAATCACTTCTTTAGAGATTAGGTAGTACTAGAAGTCCAATACGCTGTCCATTGCGCCACAGAGCCTATAAAAGCAAAACAATATTGTCACAAAAAACAAAGCGTGAAGATATTAATTCAACATGTAATACTTTTGTTATGACTGCTTTTTTAGTACAGTTTAAAGGACCTATATTTAATATAATTTCTTTAGGCCATTATTTCAAATAAACAACTGGTGGGACTCGAACCCACACAATATGCCGCTGTCAGATATTGTTAAGGAAACATGCTGACCTATATTTCTAATATTCTTTGAAATACTACTCAGATAAAGTGGCTTTGTTTTGTCATTAAATGCAACCATTTAAGGACGACTCTGGTGGGACTCGAACCCACAACCTTTGAATCACTTCTTTAGAGATTAGGTAGTACTAGAAGTCCAATGCGCTGTCCATTGCGCCACAGAGCCTATAAAAGCAAAAACACTATTGTCACTTCTTTAAAAAACAAAGCGTGAAGATATTAATTCAACATGTAATACATTTTGTTATGACTGCTTTTTAGTACAGTTTAAAGGACCTATATTTAATATAATTTCTTTAGTCCATTATTTCAAACAAACGACCACAATAAGCCGTCAGATATTGAGGAAACATGCTGAATTGAAATACTATGAAAGTGGCTTTGTTTTGTCATTAAATCCAAACATTTAAAGGGCGACTCTGGTGGGACTCGAACCCACAACCTTTGAATCACTTCTTTAGAGATTAGGTAGTACTAGAAGTCCAATGCGCTGTCCATTGCGCCACAGAGCCTATAAAAGCAAAAACACTATTGTCACAAAAAACAAAAGCGTGAAGATATTAATTCAACATGTAATACTTTTGTTATCTAGCTTTCAGATTTAGTACAGTTTAAATAACTTATATTTAATATAATTTCTTTAGGCCATTATTTCTTTTTAGTACAGTTTAAAGGACCTAGAATTTAATATAATTTCTTTAAATTCAAATAAACAAACGACCACAATATGCCGTCAGATATTAAGGAAACATGCTGAGTTGAAATACTATGAAAGTGGCTTTGTTTTGTCATTAAATCCAAAACATTAAAGCAACGACTCTGGTGGGACTCGAACCCACAACCTTTGAATCACTTCTTTAGAGATTAGGTAGTACTAGAAGTTCTAATGCGCTGTCCATTGCGCCACAGAGACTATAAAAGCAAACACTATTGTCACAAAAAACAAAGCGTGAAGATATTAATTCAACATGTAATACTTTTTTGTTATGACTGCTTTTTTAGTAGAGTTTAAAGGACCTATATTTAATATAATTTCTTTAGGCCATTATTTCAAATAAACAACCACAATATGCCGTCAGATATTAAGGAAACATGTTGACTTTGTTTTGTCATTAAATGCAACATTTCAAGGATGACTCTGGTGGGACTCGAACCCACAACCTTTGAATCACTTCTTTAGAGATTAGGTAGTACTAGAAGTCCAATGCGCTGTCCATTGCGCCACAGAGCCTATAAAAACAAAACACTATTGTCACAAAAAACAAAGCGTGAAGATATTAATTCAACATGTAATACTTTTGTTATGATTGCTTTTTTAGTACAGTTTAAAGGACCTATATTTAATATAATTTCTTTAGGCCATTATTTCAAATAAACGACCACAATATGCAGTCAGATATTAAGGAAACATGCTGACTTGAAATACTATGAAAGTGGCTTTGTTTTGTCATTAAATGCAACATTTATAGGACGACTCTGGTGGGACTCGAACCCACAACCTTTGAATCACTTCTTTAGAGATTAGGTAGTACTAGAAGTCCAATGCGCTGTCCATTGCGCCACAGAGCCTATAAAAGCAGAACACTATTGTCACAAAAAACAAAGCGTGAAGATATTAATTCAACATGTAATACTTTTGTTATGACTGCTTTTTTTAGTACAGTTTAAAGGACCTATATTTAATATAATTTTTTGGGTCCATTATTTCAAATAAACGAACCACAATATGTAATACCGTCAGATATTAAGGAAACATGCTGACTTGAAATACTATGAAAGTGGACCTTTGTTTTGTCATTTCAAAAATGCAACATTTAAGGATGCTGACTTGAAATACTATGAAAGTGGCTTTGGGACATTTCAAACTCGAACCCACAACCTTTGAATCACTTTTTTAGAGATTAGGTAGTACTAGAAGTCCAACACGCTGTCCATTGCGCCACAGAGCCTATAAAAGCAAAACAATATTGTCACAAAAACAAAGCGTGAAGATATTAATTCAACATGTAATACTTTTGTTATGACTGCTTTTTAGTACAGTTTAAAGGACTTTGTATTTCAAATAAAACATCAATTGCCACAAGATAGGGAAACATTACTTTTCAAATAAATGCATGATTTAAAATATGGGGAACCCACAACCTTTGAATCACTTCTTTAGAGATAGTACTAGAAGTCCAATACGCTGTCCAGGAAACATGCTATTGTCACAAAAAACTTGAAATAATACTTTTGTTATGACTGCTTTTTTAAAGTTTGGACCTTTGTTTTGTCATTTAAATGCAACATTTGAGGAAACATGAATTGAAATACTATGAAACATTAAATCCAAACATTAAGGATCTAACTCTGTGGGACTCGAACCCACAACCTTTGAATCACTTCTTTAGAGATTAGGTAGTACTAGAAGTCCAATGCGCTGTCCATTGCGCCACACAGAGCCTATAAAAGCAAAACACTATTGTCACAAAAACAAAGCGTGAAGATATTAATTCAACATGTAATACTTTTGTTATGACTGCTTTTTAGTACAGTTTAAAGGACAATATATTTAATATAATTTCTTTAGCCATTATTTCAAATAAACGACCACAAAATGAATCCGTCAGATATTAAGGAAACATGCTGACTTGAAATACTATGAAAGTGGCTTTGTTTTGTCATTTAAATGCAACATTTAAAGGGCTTTGTTTTGTCATTAAATACTCTAGTGGGACTCGAACCCACAACCTTTGAATCACTTCTTTAGAGATTAGGTAGTACTAGAAGTCCAATGCGCTGTCCATTGCGCCCACAGAGCCTATAAAAGTAAAACACTATTGTCACAAAAAAACAAAGCGTGAAGATATTAATTCAACATGTAATACTTTTGTTATGACTGCTTTTTAGTAGAGTTTAAAGGACCTATATTTAATATAATTTCTTTAGGCCATTATTTCAAATAAAAACAAATGCGTCAGATATTAAGGAAACAATAAATGCAACATTTCAAGGATGACTCTGGTGGGACGAACCCAAAAGATATTAGAGGAAACATGCTGACTTGAAATACTATGAAAGTGGCTTTTTTTGTCATTAAATAAACATTTAAAGGAGGAAACATGCTGGTGGGACTCGAACCCACAACCTTTGAATCACCTTCTTTTTTTTAGAGATTAGGTAGTACTAGAAGTCCAATGCGCTGTCCATTGCGCCACAGAGCCTATAAAAGCAAAAACACTATTGTCACAAAAACAAAGCGTGAAGATATTAATTCAACATGTAATACTTTTGTTATGACTGCTTTCTTAGTACAGTTTAAAGGACCTATAATTTCTTTAGGCCATTATTTCAAATAAACAACCACAATATGCCGTCAGATATTAAGGAAACATGCTGACTTGAAATACTATGAAAGTGGCTTTGTTTTGTCATTAAATGCAACATTTATAGGTCAACTCTGGTGGGACTCGAACCCACAACCTTTGAATCACTTCTTTAGAGATTAGGTAGTACTAGAAGTCCAATGCGCTGTCCATTGCGCCACAGAGCCTATAAAAGCAAAACAATATTGTCACAAAAAAACAAAGCGTGAAGATATTAATTCAACATGTAATACTTTTGTTATGACTGCTTTCTTAGTACAGTTTAAAGGACATATATTTAATATAATTTCTTTAGGCCATTATTTCAAATAAACGACCACAATATGCCGTCAGATATTAAGGAAACATGCTGACTTGAAATACTATGAAAGTGGCTTTGTTTTGTCATTAAATGCAACATTTAAAGGACGACTCTAGTGGGACTCGAACCCACAACCTTTGAATCACTTCTTTAGAGATTAGGTAGTACTAGAAGTCCAATGCGCTGTCCATTGCGCCACAGAGCCTATAAAAAGTAAAAACACTATTGTCACAAAAAACAAAGCGTGAAGATATTAATTCAACATGTAATACTTTTGTTATGACTGCTTTTTTAGTACAGTTTAAAGGACCTATATTTAATATAATTTCTTTAGTCCATTATTTCAAACAAACAAAGAAGATATTAATTCAACATGTAATACTTTTGTTATGATAGCTTTTTTAGACCACAATACAATATGCCGTCAGATATTAAGGAAACATGCTGACTTGAAATACTATGAAAGTGGCTTTGTTTTGTCATTAAATGCAACATTTAAAGGGACGACTCTGGTGGGACTCGAACCCACAACCTTTGAATCACTTCTTTAGAGATTAGGTAGTACTAGAAGTCCAATGCGCTGTCCATTGCGCCCACAGAGCCTATAAAAAGTAAAACACTATTGTCACAAAAAACAAAGCGTGAAGATATTAATTCAACATGTAATACATTTTGTTATGACTGCTTTTTTAGTACAGTTTAAAGGACCTATATTTAATATAATTTCTTTAGGCCATTATTTCAAATAAACGCCACCACAATATGCCGTCAGATATTAAGGAAACATGCTGACTTGAAATACTATGAAAGTGGCTTTTTTTTGTCATTAAATGCAACATTTAAAGGACGACTCTAGTGGGACTCGAACCCACAACCTTTGAATCGCTTCTTTAGAGATTAGGTAGTACTAGAAGTCCAATGCGCTGTTAATTGCGCCCACTATAAAAGAGCCTATAAAAGCGTGAAGATATTAATTCAACAAAACAATATTGTCACTATATTTAATATAAAAAACAAAGCGTGAAGATATTAATTCAACATGTAATACTATGAAAGTTTTTGTTATGACTGCTTTCTTAGTACAGTTTAAAGGACCTATATTTAATATAATTTCTTTAGGCCATTATTTCAAATAAACAACCACAATATGCCGTCAGATATTAAGGAAACATGCTGACTTGAAATACTATGAAAGTGGCTTTGTTTTGTCATTAAATGCAACATTTAAAGGACGACTCTGGTGGGACTCGAACCCACAACCTTTGAATCACTTCTTTAGAGATTAGGTAGTACTAGAAGTCCAATACGCTGTCCATTGCGCCACAGAGCCTATAAAAGCAAAACAATATTGTCACAAAAAACAAAGCGTGAAGATATTAATTCAACATGTAATACTTTTTGTTATGACTGCTTTCTTAGTACAGTTTAAAGGACCTATATTTAATATAATTTCTTTAGTCCATTATTTCAAACAAACGACCACAATATGCCGTCAGATATTGAGGAAACATGCTGAATTGAAATACTATGAAAGTGGCTTTGTTTTGTCATTAAATCCAAACATTAAAGGACGACTCTGGTGGGACTCGAACCCACAACCTTTGAATCACTTCTTTAGAGATTAGGTAGTACTAGAAGTCCAATGCGCTGTCCATTGCGCCACAGAGCCTATAAAAGCAAAACACTATTGTCACAAAAAACAAAGCGTGAAGATATTAATTCAACATGTAATACTTTTGTTATGACTGCTTTTTTAGTACAGTTTAAAGGACCTATATTTAATATAATTTCTTTAGGCCATTATTTCAAATAAACGACCACAATATGCCGTCAGATATTAAGGAAACATGCTGAGTTGAAATACTATGAAAGTGGCTTTGTTTTGTCATTAAATCCAAACATTAAAGGATCTACTCTGGTGGGACTCGAACCCACAACCTTTGAATCACTTCTTTAAAGATTAGGTAGTACTAGAAGTTAATGCTTTAGGCCATTATTTCAAATAAGCGCTGTCCATTGCGCCACAGCGAACCCACAAACCACTATAAAAGTAAAAGCACTATTGTCACAAAAAACAAAGCGTGAAGATATTAATTCAACATGTAATACTTTCGTTATGACTGCTTTTTTAGTAGAGTTTAAAGGACCTATATTTAATATAATTTCTTTAGGCCATTATTTCAAATAAACAACCACAATATGCCGTCAGATATTAAGGAAACATGTTGACTTTGTTTTGTCATTAAATGCAACATTTCAAGGATGACTCTGGTGGGACTCGAACCCACAACCTTTGAATCACTTCTTTAGAGATTAGGTAGTACTAGAAGTCCAATTGTTTTGCGCCACAGAGCCTATAAAAAAAAAAAAACACTATTGTCACAAAAAACAAAGCGTGAAGATATTAATTCAACATGTAATACTTTTGTTATGATTGCTTTTTTAGTACAGTTTAAAGGACCTATATTTAATATAATTTCTTTAGGCCATTATTTCAAATAAACGACCACAATATGCAGTCAGATATTAAGGAAACCCTTGAAATACTATGAAACTTTGTTTTGTCATTAAATGCAACATTTATTCGACTTTAGAACCCACAACCTTTGACTTCTTTAGAGATTAGGTAGTACTAGAAGTCCAATGCGCTGTCCATTGCGCCACAGAGCCTATAAAAGCAAAACACTATTGTCACAAAAAACAAAGCGTGAAGATATTAATTCAACATGTAATACTTTTGTTATGACTGCTTTTTTAGTACAGTTTAAAGGACCTATATTTAATATAATTTCTTTAGGCCATTATTTCAAATAAAACCTTGAAACCACAATATGCCGTCAGATATTAAGGAAACATGCTGACTTGAAATACTATGAAAGTGGCTTTGTTTTGTCATTAAATGCAACATTTAAAGGATGCTGACTCTGGTGGGACTCGAACCCACAACCTTTGAATCACTTCTTTAGAGATTAGGTAGTACTAGAAGTCCAACACGCTGTCCATTGCGCCACAGAGCCTATAAAAGCAAAACAATATTGTCACAAAAAACAAAGCGTGAAGATATTAATTCAACATGTAATACTTTTGTTATGACTGCTTTCTTAGTACAGTTTAAAGGACCTGTAATTTCTTTAGGCCATTATTTCAAATAAACAACCACAATATGCCGTCAGATATTAAGGAAACATGCTGACTTGAAATACTATGAAAGTGGCTTTGTTTTGTCATTAAATGCAACATTTATAGGACGACTCTGGTGGGACTCGAACCCACAACCTTTGAATCACTTCTTTAGAGATTAGGTAGTACTAGAAGTCCAATACGCTGTCCATTGCGCCACAGAGCCTATAAAAGCAAAACAATATTGTCACAAAAAACAAAGCGTGAAGATATTAATTCAACATGTAATACTTTTGTTATGACTGCTTTCTTAGTACAGTTTAAAGGACATATATTTAATATAATTTCTTTAGGCCATTATTTCAAATAAACGACCACAATATGCCGTCAGATATTGAGGAAACATGCTGAGTTGAAATACTATGAAAGTGGCTTTGTTTTGTCATTAAATGCAACCTTTAAAGGATGACTCTGGTGGGACTCGAACCCACAACCTTTGAATCACTTCTTTAGAGATTAGGTAGTACTAGAAGTCCAATGCGCTGTCCATTGCGCCACAGAGCCTATAAAAGCAGAACACTATTGTCACAAAAAACAAAGCGTGAAGATATTAATTCAACATGTAATACTTTTGTTATGACTGCTTTTTTAGTACAGTTTAAAGGACCTATATTTAATATAATTTCTTTAGTCCATTATTTCAAATAAACAACCACAAAATTCCGTCAGATATTAAGGAAACATGCTGACTTGAAATACTATGAAAGTGGCTTTGTTTTGTCATTAAATGCAACATTTAAAGGACGACTCTAGTGGGACTCTAACCCACAACCTTTGAATCACTTCTTTACAGATTAGGTAGTACTAGAAGTCCAATGCGCTGCCCTTTGCGCCACAGAGCCTATAAAAATGAAACACTATTGTCACAAAAAACAAAGCGTGAAGATATTAATTCAACATGTAATACTTTTGTTATGACTGCTTTTTTAGTACAGTTTAAAGGACCTACATTTAATATAATTTCTTTAGTCCATTATTTCAAATAAACAACCACAAAATGCCGTCAGATATTACGGAAACATGCTGACTTGAAATACTATGAAAGTGGCTTTGTTTTGTCATTAAATGCAACATTTAAAGGACGACTCTAGTGGGACTCTAACCCACAACCTTTGAATCACTTCTTTAGAGATTAGGTAGTACTAGACGTCCAATACGCTGTCCATTGCGCCACAGAGCCTATAAAAGCAAAACAATATTGTCACAAAAAACAAAGCGTGAAGATATTAATTCAACATGTAATACTTTTGTTATGACTGCTTTCTTAGTACAGTTTAAAGGACGTATATTTAATATAATTTCTTTAGGCCATTATTTCAAATTAACAACCACAATATGCCGTCAGATATTAAGGAAACATGCTGACTTGAAATACTACTAAAGTGGCTTTGTTTTGTCATTAAATGCAACCTTTAAAGGACGACTCTGGTGGGACTCGAAACCCACAAGCTTTGAATCACTTCTTTAGAGATTAGGTAGTACTAGAAGTCCAATGCGCTGTCCATTGCGCCACAGAGCCTATAAAAGTAAAACACTATTGTCACAAAAAACAAAGCGTGAAGATATTAATTCAACATGTAATACTTTTGTTATGACTGCTTTTTTAGTAGAGTTTAAAGGACCTATATTTAATATAATTTCTTTAGTCCATTATTTCAAATAAACGACCACAATAAGCCGTCAGATATTGAGGAAACATGCTGAATTGAAATACTATGAAAGTGGCTTTGTTTTGTCATTAAATCCAAACATTAAAGGACGACTCTGGTGGGACTCGAACCCACAACCTTTGAATCACTTCTTTAGAGATTAGGTAGTACTAGAAGTCCAATGCGCTGTCCATTGCGCCACAGAGCCTATAAAAGCAAAACACTATTGTCACAAAAAACAAAGCATGAAGATATTAATTCAACATGTAATACTTTTGTTATCTAGCTTTCTTAGTACAGTTTAAATAACTTATATTTAATATAATTTCTTTAGGCCATTATTTCAAATAAACGACCACAATATGCCGTCAGATATTAAGGAAACATGCTGAGTTGAAATACTATGAAAGTGGCTTTGTTTTGTCATTAAATCCAAACATTAAAGGACGACTCTGGTGGGACTCGAACCCACAACCTTTGAATCACTTCTTTAAAGATTAGGTAGTACTAGAATTCTAATGCGCTGTCCATTGCGCCACAGAGACTATAAAAGTAAAGCACTATTGTCACAAAAAACAAAGCGTGAAGATATTAATTCAACATGTAATACTTTTGTTATGACTGCTTTTTTAGTAGAGTTTAAAGGACCTATATTTAATATAATTTCTTTAGGCCATTATTTCAAATAAACAACCACAATATGCCGTCAGATATTAAAGAAACATGTTGACTTTGTTTTGTCATTAAATGCAACATTTCAAGGATGACTCTGGTGGGACTCGAACCCACAACCTTTGAATCACTTCTTTAGAGATTAGCTAGTACTAGAAGTCCAATGCGGTGGCCATTGCGCCACATTGCTCATGAATCACTTCTTTAGAGATTAACTAGAACTAGAAGTATTTTCTTCATGGCTTGCCATTTTCATCATGTAGCTTGCTAGTTTGTTATTCCGAGAACGGGGAAGGTGACGTGCAACGCCTGACATGTCAGGCTTTATCTTAGCAATGTACTTCCATTGATTCCATGATGATGTGTGTGACTCCAAGAATAAATTCCCAAGAAAACCAATCATTGAATTCTTCGCCCATCTTTTCCTTTTCCTCCTTCCTCCCTTAGACCCGCTAATCTCCGACACAGAAACCAGTGGGAAGAAGAAGTGACAGGGAGGAAGGATGGACTCCATCTCTATGCTTGGCGGCAGCAGGAGCCCTGTGTTCCTCACAGCCCCGTCGTCCCACCACCTCCGCCACGCGCAGGCCTGCTTCCTGCCCAACGGTGCCAAGAGCAGAGTTGGAGACACAGGAACTGCCTGTCCGCCGGTCCGGCCCGCAGTTGCCATCCTGGGCTCAGGTGACTTCTCCAAGTGCTTGACCACCCGCCTTCTGCGCTGTGGCTTCCATGTGGTGGTCGGCAGCCGCCACCCCAAACTGGCAGCCCAGTCGTTTCCTCATGTGGTGGATGTGACACATCATGAAGACGCTGTAGGGAAAGCCAGCATTGTGTTCCTGGCCATCCGACGTGAGCACTATTCTGTCCTGTGGGACCTCAAGCATCTATTGGAAGGTAGCTAACAACACACACACACACACACACACACACACAGACTGAGAACAAAGGTCATAGGTTTAGTTTCAACATTTGTGGGGTACATTGGGGGGGTTCCTCCAATGGGAGGGGGTCCTCCACAAAACAATATGTAGCTTTAAACACTTAATTTCCTGCATTCAATTTATGTTGCAAATGTCTTTATTTATATAAAGGAATTCTCCTGTGCTGTTCAAACATTACATGTTTTTTGGGGTGTTTTTTTAGGAATCATGTACTGTACATATTGACAACAGATCTATTAAAGAATGAGACCTTATTAATGCCTGAAGCTATCTTTATTTTTGCGCTTCTGTCGTGTTCTTTAAACCCCCAATGTTGCAAAGTAGACAGTTCTTGTTTTTCCGTACATGTTTTGAGCCCCCTGAACCGTTATTTTTTTACCTCTTTTGGGTAGTGGGTTTTCTTTCATAATTCATGAGGGGGACAAATCTAGCTCTTCTTCTTTCATGCTGGTATACAAGTGATTACTCAAATGCAATTGCATAACAAAACAGGAAAGCAATGTCTGACAAAATAGGAAAAATAGGTTTATGTGTGTGAACGGGTCAAAAATATGAAAGCGTCTCTTAAAAGGAAGATACAATGTAAACCAACAGGCTAGTAGTTTGGTGTGCTCCTTGATAACACTAATAATGAGTATATGAGCACTATAATGAGTTTGCTCTTTATTACAGGAAAGTTTCTGATCTTTCAAAGTCTATCTTACGATAATACCTACAAGCCAAATGTAATCATTCCTCCTGTCCACAATGTCTGTGAAGTGACAACTTTTCAGTAGAATACAATGTAAGAAATGAGGGACAAAGTCCACAGTCCATGTTCTCTGTAAAAAAATAAATAAATAACTTCCTGTAGTTAAGCTGATGAAGACAGTGTTCTGTAGCGAGCTGCCGTAGAGGGATAGTTACACTAAGAGGGAGTAACACAAAAAGACCAACTCGGGGGGATACTCATGTCATTTATCTAACTCAGACTGCTGAAGCTTCATATGAGCTTCAGCTTTACTTTCAAGATTCAACGTGATTCAAGGTTTTTATTTGTCATAACAATAACAAGTTATGCAATGAGATGCTTGTATCCCGTCCTCCCCAACAGTGCAACAATAATAATAATAATAATAATAGAAAGGAAACTATCTAATTAATACAAATAAAACAACCTATAATCATATAAATAACAGTTAACCAAAGTCCAATGGTAGCTATGAAACTATGTACAGTGCAAAGATGTAGTGAATTTAATCCCTCTAAGTATGCAAATGAATGTGTTTGGGGGTTGATCTTGTGGTCCTGCAGGCAAGATCCTTGTGGATGTGAGTAACAACAGGAGGGTGAACCAGTATCCAGAGTCTAACGCTGAGTATCTGGCTTCACTGCTGCCAGACTCTATCACGGTTAAAGGCTTCAACGTCATCTCAGCCTGGGCCATGCAGCAGAGATGCCCAAAAGACGCCAGCACACAGGTACAATCAGACATATTCTGTGCTTTGAAAATAAATAAATAAAAAAAACTTTCATGTAGTGATGGCCAGAGGAAGCTTCATGAAGCATTGTCTTTATTTTCTGAGCCCACAAGATGTTTCTCCTGATAGGGGTTTAAAAGACGCTTTAAAAAATCCTGGCTATGTCAAACTAAGATTATTTTACACCCCTTTTGTTTATGCATTTAGTTTCAGTAAGTTGAAATAAATGTGTATGCATTGGCAAGAATTGGAACAACCTAAGTCAATTTGAAGACTACGAGACATTGTGATTTGTTAGGATCTGTCTTTTCTAACAGTATAACAAGGCAGCCCGTTTTGCAACTGGCTTGCTTGCTCTCTGAAACATTCATTCTGTTAAAATTAAGGCACGGATTATTAAAGCCTTCACACCCAAAGCAAATTATTTCCTATACAATGGAGCTCCTACAATAATCCCCCAGCCAGCCAACTGTCCTTATCAGTGGTGTGGATTATAAAACTACAGAGCACAACGTCAGTTCTGCCATTACGAAGCTTCTTAAAGCTAAAATGAAATGCATGAGTTTCACGGAGGACTTCTGCTATCAGGAAAATAAAGGAATCTTATTACATAAAAGTTCAAATGGCTGGAAAGTAAATGCTTCATTGTTGTATATGTCAGAAGCCCCTAGAAGCATGGTTTGATATTAAAAGGTGCTCTAAGCGATGTCCTGCTTTTTTAGGCCACAACATTTGTTGTCACATACAGCAAACATCTCCTCACTGTCCACTAGCTGCGTGTCCTCTGAACACAATGTAAAACATTTCTTTACTATCCACTAGCTGCCTGTCCCCTGAACACACTGTAAAAACATCTCCTCACTATTTGCTAGCTGCCTGTCCCCTGAACACACTGTAAAAAAACATGTCTCTGTAGACAGCCCAGGCCCCACAAACAAACATCCACCATGGCTATAGTGCCACTTGGCTAGCCATGCCGAAAGACTTATTTATGGACTTCAATTTTAACTGGAACATAATCTCCAAATGAAATAGCACAATGTGGTGTTAACATAAACCAACATAAAACACAACACTTTCAAGCCCGGAGAGCGGATTTGCGACAAAAACAAATAATTTTACCCAGAAAACGCTCTCGTCTCTCAGGAGTGTTTTAATCAAACCACACAGTCTTTTCCCCATACTTATCCAGTCCTTTTGGTGTTTAAACGTAACTATCATCGCTGCAGGACGCTCTCTTTTTCTGGCTAAACTCCACTTCCATGGCCCCTGAAAGGACCGTTATCTGGTGGTGACTGTACCCGGATCACAGTCACCTATTGGCAGCTGAACAAATTGACGCTGGTAGCCAGCGTCCCAGAGCTCTGTAGTTCTGTAATTATAGTATTTAATATATGGCCTATTAGTGAAGATCATATATTGAACATATATTATATAGTTAATTAGTGGGGAACATTTTGTCCCCACCCAGGACAAAAATAAATTGTAGACCAGAAAGTTGGAAATCCCACGCATCCTCCCCGGACCGGACTAGTACCCATATTTTTACCACTAGATGTCGCAGCTTGGTTGTCTTCCCTCTACATCTAACCATATCTTCCTCTCTGTAACCCTGGCTATGTGTAGGTGTACATCTGCAGTGACTCGGTGGAGGCTCGACAGCAGATTATGGAATTAGCCCGCCAGCTCAACTTCTTGCCAGTGGATATGGGCACTCTGTCCTCTTCGCGGGATATTGAGAACATTCCCATAAGGTTATTTCCTGGCTGGAAGGGCCCCGTCCTTGCTGCTGTGGCCCTCTCCATCTTCTTTTTTGCTTACTCTTTTGTACGAGATATCATCCACCCATATGTGAAATATAAGCAGAGTGACTTCTACAAGATCCCCATAGAGATTGTGAACCGGACCCTGCCCACTGTTGCCATTACTCTCCTGGCCCTGGTGTACCTGGCAGGACAGCTGGCAGCCGCCCACCAGCTCTACTTTGGTACCAAGTACAGGCATTTCCCGCACTGGCTGGAGGGCTGGCTGCAGAGCCGCAAACAGCTGGGCCTCCTCAGCTTCTTCCTGGCTGCTGTACATGTCCTCTACAGCCTCTGTCTACCCATGAGGAGGTCTGAGAGGTACCTGCTGCTCAACACTGCCTACCAGCAGGTTAGTGCCATGTCCACAGTCACACAGTGTGTTTATAAGCAGTATTCAGGTAAAGGCAATACCATAGTTTCTCAAACGCCATGTGAACACCTTACCCCATTTTAAATGGGGTAAAAAACATTATTCATGTATTTCAGTAGTATCAGTACTGTAGTGACTGCATGTGTGAAGGTGTGTGAAAAACAAAACAGTACCCAAAAGACAAACCAAACCCAACCAAAAACAATACATGGTGGCTGTGTGGACAGACAGACAGACAGATCATAGCTGCATCTCATAACCCCTAAATTGCCTCCTCGAGTCCTCCACTTGCCTCCCTTCCTTGTATCTTAGTCCCTTCTAACCAAGAAGGCATGAGAGAGTCGCGAGTAAATCATTGGAGGAGAGAGGTAACGAGCAAATGTGTTTGATAGGGATGAGACAACCTTTCCTTCCTCTTCACATGAATTTGTCAGCTGTTTGGGATGAGTTGGCAACTTCCTCAGCTGCATTACTTCCCTCCTCCTCCTTTCCTCCTCAATGCTCGCTCGCATTAGCGTTAGCATTAACGTTAGCATTAGTGTTAATATAAACTTTATTTCAGACCCAGGGGGATCTATATCACAATAAATACATACACAAACACAAAAATACAAAATACAGAGACTTCCACAATGTTCAGTGACCAATATACAGACATGTTCGCCAATGGTTCCAATGGTTCCAATGGTTCCACAGTCTGGAAGAGAATCTGACAGAACTGCGTACAGGATTAGCCAAAACAGTGATTATGTCATTTTCTGACAGCTACCTAATGTTCACGTTAGCTAGTCTACGCTAGATTGATACTAGCAATTTCTAGTTGGCGACATATTTTTGGCTTCATTTAATACACTTACCCTGTAGTAGTATAAAATCGTATGTGTATTGTTTTGATTACAATGTGAATTATTTTACATTGCTTATTTGTGTCTATTTCTTACGGCGTCTGTACGGCATCAACAGGGGTCGCCATTGTTGTTTATGTGTGTGTGATGTCAAAACGGTAACTGGGAGAGTACAAGTTGACGACTAGTAAGTTACGGGTTTGAGTGCCGTTCCAGGGACGTTCACGGGTAGAAGGTTGTGAAAACACAAGTTACGGGTTGCCTGGATCGCAGCATCAGACTGCCTTCTAAACAGCTCACAGGGAAAATGGCAAGAGAGTGGAAGGGTCATCACACCACACATAAAACAACAAGTGAAAGATGATGATTGTGATTGAGCATTCTCTGTGTTGGCAGGTCCATGCTAATGTGGAGAATGCGTGGAATGAGGAGGAGGTGTGGAGGGTGGAGATGTATGTTTCCTTTGGGATCATGAGTCTTGGGCTCCTGTCGCTCCTGGCCATCACCTCCATTCCCTCGGTCCACAGCACGCTCAACTGGAGGGAGTTCAGCTTCATACAGGTACAAACATATTACCATGGGTGTAGGAAGTAAAAAAAAATATGGGTGGGTCCTTCCTTGCTAGTAACACCTTGGCTTTAATATCAACACATGGCACTGGTACAACTAGCCTCTCTCTTTGACCAAGATTCAAAGAGCTGCGAACAGTGGTTGTTTGATGTTAACATTATTTGAGCTAGCTAGCTAGCCTAGCAGAAACGTCAGATAAGTGTTGACGTTAGGGTTCTTATACCTCACGCATTGACCGTGAGACACACGCTCACACACCACACCTTGTATTTCTCACGCTGAGAAGGTAACGCCCACCAAGTCCAATGTTGGAGCAGACACGTGGAGAGAAGTTTCCTGTCACCACCACATATTGTTGGCCCCTGTGTTAAACCACTGTATGTCAATTTGAACCGTATGTTGCCTAGTAACAAACTTACGGCCACCGTAAGTTCGTTGCTGTCATGTACCCGATGTGAGTCGAGTGCAGATGTAAGTTGCTCAGATTTATACGGTTTACAGCATAGCGTGTCATACTGAAATTTGTGAAATCCATAAAATAATACATTTTTCTCATTAGAAACATTAACAGAAGATGGAAATCATTTCAAAAACGTTTTAGCTATCGATGAATGATTGATTGCTAACGTTAGCTCAAAACATCATTCAAGTGAAAGCATTTGTTGTATTTTATTGCTAAATTGTAGCCAGTAGTGAACAAACTTTTACAGAAGTCTCTTGTTAGCAACTTGTAGGCTTCTTGTTGCAAAGTGACGCATGCGCGACTCACATGTGCACTCGACTCACATTGGCTTGCGGCACGGCCACGTTCATTACTAAGTAAGCAACGTAGACATGCGAACACATGGAGAAGGTAAGTTGGAAGAAAGCTTGTCTAACATTTTTATATTTACTTCAGAGAGGCCAGAAGATTTGGTAACATAGCCAATTCATGGCAAAATTATTATCTGTTTAACAACATCAAGCTTAGGCTCAGTTTGGCTGGTTTCCCTTATCTGAAACTTAGGGAAAGGTTGGAGGGTATGGTAGGGACTGAAGATGTATTTCTATATTTTATTTCAAATGATACTGTATTGATAGTCTTTCTAATTATATTAAAACTACATTTATTAAAGCAGAGTGCTCTGGATTTTATTTTAATAATGTTCAATATCCTGTCAAAACATTGGCCTAGATTAATCATTGCATTTGTCTGTTTCAAAAATCTCAGCAAAGAAGCAAAATAATATTTTTTCGATCTAGGCACCAAAGGGTAAACCCCTGAAAAGGTTGCCAGATCAGGGGAGGAGACTCATATACAGTGGTTCCAACGCTCATGAATATAACCCGGGGGGTGTTAACACTTGATTATTGATTATACTGAAGAAAACTTTAAAAGCATGATGATTCTCCAGCATGTTCTATAATGTCAGCAGATTTCCTCGATGGACACTTAAATGATATCCTCAAAAGGTGTAAGTCACCTTGAATCTAAGAATATGTGTATCATATCTATATTTTCAGATTTGACTGAGTTATAACTCTGAGAAGAAGGAGTACAACTTGAGAATGTTTTTTCAAAAGCCCTTAATTTTTTAGGTTTTTAAAATAACTTCAACCTTGTGTCATTTCCCCTAAGTCACTCTGACTGGACCGGCAAATCAATGAAGCAAAAGAGATTAGTAACGCAGTTTATGCCAAATTTCCTACCCTACCTAGAGGGCTTTAAATTGACACCCGTCAACCCGCCAAATGCGGGTGAAAATTAACTTTGGCAGGTAACTAGCCATGTGGTGAATGAAGAGAACAACTGCAACTGTTTGAATCTGAAATCAGAAATGTTTTGTCTGTTTTGGTCGGTTCTGTATGTTTATCATGGAAACGTAATCTTTATCTGGCAACGCTACTCGTAGTTCTAATCCTACATTTGTCATGATCACTTATGTTGTGACGCAGTGTACAACCGCTGGCTACACGCCAAGCGTGCGGTATTGATCACAAGCTACACTGAAAAAGAGAAGATGCCCTGTAAAGTCAAGTTAGTTATGTTGCTGTTTTTGCCTCTTTTTTGGTGTCAGGGGTGAAAATGAGTCATCCTCAACATTTGTTGTGTTCTAGTTTCAGAATGATGAAGACAGTTGGAGAGCATTTAGATATAAACCAGGATGCAGGCTCTACAGGATTGTTTTCTTTGGCAACTATCATGTGTTCCCAAACGATGTACAAATTTGTAAGATTCTTTTCTCAAATGGCTTAAAAAATGTTTTTAGTAGCTGCTGTAAATGGAGCATGCTGCCTGACAATACAAAGTTTTATTTTAAATATAATGGCCTACATGTCTAGCTGAAATAATTAGACCACTAAACACTTAGAACTGTTTGGATTGTTTCCAGTTTCTAAAATGTGAGAGATTATTATGCATTGGGTACTTTCACGTGAAGTAAATTTCTCCTGATGATACTTACAGACTCCTACTTAAGTAACATTTAACTGTAGGGCTTCTACTTGTGACAGAGTATGTTTACAGTGTGGTATTAGTACTTTTACTTACAGTAAGTAAAGGATCTGAATACTTCTTCCAGCGCTGCTGACATGACTCGCTGGCTTCCCTCTCTTTGCTGTATGATCGCAGCAGTTATATTACTGTATGTACCATTATGAGTCTTCCTGTCTCTGCTCCAGTCCACTCTGGGCTACATCGCTCTGCTCATCGCTACCCTGCACGGCCTGCTGTTTGGCTGGAAGAGAGCCTTCGAGGAGGAAGCCTACCGTTTCTACCTACCCCCCAGCTTTGTGGTTGCCCTGGCCCTGCCTGTGTGTGTCATCCTGGGGAAGGTGCTGATGCTGCTCCCCTGTGTGGCCCGCAAGCTGCACCAGATCCGCCGGGGCGTGGACAGCAGTCACTACCGATGCCAGCGCCTGGAGCCAGTAGGCTCGGCTGCCCACGTTTCACCCGAAAGAGTCACCATCATGTGATCGCTGCAGCACAGAGCTGTCATATACTGCCATTATCTGTTTTATTGAAGCAAATAAACACTATTTATTTTCATGGTCCTCAGTGAAATGGCATATTATCCGTACTTTGTTACTGTGAGCAGTTTTTGCTAACGTGTGAATTGGGTACTTATTAGCTATTACCATACTGACCTTGTATGCCTATTATGTTGCAGTCTGTCCACCTGTTTTGAAAATGGCACACAGAGAGTGGAAGCGGAAAACATCCGTAGATCCAGACTAATATTTTACCAATACTTTGTTCCTGTCTTTGTGTTCTGGCAGACAATATGCTAATACATATTCTGTGGCTTTGGAGAAGCTTTGTTAAGTCCAGGAAAATAACCCTGATGATGTCATAGTGATGTCAAGGATGATGGAGACTATAGAGACAGCGCACATTAAAGTCTACCAACAGGATAAAGTTTTTATAAGCTGAGCTTTTATGAAAACAAAAGTGGATACAGATGTAAGGAGTCAGCAAAAAGAATGGGAAGACAATAAGCTAACGTTATGTCCGACATTACGGGTGTTAGCTTAACTTACAGACATGTAGTTAGGCTAAAACTGACATTTGGATATTTGACTGTGTAACAACATGCTTGCTGCAAACGTAACGTCGGACATAATGTTAGTTTGGTGTCAGGATCCTACTGTCTCCCCATTCTCTCTGCTGATTTCTCACTCCACTTTTGTCTTTATTAAAGCTCAATTTTTCAGGTCGGCAGCTTATAAAAACTTTAGTTATGGGTTCTTTACCCTATTGGTAGTGAATATCACCACACAGCAGCTCTTAAGCTTTTTTCTGTTGTTTGCTAGCAGATGAAATTGATGAGGAGACACCTTCCAGTAATACAAGTCAATGGAGAGCTGAGCGTTGTTTCAGACCCTAACCCACAGAGTCTCTATGGATTTATAGCAGACAGCCTTGAAAAGATGTGGCTGTTACCCAGACAGGGGTGGTCTGATGAAAAGACATAATAAACATAATGAATTGCATTATTGGAAGTGTAGGTTTCAGGGTTTTTCGACATCTGGGCTTCTGCTGCAAATGTTCTATTTTCTCAATGTGTCCCTTGTGAGTCCAACCCTTTTTTATGTAAGTGCAATACAAGTATTCCTTTAATTATGTACAGTATTCGTGTTAAAGGGTTGATACATTTCATGAAATACAAATACTTCTTTAATGGCGTTTTTATGTTCTTACAGCTCAAAACAAAATAACACTGAATTGAAAGATGTGTTAGCGACATAGAAGAATTCACATATTCATCAGGTTGGAACATATTACTGGTTACTATTATCTGGGGATGATGTCGCACTGCAATTGTCAAGAAATGTTTCGAGGATTTAATAATAATAATAAATTTAATTTGTAATGCACTTTATATTTGCGCAAATCCCAAAGTGCTACATGATGAAACAGGTAAGTGCTAAAATAGAAACATATGAAAAGTATGAAAAAGAAAAAAAATAAAGAAAAAAACATTTGTTGAGTGTGTTGTTGTGTTCTCTGTGTGCCAGGCCGTAACATTGGATGTGGTGCCCATGTGTCATGCTCTAATCAGTTAGTCATGGCTTAGTTTAAATTTAAGCATTGAATTTAAATTTCAAATTATGATTCCATAGTTTAAGAAAAATGGCTAAAACAATGTCCATTAGGACCTGTAATATAGTGTGATGGCAATGTGTGCACTTTAAAAGATTTATTTTCTTTCAAAAAGTGAAGAACTTCTGCCATTGAGTTGAAATAACATCTATCTATCCAACTCCTTAAGTCAACATGTGTTTTCTTTATACTACGGAGTATCTGCATATTGACACCAATAGCAAATCTGCATTGGAAAAAATGTTCAAATAAATACATTAGTCTGTAGACTATCTTGTTTAAGTGATACTTTAAAACTAAACGTGATAATAAATGAATAGTTTTACCTGTAGCGGTGTCGGTTAAGAATTTCCTTTCAATGAAGACTTTCTGTTTTGACACACTATTCTTGCAGTAGGTGCTGATGCAGTTAGTGAAGCTGTCAAGTCGAGAAGCCAAATACTTCAGATACTATACTTCAGATGACCTTTTATTTTATGTACTGTATGTGTAACATTCCATTAGCACGGCTCTGTTTAGCGCAGAGATCTTCAACAGGGGGTCAGGGACCCCTAGGGGGTCCTCAGAGTTAGCACAGGTGGGCCGCCAAATAGTGTGTCTTATTTCAACAATTATAAGTCAGAACACATACATTAATATGAATGCTAAATTTTAATACCAAAGATAAATTTATATATGAGGTAGGGGGCCCCTACTCGGTCTGTCTTTCAGCTTAGGGGTCCCTGGCCTAAAAGATGTTGAAGACCCCTGGTTTAGTCTCAGTGTGCTGATGTGAATCGTTCGCCCTGCTATCGTGTTAACAGTATGTCACATAAATGCAGCTGTTTCTTACAGCAGGAAGATGATCGGTGAACTGAAATCTTTCCGTCCCTTCACTTGCATTACAATGCAGCAGTGATGTACAGTAACTGTAACGGGAAATCAATCAAAAATGTGATGTTATCTCAGGTGTGTCTTGTTTTCAGACTGTAGTAAAATGTGTATAAAAAGCAATGGCTGCTGCAAAATATTTTTGTGTTTTCTGTTCTATATCTTGCCAGTTAATTCACCCAACGTTAGAGTTTTATTCACATTTCATCTCTTATGTATCTATATTTTTCGGAGTTATGAATGGCCACGCAAGCTGATACTTTTTTTTAATATGTATTTAACCTTTATACAGGACACCTCATTGGGACACACAAGGGGGAAGTTGCACAAAAGCAGAATTTATAAATCCAGGAAAACCAATAAAGCGAGGCTTGACCTAGTCTAATCTATGCATCCTGGCTGGTCGAGCCAGGCTGAAGTCATTCAGATAGATGCACCTTCACAGCTTTCTTAAACAGAACGCAAGGTCTGCATTGTATTTTAATGCAGGCTGATAATAATAAGGTAAACCCAATAAGGTAAAACCACTGCTGAGTCAACAGAAACAGCTCCAGGATTAATAAATCCTTGCTGTTAGCCTGGTCAGGAGCAGGCTAGCTGCACAGAATAAATCTCCATGGTAACTTAGGTGCCTCTGCTTTTGTGCAACCAAGTCAAGGCTAAATTCATCCAGGATAGCTGGAATATCCCAGCCTAATCCCTTATCCTGGTTTTGTGCAATAGATCTCTGGTCTGATTCTCAAGAGAGACCTGTTTGGGACAAAACACAACATGAGTTACAGAAAGAAACAGATTACAATAGAATATACAAGATATAAACGAAAGGGCCAAGTAGACTAAAAGACTAAAATATGGGGCGACCTCTAGCTCACCAAAGGGCATGCCCCCATGTTGGCTGAGTCAGTGTCCCAGGTTCAAGTCCGACCTGCGGCCCTTTGCTGCGTGTCGTCCCCCATCCCTCTCCCACCTTTCCTGTCTAGCCACTGTTACTATCTAATGGTGTTTTTCTGTTACATGGTACCTGCTGGACTCGCCTCCACTCTACTCGGCTTTTTGGTTTTCCATTATGAAAAAGGTCCCTGGTGCCTGCCAACAGGTACTTTATTTAGTACTACCTCAATCGAGGTTCCAAGCAAGTTGAGGCGACTGAAAACCTGCAGACTACTGATTGGTCGGAGAGAATTGTCACTAATCACTGAGTCATCATTGCTAGTAACAGACGGGGGGTGTCCTGAACAAACCTGCTGTGTTAGCAGCAAATTAGCTAAGGCTAATGCTAATAATGCTAATGCTAAATATACAGTGGCTTGAGTAAATTTACCCACCCATGCTAAAGTTGATTAAGAAGATGAATAAAAAAACATCTTTTCAAAATGTTCTTAATGCCTTAATTCAAAAACATTTTGGAAAATCCAACCTTTTAAAGGACACCAATTTTTTTTGCGAATGAATAATTTATTACAAATTAATTTCTCCCTTAAAATAAATGGGGGGATAAGTATACACACCCCTATGTTAAATTCCCATAGAAGCAGGCACATTTTTTATTTCATGGATGGATTATTTCTATGTTCTAGATTAGACAGCGCTTTCAAAACCTCATCATTCATGTCACTTCATGTGGGAATCAGAGGGAAACTGGGGCTAGATTTTGCTAACGGAGTTTCCCAGTTGGTGACGCGTTGTTGACAACTGACGTACAGAAACATGGCCGACGATCGTTCAAATGTGTTGAATGGTTAGAAATGTTTCCTAAATATAGAAAATGTACGCATGCATGTAATATATTTTGCAAATGTCCACAATGTTCTATCGATTTAGGTTGTAGTCGCCCATTGGCTTCAACAGAGTAACTTAAATTAGTTATAAAAGTTGTGTGCCATTGCCAGTAACAAAGTCAAGCAGGCCTATGTTTTGAGCTCTCGTACAAACTGTAGTGAGGAAAGTAATGTGTAATTGAAGAGCTTTGGGGTGTCCTTTCACACACCTGGTGCTCTTACACACAACAGTTGGTGGCAGTACTGCAACAAGTTGTTATGCCAAACCCCGATATAACAGAACAGAAGAACATGCCTCCAACCCATAGACTGTTGATACAGTTTAGGATCCAACCATGTGAACGCTGGCAGTCAGAAAAACAATGTAATCACACTGATATTCTCAGGTGGAATGAATGCACCATTAGTTTTTCTCTGCGAAGTTATTTCAAATAGCTCTGTAAAACTGCATCTTGGAACAGGGCCCAAACACAAAGAGCCCATCTAAAAGTGAGATGTTCCTGGGTTTGAATGCACCTTACCAGCTGTGTCCTCGTCCTCCCAAAGCCTGAATGCACTTCAGGTAAGAAACTCATGAAACATGTTAGCCCTGAGACATACTGGTGACCTGGGAAAATTATGAGAAGAAGAGCCGAGATGCCATATGCACAGTATAAAATACTTTTAATGAACCTATCACACTTAAATCTCACATAACAACATTGACATCTCACATCATGGCAAATAAAACTATTTACAACACATTTGGTTGGTTTAAGAAAAATGGCTAAAACAAAGTCCATTAGAACTCTCACAGTAGATGAAGTGTGGATGGTTTGAGTTGTCAAATGAAACAATGATGGGTCATCAGTGCAGGAGTAAAACTTTAAAACTGTTGTTTATGTAGAGGGATCTGTAATATAGTGTGATGGCAATGTGTACACTTTAACCAACAGTACATTTTAACAAACGGTAAATCTAGAAGGAAGGGTTGGGGGACGGTAAAAATCTATTTTCTTTCAAAAACAGAAGAACGTTTGCCATTGAGTTGAAATAACATCTATCCATCCAACTCCTTAAGCCAACATTTGTTTTCTTTCTACTAAGTCTGCCTTTTTGTCAACACTAATAGCAAATCTGCATTGGAAAAAATGTGCAAATACATATGTTAGTCTGTCTTGTTTTAAGTGATACTTTAAAACTAAACTTGAGCATCATACTTTTACATCTAGCGGTGTAGATACGTTGTTTCAGAGGACTTTGCACCAAATTCCACTCAAATATAGGACATTTTAAAGATTCCTTTCTATCATACTGCTAAGAAAACAAGTGTACAGTGTATATTCTTCCATCATTATGAGCCACTTCAATTAGGCACACAATTACCAACGCTGACGCACAACACATTTTACTTGAGTCTAGTATGCAACCAAAATGCATCAATCCAGGCGGAATGAGCGTTGCAAAACTCTTTAAAAGCTGTTTTCTACAATACGTGTTTTGTCGTGGGTTCTGCATGTGCCGAACTGAACCATTATATTATCTTATGGTAGTCTATTAATTTAAATGAGGTACATTCTATTTCCGCCATAAAACAAGGCACTTAATTGTTGGCTTTTTTAAAACCAGGTTCAGCATTAAACTTTTCAAAGCTGTTTCTAATACAGAAAGAGTTTTGTCGTGTGTTCTGCACGTGCCGAACTACACCATTACATCGACGTATGGCAGTCTATCAATTTTAATGATAAGGAATATTCTATTTTTGCCGTAAAACAAGATGGCACTTAATTGTTTGTTTTTCAAACCAGTTTCGGCATTATGGTGACTATAAGAAAATGGGTAGTTCACGCTTCCTCCTGTACCGACACATGCCTTCTAAAATGTTCCCAAAACATGTCCCATTTTATGAAACGCACATCTGTGCACCATTTATGTGAAAGAATAAAAAGTCATAAGTTGGAGCGCAGCTGCTCCAGGTGAGGCAGCAGCTCCTGGGCGCTGGGTCTGCAGCGGCCCTCACCGCTCCAGCACCGGCCCAGCAGAGTCCTACATAGCCGCCCCCGCTCGGTGCCAAACACCGGTTGGTCCTGGACGGACGGCCGCAGGTTGTGCGCCACCACCGCGTAGAGCACGTGCTGTCTGTCGCCGGTGTACGGCTGCTCCCTGGTGATCAGCTGCCACAAGGTGATCCCGAAAGAGAAGATGTCCGATTTGGGAGACAGCCCCTCGCCTTTCAGCAGCTCCGGCGCTCTGTGCGTGTACGTGCCGCCTACGTGGCTCACCTGCGGGCTGATAGCGCTCTCTTCGCACCCATGGTCCAGCATCACGGAACAGCCGAAATCGCAGATTTTGCACACGTCTTCACAGGACACCAACACGTTGGCTGGCTTTATGTCCAGATGCACAACACTGTGGGAGTGCAGAAAGTGCAAACCTCGTAGAATGTCTGCGGAGTACCTGAGCCACCGGTCCTCCCCCAGCGGCTCCGCGCATCCGTAAATGATCTGCTGCAGATTTCTGTTCCCCACGAACTCCATCAGTATCGTCCCGATGCTGCTTTCATCTCCCAAATCCACCGGCACGCAGGTAGTCGCCGCGATGACGCGCACAATGTTGCTGTGGCGCAGGTGTGCTGCGTTCAGCTCGGCCCAGAAGCTCTGCCGGGACGCCAGCTTGTTCTTGGTGCACTTCTTGACTCTCTTCAGCGCGACGGTATCCCCGAGGTACTCCGCCTTGTAGACGGAGCCGAACCCTCCGGAGCCCACAGGCTCCACGGAGCGCAGCTCCTTCCAGTGGACCACAGTGGACCAGAGCCGGCTGGCAACTTTGCTGTGGGGCCGCTGAGCGGGGACGTGTAAAGTGTTGCCGAATTTGGCCAGCGGGCTGCTACAGGTCCCGAGGTCCAGGGACTGGTTAGGCAGCAGGCGGGTTATAGGGATTGGTGAAGGCATCGCGCGTGGTGGAGACTGTTTGTGTATGTGCCGCCTGAAGTCTGCTGTGGACTGATTAGCAGCTTCTTCTTCTTTTCATATTTAACTTTTAGGTGCATACCGCCACCTACTGTACTGGAGTGCGTAACATCATGTCAGAGTACAATTATTCTAAATTCTACTCATCAACCCTGTTTCTTTTAAAAATGTAAGTGATATTAAATATATAGGAAATGTATAGTGCCTTCATGGTGATTCTTATCTCCTCTCCTTCTCCTTCTAATCCCAGTAACCGCATCAGATTCCACTCCTGCCCTGCCTCCTGACGCGCGCGCACACACACACACACACACACACACACACACACACACACACACACCATCCAGCCACACCGCCACTTAGTGTTGAGGAGTATGTAATGCTTTCTGTTTGGGTTCAACAAGTTCATCCCGATGGTTCAACTCAGTTTACACTTTCTGCAAGAGGGGAGGGCGTTGTAAAACGAGACACTTTTTTTTTTTATTCTGTGATAGTAAAACACTCTAATATTTAGCCCATATGTGTCAAAAGTAAGTACCACGTGTGTGCTTGCCACAGGCAACCTAAATAGCAACTAGACGACTTTGTGCATTTTATAGTTTAGGAAGTGTACACTGACAAATTGGACTTGGGATGGGAGGGGGGAGGTGCACTGCTGAGGAACATGTAACTCAGCTCAGAGCTTGTGTTTGCCCTGTTCAATCTTTTTCACTGAGACTTTCCCAGCATGCAAAGAACAGATGATCACATTCTAAACACAACTTCAGGGTAAGATGGGGATGATAACACCATCTGTTAGATCCTACTACTCATACCACACTAAAAAATACTCTGTTAAGCAGGGCTGTAGTACTCGAGTCCGGTCTTGGACTCAAGACCGTTTTTCTATGGTCTCGAACTTGTCTCGGACTCGCTAGTATTTGGACTCTGACTTGTCTCGGTCTCGGCCACTGGTCTTGCCCAATATGGCTTTTGGTCTTGACCGAGTCCAGGTGTTTTTATTATGTTGATAATAATATTGGAGGGAAAGTGAAATCCAAAAGGATCGTCTTGATACTGTCGTGCATAAGACCTTTTTTCTGTCCTGGACTCGGTCTTGACTCAGACTCGAACCTCTTTGGACTCGGTCTTGTCTTTGACTTGAACCTCTTTGGACTCGGCCTTGACTTGGACTCGACTAGTCCTGGTCTTGGACTTGTCTTGGACTCAACTAAGGTGTCCGTTATATTGTTGGCTAGTTTACATTATAATAAAACATCAGATGGCACAGCCCAAGTCATGTGAAGATAATGACCTCTTCTGAAGAGTCATCATGTTTTTTTAATCCTCCATGTCCTCCTTGGCTACTACTAACTGTGTGGAGTAGGGGTGGGGGGGCTGTGCGCGTTGACAGAAGGCTTGTGTCATGTGGTCGCGCCTACAGTGCTGTTGTCATTGCTTATCCTCATGGGGGAGACAGAAACTACGTACTATAGCTTTAATTCTTGATAACATGTCCATGTTGATTACATGTCCAGGAACCCTAGGGAAGGTAGGTAGAAGGTAGCCATAAGATCCATCATCTACCCATTAAGTTAAGCTTATGGATTTACTGTGCTACATTTTAATATTAAAACATGATGTATATGTACTGTATATATACACTGTATATATTTTTATATATATATATATGTGTGTGTGTGTGTGTGCCAACAGTTTTTATTTGAAAAGCTTATTGTATGCATTATTAAAAAATATTATAAAAATGTATGCATATAGGCTTTAGGCTTTAACTACATTTTGTGGGTGCCTGATCCATCTCTCTTTCAGCTAAGGGGTCCTTGGCCTTGAAGACCCCTGGCTTAGTCATTGTGGCTGATAGTCGAAATCCTGTATGGAGAACTTGAACAGAATTTTTACATGCTGACTTTATTTCTGCTTCCTGGCCTCTGCATTGTGGTCCCCCTACCACATACCCAAAGTCTGCCAGCCAAACCAGGCCCCTCACACATTTAGATCTGGCCCACGTATCAAGTTAGATTCACAATAAATGTTGGGCCTCCTAGTTGCACGCCAAACCAAAAGGACGGTAACTGTTTTCAAACTGTAATTATGTGACACTCAAAGCAGAATTTGGCAGATTTGCCGACTTTGAGACTCAGAAATTCCCCCAGAAGCCGAGAGTTTGCATATTCAAGCTGTGAGTCGGCAGTGTGGCAGCCTGCTTTTAGTGTAATCTTTGTTTTGCTGGATTTGCCAAACTCTATGATCGCAAGAAGTGTTTTGCAGACGTTTTTAGGGATTTGTCGGCCAAACTGTGAGTGAGGAGACTATATGAAACACGTAATAAATAATGCAGTCATAGATATTGGACTTTTTCAGAATAAAAGCATGTTATTAAACTGAACATATATGGCTCTTGATGGGATTTTCATGACCCTTAGTGAAACTGAGTTAGTGGAAGACACTAACAGTTTCCTGTTCATCTGTAGTTCTGCTGGAGATCACCATGCCAAATCCGGGCCCTTGCAGATTTAGATCCCCGGCCCGTTTATCAATTCAGGTTATACATTTTGGCCCGCCTAGTTGTGCGCAAACCAAAAACACAGGAAAGTGTTTTTTAAACTGCAATTGCGTGACATTCAAAGCAGAATTTGGCAGATTTGTCAACTGTGAGACTCATAAATTCCCACAGAAGCAGCGAGTTTTCATTTTCAGGCTGTGAAACAGAAATGTCATCATTGTTTTTGCTTGATTTGATAAATTCTATGATGGCTAAGGAACTTTTTTAGCAGACTTTTGAAGAGCTTTTTGGGGGAAAAAAACAACTTTTTTTATGTCTGAGAAAGCCACAAAAAAAAGTGACTTTTGCAATTATACAAAAGCATGTAATTAAGCCATAGACAGTTAAAGAAATGGACCAACAGATCCCGTTGCTCTGGACGGAGACCAGTGAAGGATATTAGGAACACTTGTCCAGTGTTATTTCAGTTAGCTTATTAGCTGATTTGATTTGCATTGAGAGATGATCTTATGAAAAGATCCCCATGCAAATCTTCACGTATGGTGAAGGATTTCATTCTGATATTGGAAAAGAGTCTTAGACAGTGGAATCGGTTTGGTGTAAGGTCGGCATTAGCCTACAAAGCAGCAGACAGAATCGTAGTGAATGACACATTTCTAGGAATGACCAGACAGACCTGCAGTTGGATCCTTCTTCTTATGTTTATTGAACTTTCATTACATTGTGTAAAAAAAACACTGGAGTTGACGACTGCAGCTCTTCTCTCTCATAGCAGCAAGGTATGTAAATCAAATCAGGTTATTCTGCCAGACAATAAATAATCTGCCTCTTTGGATGATGTCAATGTTTAAAAAAACAACAGATAAAAGCTGCAGCATTCATTTTTATTTCACACAACCTGTAAACACACATATATATATATATATATACAGTATGTACATATATATGTGTGTGTGTGTTTATGTGAATAACTGCCCTATTTTTTTTTTTTAAATACAACAGTAGTTTGTAAAATAGATTTGAAGTAAAATATTGAGAATAAGCAGAGTCCATCATTGTCACTCGGATGGCATCGTTGAAATGCAACGAGTAACAAAAGCAACACGGCGGGACTGCGGTCCGGCCCCGTGGAGTTTTTCTCAGCGTCAGCACCGATGCCTTTATCTCTGCCGAGCGACTTTCACTCAGAGCAATGACTCCGTTTTCCCATCATATCACAACACACAGGTGGAGAGGGCATCGTGATAAAACAGGCAAGTCTGTAAAAAGACTACAAATGTCACAGTACAATAAAAATATATATATATGTAGCTATATATAGTACAACCAGGCACACGCTCCCAACTGTTCAGCTAAACTGGATACTTTTGTATTTACAAATGATACATTTTAAGAACTAGGAAAGAAGTCTGTAGCACCTTTTTAGGAGCTTTAGAAGTATGTTAGCAGCTTGATCCAATACCAAAAATATATTGCAGTATTGCAGTGTTTTTTTTACATACACATTCAATAAACGGTCACTGGTACCACTGAAGCTTATCAAGAAGTTTGACATGAATTGCTAAAGGTCTGGGCCTCTCACTGAAGAGCATCTCCTGTCTCCATGGTCCCCACACTGGGAACTAGTGGGAGACATTCTGGGTTTTTCCCCCTTTTTCATCCCCCCCAGTTGAGCTTAGCTTTAGAATAATGAACTTGATCTGATTTATTGGGTTTCATTGGCACTCGGAAGACGTATAGGTCAAAGTTGGAAACTCTGATTTCCGAGCTCAGAAGTCAGACAACCTCAGAGTACCCCGGGCTTAAATTATAGTTATATAATATAATATATAATATTAGTTACCAGCCAATCATATTTCCACCAGCCACGTTTGTTTGTTTTCTCCGTAACTAACTTCACTTTACGGTTCGTCTTCTCCGTTTCAGCGTAGCTCGTAATCGATACCGCACGCTAGGCACGTAGCTGACAGTTGTACGGCACGCCATGACACAAGTCTTCATGGGAAATGTAGGATAAGAACTACGACTAGCGTTGCCAGATAAAGATTGCCTTTCCAAGCCAAACGCACACAACACCGCACACATTTCTTGGCGGAAAACAGACGATTCAAACAGTGTTGTTTGCTTCATTCATCAATAGCCAAAATGCTAGTAACTTACCAATGTTACCTGCCAAAATTAATTTTTGCCCACATTTGGCGGTTGGCGGTTGTCAATTTAAAGCTGTGGCAGTAGCATGAAATCCTTAGCACTTACGTCGTACACACAGTACTGTCTAACTTCTATCTGTGGACACGTTACGCTTTGTGCTGTTTGTATGCACAAAACATAGATAACACTTGTTATCAACTAGTATTGCTAACAATGGCTAACCTGGCTAGAGCTAACCCCGCAATGAAAAATCCGACTTGTAAAGGGAAAGCATTCAACTCGGGTGTGACGTCATTCCCAGCGCCGGTTTCTGAGTTCCGAGCTAAATGGAACGCGCTAAGATACAAGACTCCAATTCTGGATCTGCTTTCTCCAACGGGTAGAGATTTCTTTTTTTTCAACTTTTTGATCCACAGTTTTTTATCTTTTTCTTTTATTCTCCCCAGATCAAATCACTAGATCATACAATCCATACAGTATGAGTTATAGATTGAGTTCAGACTGCAGTTCGCTGATTGTAAAAAAAAAAAAAATTGGTTTTCATCCAACAGCTTTTCAGGCAAAAACCACTAAGAAATCAAGTAATATCTTTTTCATATAATGTCACGCTGAGGTCAAAGGATGATAGAGGAGGACAAAACCACCCTAGGAGTTATTAAACATACAGTATATCTTTATGTTTGTGTTTTTAACAACTAATTTAACAACCAATGAAAAGATGATATACTTAAGTGCTATAAAATTGTCCATGTTAAGCTTCATTATTGGTTGTGCTCTCGCCTAAACCAGCGGTTGAATAGTCAAAGAAGGCCTTCTGGACTAGGCCAACAATAATCTGTGTTTAAGGTACATTGTTTGTTAAAAAAAAAAAAAAACTCAATGAGATACACAGAACACTTGTGCAAGTAAAGCAAAAATGACACTTTGATAGGAAAAAACACTGTCAAAATTGTACCTGTAAAAATAAAACATTTTATATTGTATTTACATGTTATTGTTCTCTAAAAGAGCTAAATATAATCTATACATTTGTAATAAAGGTTTTAAACAAAAAGGTATTGGAGGAAATAAAGGCATTCAATTTACAAAAAAGTGCTATGATTACAACGACAAAAAAAGCAGCTTGCTAACATCTCTTGTAAAAACAACACACCTTCACAAGATAAAAAATATATAGCAAACTCCCATAAATGCTTTGAAACATTACACATTCAACTCTATATTTCACATAACCCAGACAAATATTGTGTCCATTCATGTCTCATTCAGGAAGAGAAAGAGGGAACTTAACACTTCTAGTTCATCATTCATCATGTTTTGAATTTCAGAGCACAAAAACAATGTGAGTATGTGAGGTAAATGATAACACTATTGGGTTATATAGGAATCAAACATTTCATGGAACCAGGATGCACCAGCTGTTGGTTGTTGTGGTGGAGGGAAAAAAATATGAAGGTGCAGACTGTATATTTTGCTATATCATGTGCAGTTCAATGTCTCTTGAAATTATTAAAAGTGTGAAAAATAGTTTTGCAGATGAAATATGTAATTTTTGTGTCATGAAACAGTATAAATCAGATAACAACTGGCAAAACCTTTGTGACATTTCATCCTTCAGTTGCCTTGTTGTTTTATGGCTGAGTTATTAATTGACATTTTTCAATATGTGTCAACATGATACCAGTTTTGATACTTCTACCAAAACAATAAATTAACCAAGTTTGTCTACAAAACCTTGATTTCATTTTACAAAACAAGCAGAACTGTACTCAAAATGTTGAGCATGTATGTCATTCTTGGGAACCTCAGGAACACCGCCCACGGCATTGCGCAGCCATCAGAACATGGAGTTTGCTGACTTTTTACGGCGTTTCTTCACTTGTCATAGTGTGACTTAAAGAGTAACTACTGTTTTTTTTCAACCTGGACCCTATTTTCCTATGTTTGTGTGTGTAAGTGACTGATAGGAACCACAATCTTTAAAACTGGTCCAGTTTTTAGCGTGAACGCTGTAACTGGCAACCACATACCGGGCTGCAATGTAACCCTATGGGGCAAATGTGCAGTGTCAATTTAGTCCACTAAAAGTGCTTTATATTTATTAATATTCTGTGTGTTTGACTACATTATGGGAAGGATCCATACAGAGATAGGCTTTTTAAAAACCTTTACAAGACCTTTCTGTTTAATCAGTAACAGCTCTGAGGTTGCTAGCACTAAACCCACCAGACTCCATTTAAAAAATCAGTACTTTTAGCGTGTATAGAGCCAGCATATTCTCACATGTAAATCGGTAAACTATGTGTTTATTCCAAAACTAGAGTTGTGAAAGTTGGGAAAAGTGGGAAGACCCAAAACGGCTTTTCATAGTTTTATTTTATGGTCTTACTCTTGAACAGAAAGGTCGACCTCCTTTGAAATCCATTCCATAATGTTGTCAGACATATATTATATGTCTTTACACTATATTATATAGAATATTAATCTGAGCCTGTCACTGGCAAAACAAGCACTTTTGTAAAAGTAAATACAAGCTGGACAATTACCCCATTACCATACATTGTAGCGTGTCTCTCTACTAATCAAAAGTTTGATTAAAATCAAGAAGTATTGGGTCAAAGAAGAAGTTAAAAAGATTATGGATATCTGACCACAGCTTAGATGCCAGCTTTCAGTACACATTTGGCTATTCAGTGCTAGACAAACATTTCAGTCGATGCCCAGCTCCACTTTGCTGCACGGCGATGGATGTAATTACGGTAATTGTATGAGACATGAGACTAGGGCCCATAAACCCATGACTAGCAACAGCTGGAAAACAAAGTAACTGCAATAGGACTGAGAACTAAGCCAAAGATAGCCCAGTTTGTGACATAGACCTTAGCTGTAAAAGTTGTAAAAGCAGCAGTTGCATCTTTAAAAGGTATTTGACCTCACAAATGTTTACTGTCAACCCAGAATGAAAACAGTTTGCCCAGGGTGAAATTTTGTAAATAAAATTAAATGTTTTGGCTTTTCTCCTTAGGTTTCCATAGGGAATGCTATGTGACTGGATGACAGAGTGACATATGGTGTGCTGAAGTCTCAAATGAAGCTAACCCAAACTGATGACATTTCAAAGCGATGCATCTTTTGTTTGCAAAACTATCTCTTGAACCAACATTTTCCAATCAACAGACCCACTTATTATCACAGATGTATTCTGTATCTGCTTGATCCAACACTTCATTGAAGCTGTATAATGTTCACACAGTCCAATGTTCAAACCTAACACTCCATGTTTTCAAATAGCCATCCAAAGATTCCAGCATATATCTTTTGAAATGTTAAGATTGGGTGTGAAAGGCTATTCTATGGGAAACAATATATAAAAATATGATGTGCATCTGTTCCAACGCAGCCATTATTTGAGCCATTTCTTCCGTATGTTCCACATTTAAATCACAGTAAACAGCTATTTTATATTATATGTATTGTATTAAAAATAAGGCACAACTTCTGTTTGCAATATGACCAACCGTCAACCTGTTTCATTAGCAGTAAATGCCATGCTGGGTGGAGCTCTGCTTCATACAACTTTCATCTTTGCTCTAAATCTCTTAATTAACAAAAGACAAGCTCAATGGTAAAAAAGAGCAAAAATACAATCTGAACATGTTAAAGCAACATGATGTAACTGTTTTACCTTAAAAGAACAGCCTTAATATTAATTTAATGACGCACTTGACTAGTAATAGGGAGAATGGTGCCTCTGTTGTTTAAACTCTGCACCTCTAACGTCTGTATAAATACCACGGTCTGGGTGAATACTCAATTCTGATTGGCTGTAGGGTGTCTATAAAAAAGTGTTATACACTTACTAACTGACTGTTTATCATTCTAAATGAATGCGCTACATTAAAAGAAAAAGAAAATGTGAATCTATTATTTCCAACAGTGTGTGGTGCTTCAGTGCAGCGTAGTCTCAACACCACAGGATGGCGCTAACACACACGCTGCAGGAAGGAGGTTACACTGCCCCTCTGAATAAAACATCCCGTTATATCAATATATATATATATTGTTTTGGGTACAATGACACGGCTGGATAGCTAGCTTGTCTTCTTGTTAAACAACTGTCAGGTTGTATCTACTGACTGCCAGATACACACAATGTTATTATTATTAACTTTGAATCGCTAATGCTATGCCAGCAAGATTCCCTGCTAACTTAAGCGAACGGGTACAGTCTCCTGGGAGAAATGTGTTTTACGGAACTAAGTCTCACATACCTCTGATTTCAATTAAACTGGATGATATTTTATGGATAAAACGTTGTCTGGCTTTCCCCGCTGATGTCCTCTGGCTGCATTGCCTCTGTCATTACCCGATGTGAGTCAAGTGCAGATTTGAGTTGCGCAAGCTCAGATTTAAACGGTTTACGGCATAACGTGTCATACTGAAATTTGTGAAATCCATACAATAATAAACTTTTCTCATTACAAACAACAACAGAAGATGGAAATCATGTCAGCAATCATTTCAAAAAGTTTTTTATACATGATTGTTTGATTGCTAACGTTAGCTCAAAATGCCATACAAGTGACAGCCTTTGTTGTGTTTGATGCTAACTTGTAGCGAGCAGTGAACAAACTTCGTTATGTAGGTACATTTTCACTGTTTTGACATTACAGAAGTCTCACGTTAGCAACTTGTAGGCTATTTGTTGGAAAGTGATGCATGCGCGACTCACATCTGCACTCGACTTGGGTAGTGGCATCCTCAACTCTCTGTGATTTATGGAGTTTCCTGGTGGACAGAAAGCTTTGCTTGTTGCCAAAGTAACGCTATCCTCTAACTGCTAACTGTAGCTGGGAGCACCGGGGATTGTTGGTGTTCACACCATAGACTGTAAAAAAATAAATAACAAAAAAGATGGCTGACTCATCTTCACTTCCTCCCATTGTACAATAAGTAAAGCACAAATATCCTGGATATGGGAAACGGCATCTTGCAATTTTAAAGCCTAGAAGTGATTAAGGCGGTGAAGCAGCAAAGTCCCGCGCATACACCCACCCATGTCAGTCCCAGCTGACATTTCACTTTGTTTTTATAGCATCAAATAACTAATAAAAAACAAACATATTGGAAAACTAAACACTTCAACAAACATCAGCGTGATAAGTACCACCTAAAATGTCAGATACCATCTTTGAGGGAAAATTATTTGAGGTGTAGCCTACTTTGATTTTTTTTAGTTTGGCCCATGTCCGATCCGCGAACATGGAGGGGGTGGGGTTTATGCCTTATACCGCAGCCAGCAACCATCCAGATGCTTTGGCTTCACTTATACAGTATACGCATCTACCCTTGGATTTTAGTGTGTACTATTTGTACACATTAAATGTACATTTGAGGTCAAAGTCGAAACGCTAACGCCCCCTGATCTGGGATTTCCAAGCTCAAAATCCAACATGGCTGCCCCGTGCATCAACAGCAGTAAAAAATGTAGTAACATACAGTCATTAGCACTTCTGTCTTATTTGTGTCTCACAAAATCGGTTGTACACACAGTGCTGTCCAGCTTCTATCTGTGGACATGTTTTTACGCTGTTTGTATGCACAAAAAACAGTGTAATGTGTTGAAATAAACTGGCATGGCTAACAATGCCTAACCTGGCTAAAGCTAACCCCACAATGAAGAATCTGATTTGTAAATGAATCACATTCAAAATGGGTGTGACGTCAATCCTAGCTCCGGCTTCTGAGTTCCAAGGTAAATGGAACTTCAATATCACAGGAGGTTTTCAGGCCTGGGGCAGGGGGTAAATGAATGGGGGCTTGCAGTTTCACAAAATGTTACACTTCATATACTATTAAGGCGATCCACATTGCTCAATGATGCATGAGACAAAAACTGAATAAGCATATTTTAAAGGTGCCCTGTCACACAAAACCGTTTTTCCTTGTATTTTGAAAAAAAAAAAAAAATGTTAGGTCCATATTTGTTTGTGTTCGTGAATGTGAAAATGAACTGCTACCTCTTCTGTCAGCTTTAAACACTGAAAAGAAATAAGCAGATAAATCAGACCAATCACAAAAGCTGGTCAGTCTGACGTCATGTTGCCTGAGCTCATTACTATTCATGAGCTCGCCCAGTTGCGCTGGGTTAAGGATGCTGATAGCCAGGCTTCCATTGGCTGGCCGTTAGCCAATCAGAGTCAAGCAGCGTAGCTCGTTGAATATTAATGAGAAAATCAAGATGAGTCTTTTGCATGCTTTCTATACCACGCTAGAATGGCTTGAAATAAGGTAACCAAGGCATTTTTTCCACAAAATATGTTACAGAGTACATGGTAAAACTTCAGACATTACCACAAAGTAATGAAATATGTGTAGCAGGGCACCTTTAACTTCTATTCAGGGATGGGCGGTATTTCTGTACGTAATACATTTAAATATGTTTTTTTTGTATTTTGTCATGCGTGTTTGAAGTACTTAATAGAAATTCTTTTCATATTTTTTTTCTGTATTTTGTATTTAAAAAAGTGAAAATACTATCAGCAAAAGATGGTGTGCCTGGTCAATTTCCCAGGCTTGTTCGAGAGACATGAGAATGTATAAGTATAGCACCGTTATATTTGAGGTAGGCAATAAGTCCCTTTTACCATTTTCACATTTTTGTTAAAATGGTAACCCGTGTTAACTTTATAGCGAGCTCTCCTCAAAACTAACATTAGCTTTTATAAACTTTCTTCATACAGGCAAAAAGAATAGCGCAAGAATGTGTAACTTGTTTAATACATGTGTTGGGCGACATCGTCATTAAGAAGTAGAGTAGAAGTACAACCCACAGGAGTATTTTTTGTTCTCATATCTGTAAACCAAAGAATGTAATGGTTATAATTTTCCTCAGTGTATTTTAAGCCTGGTGGCCCACCTTGCCTAAGTTGCTCCCTACCAGGCCTGAGTTGCCCCCCACTAGGCCTAAGCCACTGGTAAGTCTTTTTAAGACGTTTTTTAAACTACCTTTATAGTGGGGTGGATTGGTTAGAAATAATTTTAAATCTCCAGTTAACTCTTAGCACTAACTTTATGTATGGCCCTGTGGAATCTGCTTTTTAAATTCTCAATTTCACGATTACGTCCATGATTCTGTTATAACAGAAACTACTGGGCTCTACATTAATGACACTTGCCACCGGGCTAAATAACTTTTCTTGGGGAAGCCCTGTACCGGTTGCGGTTTTAAAATGCATGTTTGGTTAAGCTTTACTTTTGGTTACCCGCGGGATGCTGAAAATGACTGTTTGTTCTGTTTGACCCATCTACCACTCCAGCCTGCCTTCAAGTTCCTTCCCGAGGCTATTTTGCAGCGGCACCATGGCTTTGTCTGTTGCTTAGTGCCACCCATGACGATTGTGATTGGTTTAAAGAAATGCCAATTAACCAGAGCATGTTTTTCTCCCCTCCTGGAATGTTGTGTAGACTAGCCAGACCCTCCTCTGCATCGCTGTAGGGGAAGATCTGGCAATGTGACTACTACAAACGTAACTATGAGTCATAATTGCGGCTTGAACAATAACCTCAGTCTCCAGAAAGAGATTTAGGGATTTAAGCTCAAGTAAGCGTGCATGCTTAGAAAATTGCAGGTCACAAACAAAAATCAAAGAGCAGAGCGATAGCAGTGGCTGCATGTTGTGTAGCCATTTCTTATAACATTTTGAAGTCTACTTTGGTGCCAGATTACAGCCCAGATAAATAGTTTCTCAGCTAAAATATATTCTAAATATTTTTAGGGGTTGGTCTTAAAGTACTCTCCATCAAGTACAGAGGAGAAGTGTGGTAACCAAATCTGTGTTCCTCTCGAGATCTAAATAACTTCATGGAAAACACAAGAAATCATTTAACTTTGTAGTGTACTTATGTGTCTTGATATGCATTCTAATACTGTATGGGCTATGTGCTAGTGAACAGATGCACACTGTATGGATGACTTCACATGTAGCTGAAATGTGAAGTGAGTCCAGACTTTTGACTATGGACTATAATACCATTTATTTTAATAGTTTCATTTTTTGTGGAAACAAAGTTAAAGTTGTTTCTTTCATGCTTGGCCTTAATGACTTAATCAGTGGAGTTATTGTGCTGGTGATGAAACCGAACTTTACGTATAGAGTATACATACTCTATATATACAATACATCTGGTTAATTTTTGCATACCACCCTTGCAATGAGCCTTTATGATACATACAATACAATGGCACTAGGTAGCACACATAAACACTTAATGACTTGCAGATGTAAAATCAGCTTTCTGCATCTTCGCATCCGGTCTATAACTAACATTTTTGTTTCAGTCCAACAGTCGCAAACAAGGTCATCTAACTACACTTCTTAGAAGTTTGACAGGAGTGTGACGTTTGATAAAATAACTGTTTATATTAACTTAAGGCACAATGACACAAGCAACAGCTCAGTAGCCACGTTCAAAACCACCAGCAGTGACACATTGAGCCTGCAGTAAAGATAGCTGGACTTGGGTATCCTCAACGGTAAATGTCTATGTGTGTTGGGTGTCACGATTCAGAGCCTAATTTCTTGTTTGTGTGTGTGTGTGCATGGTAGATAGGGTGTTGTGGGGGGGGGGGGGGTTGTAAAATGACTGCCTTTGCTATATAATCTCCATATTGAAATGATGCAACACATTCACATTCTCACTCCTATCACATAACATACGGCCGCTCGGTCAGGTGCCTTTGGCGTTGTTATGAACGCTAAAAGTCTTCTTCAGCGTCATATTTAGACGCGCTTGGTCGTGACTCTTGGCGTCACTTTTGGACGCTCTGGGTCAGGACGTACGTTTAAGTGACATGGGGCACAATAACAGGACAGTGAGGTTAAGGAAAAGATGATGGGTGAGTTATAAAATGTACATTTCAGTGACACGCAGGACATGAACCCCGGTCCCCATACTACTCTCTACCGTTGTCTCTCTTTATACGGTGCGTCCCATACAGATGCTGAAGGGTGCTTTTTCCCATTGTTTCTGACATTGAGAGACACTGCCCAAGTGTCAGTATTTCACAAGTTGGGAGTGAGAACGGGTTGAATGATGAGATGCGCCAGTGCCCTGAACAGTCTACTGTGATGTTTCAGGGGAAAACTAACTCCAAAGACATATCACGTTTGCTTTCATAAAGATGTCCCCACTGTTGGAGAATCAACATAAAACTTGACTTGAAATTCAAACAACTACCAAAATGAAAAGTGAACCTGTAATACTGTTGCTCAGTAGTTTCTACACTTGTCTATAATCGTGTGAATGAACTTCTACGTTAGGGATTGATCAAAAGAACAAAATGGATGTTTTGCATGTTTTTACTTTTTTACTTTGAGATATTTGGATTGAGTTCTCCAAAATTCCAGGAAGCCATTGTTTGCCTATCATTTCACAACTTATTGCAGAGACTTGAAATCGGTCTTTTGCTGCTGACAAGGTGACCGTGCAAGTTATTGCATAATGCAAGCGCATACATTACTGTGATAGCACTGACAAAAATATAAACAGACAAGATCACTGTAACAGATTAGCTGACTCCTGTAAATAGTCTAATCCATACTATTAGAAATGAATGAAACACAATAGCTCCCTGGAACATTGCAAAAACAAATCTCCCAACATTTGGTATGCTTTGGAAAATGGTCAGCTGTCATTAATGGTATATGATGTATTAAATAGATGTAAATGGACAAAAAAAAAAAAACATCCCAAAACTACAGTTTGGTCCCTACAACAAAAAAGAAAGACGTAAAATAACGGTCAACTGTGGCAACAGATGAAATCACAAAGTTCAAAGTGCTGTCCAAATAATAACATACATCCCAAAATCTGCTTGCTAAGGCCAATCTATTCTAAAGCATGGGGGGTTAAGTGAAGAAAATAAAATGTCACTGCAATCAAATGACTATTAGCATCCATCTATGTGAACATTCTCCAACTCCCAAAAGACGTAATCATGTTTAAACGGACACAGCAAAGCCCTGTTCACATTATAGCAGTTTTTGCTCCATTATAGTGTATGTGGCGTGTTGAGCTTTGTGAGCACGGCACATGGCTGAATTCTCCATACTTGTGCTACAATTAAAGATGTTTATGTATATTGTAACCAGCAGGTCTTAGAAATAGTTACTTCTCTTGATCATCCCAACAGAGGATGTTATGTTGTAAAACTTGCAAATAGCAAGAATTTAGATATTGTCTTTGCACATCCACACAACACAAGAGGATCAGTTTTCTGCTATTATGTGAACACGTCATTAGGGAAGAGAGGGGGTTAAAAATTTGCCAACTTGTCAATAAAAAGTGTGTGTGTGTGTGTGTGTGTGTGTGTGTGTGATCTTTCTTTCAGTGCTGATTGCCATGTGTTTATGTCTGCTCATGTCATATGAAATGGACAGAAGTGCTAATATCTTCAAACACGTGTAGCATCTTGTTTCATTGTCTGAGGAGGTGGTTGTGTAGCTCAACATGTGTGTCAGTATGTGTTAGAGTGTGTGTATATATGTATATATGTGTGTGTGTGTGTGTGTGTGTGTGCTAGGCCAAGCACATACTGGATCACTGAAAAGCTTGGTGGAAGCGGGGCAGTGTAGTGGGTGTGCTTAGGTTGGATATGAAGGAGGATGGCAGCCTTTGAAGCGGACTCTCTGCAGCCTCTGGGCCTTCGGGAGGCTGGGCGGGAAGTTGGACCAGGGGCGGCGGGTCTTCGTTGGGTGGATAGGCGACGCCCTGCCCCCCGCTGCTGCCCCCTGCCTGGTTGTACGGGGGCCCGTTGAGTGGCAGGAAGTTAAAAAGCTGTGAGAAGTCCATCAGGGAGGCGGATGAGGCAAGAGAGTCGCCCGCGGCGGCTGCTGACATCGGGGTGGCCATTTTGGACAGGGACACGCCCTCGCTCACTTCCTCCAGCACGCCCCCTTGAGGCTCCAGCTCCAGTTTGGAGGAGGAGAGTTGCGGTTCCTGGGCTGCTGAGGACGAGGAGGGCATGCTGCTCTGCAGCTCCATCAGGTAGGTCTCCAGTTCTCCCTTTAGATTCTGCTCCCGCTCCTGTGAGACGCTGTATGAGGTAAAGTTGGAGCCCAGTGGGTACTTAAAAGAAAACGGGTGTGTGGGGGTGGGGAAAGGCTCTGTGTCCAGGACAGGGCCCGTGTACATGTTTAGCTGGTGTGGCCTCGTTGTCAGCATTCCCGGGAGCTCGTCCTTGATGCCCCCAGACGCCATATCATAGACAACAGGCTCCAGCGAATCAGCTGGCTCAGTTTTGACCCTTAGCAGCTCCCGAGCGTGGCTCTTCTTCACGTGACGTGTCAGGTGGTCCTTCCTGCCGAAGCGCTGGGCGCAGTACTGACAGAGGAAGTCCTTGCGTCCAGTGTGCACCACCATGTGGCGCCGCACATCTTTACGGGTGTAAAATCGCCGCTCGCAATATTCGCAACAGTGCTTCTTCTCTTTGGTCCCGCCGGAGGACTTGCCAGCGTGTGTTTTGAGGTGCTCCAGAAGGACCCCGGTGCTGGGGAATGGCTGCAGGCACACTTGGCAGGTGAGGTCTCCGCTGTTGGCGGCGTGGAGAGCGAGGTGGCGCTTGAAGCCCAGCTTGGTGTTGTAGCTCTTACCGCACTCCTGGCAAGCGAATGCCTCCTTGTAGGGGTCGTGAGTGTGTAGGTGATTCTTTAAGTGATCCTTGCGGTGGAACATTTTCTCACAGTATGAACACTTGTGGTTTTTTTCTGGCGAGTGAGTCGCCATATGCCTTGGAACACAGACACATTCTATAAGCACTCAGAATGGTTGCAATCACGTTTTAAATAGTAGGCATGAGTTACATCACACATAAACACAAAACCTGGAGAGAAAAAATAAAACTAGTATGCATCAACACATCATTCTGATTACTACGGAGCACTATGTTACGTCACTGTGCCCGGCGGCTGGAGCCGCGCTGGCCCCCGATAGCACCGGACATTTAACAGATGAGCAAATAACCCACTTAGCTCTGTGAGTCCAGAGTGTAGCAGCGCTACACTCAATAGTAATATTCATGCTGCTGTCAAACTCTTTTTTTTCAAGTGTCATATTTTAATGTTAAACTAACACTCTGTGGCAATTGGATGTATTTATTTAATTTTTTTACACTTTTGTTTTAGTTGAAGCTATATTTATGAGCCAGTAGAACGAAATTGGGTTCTTATGTGCACTCTGACAATGTGTACATATGTGCAGTTGACAATAACAGCTATCCATCTATCTATCTATCTATCTATCTATCTATCTATCTATCTATCTATCTATCTATCTATCTATCTATCTATCTATCTATCTATCTATCTATCTATCGGTGTAAAGAGAAAAGCAACATGCTGCAGCCTGCTGTGCACCGCTGTGTGTCTGTACCGTAGCAGCTTGTATTTGGAGACGAAAGCCTTGGTGCAGTCGGGGTGTGAGCAGCGGTACGGTCTTTCTCCTGTGTGAGAGTACGAGTGCACCTTCAACTTCTCCAGACTGTTGAAAGCCTTCTGACACTCCTGGCAAGAGAAATTCTTCTTGGGCTTCCCCTCTGCTCTCCTGCGCCTCCCCGCAGGCGGCGTGAGCTTGGTTCTCTCCAGGAGGTGGTCGCGGTGGCCCTGGGTTCCCGTGGCCATGGCACTCTAGGGCTGAGCAGCTACATGGACAGGGGCGTAGTGCCCAACTAGTACTGATGCAATTGTTCTATCCAGTTTTATGTGCTCAACACCGCCTGGACTCAGGGGCCTAAGAAAGAGAGAGCGAGAGAGAAAAGATCATGTGAACGGATCTGTTTCAGGTTGCTGACTGAGTTGCTGGCAGTAGTAAAGACACTAAAACCTAAGTCATAAATTGACTGATCTGAGGCCCATCTAACACATCCATTTCAACTTAATCTGGCCTTGAGCTCAGAGGGACCATGTGATCTACAAGTTCTTAACGCTCTGAGGTCTTAGGGTATTTTCACATATCTTCTTAAATGTACCTTTTATATTTGCATATAACTCACCCCTATATGGCGCTATGTGCTTCATATCAACATGTTAAGAACAAACAAATTTTGCGCTAAAGCTGGAACATTGAAGTTTGCGCTTTGAAAGTCCTCAAATCTCTTTTGAAAACAAACTTTAACTTATGATGTGTTGTACGACTTGTTTCAGTGAGTTTACCAAAGTCTTTAGGTTATATTTCATTAAAAATAGTAAATAAAAGTCTGAAATGAAATATTGTAACATTGCTTATTGAGTAGGAGATTTGTCAAACATGGTTTGGACGTGCTGGTGCGTCTTTAGTCCTCAGAGGGTTAATTACAAGAAATGTCATCAGAAAGACAGGGTCTTAGTATGAGCTCAAATTATACCTGCAGGGAAATTCAATTAAAGCAGCAGCTGTCTGTCTGTCTGTCTGTCTCTCTCTCTGTCTGTCTGTGTCTCTCTGCCTGTCTGCTTGTCTGTCTGTCTGTCTATCTGTCTGTCTGTCTGTCTGTGTCTGTCTGTCTGTCTGTTTGTCTGTGACTGTCTGTCTGTCTGTCTGTGTCTGCATGTCTGTCTGTCTGTCTCTCCGTCTGTCTGTCCGTCTGTCTGTCTGTCTGTCTATATGTCTATCTGTCTGTCTGTCTATCTGTCTATCCATCCATTCAGCAGTTCCTGCTGCCAAATAGAGAGAAGAGAAAAAGTAGCTCATGTCTGATGAAGTTTATCTGCTCAAAATTATGCATCTATGACTTATTGGGAGCTTTTCAATATTGTGAGTTTATTCATTTCTAATTAAAATAAACAGCAGGTATATGTTTTATTTTCAATTATTATCAAAAACCCTCTAAACTCTATCAGAGACCAGAGACCCAAATGGGCCTCTGTGTCTGTCAGACGGTCTGAATGAGATCCCCCATATCAGCGGAGCAATGCCATGCACAGCAGACTATATTACAACTCTCCAAATCTCGGACAACAGAGATGGGAGGAGTTATATTTAGAATGTGCACAAAGTTGTAAACATGAGCAGAAATCTGATGAAACACATCTGAGCTATACTATACTATATATACAATATATATATGGATCAGGCATCAATCATTTTCAGGATATATGGATATATTTTCAGGATATAGATGCAGTCAGGTGTATGTCAGGTGACCAATGTCAATGCCTGTTTTAGATGGATTTTTAATTAAACCAATGCCTGTTTTATCAATGGGTTTGTTTTGAAGGAGAAAGTAACTTTAGAAAAAAAGCATATAGTGCTGGACTCGGTCAAGACCAACTAGGCCGAGCCCGAGACAAGTCCAAGTCCAAATACCAAGACAAGTCCAAGACAACAAAAAACGTCTTACAGCTCTGCTTCATACACACCCGTGTCTTTTTGCACTTGTATAACTTCACCTACAAATCCTGCCAACATATTTATCCACTTACATGTCACACAACCAGTGCAGCCACAGCCTAAGCTCCCAAGCCTTTATTACCTTCAAGGTCCCATCGGTTCGTACAGAGTTTGGCAAAAAAGGCTTTCGCGCTGAGTCTGGGCTCAAGTCCTACAGCCCTGGCAATGTAACCCAATGGGGCAATAGTGCACCCCTGATCTTTGCACACTAAAAGTGATTGTTTTTGCCACTGACATGCTCAGAGTGTTGTTAAAAGTATTTGATAACATTATCAATCGCGGGAGGGGATTTATTGACTGAAGACAGCGGTGTGTAGTGTGGAACGTGAGTCGGGTGACAGCCGTTCTGGGAGTCTGTTGAGAGACAGGCAGCAGGCGGAGAAGGGTGAAGCAGCTGCTTCCTGGGCTGTGACCCTCGGGAAACAGGTGGTGTTCCTGTGGGTGCTGTGCATGATGCTGTGCCCAGCAGGGGTGATTCCAGGATTTTTGCATTGGCAAAAACAATCACTTTTAGTGGACAAAAATCAAGGGAGCCCAATTGCCCCATTGGGTCCGGTTCACGGCGGCCCGTCACTGCGCTCTCGCTCAATCTCGACCAATTTCAAAGATTTTTGGGGAACACTTTACTTGAAGGTATCTATATAACAGTGACATGAACACAGTCATGACACGCCATACAGTCCTGACACTTGAACCCTAACCCTAACCCATCCTGGACATTGTGTTTTACCCTAACCTAACCCTAACCATAACACAATGTGAGTTTTGATAAATAATCACCAATAATGTGAATACAATGACTTAAGTTGGTAAAGGCAAACAATAAAACAGCTAGTAAGTCTGGTAAGTTCAGAAAATGACATCACTTTACTCTAATGCAGCCTTTAGGACCAGGAAAAGACACCACTTGTGTCATATCACAATAGTATGATATCCAAAATTTCAGAAGATAACCAGCCTCCTAATCAATGCCGATAAACAAACACGTACAATTAACCAGCTTGCACTGCAGACTGAAGTACCTGACCCAATCAGCTTTGTTTTAGTGTCAGTCTAGACACCCCTGTTTACCCATATCTGGGATTTCATATGCAGAGAGATGCATACAAATAAGTTCACTTATTACATTTGATCATGCAGCGTTTTTCTTCTTTTTTGTCTGTTTTGTCCAAATAAGATAACATTCTTCTAATGCCTGTAGTGTCCCATCTGTACTATACGGTGTTGAGATAAACAACTGCCGTATGTATCTCGGGTAAGCATACACCTATGGATGTACAGATTCATGACTGTGGGTACTACAGCTACTACATTTAATCCTTGGACCCCTTTCTGTTTTATGTTATGTGCCTCGTTGTACTGTTTTTGTTTGTCAAATGTACAAAATACTCAATATATATAACTTCACTTTACAGACTCAAGGTCCACGTAAAAAAGTACATGTAACATATTACAAGAGGGGTAGACACAAACACACTAAAACAAAAATACATACAGGCATACTGACTACCACATATTGCATAAGGGGAAGATACAAAACATACTCCCTGTACATACATACATACATGTACATACATACATACATACATACATAAAATTGTATTCTTTGACTCTGATAACTGGCACATTAATCTGTAAATGAAATTCCTCAGCACAACATGGCAGGTGGGAACATTACTCGCCACAAACAAATGGCTAGTAAATAGTAAACATTGGTCCATCTTGGACATTTCAACAGGATTGTAAGTGCATCATTGTATGCCACCTTTATCTCATTTAGTTGTACTGCTTTACTGTAGCTGCACCATAGGTGAGCTGTATAAAGTGGAGTACAGTATGCTCTGAAAAGAGATGTTTTAACTTCTTCAGTACACATATCAAAGTTGCGTGCCAATTGCTTTAGTGACTACATTTAGCTCTTGTCCTGAAAAAGAGAGAAAGCATAGCTTCCTGTCCTCCTTAGTTCTGGCAATCATAACAACACTCTTTTTTGCATTGAATTTGTCATACTGTCATACGTAGTTTGAGACTCTAAGCAGTTGCTGTAGGCCAGCACTATATGGAGACATAACAATTAAATCATCAGTACATCAGATGATTAATATGCCTATCCCCCACCATACAGCCAGTCTTACACACGTCTAATGTCCTAGAAAGATCATCCATATACAGATTGGATGATAATGCAAGATATGTATTAAGTATGGGAGGGACCCCTCACTCTTGTAATTTTATAAACAGCTTACAGTAATTGACATGGGCAAAAGCTTTGGATGCATCAAGGAAACATAAAAAATATTGTAGAATCATGGCTTTTATACTTGGTAACAAGTTCTTTCGGGGCATATATACACAAATGTGTGCCATGTTTCTTTTAAAAACCAAAGTGATTGTCAGTGGTTATTATATATACTTGTAGTCTATCAAATAGAATTTGTTCTAACACTTTAAAGAGTATAGTTGCTAGAGTGATTGGCCTGTACTTTTCTATGCTTGATACCTTACAGGTTTTGTCCTTAATAACTGGCACCAATAGTACACGTAACATAGAGCCAGGTAATACGCCACGCATCAACAAACCGGAGAAACATATAGCAAGTAACACTCCGATTCTATGGCTTGCATACTTCAGGTGTTCATCTGTTATTTGCTCAAGACCACATGCTTTGTTCATTGCCAATTTCTCAATAGCATGACACACTTCATCAGGTCTAATGAGCACACTATCATTATTAATGACATCACCAACCTGATAGTCAGCACTCTCAACACAGTTAAAAATCTCTCTAAAATATTTCCCCCACAGCTCAGCAATATTGTCAAACCCCAGAGATCCCATCAATGTTGGATGGCAAAGGCATCTTTTTATTGTTATTGATAACCTTCACTTCTTTACAGAATTCATAAAAATCATTCTGCTGAAACTTTCTGGCCATAGAATTTGCCCTCATCATCTGCCCATTACTTTTGATAAAGTGTACAGCATATTACAACCTGGCATTTGAGTTTTTCTTATGTTCAAACTTTGAGTCATACCTAGCCTTTCCAGGTAATACCCAGCTCCAAAAATCTGCCTTAGCCTCGACATGAAGTTCAGACCATATGCGTTCCATCCTGGTCTAATCTTCTGCTTTCTTTTCTCTTGGATGAATAATTTACTGCCATTAATTAAACAATTCCATTTTTTTGTCATTCATAATAACTATATCACTATGATGTTTTTGACTCTTACAGTTTAAGTTGCCAGACAAAATAGCTTCAAGTGTTATATCAATATTAGACTATTACCACTTAGTGTGTTGTACTTCCATAAGTCATATTCTGTGAGCTTTGCCCAGTCCACTCTTCTATTTTACTCATTATTATCATCCTTATCTTAGCTAGATGTCAAGATGTATTACCATAGAGCCAGGTATGTGATCTGCTGTGGCTAGAACAAACATAATCTCAACTTCCAAGCAATCATGAGCATCAGCTGTACATATACAATGGTCTAGCCAAGATGTTGTATGCCATGCTTCACTGTATGTATAACTGTCTACTGGTAACAAGATTTTACTTGAGAGACCTAACTTAGTGTTTAGACAGAATTGATTAAGGTGTTTGGTAAATAGAGAGTTAACATCGGACATATCAGAATTTATATCACCCATCATGAAAATGCAAATAATTTCACTCTCTTTAATGAATGAGTTGATAAAGGCTAGCTAATTAATTTTGATTTTGGTAGCATTATGGTGTGTGGCATCAATCAGTGGGTCAAGTTTCCTAAGGCCATAGGATGGCCCCCCCTCCAGGTATTCTTCCACGCACTATTCAGATACGGAGATCTGTTGTCAGCTCCCCTTCCCCTAAATAAATGTTAGTACTCAAAAAAAGTACTCCGAAATATTCTCCCATGGTAGAAAGTGTAAAGGATCCAAACAGTTATTTAATGGTCTAATCATCTCAGCTGGACTTGTAGGCCGTTATATTGTTGGCTAGTTTCATTTAGAATAAAACATCAGATTTTATAAACTACATGTGTTCTGTGTGCAGGAATCTTAATGTGTAAATTAACTAAAGCTGTCAGATGAATATAGTGGAGGAAAACAAACAATATTTCTTTCTGAAATGTAGCGGAGTAGAAGTAGAAAGTGGCATGAAAATAAAAGACTCAAGTAAAGCACCTTGAAAAATTACACTTTTTACGGGATATCCATCAAACACCCATATTGTACGTCCACGTGTTTAATGCATGCAGCACGCTGCCTCATTGGGAGTGTGGAAAGAGCTGAAATGTGTGTATTACTGCAATTAAACAACAGGACCTTCAACAGGGGTCCGGGACCCCTAGGGGGGGGGGGGTCCTCAGAGTTGCTGCAGGGGGGCCAACAAATTATTGTTTGATAGTTACAAAAAACAACATTGATGATAGGCCCACTGGCCTTTAGGAAAGGTAGTCATCCACAGTTAAGATTCAGGATTCCATGTTCCATATTTTAACATGTTAGCATTAGAACATGATGTATATTTTAGGGATAGACTGATTATGGGAACTAGCCGAATATCGGGACGTTTTTTTGAAGTTTGCAGATTATCTGTATCTGGAGTTTTATTTGCCTGATAACCTATAAAGTTAATGAATTTAAAAGTGTTCTACTTTGGCTCGGCTACAGCTCTGTGTCTGTCCCTTGGCTTTGGTTTGACCACACACACACACACACAACATCTGACTATCTGTTACTGGGGATTATAGTGAAAGGTTCTCATTCATTAAATAATTGCTTATTAAAGCATTTATAGATTACTTTTTGGGCATGTTAGGCCTTTATTTGTATAGGACACTTGGAGAGGTTTTGGAGAGGTTTTGGAGAGCAGTGACACATGTACTACTGAAAACTCCCTAGCTCCCATTAGGTTAGGACTAGAGTTCTGAAATTGTACAGAGGTCTTGTTGACCAGGTGTAGAAGGCATGTGTTGGGTTCTGCATAGTGTGGCACAAAGTATGTTTTTAAAAGGTTTTTTAGACGGGACCAAAATAACTATTTTGAACCATGTTTAAATCACATGCTAATCAAGCACATGTCCATAAACTAGGAGAATTTAGGTTTCAAATGAAGCCTCATACATGCATTTTGGCCTTGCGGTTATAGCAAGTTAAAAGTTATATTCTGTTATAAGCGAAAATCAAGCAAAAGAGGTGGATTATAACAGGTTAAAGGTGCTCTAAGCAATGTTGGGTGATGTCAGTTCCTGAAAACTGAGTTTTTGTTGCCATTTGTAGACCCTGGCCTGCCTACAGAGACCGCTTCTTTTTTTTATTACAGTGTGTTCAGGGGACAGGCAGCTAGCAGATAGTGATGAGATGTTTGTTAATTTTAATTTTTCCAAATATCTGTTTCATTATCTACTAATAATCTGGATCGTTATCGTCCTTGAAAAGCCAGTATCGGTCGACCCCTAGTATTAAAATATGAATACGCAACGCTTATCTTTTCGTAGCTTTTCAAACGTTTGGTTCAGGAGAACAGGCTGGAATATGTCTATTATTTTAATAGCTTAGTATTGTATGCACCATAAAAAAGGTACATCTAAAGCCTCTAGGCCACCCAACATGTTATTGTAGGGCCAGTTTAATATGCAGCTCAATTTTATACATAATATATAGTAAAGGAGTCCCTGATCCGTCTCTCTTTCAGTCGAGAAACACCAAGGACCCCTGTGTTACAGGCCTTTCACGATTTAAGAGGACTAGATGAGCACTTTGATGTGATTCATGGATTTATGACAGAAATGAGCTAAATAAGTGCATATAACTACATTGACAACAGCCAAGTATTTTGCAATACTTAGGACTCACCGGCGCTTGAAATTATTTCAAAGAAAATGTTATTATAACTTATGTATTTGCATTCTATGATCCATATTTTGTACTGACAAAAATTTGCACTTAGTTTTTTAAATCATTTTGAGTAACATCAAGGATGATAATAATAATAATAATAATAATATTCACTTCCATTAGCTGCTTGTCTTAGCTCTACTAATTTATCATTAGAAATAGAAATGATGTTGTTGACATTTAAAGTAAATGTGTACTTTACTGAGAGTTACAACGTTAAAGTTAATAATCATTCCAAGACTAAAGTGCTATGAGTATACTTGATTTAGCTGAAAACACATCAACGAATGATTTTCTTTTCGAAACACAAGTTCACAGCAGCAGGATTATATTATTATATCAGGATGCACATACACAACCAATTCATTTTCCATACAAATCTTTTATTAAGACACCTGGCAGTGTCCAGAAGGTGAAGTGGCATCTCTCCATACTCTGTACTTTAGTCCGTACGGGGACTTGAACCAGCGACCCTCTGGCTCCCGACCCAACTCCCTGCAGACTAAGCTACTGCCACCCCTATTATATTGATTAATACAAACACAGTGGTGGAATGTAACTAAGTAGATTTTGTCCAGTACTGTACTAATAATAATGTCTAATGTATACATTTGGACTTAAGTCCAAATTTTGAGGTTTATCTATTTTACTTGAGTCTTTTCTTTTTGGGCCACTTTCAACTTCTCCTCTACATTTCAGAGAGAATCCCAATCCGCTTTATTGGCCTGGTTTGTGTAAACAAACAAGGAATTTGACTCAGGTTAATCTTTGCTCTCAAAGTACACTACTCACTAATAAAGAATAAAAACAGAAAGGACAGTAAGAAATATAGAAAATACTGTTAGGTATACAGTATAAAAATAGAAGAGAATTTACAAATGTATAACAAGTATACAATAACAGGTATAGAGATCAGGCAATATCAGTATTGTCTGAGATTGAAGATATAAATATAGTGTAAGGCAGTTTGGTGCAATGGCTATTAATATTTTTTTTACTGTATTTGTAAGATTAAAACCTACATAAGGTAGATGAGATTGTATTGTACTTTTTACTCCATTACATTCATCTGCTAGTTACTTTGCACATTAATATTTTATCACACAAAACAACACGTAGTTTATAAGATCTGATGTTTTATGACTAACCATTAAACACAGAACTGGTTGGATCGTTTCCAGTTTCTAAAATGTGAGGGGTTTTCTGCATTGAGTACTTTTACTTTCAATATTACACTTTTTCAATCCTATTTTTCCAGCTACTCACATAGCCTACTGTTATTTAAGTAACATTTTCAACGCAGGACATGTACTTGTAACAGAGTATTTTTACAGTGTGGTATTAGCAGGGGCGTAGCACAAAATTCTGGTCCCTGTGGAAAGACATTTTCTATGGGCCCCTCTCGGCATCCACAGTTATTCATTCTAGCATCTTACTGGGCCCTACATCCCCCCCCAGTCCGACGCCCCTAGGTATCAGTACCTTTACTAAAATAACAGATCTGAATACTTCTTCCACCCACTGCTGAACACAAGCAAACAGCAGACAGTTCGCTGTATAAAAATCCAGAGTCAAAATCATGCCATGGCAGACGAATTCCAAATCAGATGAAGCTTGAGGTCTGGTTTAAGGTAGGACAGGTGTAAACACTGACAACACATGCACTTCCTCTTAAAGAAACGGTTTCAGCGTCGATTTCCTACACTGACTAGGCTACAAGATGCTTCTTATCTCCAAACTGTCCCAACGTTCAGAGCCGCCATGCAGCCTGTGTTAAACGCTTAATAACCTATAAGACATAACGGGCTTCCCCCCCCCCCCCTCCCTCTGCAGCTATAGGACCAGATCTAGTAAATACGATTCAGGCTACTAATGTGCACACAGTGCAACCTGCCGCAGCAGTCACACTCAACACAAGATCACTTGTGGGTCTGCGGAAAGGCTGGGTTCCAGGCATTTCGTATAGGCTATTCATTTTAAGTTCTCCCTCCATTTGTTGCTACTTTATTGATAAGCAGTTCCTTGTGTGTTAGCCTTGTAAGCGGCTCATAGCCGACCTGTCATCAGTAGCTATGACACCGAGATCAATAGGGCTACTTACAGAGGGTTACACATGCGTTATAGCACATATAGCCCTCAAAGTGAAACATGAGATATAAAAAACATGCCATAGGCTCTGCATGGTTGCATTTAGCGTTATAGGCTACGTTATAGGAGATGCGAATCGATAAGGACAATGTTGACGCTTATGATGAAGTGTGTGTAGGCTATGGCAAAAAAAAGTACATGTGATTGCAGATGGCAGGAAAAGTGACATTATTGCTGAATCCAAGTGCGCCTGTTGCTGTCGGTGCTCATCGCACTGCCGCTGTTATTATATTTAAAAAAAGAAACAAAGTGAGAAAGGCTATGTTCAACTTTACTCAACTTTCCTATTCCACTGGCTCCCGTGGTCTTTTATTGTTCGCGGACATGCACCGTGACACTAATATCACCAGTGACACAATTTTATTTCATTACAAAAAATAAAATAAAATCCAAAACGTGTGCCTTCGCTGGTTTTCTCTGTGGTCCCAAACTGGGTAGCCTACTGATTAACACAAACTTTTTTCCCCAGCTCACCCCTCTCTCATAATTTAAATAACCCCGATATTTTAATTCAAGAACTGAGTAACCGTGGACTTAATTTACATCAAACTTACCCCGGTCGCTTTAACATCCTTTCTGTCGGGTTTTTCTTCACTTTCAACTATTTTCTGAATTTTTAATAATTTTTTTCTCATATTTTTTGCTAGACGCGGCGGGCCTGAAAATTGTTTGCTTTCCCCTCTTTCGAGCAGCCATTGTGTGTATGCGCTGCGATGCAACCGCACTATGGGTTAGCCCCGCCCATTTGAAGTCCCGCCCGCTAGTGCATTTCTTTTTTAATTTGTGTAAGGCGCTGCCACTTCTCACTTCAATGTCAGTTACAGTCCATTTCAGTAAAAGGTAATTTTTCGACTTGTTAGATGTACTGTCATTCGTTTAAATTGGGTTTAGTACAATTTACAACGACAGGAAGACTAACTTGACAGCAAAGAAATCCTATTGGCTCATTGGATTGTCACTCTACGTGGTTAGTTTTCAAGTGTTCCCGTTGGCTGATGTGGCTGTCAGTTGTCGGTGACGGTGCGGGTGATTTTCCTGTTGCGCTGTTGCAACGAGTAGAGTTGTCTTGAGCATGACGGGGAGCTTATGGCTTGTGTAGCTTTATGAGTTAGCGTTAGCCACATGTAGCCGCTAATGTATAGCTGTTCACTAGCTAGCTGTCGAAGCAGGACACTCGCACTAGCATTCCAAGGGGATACAGGCAAAATTACAACACAGGCTACTTTTTAAATAGCTATTATTAGCAGTTATTTCGGTAGCGTATTTTCAACAAACTGGACCGTCTTCCCTGGTGTGGATATTGGGCGCATCCACAAGACATTAGACTACCGCTGGATAAAAGTTGGTAGGCTATTTTATAAGGTAGGTAGCCTATTCAAATGTAGCTGTACCCAGCTAAATGAAAAGCCGTGTTTGGTAACATCAATGAAGGTCAACGTGTTACAATGTAGCAACGGTAGGCTACATATAGCCTAGTAAAGGACACCAACCCCACTGAAAAATCGGCCCGTTGGCAAAGACGTGTTTATTAAAATGTGTTTAAGTTACACTACTGGTCGATACGAATAAAGGTAGGCTATTTTGTACAAAATGAGGAGTCAATTCGGCATACATTTAACACCAAAGTGAAATAGTGTAAATAGTAGTGGAACCGTTCTATTTGAATTTCACTTTTCTATTCCACTAAAACACAATGTGGTTAGAGATAGCAAAAGGCTTAAACCTAAGCTGGAAGTTTGGCTCGTTCAGATTGACTTTGTGTAGTAGGCTACAACTTCTGACCTCCAGTAGGCATGTAGGCTAGCTATTGTAACATTTGATTTTGAAACTGTGTATTTTTTTTGGGGGGGGATTGCAAATATTGTGATGTGTTTTCTCTCCATACATGAGCTGCACAGCCAATAAGATGTTGTATTTGGGCCTGGTAGAATAGTAGCCTGGAAATCCAGACCCAATCCGCTGAGCAAATTCCCGGGTAGCGGGAGCCAATGGAGGGTGTAGAGAATGGGGGTGGTGTGTGCACATCAAGATGTAGTAACACGAGTAAAAAACGAGCAGCAGCATTTTTGCGATTTATCGTCTTCCAATTGAATCATACCGTGATGAAATCATATATCGATATATCGAGAAATGGTGATGTACAATTACGTTGTCTAAACTGACTATAACAAGCACATCCTTACTCCATATTCTCAGGAAATCTGTGTGGAAACATTTTGAGGGAATAGCAATTGATGAATTGCAGATTTGTTTTATCATCACATTCTTTTTGTGCACTCATGTAAACATAGTCTGGAAAAAAATAGGTCTTTTCTCTGTAAATTTCACTTGAAGCTGTTTACCACATTATTGATGATTATGTATCTAAAATCTCATTGTAAAACAATATGTTGTGAAAGCACCAATAGTCAACCCATCAATATCGTCGCAATATCAACATCGAGGTATTTGATCCAGAATATGGTGATGTCTGATTTTCTCCATATCGCCCTACGCTCACGTGAGATTGTTTTTACACTCAAATGTTAAGATTGCTATTGTGCTTTAACCCTTGTGTTGTCTTGCTGTCAACCATGAAAAAAAACACTTGTTTGTTGTTATTTTAGTTCCTCTTTTTGTCATTTTTTTTTTAAACATTGTTATCGTTTTATCTGTCATTTTTGTCACTTTTTTTTAATATTATGATTATTTGTTTCTGGTGTTTTTGACTTTATTTGTCATCGTTTTTGTTGCTTCTCTCATCATTTTATGTTTTAATTTATTTTATGTTCTTTTTTACATTTTTTACATTTTCTGCGCTTATTTTGACAACCCATATTTTCTGATACAATTTTCTTTTTAAACGGGGTCAAATTTGACTTGAGGACAGTAGCAATCACACTCTAGTCACAATATACAACTTGCAGCTAGCTCTCATTTAAGCTGGTGCTGAAACAGTTAGTTAGTAGAGATATGACAACATTTCTTCCTACGTGCTATCACAGCTTCAAAAAACTGAAGCAACAACAATCCCAAAGCAAAAACTCTCTGTCTCGCCTGTGACACACAATCCTACGCCATGTGTGCGCAGCAGGTTTAGCCAGTTAAAAGATACACTCAGCAGCAAATCAATGTTGCGCACTAAACCACACTTGCGCTATGGGTCACACAGTGTTTGATCACCTTCATAAATGGTTGTGTGGTGATAAAATTAAAGTCTTGAATTCCGTAAAAACGGACAAAAGAACTTGAATATTCTCGGAGATTAAAGTGGTCAATTTGGAATTGAAATTAAAATTGAATATCACAATATTTTTGACCAAATACATCGATATTGCGCCCATATGGTAGGCTGCTTTCACCAAAAATATTTACACAATTAGATTTTTAGATAAATAATCATCAGTAATGTGGATATAATGACTAAGTTGGTAAAGGCCAGTAATAGAACAGCTAGAACCGTCTGGTAAGTTCAGAAGAGGAAATCACTGTAACACAGCTTTTAAAACCAGCGAAGGCAACAATTGTATTACACTACGGTATCCATAATCAAGCTACTCTAGAAAAATCTAGCTAGCCATGATAGCTATCCTCATATATTGATACTGATATCATATCCATATATTGCCCAGCCCTACTAAGCAAAAGCAGTTACAGTCAACAATCTGTGTTTGTCATTAATATGCTACCTGCAATTTCACAATTCTAAAAAGAACCCAGTACCCCCAGAGACCAAGGTGACCTCTTCAAATGTCTTGTTTTGTCCAAGCAGCAGTCCAAAGCCCAAACATATTCCCATCATTGTGAAAGGAAACAGTTTCATGCAAAACTCCTCAACTTGGAGGAAAAGACACAAGCAGATATTTTGAACTTTTCCTTTCAAAATGAAATCACTGGTCTTCATAATGTCTTTGCTTGAGTCTTTTCTTTTCTTTTCTTGCCACTTTCTATTTTTACTCCACTACATTCATCTGACAGCTCTAGTTACTAGTTGATTTACACATTAAGATTTTTGCACAGCAATCTGGGATGGGAGACAAACGTGCTCTGGTTTATTGGCATTTCTTTAAACCAATCACAGTCGTCTTGGTCAGGGCGATGGGGCCTCTGCAAAACAAACTCGGGAAGGAACTCTTTTTGTTGGAATATGTGTACGTTCAAAGGCTGTTTTAGTCGTGTGACACATTGATATAGACTAGATGTTCAATAACACTTTCTCTAGCTTTAAATAGAGCTGGGCAATATATCTGTATTATATCAATATTGTGATATGAGACTAGATATCGTCTTAGATGTTGGATGTTGGAACATCGTAATATGACATTAGTGTTGTTGTTTCCTGGTTTTAAAGGCTGCATTACAGTAAAGTGATGTCATTTTCTGAACTTCCCAGACTGGTGTTTTAGCCTTATCCACTTAGTCATTATATCCACATTACTGATGATTATTTATCAAAAATCTCATTGTGTAAATATTTTTGTGAAAGCACTAACAGTCAACAATGCAATATCTTTGCGGTATCAATATCGAAGTATTTGGTAAAAATTATTGTGATATTTGATTTTCTCTATCGCTCAGCCTGACTTCTAAAAATACATGACGCGTTAAGAATGCTTAATTACAGTAATACAGTTGGGTCACACATTTAGAACATGCCTTCATTACAAATATCTGCTGATTTTATTACAATCTTCAAAAGAACTGAGCCGTAGAGAAATCATCTGTATCATTCCACTTAAGTCATTCATTACTGACGTGATGCATGACTTGTAATAAACACACACACACTCTCACACACAACATAAGTAATCCATGGCCCTTTTGCAAAACTTGAACCTGTTTGTGTTGTCCATCTTTACACAGATCCAAATGGATAAAAAAGCGGGAAAGTTTCGGAATCAGGACGTCAACCCATGCATCGAGGTAAGCTGACCGACCCGTCGTCCTGCGTTGTGTCAAACCTCTGCCTGCTGCTGGGATGTGACGTAGGCGGGTTTCCAGCCGCACGGTTTTATGCAAATTAGGTAACATCCAATGGAAAATGCCTTTTGTAAACTGTAAAATTTGATGGAATGTTGTCACCAAGTTTGTCCGCTCTTAATCGGTACACGGCTTTTTGCAATAATCGCTGACTGGAATGTAATTTGCCAAATGAATAATGAATTGCGATTACGTTTTAGGTAATTTTATGGTTGCAATCCCGCTGTTAAAACCAAGTTTGAGGTCACTTCTGCCACGGCGGGTATCAACAAAGACGGATATGAGTGGCCGACCGAGGAAAGACTTTTTAAATTTCATTTACGATAGCAAAATAAGCATCATCTATCAGCGCCATCACAGCCACGATTGGAAGCGTCGTCGTTGTCTTATTATAGTTTTATGTGTCGCTGTCAGCTGGCACGTCAGCACTACTCCAACTCACAACAGTCCAGTATTAACCACTTCATCCATTTTGGCAAGCAAACTATTTTTTCAGGTCATCATTTTCGACACTGTTGTGGCTTTGCACAATGTTTTTGTCCTTTTCTTCGCCGTTTTTGTCTTTTTCCGACGTCTTTGAAGCTTCTCCAGTTTTTGACACTTATTTCAAAGTTTTTTTTGTTACTACTTTTCTTTGTTACTAAGTTTTTTTTGTTTTTGAGTATTTTTTTATGCACATTTATAATGCCACACACGCGCGTGCACACACACACACACCAATTTGGAAAGATTGGAAAAAGTTTTTTCTGATATTTTTGTCACGTCAACATTCTTTTATCTTTTTTTTCTTCAAATGCTATCAAATTGATTTAAACACCCAGAATCAGCGAAAGCAGTGGATCATTCATTTTACTTGTGTACCAAACCATTCCCGTTATTTTTTTGACAATTTAGTTAAAAGAAACCCAAATTTCAGATATAGAAACTTGTTGAAAATGGATCAACCTTGACCTGAGCACAACATATCTCAGATCTTTTCTTTATACCCCTGTGACCGTAAAATGCATGTGACGTCATTACTTTAAAGCTGTCGGATGGAAACACGTTTCCCCCGGCTTTGTTCCCATGAATGTTTTTAGTGAAACTTTGAACAGATATTTCGATTGACAAGTGGATGGCGACGTAGTTCTGTCCTGTTCTGTTGTTGGAACTTCTTCTCTTTATTTTCAGGAAAGCGATGCCTCCCAGAAGTGTTTGGATGCCTACAACTACGATAAGAGCATGTGTTCAGCCTATTTCCAAAGATATAAGAGCTGTAGGAAATACTGGGTGAGTGTTTAATCATAGCGACAGAGAGAACAATCTGAGAAACAGGTAGGAAAAAAAGAATCCTTGAAAAACATGAGAGTTGGATGCAGGGAAGGCATAGTCATCTTCAGAGGTGGAATGTATATTTACTCCAGTACTTTCAGTCCAAATGTTGAGGTACTTGTACTTCACTTCTTCAGTCTTTTCTTTTCATGCCGCTTTCTACTTCTACTCTAATTTCAGAGAAAAATATACTTTTTACTCCACTACATTCATCTGACAGCTTTAGTTACTTTACACATTAAGAGTTCTGCACACAAAACACATGTAGTTTATAAAGTCTGATGTTTTATTATAAAGTAAAGAAGCCAACAATATAAGGGCCTACAAGTAGACCATTAAATACATAACTGTTTGGATTCTTTAAACTTTTTTTTAAAATGGGAGGATTTTTTTTTGCATTGAGTACTTTTACTTTTAATACTTTAAGTACAGCTTCCTGATGATGATCGCATACTTTTACTCAAGTACCCTTTTCAATGCCAGATTTAACTTGTGACCGAGTGTTTTTACAGTGTGGTGTCAGTACTTTGACTGAGTAAGGGTCTGAATACATCTTGCGCCGCTGGTTATCTGCACAGAGACCCAGGCCGTATCTCTAGATTGCCAAAGCTCAGCAACAGTGGGTAGGAGCTGAAGACAGCCTTGGTTGGGGTCCTTGGCGCTGCAGTAGTGACACCCACGGGTTGGTCAGGGCGCCTGGGCACTGGGCTCTGCCACTAGAGATGGAACAATTCCACATCTTGCTGTACATTTATTTATCTCAGAAATAATTGCAATTATCAATATAATTGTCTTTTTTAGTCACATTTAAAAAAATATTCATTTTTATTTGTTACTTTTTTTAAACAAATACATGTTTTGAATGAATCCCAGATATGTATTTTGTATCAGTGTCATGTGACCCAGATAATGTAAAATTCACAAATACACAGCCTATGATGTAAACAATGCCTCTTTATTATCATAAAACATATTTTCTAACTGTATCCCGTCTTATCATTTTGTTGCTAGCTATATCAAGTGCCAGCAACTAACTATTGAAATAATAAAAATATATAGGCTGACCAATAATCACTTATAAAATTACAATTTGGCATATCTAAACAACGTCAACAATTACTATCAACAGTCATACGTCTTAAGATCTTGGTTAAAGCATAACTCCCGCCAAAATGCAACCTAGGGTCTTTTTGTGAATATACCCCAGTAAAACTTTTGTTTAAAAACATAATTGGGACAGAAATTCCACTTTTAAGATTGACTGGGTTTTTGTATTTCGGTCAAATGGCTTTTTGAGTGATGTGAGTGCTATGACGTGGCGTGGAGTATATCAACCATAAAAACACAACCATAAAACGGCCTTAAGCTGAATGAATGTCAAATGTAGAAAACAAAGCTTCCAAACTGACTAACATTATTTTCTTACATCTAATGATTGTAGTTGGACTTCTTTAACAAGTTTTATTTACAGTGTTATCTGCTCTAGCTTTTCCAACATGTTAGACACGGATATGGTGGTGAGAATCCTCCAAAATGACGTTAAATTGCATTTTCTTTTTATCGAAAAACATCCAATTTTTTGAGGAAGGACCCTAAACCCTTAGCAAATAGTCTTCCACAAACCTGGAGGAGAACTGAATTATGTATAAATGACAACACCATAAGTGTATTATACACATCTCTACCCAACACAAAGCTTCCTAGGAGCCGTCCAGATGATTTAGGTTATGGGAAGTATTTTTAAATGAAGGCTAAAGAAACATTTTGTGTTTGTTTTTCCTCGCAGCACAACATAATGGTGCAGAGAAGAAGAGACGGCGTGAGGCCTGAAATGCCCACCGCTGCAGAGCGGCAAGAGATGCTCGCTACTATCGGAGGCAAACCATACTGAGAGTCAGCAGGGGGACACAGAGACACTGGGAGGGACCAGCGGGCCTGGGACATTCTGCTGATGCCAAGGACTGACCTGTCCTTAGGCCTAGGCTGTCTGGGAGTGACCATCTGGAATGGGTCTCTTCTAAAATGAAAGGGATTGAGAGGGAAGTCACAGGGAGACAAGATATAAAATGTTTTATTTATTGAGTTAAATAACGATGGGACATGAAGTGACACAACATGAAAATGACACGCCTGAAATAGGTGACCAACGGCAGGCTTTTTTACCAACAGTCTGCATCCGGTGAGTCAGACTACTGCTGCCCCAAATCAGTTAAAGAGAAGCTTCACCACCAGCGCATGACATTAGGGCAGCCTGTCTGGTCAAGCACAGCAAAAATATAGAAACCCATACGGCCTAATGTCATAATGTCAACAGATTTTAAGACTTATTAAGGACCGGCAGATGCCCTGCTTGTTCACTTATGTACTTTGTGTTGTAAATAGTTGTAAAGACCGCTGTAATTTAAATAAACAATTTATTTAACACCTATTTGAATTCATTCAAAAAATGTGTTTTGACTAATCACTTAAGTAAAGAGAATCTCATTCTCTCTCTGCAACCTAATGTCTATGAGCTGAAGAAGCTCATCTCTCTCTCTCTCTATTACAGTTAGGACTGGTGGGGGGGGTAATACCTGGGTCCCAACAACTCATCCATCAGCCCTCTCCTGACCGCCAGAGGAAGTCAACCATGCCACTTAACAACACCAGCAAAACAAATTTCAGCAAAAGTGTGTTTATTATTTTATTTTTGGAGCTAAGAAGGGGGTCACCATCTCTAGCAGGCCCATTTGAATCACAGTAAGAAAACTGGAGACAAAGAAATCATGTACACACACACACACACACACACGTAGTAATTTGGAAAGATTGGAAAAAGTGACACAGCAGGACAGACAAAATCCCCCAGGAATTATTATTTTGGATGCCCTATTTGGAGTTGGAAAAAGAAGGTGTAGAAGAAAAAAGTCACATTGCATCAGGTGACAGCACTATTGCTCCATCTACTGGCTGTCTTACTGGCTCGGAGACGTAGCCACATCTCCGAGCTACACAGTGATTACGAGGATTCAAAAAACAGTGGAACAATGGAACAGTATGTTCCTTGCTTTCTAAAAATAACAGTAAGTTTTTCTTCACACCAGTAGAGAAAGCCCGGCTCCCAAACGCCTATAGAAGTCACTGTTACGTACCATAGACTGAAAAACAGTCATTGTTCTGTATTTGTACACTCGGGACGAACAGACTTGAACACAACACTCACCGAGCGGCAAGCTAACGGTCACAGGTAGGCTGGAATTTCATCATCTTTACCCCGTCGACTGTATCATTTTACAATAGAAAGGAACAGATAGTCGAATGTTAATTCAGTTATATTATTTTGAGTAGCTGCTAGGTTTACGTGTCTGAAATATTGTATATTTGAATGTCTTTTCAATAAAGCTGTTGGGGAAAAAGCAGGTAGGAGCTATTTGGTAGCTATTTGGAAGCTAATTAGCTACCTGTTGGGCAAATAGCCTTTTATAATGCAGGCTAACTGGTGATGACGTTACGGTTGATACATTTAAGTTGCACTTAACTATTAACAACTTACAGTCTTGAAGGTAAGTTATTAACAGTGATGTAATGTATCTAGAAATGTACTCTTGTACTGTATCCCTATTGTGTATTATTTTGAGGTAGCCCTACATGTACTTTACTTTTGTCTTTTCTTTTCATACCACTTTCTACTTTTACTCCGCTACATTTCAGAGAGAAATATCGTTCATTTTACTCCACTGCATTCACTGACAACTTTAGTTACTCTAGAAATTAATATTTCTGCACACAAGACACATGTAGTTTATAAAAGCGGATGTTTTATTCTAAATTAAACTGGCCAACAATATAACGATCCTTGCAGCATAGTATCGCGATATGTTTCGTGGCAATACTGTATCCATACATAGACGCCAAGTATGGATCTTGGTCAGTTTGTCTGCTTGACAACCTCATTTTGCAGCAAGAAAATTGAAGTGAGATGAACAAATAGAGAAATGTATCTTTTTTAGATAAAACAGATGTTGACAAAGTTTACTTTTGGGGACATCATTTGAAAATGGGAACAATTTGAAGTTGTGAAAAAAGGTAATAAATTGCAAATATATTTCGCAGAATATTGCAGTATGTTTAAAATTGCAATAATATCAAATGGTGACATAAGTATCGGGATGATATCGTATCGTGAGGCCTCTAGTGATTGCCACCCCTACAACGTGGTATAGAAACGAAACAAAGCACACAGTTGCATAATGGCTCCAACACACCAGCCCCTAATTGTTAATGGCAGAAGGGCGTAAACAATTGAAAACATATTTACATATTGGAGCCACAATCCATTTGAAATGAATTAATAAAACACCTTTATAAGTTGGGGGTGACTGGTAGTATCTGTACACTTGCAGCTTCTTGCAGAAGATTTTCTGGGAACCCGGGAGAAAGACTGACTGATGTAGTTACCTTTCGTGTGTGTGTATTGTATTGTATATTCATATCCATATTATTCATGTGGATTTGTTATTTTAACATCCTGTTAAGATGTATTTGTATGTTGTGTAATGTCTGTAAGCTACTGGGACCAATGTTCTTAATGCTGAGTTCATGTGTAGAGCCCCTGGTGATACTTTGAGAGAAGTCTCATGTTGTGTCGAGCCTTCCTAGTGTTTTAAAAATAAGGATTTTGATGCGATCATAGTAGTTCCCCTAGCACTCCCATTCAAAAGCCCATTTGACCTAAAATGGAAATAAAGTCAATATTAAAAGTGGCGTTTCTGTCCTAACTATGTGTTTAAATGAATGTTTGACTTGGGTACATTCACAAAAAGACCCTAGGTTGCATTTTGGCGAGAGTTACACTTTAACAGACGAGAGAAGAATACTGGGGGAATTGTCAATCGATTTGATTTAAAAATCAATATTGTGACCCCCCCTAACATTAGCTGTAGTCATGTTCAGACAAACTGTGTTTTGGTTCACAGACCTTGTTGCCCTCCAACAACCTTCTCATGGATGCGTATGTTGACCTCTGCTGTTCATTTGGGTAAGCTTAAAGTTTCCTGCACCTTTTTTTGACCTGCGGTAATCCATGAAAAAAAAGCTAAAACTTGCTGTAAAGCCGTCTACATGTGAAGAAACGGCCCAATTGTGTGCCAAATGCCTGCATATTACCTAATTAAAATATGTGCACAGGAGCGCTGTTTGCTCTCCAGCGCAGTAACAGGTACATTTCACCCTTTGCGAAGGCTTTGAGAAATACCGTTTCTTTCTCCTTTTGTGCCTGAGAGCGTATATCTACAGCGTCAACCATTATCAGATGTTGAGGTGATGAGTTGTGTCATCAGAAACAGCTCAGAAGAGAACCATCTAGATTAATTTTAAATGTCTAAATCCCCACCTTTCCTCAGACTTCCTGTGTGGATAGCATCACTGCTCCATGCTGCCAAACGCCTGAGGACCGACCTCGCCCGTCGTAGGAAGGTCTACAGGCTTCTGCAGAGGAAACTGGTCGGTACACGTGTCGTGTAATTAAATGCAAATATGCGTTACAGCCGTTGGTTTCTTACATCATATACAAGTTTTGAATATATATAACCGATTAATTTATATCCACGACGTTCCACTTCCGGATTGGATTTCTGAGGACTATGGTTACCTGCTCCTCCTATCTCTGCAGGGTAAATCCAGACAGCTAGCTAGACTATCTGTCCAATCAGAGTTTTCTGTTGCCCGACTCAATATCAAACTATTTTTTGAAAGTACACATGTTCCACCAAAACAAATTCCTTCCCGAGGCTATTTTGCAGAGGCACCGTGGCTCTGTCCGCCGCTTTTTTCTCCCATCCCAGAATGCTGTGTGGATCAGCCAGACCTTCTTTCACAGTGCTGTGGAGGAAGGTCTGGCAATGCGGGACTAATATCTGGCTAAAATAGAATCAGTCTCTGTCTGTCCATCCAATTGCCTTGCCACTGGTCTAGGTAAGTACACATACACATACAACCAAATCCTGTTGCACACCAGAAGTTAATACATTGACATGAAGCCAAAACATCAGGATCCCCCCGGATCATCTTTCATTTTCACATTCTATGTTACACACGCTGTGAAAATACATACAAACAAACCATACTAAAAATATACAGTACTCTAGTAACACCCAACTACCTCTCTGTGACATATCACTCTTTCCTTGACTTGAAGTATCACCTGTTATCACTGTAATGCATGACCATGTACAGTATGTATTTTTTGTTTTTTTTGTTATCATTATTTTTCCTCTCTTTCCCCTATTTCCTGGCTGGTGAGGCCTGGTGTCCTAATAAATCATATTTTAATATAATATAAACAAAATATATTTAAAAAAAAAAAGAAATATTTTTTCCCCATGAACAGGCTCTCTCCCAGTTGGTCTGCGGGCAGTTCAGGGATATGATCTAGGACAGGCAGCTTCCTACCCAGGGCCACAAGGCAGCGTAACTAAAAATGTTAAAACATAATACAGAAAAGTGGGTGCACCTGGGTAGAAGAATGTCTGGATTACCTCGCTTACACCACACATGGACCTGGATAAGAGGAAATCCATGGAAAAATGAAATGCATTGCAAGGTTTCCTCCCAGAAAAGTTGTTTAACCCAGTGGCAGGTGTCTTTTTTTGTCTAGGGCCCAACGTCATAGCCTGATGGCAGCATTACCATTTTAGCGTGTAACTTTTTGATATTAGTGAATGTCCGTTACATTCAAGACATTGCCAAATGAGTTGCTACAAAGCTAATGAAGACTACACAACTCTCTGGATTTGTCAGTATGACTATGTTCAGAAGATTGAGTTGTCCGGTGACTTTCCCGTGCAGAAACTCAAACGAAGATAATGACCTCTTCTAATTCCATTATGTTTTGTTAATACTCCGTGTCCTCCTTGGCTACTAGCAACTACACGGAAGGCTTGTATCATGTGGACGCGCCGACAGTGTTGTCATTACTTAGAATTCCTCATAGGGGGCAACAGAAACTACACACTATAGCTTTAATGGAGAGCCCAATAGTTTCTGTAATAACAGAATGCGGAAATTGAGAATTTAAAAAAGCTGTAAGATGCATTCCATAGGGGCCATGATTAGCTCAGTGCTAAATGCTAACAGGAGATTTGAAAATACAGCATAACAATGTCTGAGTTTTCAACTGTGCCACCCGCTGTAACTGTAGTTTCAAAAATGTCTTAAAAAAACATTAAAAAAGAATTCCCATTGGCTTAGGCCTGGTGGGGGGTAATGTAGGCCCGGTGGGCCGCCAGGCTTACAATACACTGGGGGAAACCCTGCGTTGATGAATGGTGGTTATGAGGACAGTCAATCCTCAAGGATTAGTTGTGCATATTAACAGCCTTCTGCAGTCATGAAATATTGCCTTAGCTCTTCCTCAGTTCTTTTTCTTCATTCTCCTCTCACTTTGATTCCAGATGTTTCACAGGGTCGGTGTGGAGGAGGGGGATCTGTTCCAGCCCACGTATGTTTACCCTGAAGAGGTGAAGATGCTGATACGTTGTGTCTTCTCACAGGACATCTGTGACTACCCCAACCCCTGCCATGATCAGGTGAGTATGAACTCGTTTTACCTCTGACGCCATTTCAGTTATGCATGTAGGACTCATGTACTTTTCTAAATCACGTACCATTTTAGAATATATTAGGCTCTCTAAGTACCACCACTATGGCCCACGTTAAAATAGAGTAGCATAGGCCGACCCTATTCAGCTACAGACAGTTCACGCAGGAGCCAAGTTTATTCTTAAAAACATTATTTATTGTTGACAGCCCCCGTCCCGGAAACAATATTTGTTTTCCTACTATGGCCATGCCACCTTTCAATAGCATTCACACACTACTATTGGCCATGCGTCCATACTTACATGTACAGGTCCTGTCCCCTGTCCAATCAGCTATACTAACCTTAACCACTCAAGGTCAATGCCTAACCCCAACCAATTGAGCTGCTTTTAAAGGGTCTTGGCATAGTAGGACAACAAATTTGGTGTCCCGGACTGGCAAGGTCTGGCAATGCGAGACTAGTTGCAGCCCCAATCAAATGTTTTAATGAGCTACTGTATACAGTACATACTCGGACAATGAGCTGTGTGATAAATCATCTTTATTATTTAGTAATTGTTACAAAATAGCCATAATGTAATGGCGTGTAACTGGGTTTGTGTGGTTTCAGGTGGTGTACCTCACTGTAGATGATCTGCACAAAGTTCCCGTCAAGTAAAGCGTGCGTCTCTTAAAATGTCTCATCTATGCTAAGGTACAACTTACAGTTATGGACCAGTACCAGTTTTATCATGTGTGAGAAGTAATTTTCCTGACTGTGTTCGGTTTATTGTAAGCATGTTTCATGGTGAAAATACAAAACCTATCATCGGTTGTTCTGTATGAGACATTGTGCTCCGATTGTCAAGTTCTATCTAGCCTACCGTATGTGTCAGGGTTGAATGTTGTCTTGATTCTGATTCTTTGTTGATCAGCGATGAGCTCGCTGTAATTGGACAGAAACTATTTTCAATAAAAAAGTAGTTCCCATTCTGTAAATTGTTATCGCTCTCTAGGATGTAGTTTGTGGTGCTGCTGAACTCTATTGCATTATCCAGGCAGGTGTTTCTGTACCTCGTTTTATTCATACACTTGTTGATATTAATGGAGTGGACAAAATAAAAATATCATACTATGTATCATGACATCACACAAATCATATGAATCAACACAGTTTCTACAAAATCATACAACCTTCATGACGGGGTTATTTATTGCAGGGCTGCTGTGGTAGACTGCATTAGTTTAAGCAATGTTGTAATGTAACAAAGTACAAACACTTTGTTGCTGTACTTAAGTAGAATTTTCACATAGCTGTACTTGACTTTGTTATATATATATATATATATATATATATATATATATATATATATATATATATTTAAGTACATGTAATATTATAACAATGCTTTTCTTTTCATACTTAAGTGCAGTAAATGTCAGATACTTACTTTTTACTCAAGTATTCTAGAAGGTAAAAAGTGAGTTTAACTTCTACCAATCATTTGCTGTAAGATAGACAAAAGTACAAGGAGGTACTTGTACTTTTACTCAAGTATGCCTATCGCTTTAAGTCTACTTTATACAAGACTGAGTTGAAGTTAATGTGTGCAGTTTGCGCTTTTAAATAACAGAGGCACATAGCATGTAGTGAAGGTGTTGAATGGTTCTGCCAACAGGTGGCGCTGTTAGCCAGCCAGCAGACTGTCTGGCTGCTGGCGATCAAAGGCAACACATGCATCCTTACATTGGTTGCGAAGGCTAGTCACGGGACTTTTAATTTGAAAAGTTAAATGCGTTAACACTTTGTGTTCCGGTCTCAAAGTTGCGGTTCAGTTCAATTGTCGACGTGCGCGTGATTGGCTCGGTGCGACTCAGCAGCAGCAGCAGCAGTCGCCGCCGCTATCAGCGTCAAGTGTGTGTGTGTGTGTGTGTGTGGGGGGAGAAAAGTTTCCAGTCGAGCCGACAGTATGGGAGACGTTCCGCAAAGTAACAGACAGTGCTCAGACACGAGCCCGACAAACTTTTAGGTGAACTGTGAACTTTTTCCTAAGCAACCTTCCAGCAGTGGGGAACAATAATGGATAACCCGGGTGGTAGCGGAGACTCGGCCGCGGAAAGCAGCGGCTCTGCCCGCAGAGAGGAGTCCAGCAGCGGGTTCGGAGCCCAGTCGGAGCTGCCGGTGTATCTCACCTATCTACCGGAGTCATACTGCACCGCCAAGTTCAGCCTGGCGGCTTACCTTCTCTGTTGGGCTCTGCTCAGGTGGTACCAGGTGAGACTGGCTCTGAAATTTGAACAGGGGTGGTGAAGGAAAAAGTATTTAAATCCTTAATTTAAGTAAAAGTACTAATACCTCACTGTGAAAATATCCTACTCTGTTACAAGTAAAAGTCCTGCATTGACTCAATGCAGAAAACCAAATCCAACAAAACAAACTCGGAATAAAAATCTGAGAAACAAATCGGAAAAATATATACATATATAATCTGTCTGGCTATCATTAAATGCAGTGTTTCCTTTAGGAATTTTTTTAGCACTAGGGGCAGGTCTGTCCGAACACTCCCCCCCCCATCCACGCGCCCTGCATCCAAATGTTTCACCTATGAAACTGACACTTCGCTGCAACGCAAATATGTTATTCACCTCTATTCACACACACAATGAGGCATATTTCAGTTGTGTAATGATGTTAATGATGGCATAACATATAATCTAGTCATCATGGCACAATTATATTATAATAAGAATAATATAAATATAAAATAATGTAAATTTGTAATAAAAACAATACTATTTCTCAATCTATTTTATTGTACAACTGGTATTCCTAATATAGTCGTATATATCATCAATGTCAGTCTTAACAAATTGGGCCAAGGCCATATACGATATCATTGTGCTAATGTACTTAAATTATACCTAGTATTAGGTCAGGGGTCATCAATTACATCTTGAGCCAGAATACAACCAGCATTCTCATCAAGAATGGGGGGGCACATTCTCTGTGTGGTGCAAAGCAGAGAAAGGGGAGGTGACCTTTCGCCTTATGACCTCATAAGGGGCAAGGTTCCCTATTGGCCCATCTGAGCTTTCATTTTCTCAAAGGCTGAGCAGGATACCCAGGGCTCACATAGTTTACACCTATCACCATGTCTAGCCACTGGTGGACCATAGGCAGAATGGGGGAATCATATGAATGTTAAAAACCCTCATGAAGTGACATTTCCATGCCATGGGACCTTTAAATTCAGTTTGGTCTTATAATACATCCATAGATGCTCCAGCTGAGAGGATGGTTAGTTTAGCCAGGGGTTAAGTTTACAAGAATCTGCCCAAATTTCAAGATTTGTGGCAAACTAAGAAACAGTTAGACTACAAACCGACAGCTTTTGTTTTAGCTTTACCTTGTTTGTCAACAATAAAATCAACATAAAGGAAACACTGAAATTAGTCTGGACCCAGCTTGTTATGTGCTTATCCATCCCGCTTAGGATTGACCCATCTCCCAGAACAAATAATCATGGGCTGAATGGAACCGGGGTCCCTTCACTCTGACATAGGTTATCATGTATCCCAGTCCAAAATTCCTAGACTTTATCACAGGAACAATTGTCCAATTTAAAAATCAACACTGAATAAATATTGACCTTTCAAGATAAGAGCCATCACAAGATTGATGTAGCTGCTTAAAGCTGTTCAGATCTTTGGAATAAGTGACCAGGCATAGATCAGTGTAGAGCATGTTGTGGTTTCACATTGAAAGAGTCTGTCTGTGATATCATTATAGTTGACTGTTTTCTTTCCAGTGGAAAAACCTGTAAAACTGGTTTCAGCCCGTTGTTTTCAGTCATGATTACGTACAGCTTCCCCAGGATGGTCTCAACAGCGGGGATTGATGTGGGTGTGGGTGTGTTTGGAATGTGTGATCATGGCAAAATGTCCTCAGATCTCTGCAGGGTAAATCCAGACAGCTAGCTAGACTATCTGTCCAATCTGAGTTTTCTCTCGCATGACTAATACAACTTTTGAACGTACACATGTTCCACCAAAACAAGTTCCTTCATACATCTCAAAGAAGAACGTTAGCATCCACGGCCGAGCAATGGGCGTGTAGTTACATTTTTTGAGAGATGCATGTTTTTTTCTGTTATTCCTCTACTTGTATCTTATTCTAGTTTTTCATTTTTCTCTTTCATGACTGTTTTTTAATTGTTTTTAGCTGACCTTTAATGTTTTATGTAAAGCTCTTTGAATGCTGAAATATATAGAAATAAAGTTGCCTTGCCTTGCCCTACCACCTCCAGCCTAGGGCTACACCATATCAGGAAAATATCTAATTAGGATTATTTTGAGTGATATTGCGAAATTATTCCGGATATTGCAGGGAATGATCATTTTTGTATCATTATTCTCATTTTCATTATACAAAAATGTAAAAGAAATAACCAAAAACTGTTTTTTTTTTGTCTGTAGGATATGATTTGTAGGCCGGGATGTCTCTACAGCACCATAATACTTCATTTTAGAATGGTTTGACACATATTTTGCCTTTTAATATTGCGCCCGCCTGCGATTTGGATATTACACTAGTCCATATTGCGATTTTGGTAAAATTGCAATTAATTGTTCAGACCTACTCCAGCCAGTCAGTCACTCAGTCAGTCAGTCACTAGGGCATAGAAATCGCTGTTGTGCCTGTCTCAGTGCAGTGTTTCCCCCAGTGTATTGTAAGCCTGCCCCACCGGGCCTAAGTTGCCCCCCACCGGGCCTAAGTTGCCCCCCACCGGGCCTAAGTTGCCCCCCACCAGGCCTAAGCCACTGGGAATGATTTTGTAATGTATTTTTAAGATGTTTTATAAACTACAGTTACAGTGGGGAGGCTCTGTTGAAAAATTAGACATATTCATATTTTCAAATCTCCAATTAGCGCTTAGCACTGACTTAATGTGCGGCCATATGGAATCTGTGTAATAGCTTTTTTTTTTTATTATTCTCCATTTTGTGATCCTTGCTATTGCTCAGGAACTATTGGGCTCTACGTCAAGGCTGCCATCGGGCTGGGATTGGCCCCAGCCGGGCCCTTGTTAAAAAAAAAAAGAGTAACTAACGGTTTGTAACATTCCACAATCTTAAGTTCATTTTTACTGTTAATTAGGGCTGCTCGGTTTTGGAAAAAAATATAATCACAATTATTTTGGTCAATATCCAAATCACAGTAATTTAACACGTTTACTTGTTAACTTTTGGAAAGATGTTGCAATTATTGAACTTAAAAAAAAGTGGATATAGTAAATCAACCGTTAAAAAAAAACGGTGCTGGTTCTGTGAAATCTGCCTTAATACTTTTCCTATTTAAACTTTTTTTTTCATTCACAACACCAGAGAAAATAAGAGTGTACTTCCAAAACTTACTGAGCAATATAATTTTTTTCTCTATTATTCTGTTTTTGTGATCATTGGGAGCCTAAATCCCGATTACGTTTTGATTAATTGCACAGCCCTAGTGTTTATGCATATCGGTTCTAAATCGGTTTGTAATCAACTTCTAACACTCTATATCGGTATCTGCCCTGAAAAACCAAAATCGGTCAACCCCTAACCAAAAGTACCCAGTTTGTTAACCAAAGTGAAGATGAGGCATCAGAGTCCATCCATGGGGAGCCTCAGGCCTGAGAGGTGTGATGTGTGTTTGTTCTAAATAGTTGCCTAAATGTGTACTTTTATGGGACGCAGTGTTAACTCCGACATCGTACCAGTGTAGACTCAACCAGGCCTGACCTGACCTGTAGTGCAAAGTGAAAAGTTGGTCATGACTCACTGCACACTGTCTTGGCAAAAACCATTAGCAAGCTTAACAAGACAAGGGCGTGTCAGGAAGCGGGTCCACCCCGGAGGTGGAACATGTCCATTGACTTGATGTTGTCTTTGCAGCGCTCACTGCAGCAACAAGCAAAGTCATGTCTTGAATCTGCCCGCAGGCTCTTCTCTGCTCAGCAGCTACAGAGAGCGAGTGGCTCCCATCCAGCCAGACTGATCCACCTCTACACACCCAGTGATTCCAATGCTGAGTTCATGGACATCTGCAGACATGCAGCATGTACAGTTGATTAGTCTTGATAAGCCTAAATAGAGCTAACTTTTTGCCTCTTCCTTGTTTTTTCCTTGGGTTAGGGTTAGGGTTAGGGGTTAGCACGGCAGCTGGATTCTCGCAATATTACGAGTAAACGCATGAATTGCAGGATCATATATGTGGAAAATCCATCTTCTCAGGCTTCAACCTAATGACTTTTGTGTCTGAACTAACCGCTTACCAAACTGATTGGTGATGAGCTAGGTTTTAGGTGTGTATGTGACTGCCGCAACAACAAAACAGCAGTGGCGGATGTGATAATCACCTTTCAGGTATTTTTTTGAAAGTGCCCGCCTTTCCCAAACAGTTTACAATGATGGCTTCTCAGATGCTTTTGTGTTAACAAACCATCCGAATTGTACAACATTAAATTGTCAAACAGTGTCTCTTCCTCACACACCTCTCTGATGTCGGAATTAAGGGCGGCTGCGTGCGTCAAGTTTAATTACTTTCTGAAACTAAAACACTGATAATCCACAAACAGGATTTCAAAATCTAAATTTTAGGCCTGAAAAAGGCTTAAATTTGCTGAAGTACTGTGTTCTGGGTCTTAAATAATTTTAAACGGGTCTTAATTTTCCTACGTCCATGTAAATCTACATCTAATTTTTATTTAATTAGTGGTGTTGTCTTTTCTGTTGCTACTCCAAATATAATGTGCTTTATTATGACTGCAAATGAGACCAACATGTAGTTTACCAATCTAGACACCAATCTTAAAATGCCAATGAGAAAATCTGGGAATGGTTTCAGACGATGTTTCCGGACTCTGACATCTGACTTTGTTTTTGATGTCATTTATATTATTTAAATAAATCCCCAGGAGAGTCTGACACACTCAAACTGAGATTAGCTCTCATATTCTAGTTTATGTTCTGCTTGTTGAGCGGTTGTTCGGTGAATTGCTCTTGAACACATTTAGAAAGGATTTTATTCTCAAATCTTATCACTTTGGTGCTGGGGATTTTCCTTTGGGGCTGGCTAAAATGTCTTTGGGGGCCCCGGCAATTCTTCTATGCAGGAAACACCCTGTATGTATGTGGCCCTCATGGGCTCTATGTCTTTTGCCTGGAATGACCTAAATATTGGCCTGCTTTAATCTCAATAAGCTTTGGAAGAGTAAACCTTCCTAAAAGTACAGCTTTGGATTAGCATGTCCCATTAATTGGCCACCAGGAAGAAGACTCATGGTAGTTTTAAGTTCAGTGCTGACATTGAGTATCGACTGGCTCCTCCCCTGGCTCTTTTCTTGTTTTTGATATGTATTAAATTTTTTTTATCATAGCCTTAAAACTGTGCCAACAGTATTAGGATGGTTTAGTAAGCACCAGTTTGGAGTGATCTGGAACAATTTATTGCCCAGGACATCCTGACATTTATGGTCTTGTGTTTGTTTATTGGCTACAAGTTAAAATAAGTGAATGATTTATTTCGAACATAAAAATAATATAATAAAAACTGAAAGAACATAAACTAAATTAATTTAAAGCCATAGTGCGTGGTTTCTGTCGCCCCCATGAGGAATTGCGTTGGCGCGTCCACATGATACAAGCCTTCTGTGATCGCGCACGCAACCCCACCCCTCCTCCACACAGTTACTAGTAGCCAAGGAGGAAAGTTATGTCGAGCTGATGGTCTTAATTAGCTTTGTAGCAACTCATTTGGCAATGGCTTGAATATAACACAGGTTAATTAACATCAAAAGATTACGCACTAAAGCTTTAACATGTCCAAATAGGAAGAAGCAGAAGCTTATTTAATCCCTTTTTCCACTACTATGTAGTAATCAGTATGAATGACTTGATCTTCACATTATATACAGTACATTTAACATATTCTTTACAATTTCCTACACATCTACTATTTACACTACAAAAAATAATGAAACAGATCAATGTCTCCCTCAGATTTAGGGCAAATATATATTTTTAAGCAAAGATTCTTTCTCAAAAAATTCAAGTGTCTGATAATATACATTCATATGAATCCAAGATATCAATAGCAAAGATAAATTTAAGTATCTTAATTTTAAGTATCTCACTTAAGTATCTATTAGGTGTAAGTATTCACTGTTCCTTCCACATGTATGTCTAATATTAAAACATGACATGGGAATGCTAACCATGATTTTCATCCATTAAGCTCAGTTTAATGTGCAACTCAAAAGTATACAGTATATGAGGTAGGGGTCCCCCGCTCGGTCTCTTTTTAAGCTAAGGGGTCACTGGCCTAAAAAACATTGAAGACCACTGAGTAAAGAAAGAAATAATTTGTGAGAACACCTGAGGCCTCTACAAAGCAAGATTTGGCGTTACCGAGGTAACTTCAGGTTCAGCCCAGGGTTTTGTGTGTCATGACGATGGATCACTTGTTACCCGGTGACAAATACTCAAATGATGACGGCGTCACCGTTCTTAGATTAGCTGGAGCTCGGTGCACAAAGAGAAAGAGAGAGAGGTGCTCTCATAAAAGTTCATACATTTAGAGCCAGACAAGCCCATAACATTCCTTGACGGGTATTGTTATGAAAGATATAGATTTTCAGAGGAGGGAGTTACGTTTCGTCAGTTTCTTGAGCCGTGTGTTACTCTCACGATGACTTCCCACTGCCAGGGTTGCAACTGAAACAACAGGACGCAACGACGGTTTATGGAAAGCACAAGTGTAATTATGGCTGATGGGGAAGTGATATTGATATTGATACGTATTTACAGCGTTGGCTTTTTCTGCCAGCTTTCCTTCCTGTTTTAGGAAGCAGCGACTGTATTGTGTTTTGGTCTGTAAAACCGTGTCTGTGTTTTTCATATTTATGTAGAATTATAGATTGCTCTTCTTATTTAAAATATGCGGTGCTGGTAGATGTATGCGATTGGTTGTGCTGTGCAAACACCACCTCTTTTATGTGAACATGCCTGTTGCTGGATGGGGAAACCCTGGACTAGTTGTTCACCACCGTCGTGACACAGCTCATGCAGCACCGCGGTTGTTAGGTTAGGTGAAGCCGGGTAACGGAAATAATCCCGGGCATGTTGATCTTGATTCGTAGTGCAGGCCTCAGGTTAAAGCCCTTCCTTCTCCCTGTACCTTGTGAAAACCATATTTTTGTTCTGTTTTTTTGAACTGGGTCATACTTGGCCAGTAAGTTATTTATGTTGTGAAAATGAAGACCCACCGTTGGCTTGAAAGTCTGGTAGGAAAGCAGCTGTAGTCAGTTTCATGAAAAGTTGTAGTGTTGTTGTTTAGTAACAAATGTACCCATAATGAGAAAGAGAGAGACTTCGTGTTTACAGCCATATTTTGACAAAAAAACAGGAACCTACACTGATCCCATAAATGGTCAGCAGAGAAGTGGAGTATGCTGCATACATGGTTTGAGAAGTCTCAATGGTTGTTTTTTGCTGTGAAATAGGGCTGTGCAATGAAACAAATGTTGGCTCCTAACGGTCATTATTACTTTGCACATTACGTTTCACATGTAGTAACTCATTTTATCTTGTGTTCCGAATATAATAAAACAATTCAAACAGGAAAAGTTCTTGGTGTTTTTTCACTGTTTGCAGCATCTTTCAAAAAGTCAATGAGTAATCATATTACAACAATCCTGATTTTCAAAAGATTTTTTTTTCTATAATCGAGCAACCCTACTGTGAAAGTAGGTAACCATTTCAATTAGGGTTGGGTATCGTTTGGGTTTTTTCCCCGAAACCGGTGCTAATGCAGTACTTTTAAAACATTGCCGATGCCTAACCCGATTTCCACCAAATGCGTAACGGCTGCGGAGTCAATAGGTTTCCATTAAAGTCTATGTCTGTATCTTCATTGACTGCAGAACGGCTGCGTTCCGACTCCGTCCCAGCTCCGGCGATCCCCAGCCCTCCGGAGCAGATACGCAGAGCTTCTATTTTTGCCAGATGCCGGAGAGCTCCGCAGCAATTCAGCACAGGGCCGATTGTGCGGGACAGGAAATCAAGCACAGAAAAAATAAAACCTCTGGATAATTTTCAAAATAAAACACAGCATACGCCCGGTGGATCATATTTCCCTGCACTACACCTTGAAAATGTCATAATGGGGGCGAAGACAGGCTTGAAGTCAACAGGTCTGTGGTTGTGTTTATAGAAACTACATCCTGTTACATTTCGCTATCATACGTGAATTTGCGAGATCTCGTGGGTCCTCGTGACTTCAGCTGTCGGTCATGGCCGCAGCCGTTCCGCAACAAATCCGAACCTGGTGGATATTGAAGGACGCAGCGGAGCACGGAGCCGACACGCAGCGGAGCCGTTCCGCAGGTGGTGAAATTAGGGTGAACGGTGCCTGAACCGATATTTTTATTTACCACAGCATTGAATATTCCAAAAATCAGTTGAGAACCCGTTAAAGATGAACCCATTAAACATCTTACTAAAATGTTGTATTCACTGTGTTCTGTTTCTCTCCTCAGAAACTCCGATGCCAGTCTGCTCCTCTACAAGTAAGAAAATTCCTCTCTTTAACTTCTTATTGTTTTAACCAATTGGGTTGCTGGGGGTGCACGGCATCCCGTCTCCTTTGCTTTGATTGACAGATCTATCTGAAATAGCACCCACTTTATACTATACTAATATATAACTACATAATCACATGACAGCTCTTTGCTTATAGCACCAGCCAACTCAAAGCGTTAAATCCCAACATCCTGACTGCTACAGCAAAAGTGATGTGTTTACTGTGTATTCTCATCAGCGGGTCTGTACGATTTGGAAATGTTGTTTTTGTCGCTTTGTCTCTATTTTCAACCAGTCTTCTTTTTGTCTCCAAGATTTGTGGTGTTTTTTTGATAAACATTCCGCCTTCTTCAAGGTTTTTGTCACTTTTTTCGAAAAGTTTGTCTTCTATCCTCTACTGCCCTTTTTCATTAGCATTTCAATGTTTTTAAGTTACATGGCTGTTTGGTAAATCTATCGCTGGTCAGGGGGTACTTCACATTTAACAAAGAATCAAAGAACTTGGATTTGTTTTTCCCAAAAAAGTTGCTTGTTAATCGATTGTCAAAATACTCCAAAAAAATACAGTTAAAGAATTGGTTTTATGATAATAAAGAGACGTGGTTTACCTCATAGGCTGTGTATTTATGTAATTACATTATCTGGATCACACTACAGTGATATCACCTAAATATGTGTCCTGGGATCCATTATTTTCAGAGCGCCGTCTTTTATTCATTTAACTGTCGATAATTGGTGCCAGCGTCTTGATTCTTGTATCGCACAAAGCACGATATATTGCCGATCGATATTTTGTCCCACCCCTACTGTACAGTAGTTTCAGAACCAATGAGACACAGATTGTAGATGAGGTAATTCATTTTAAAAAGACATTGTTCCAAAATAAGGTCGGAGACATCTGACCCCTGATTCAGAGTATCCTGGTTCCTTAAGTACATGTAAAGGATTGTATTGTTGGTATCTGACGCATCCTCACCAACAGAACCTTGTTTTTAGTCTGAACACCTGTGGGGCCAAGTGCCTACATTTATGTTTATATATTACAAACTTCACGATAAAAGTGTGTGTTTGTGTGTGTGTGTTTTCTAAGAAGAATGACATCACATGTCAGTCAGTCAGTGTGTTATTTATTTCATATATAACATATAACATGGGTTTTCTGCATTTTCTGCTTTTGCTCCATTTTCCTGGAAACGTATATGATGTAGTCGCCGTTGGCATACCGTATAAACAGAAAATATTAAGGTTAATCATTGGTAGAAATCTATAAATACAAAAATATTGGTTCTGCCGAAAAGAATCAATGTTTTAAAAATCGCCCCACAGAAAATCACTACACATACATACATTTCTTTCTCCCATCCGATGGAGCTAGAATAGTGACAGTAACCTGTGGTATTGAAAATAAAATGTGGCATTGAAACAACAAATATTGGCACTGAAAAATGAAAACACAAACTTCAAAAAGTAATAATCTCACAATCCTAAATTATTTCACTTTGGCATTTGTTTGCATGATGATAGGTTTTTCAATGTGAATATACATTTTTTTCTTGATGTCTGTGTCTTTTCAGAGATTTTTACAATGTCACTGGTTTTTAGTTTCACTTTCTGTCACTGTTTGGGGCGTAGGGAGGAGGGGCCTGAGGGGAGCGACAAAGAGGGTGGGGTTTATGGGTAATTTACATAGGCTACTAGCGCGAAACCGCACCTCCACAGGAATCCTCCCAGATGTGTTAAAACCGCATATCTGCAATGTCTTCCTCCAGTTCACCTGGAACCTCCAAATCTCAAGCAAGCCATGTTTGTCACATAGAAGCAGGCTGGTTTAGTGTTAACTTGTAATGTACTGTGCTGGTTTGGCAGATGTTCATCAGTTCAATATTTTTCAGTGCCAATATTTGTTATTTCAAAGCCAAATTTTATTTTCAATACCACAGGTTACTGTCACTGTTCTAGCTCCATACCATCCCTAGTGACTAAAATTTGGAATTGTTTCTGCCAAACCTTACAAACATTACATCTGCATTACCAGTCTGTGAGCAGGATGAAGAGTCTCACACACTGCCAGCAGATGTTAAAACTAACCACTACACAGTGTCGGAGGATTGAGCTGGCCTTTGATGCTTTATTGGAGCCTCTGTTCACCTTTTACCTGGTTTAATGTTTTCTGGATCAGTGCTAATCCGCTTTTTATATGAATTTTAAAGGCTCACGTGACTCCAGCTTCTGAGCTCCTAGTTGAAGCCCATATGGCGAGACGAGAGGCTTATTATGCTGTGGTGGTGCTAACTCTTTGCAGTTAGTCATGGTGCCCTGTTCCAGAAGAGGACATCTGTGACTTAACTCCTCAATAAGAACCTCTTGTTTCACATCACACGACTCAAAGTGTAGACTCCAGTTAGAGCTGGGCAATATATCGATATTATATCGATATTGAGATTGGAGACTAGATATCATCTTAGATTTTGGATATCGTATTATCGTATTATGGCATAAGAGTTGTCTTTTCCTGGTTTTAAAGGCTACATTACAGTAAAGTGATGTCATTTTCTGTACTTACCAGACTGTTGTAACTGTTCTATTATTTGCCTTTACCCACTTAACAGAAGGCTTGTATCATGTGGACGAGCCAACAGTTTGGTGGTCATTACTTATAATTCCTCATGGGGGCGACAGAAACTACACACTGTAGCTTTAAGAATGACAGCACTGTGACAGCGGTGTGACTGATTCACCTTGCTCGGTCAAATAATCATTTTAAAAACAGTTACTGTTACTTCTTTTTCAAAGGGCAGCAGTGAATTACACATGAAAATGCCGTGTGAGTGCTCCTAGGATTTTATACATTAAGGGTGAAGTTGATTTATGCATTATAATCAGGATAACAGTGATTATACCGATACAAAACAGCCTTTCCGGCGTGTCTCTACGGCGAGTAACGTTAGACAGCCAATCACAGTCATTATTAGATCTTGGGATAAGCATGCTGTGTGCTGATTGGCTCACTGATGCAGGTGAGATTTACTCCTTAAATATTGAAATTGGGTATTGAATGACGAGGCGTTTTTCGATACTCGATAATTGAGAGACAATTCGGTCGGTGCCTAAAAAGTATTGAATTGGGTACCCAGCCCTACTGAAAATGGCCTGGGTGTGTCGATTTCCTGAAGTTAGTTTGTGTTTCTTTAAACTGAATAAGGTCTCGGAGTTAAAAACAAAGTATCGTTTGGTCAGGACAAACCTCAAACCTAGCAACTGTGCAGCTGATCCAGAAGTCAGGGACAGAGAGGCCACTTTTCCCTGGTGACTGTGTGTCTTCTTTTCAGCGGCGGCCACTCACAGTGCTGTAGTTAGTGCATTTATGTTTGAAGGCATCTCAAAAGGGCTTTGGGCTTTTAAAGCTGCCAGGTCGACACTGCTGCCAAGTTCTAACTGCCACCCTCCTCTGTGGGTTGCTTGTGTGTGTGTGTGTGTGTGTGTGTGTGTGTGTGTGTGTGTGTGTGTGTTGTGGGGCTTTGTTTTAAGAGGATCAACTCAAGTTCACATCATGCAGCGAGCTCTTTGTGACGCAAACAATTGTAGCACAATATTAATTTCTGCACTTTTAGCTTTGTTTTAAAGTTTTGAGGGGCTTTTTCCTTAATTTGATAGTGACAGTGGATAGACAGGAAAGGGGGGGAACTATAGTGTACTTTTAATTCCATTATTGAAATATGATATTATAGTTTTAAATACAGCCTGGGATAATTTGATGTCTTGAGCCCCAAATAGAATGCCTGAGTTTAGCTACTAAAACCATTTTTACACCTTCAATAGAGAAATATATTCATATTTTCCTGCAAAACCCTTATTTCAGTTAAAAGAAAGTTTGTCTTTATCCACAAACTTCCACTTCCGGGATTGCTCCTGTTCCGCCGGATGACTCTTCCTCTTTACAGCCAGATGTCCCTCCCCTTCCTCTTCCTCTGTGTTGGCATTCTAACCTCCGGTAGATTTCTGAGGACTATGGTTACCTGGTCCTCAGATCTCTGCAGGGTAAATCCAGACCGCTAGCTAGACTATCTGTCCAATCGGAGTTTTCTGTTGACAACTTAAACAGATTTTGAACCTTCACATGTTCCACCAAAACAACATCCTACCCAAGGCACCGTGGCTCTGTCCGGCGCTTGGAGAAATGCCGATAAACCAGAGCAGCGCTGTGGAGGAAGGTCTGGCAATGTGAGACTAGTTACAGTGCAAATAGTTAGTTAGCTCCATGGTTAGCTCACTCACCGGGGTGACCTGGCTACAGACGGGGAGACATGCTCATCAGCGGAAAGTTAACAGGGACGCGCGGGTGTCATCAGCGGGTAACCTCTGTATGAGTAGCTGGCTTATAAACCATGTAATAAGATGTGTTATAAGAGGGATAATGTAGACAGACGGTCATTATTGCAAATTGAACCCCATCAGGCTGATTCTAGACCTGCATCACCCTGTTGGGGTTTTAACTGCAATAATGACCGACTCGCTCTATTTCAGGGGTGTCAAACACAGACCCGTGGGCCAGAAACGGAACGCCAAAGAGTCCAATCAGGCCCACTGGGTGACTGTGCAAAGTGCGAAAATTGCAGAGAAGTAATTAATTCCAATTCCAAATTGACCACTTTAATCTCAGAGAATATACAGGTTCTTTTTTCTCGTTAATTTACAACTTTAATCTTAGATAGTCTGAGTCTATAATATTGTTTTTCCCTACAATGGCCTTCTTATCCCTATATTATCCATTCTGCTCAAAAACTTAACTGTGAAGATTTTATTTAAAAAAAAAACAACAGGTATGTCTAATGGTTTCAGTGTGAGAAAGGTGGAATTATAATCTGCATCAAGTAAAGCGCGACAGCCGTCGCTCCCTCTGGTCCTCCACCCCTCCCTCTCTTCTCTCTCATCTTTTATGTGGTTGGGCTGCAGAAATCCAGGCTGCTGTGGAAAGAACGACAGTTTCAGTTTTCCTTGCGTCTCCAACACGAACCACCCCAGGAAGGTTTTTTTTCTTCTCTTTTTTTAGCTTTGCTATGGCACAGGTGACACGGTTTCTCTCAACGTGAACGTGAGAAAAACTGTGAGGGAGCACGAAGAGGTCAGGTCCACAGAGGCTTCATGTGACAACAAGAGGAGTTTGTCACGGAACAGCCAGCCTCATTAGTTCCACTGGGTTTGATTTGTGTTGTCTTTGTTCGACCGGAACTCCGCTGGCCATTCTGAGCTCTGACGAGACACTAAACCACAGTCACAGGAATATAGCACTCTGAACTTCAGACTAGGGCTGCCTGATTATGCAAAAATCCTCCCAATTATTTTGGTCAATATTGAAGTATATGCTATTTAATATGATTTCTCATTCTGGTTTCTGATTCTGATTGATCTTTGGAAAGATGTTGCATTTATTGGCATAAAAAAAAACATTGACACAGTTACACAAATCAACAGGGAAAACCGCTGTGACATTTCCTTTATACTTTTCCCATTATCCACTTGAATATTTGAATGATCTTTATTGAAACAATTGGTGGCAAACAGTGGTTCTAATAGCTGTGACTTTATTTTACACCCTCTTTTCTTTTGCCTCTTTCTTCTCTCTTTCTGACAAACACATGCCTGCGACTCCTCCTCTGTTCAGGCCTTACTTGTTGGTGTGAGAATTATGTAAGCATGCACGCACGCACGCACACACATACACACACACACAGACACACATCAGTAAATCAACGTCTAGAGGCGAAGCCATCACATTCCTCCTCTCGGGGGTTGGGGGGGGCGGGTAGGGTTGGAGTGGGCTTGGTGGGGTGACGAGTTGCTGTCCAGTCCTCCACACACAGTTGCAAAGTTGACACAAGAGAGATGCTCAGGAATTTGTCTCGTTTCACATCCAGCCAAGCTGAGGGGAATGCATGGCGAGGAAGCACTCAGCTGTCCCGTTTCCCATGCTCCCTCATTGTATCCGAAGGCTGGAGTCTTCTCGTGTGACTTACAGTGTCTCAGCTTTGTCCTGGCATGTTCCAAATCTCTTTTTGTTGACCTCGGACTGCCTGTGGGAGACCAGTTTCCAGACTTCCTTTGATTAATGATTGTATATTATGACAACTGCAGAAGTGATAATTGGCCAGGGTGCATTTCTTTACCTGGTTAATTTAGACATAAATGCAGCATGATCATGATGTCTTCAAAGGCTTTGTTTCCTCCTGGCTGTCTGAAACATAAAAAACTTTTTTCTTCATCAACGTGGATTATGAATATGCAAATGACAAAAAAATGTATCAATATATTTTTTACATCTCTTTTCTAGTTTGAAGGTAAAGTGAAAATAATAAAGGTTTGAATGGGAGACTGTCTGGTGAATTAACTCCAGGGGTTCGACAAACAAACCGCTCCAGGTAATACAAATGGCATTGTCTCTGGGTTGTATTTTTCAGATATATTCTGTGTGAAGGCACAGAATGAGACCAGCTGACAGTCGTCCGACAGTCCGCGCATCATGTTTGTATCCCGCGTGTTTATGACGTCACTTGCTTGTATGGGTGTGAGCCAGGGCTTTAGAGTAGGACTGGGTTACTTTGATCCACCTCTAACCCAAATTCTTCCAGCAGCTGAAAATAGAGAGGAAGAGAAAGGGGTCGGAAGGGCCGGTAGGCAAGCAGAATGGAAAGGGGAGAGCCAAAGAAAGCATTCCTAACACAGGAGGATGAAATGAGCCAAAAGGAGCGTAATGACTGACTATTCTTTTTCTGGACCTGTGGTTTCTCTGCCCGGTCATTAGGTTTCTCTGGCCCTCCAGGCCCAGGCACAACAGATCTGTGTGTGTGTGCGTGTGTGCAAGAGAAAAAAAGTTAGAAATGACGACAGGCTTGAGGCAGACAAGGGAAATGACATGATTCCTTTGAATTCTCTGAACCTTTTGTGTGGAGGATCCTGTCCAGTGAATCCACTGAAAGATCAGCCTGAGAGTAATCTTTCATGGTTTTGGAAGATCGTAGCATCACACGCCACGTTAATGAGCTTTGCTCCACCGGCTCTCGGCTGGGATGGGTCTTCCTCCCTCTCGCCATCCAGCCGCTCTAGAAAATGTCCAGCTGGTACTGACTGTCAGCTCTCATTAGCGCTGCGACCACACAGTCTGACCTATTCAGAGAGCACACGCACACGTTTACATTCTGCTACGACAACCCCGTTCTCATTCCCAACTCGTCGAATCCAAACGCTTGGTCAGTGGCTGTCAGCATTGGATACCAATACAAAATCAACCTTTAGTACATAGGGTGTCAAACATACAGCCCGTGGGCCAAAACCAACCTGCCAAAGTGTCAAAACAGACCCACTGCATGATTTTGCAAAGTGTGAAAATTACAGAAAAATAATTAATTCCAATTCCCCCACTTTTAGTCTCAGAATTTAATCTTAAAAATTCTGAGCTTTTTGTGTAGAATATTACCCCTCTCTCCCGGGTCCCTAGAATTATTATTTTTTTTTGGATGGGTCAAACAACACAGGACTTTAACCCTTCAACTTTCTGTAACTCATCTATGATCCTTTCCTAAACCTAACTGTCCCGTTCTTGTGCCGCACGTCAGTTAAACATACGTCCCGACCCAGAGCATCAAAAAGGGACGCCAAGAGTCCCGACTGTCATTGCCTATTCCAAATAGCTTAAATATTTATCTTGTTTGCATAGTAGGCTGTAATTGGCAGGCCACTCACGTAGTTTAAAGGACAAAATGTTTTTACCATGACTTCACAGCGAGTGGTCGGGAAATGAATTAATGAATCTGTGCTTTAGCTGCTGCAAGAGGGAGAGATTTCTCTTTCTGCCCAAACTGTTGATTGGGGCCAACCTAATCAGCGGCACAGAGGGCTCTTTGTTCTCAAGCATTGTCAAAACTGTTAGGACTCATTTCCTACTCTGAGACGCTTGATGAATACAGAAGCAAATCTGATCCACTTCCTCAGCAGTAGGGCTGCACCTTATGAGGAACATATCTAATTGTGATTATTTTGACTGATACTGCAATATTATTTGCGATATTGGAAGGAAGGATACTTTTTTGTATTTTTTTCATTAGATAGATTGAAAAATATTTAAATGATTAGAGGGGGATGTACCAAACAAAGATTTTTTTTCTTAAGTCCGTAGGGTAGGATTTGTAGGCCGGGACGTCTCTGCAGCACCACAATACTTCATTCAGAATGGTTTGATCAATCATTTTCCCCCCCTCTATGATTTGGATATTGCACTAGTCCATATTGCAATTTTCATATAATTGCAATTAATTGTGCGGACCTAATCAACATGCGGAGCGTTTGCAGCTGATTTGCATACCCCTGTCATGAATAGCTTAGTTTGAGGAAGCCCAGCGCAGTGTTCCGTTGCCACATGCGGAGAACGGAAGGGGTGGAGATCAACGGAGGGGCTCCCTGCACTAGCCCTGACGCTCTCTTAGGTTCACAGAGTTGGCCCGGGCCTCTGCCATGCTTGTTATGCAAATGAAGGAGTGGATGCATGATGATTTCTTCCTGTAACTGTTGGTTACTCACGGAAAATGGCAGGGCCACTGTCTTTCACCCACTTGTGTAGAGACAACAAATTCTAAACACAACTCTCTTTGGATTGAATTAGTTGCTAATACATAATAAAAAGGTTCCTGCTTTAGATCAGCCATATCTGATCAAAGAAAATTGTTCAGTTTTTAGTCAAATCAGTTCATGTTTGTTGATGTGAAGTGAATCATGTTAAACTTTGTATTTACAAAACATTTTTTACCCGCTATACAATAAATAAAAGATGTTTAAATCTAATGAAGATGCAGTCAAAAATCCAGGGAACTCTTGTGTCCCTTAAATCACACGCTGTCTGAGTGCAAGCTCATTACTTGGCTGTCTAATGCCTGGACCACACAAGAGGATTTTTTAAATCTTAACTGTGGGAGACCACCGACATAACGACCAATTCAACACTTTTTTAAATATTTAATCGTACAAATGCACACACCTGATGGTCACACTCACCCTTAGTGTCATATTTTTGTTTGTTGTAGTGTATTTGTATCATGTTGTGTATGTAGTTTTTTTTATACAGTATATATTGCTTTTTATCAATCAATCAGTCAATCAAAATGTATGTATATAGCAACCAGCAGGTCCAAAGTGCTTAACAGAATGAGTAAAATCACATCATACAATAGAAAAAGTGAACATAAAAAACAGTAAAATCAGATTACAAAGGTCAGGTTACAAAGAAACAAAACCCCTTTTTATGGCTGCACCTCCCCACTACCTCCACACTACTATACTGTACTGTACTATACTTTTACTCCAGTCTCTGAAAGCTCTAGTCTCTGGGTTTCTGCAATCACTCAGTGTTGCATATTTTGTTATCAGGACTTTGTCCTCCTAATCCCACTGACAAAGCTTTGATTGGTCAACTGTTTCTTCAGCCAGGGAAACAGTCAATGAGCCCAACATCAACTATTCAAACTGTCGAATAAGTGGGACATGTGGATTGCAATTCAGAGGTCTGTGAGCAGGCTACTACAGCTCTGCCAGTTCGCGGTAGCCTCTGTGCTGTGTTCAAATGCAACTTTTAACAGAGGTTGTTAGGCAACCGAAGGCATTTTGTTGGTCGGGTTTTGCCTGTGCTGATTCTTTTGAAGTCAGCCCTTAGCTTTACTTCAACAGGACTTGAACACTCAGCTGTTCCTAACCTTCGGTTTTATTTGAAACTGCCGTAGAGAGCAGTATGATCATTATGGAGGATGTAGTTTTGGTGGTATGTGGAGTGGACAATATATTAGAACCACGTCAGCAACCGCACCACAAACTGCTGTATCCAAAATGATCATGGACTTGAATCAGCGCCTCTTGAGCATCAAAACATTCATGAAGCTGGATTCACTTCAGCTGCATTTTTAGCTAAAAGTACCTAATAAATTGCAACCAATGTATATGTGTACGTATGTTAGTGCTGCATTTCCTATCATGCCATGTTTTGTTGCCTTGCCAGTGTCTTGTGCAGCCTTGTTATTCAGTGTCATCCAGTCTCCATTAACTACCATAAACTATATCGACTCTGTTTCATTTAGGGGATTGTTTTGGTGCTGCCGCAGGTTCAGCCGGATGTCCCTCGTCTTCCGCTTTCTTTGTGTTGGCATTCTGAACTATGGTCGATTCGGCTAGAACCGACCGTGAACTTATTCAAATAATTTTCTTTAATGTAAAATTCTCATCTCACACTCAACATGACTGGTTTAAAGAAATGCCAATAAACCAGAGCATGTTGTTCTCCCATCCTGGAATGCTGTGTTGACTAGCCAGACCCTCCTCCGCAGCGCTGTGGAGGAAGGTCTGGCAATGTGAGACTAGCTATACAATATATGTAGATCAATGGCTATTGAGCTCATGGCTGTCGTTCAGTCAGCAGAGTTAGGTGTAATGTGTGCTGCTGATGGGCTCTCTGGCCTCGATCAGTCTGGAATAAACTAATCTATATCCACAACGTTCCACTTCCCGGGATTGCTCCTGTGCCGACAAAAAGGATGCCGGATGTCCCTCATTTTCGGCCGGATTTCCATCACCTTCCTCTTTTTTTAAACTGTGTGGATTTCTGAGGGCTATGATTAACTGCTCCTCAAATCTCTGCAGGGTAAATCCAGACAGCTAGCTAGACTATCTGTCCAATCTGAGTTTTCTGTTGCACGACTAAAACTACTTTTGGACGTACACATGTTTCACCAAAACAAGTTCCTTCCTGAGGCTATTTTGCAACAGCATCGTGGCTCAGTACAGCATTTAGCACCGCCTAAGACGGTGGTTTAAAGAAATGCACCAAAGCATGTTTTTCTCCCATCCAGGAATGCTGTGGGGACTAGCCAGACCTTCCTCCACAGCGCTATAGAGGAAGGTCTGGCAATGCGAGAATCAGCGATAAACCACATCTTAACTCCTCTCTTCCTTCATTAACGTACTCATCTGAAGAGTCCATGGCGCAAAGACAAAGGTTCAAGTGTTTTTCCCATGCTCTTCAGTCTATGAAGGACTTGTTCCTCACTAGACAGCAGCCTGTAGCACTGAAAGCTCCCAGTGTGCTCTGAACACTGTCCACCTCTCTGCTCTGGGAACCTGAACTCTTATTTTCAGGACAGAGCCCTTCTATTTCGAATGGATGGCCCATTCCTGTAAGCTTAGCATGTTATAGCAGCACACACATTGTGGAAGGCCACCATCTTGTCCACCAATGAGAATCGTTCTAGAAAAAATACACCCTGTCCCCTTCTCCCATTGATAAGTGTTTTCATTGCCATGAAAAACCATGAGTATAATAGGTTTCTGTGGGCTTTACAGCTGGCAGGCCTGCAGCAGTATTACTGCAGAGAAGCTGAACTCGTGATGTCTCCTGAGCTTTGTACAGGGGTTTAACCTGTGACCTGTGGCAACATTGTATTTGAGATGCCACCTTGTTTGGGAGAAGGACTCAGCTCAAACCCTATACATGCCTTTTTTCACAGTGCTATCTTTCCCTACTTCATCGATAAAGACAAACTCTTCTTTGGCCAAACTCTGGGCTTGCTGTAACAATATCAATCAAGTTAGGCATCAAGGAAAGTGACAGATCATAAGAGGGCCAGTGCCTCGCTTGTTTACCCCCCCCAAAATAGTTAAAAAGTCAGGTCCATCCGACAAGCAGAAATCAACTTTGAGAGCAGACCTGTGAGAGCTTATATGCCCTCCACCGCTCCCCAAGCAAGCAGACACTCTCTTGCATGTGTGATGGCCGCTCTGTGCGGTTGTTGCTGAGTTCTAAGCATTTTGTCTGTATAACAAAATCAGGGAATATAACAGTATAATTAGGGGTGGGACAAAATATCGATTTGGCAATATATTGTCATTCGTGCGATAAGATAATTGACACGCTGGCGCCAAATAGTGATATTTCAATTAAGAAAATAAGGCACTCTAAATAGATTTTCCTGTACTAGCGTGGCTACATCATGGCTCCTCGAGGTGACGCTCAAGAACGAGGGAAACGTGAACTGAAATCAATCAATTATCAATTATCTTATCGCACAAATGCAAACAGGAAAAGGTTTGGGATGGTGGACAGCAGTTTGAGGAAAGTAACAGATGCCCCAGCCACGTTTTAGTCCAAACTCTGGACCCATAGTAATTTACAGGCTGGAAAGGTTGTGCTGGTTTTTGGGTTTCTGTAAATAACATCACAGAGTACGGTCTAGACCTGCTCTTTTATGAAAAGCGCTGTGAGATAACTGTTGTGATTTGGCATTATATTAATAGAATTGAATTGAAATTGAATTGCTGCAAAATTGTGCTGTTTTCTACTAGTTTGTACTTGCAGTGAATAAAGAGGGAAAACCTGCACAGGCTTTTTTTTATTCATAGGTAGAGCGATAACATGATAGGATTGTCTAACAACATATTATTATTATTATTGCAGAATTGCTGTATTGATGTTATCGATCAAGGCAAATTCCTTGTAAGTGTTAATTACTTGGCAATATTCTGATTTTGATCGTGAGCCTAGTATCTTGTATTGTACCGTGAGGTACCCTGTGATTCCCACCCGTAGTGTGGATGAGTTGTATTAAGTTTAGAGAACAAGTGCAGCAGATTGACAGACCACCTGAGAACATGTGGATGAGGAAAGGGTGTGTGCTGTGTTCCCTTACCTTGAAAACATCACCCCTCCAGTGCTGCTGCGTGGAACAGCACCTGTGGATGTACAGTGAGGAAAATAAGTATTTGAACACCCTGCTATTTTGCAAGTTCTCCCACTTAAAAATCATGGAGGGGTCTGAAATTGTCATCGTAGGTGCATGTCCACTGTGATAGACATAATCTAAAAGAAATCTAGAAATCACAATGTATGATTTTATAACTATTTATTTGTGTGATACAGCTGCAAATAAGTATTTTAACACCTGAGAAAACCAATGTAAACATTTGGTATAGTAGCCTTTGTTTGCAATTACAGAGGTCAAACGTTTCCTGTAGTTTTTCACCAGGTTTGCACACACTGCAGAAGGGATGTTGGCCCAATCCTCCACACAGATCTTCTCTAGATCAGTCAGGTTTCTGGGCTGTCGCTGAGAAACAAGGAGTTTGAGCTCCATCCAAAGATTCTCTATTGGGTTTAGGTCTGGAGACTGGCTAGGCCACGCCAGAACCTTGATATGCTTCTTACAGAGCTTGGTTATCCTGGCTGTGTGCTTCGGGTCATTGTCATGTTGGAAGACCCAGCCTCGACCCATCTTCAATGCTCTAACTGAAATCTCGCAATACATTGCCCCGGTCGTCCTCTCCTTAATACAGTGCAGTCGCCCTGTCCCATGTGCAGAAAAACACCCCCAAAGCATAATGCTACCACCCCCATGCTTCACAGTAGGGATGGTGTTCTTGGGATGATACTCATCATTCTTTTTCCTCCAAACACGGTTAGTGGAATTATGACCAAAAAGTTCTATTTTGGTCTCATCTGACCACATGACTTTCTCCCATGACTACTCTAGATCATCCAAATGGTCATTGGCAAACTAAAGACAGGCCTTGACATGTGTTGGTTTAAGCAGAGGAACCTTCCGTGCCATGCATGATTTCAAACCATGACGTCTTAGTGTATTACCAATAGTAACCTTGGAAACGGTGGTCCAAGCTCTTTTCAGGTCGTTGACCAGCTCCTCCCGTGTAGTTCTGGTCTGATTTCTCACCTTTCTTAGGATCATTGAGACCCCACGAGGTGAGATCTTGCATGGAGCCCCAGTCTGAGGGAGATTGACAGTCATGTTTAGCTTCTTACATTTTCTAATGATTGCTCCAACAGTGGACCTTTTTTCACCAAGCTGGCAGTTTCCCCGTAGCCCTTTCCAGCCTTGTGGAGGTGGACAATTTTGTCTCTAGTGTCGTTGGACAGCTCTTTGGTCTTGGCCATGTTAGTAGTTGGATTCTTACTGATTGTATGGGGTGGACAGGTGTCTTTATGCAGCTAACGACCTCAAACAGGTACATCTAATTTAGGATAATAAATAGAGTGGAGGTGGACATTTTGAAGGCAGACTAACAAGTCTTTGAGGGTCAGAATTGTAGCTGATAGACAGGTGTTCAAATACTTATTTGCAGCTGTATCATACAAATAAATAGTTAAAAAAGCATATATTGTGATTTCTGGATTTTATATATTTTTTTAGATTATGTCTCTCACAGTGGACATACACCTACGATGACAATTTCAGACCCCTCCCTGATTTCTAAGTGGGAGGACTTGCAAAATAGCAGTGTGTTCAAATACTTATTTTCCTCACTGTATAGGGCACCCAAGTGTGAATGTGTACAGGAGATAAGAAATGTTTTTGAGCTGAGTTTCTTTGGATAAAGACAAATAAGTTGTAGTTCTATATTTGACACAGAAGGGGGCATGGTTTGTCTTGTTTGCCTTTCACATTCTGCCTGGTGTAATACTGCAGCAAATTCAAATCCCCCCTCACTGTCCAGGTGTCCAACATATTCAAACAGCAGACATCACCTGATCCTATCTCTGCATGGCTTTGCACCACACTGTCTCTGCTCACTGATCACTGTGTTTGACGTTTCCGTTTTCCTGAAGTAGTCGTGACTGGTCTGTATCATGATGTCTTGGCCTACATGTTGTGAAGCTTGTAAGCAAAACAGGAGAATCCTGTAATTCCTTATTCTGCGATGCTGTTTTTGGAGCAGGGCCTTGTTTGTTCTGCTGAAATCCAAACCAGTTGCATTTTGAACTGATTGGAATCCTGGTTCTCAGTGGAGAAGTTTCTCCTATGCTCCTATGCATGGGGGTCGGCCCTGCCAAATTTAGCTTATATTTTGTTTAGCACTGCTGCAGAGGCCACAATGGCAAGACTAGAGTTTAAAATGCTCAACTGAAAACATTACATTCTAAGCAGAGGTCTGGTTGGAGTTGTAGCCACATAAAAGGCTTCCTTCTCATTCCTGTGTAACAAAATGATTCAGCAACAGAAGTCTTTACTAACTAGGAGAACTGTTGAGAGGATTTGACTGTAATCAAGTTGGTGTTATGTAGCAGCACAGGCCCCGCTGGCCTTGTTGTCGCTCTAAGCCCTTGGTTATAGAACAGTGAAGTCATTGTTTCCTCTTCTTAACTGATGTATTATTTATAATGATGTGTGATGACCATGCTTGACTTATTGTGTATTTTATGCCTACACATTCTATAATTCTGTTTGTGCATTTTGGTGCCAAAGGTTGTAATGCGTTCATACGTATGCTGGCAATAAGAATGAAAGTGACTTGAGACTCGGTTGCAGAACAGATAGTGTTTGCAATGTATGAATAGGGCAATGTTCAGCAGACAGCTTTTTAAAATCTTTTTTTATTATGTGTCTGTAAAGCCGAGTGTTGTGAAATACTGTGGTAGGAAACCGTATCATTCTTCTATTAAGAAATGTCGATGCCCTTTATTGCATTGCATCTGTCCAGCACAATATCATCCATACTAGGGCTGAACGATAAATCGTTTCAAATCAAAATCAAGATTTAAAATACGAAGACCACAATTAATCAAATGTTTGTTGTAGGGCTGTTGGAACGAATCCCAAAAGTTGAATATAATTCAAATAGTAAAAATAAATCAATACTATTCAAATACTGAAAACACTATTCAAATGTGACTTTTTTATAAATATGTTGGCTAATGCTAGCTAATCTCCCTCTTCTCGCCTTGGCCTACCTGCATGTGTCACTCATGTCACGTCTTATGAACATTAAAGTTCCCATATTATGAAAACCTTTTTCTAGGATGTGGGGTGCTATTTTGTGTCTCCGTGGCTTCCAAACGCATACAAACTTGGGAGAAAAAAAATCCATGCTGTTTTGAGTGAGATACGGTTTCTTAATGTATCCTGCCTTCAGTCTCTGGGTGAGCTGTTCAAAATCTGCATGGCTTTCTGCGTCATAGGCCGAAATGAGGTGGCTAACCACTAGCATGCTAACAACCTCTTTGTTCTCAGTGGAAAAACACACTGCTACAACACACACTTGTTCCCTATTATCTCCAAAATAATTACTTACATGTCCCTGTTTTGCAGGTATTCCACAACTGCCCCTCGTTTAGAAGTCTCCCAGCTAATCCTGCCTTGTACTGACCAAAGTTGGAGAAAGAGTTATCTAGCTGATGTTATCTTGCCAACAGTAGTTACTGTGCATGTGCAATTCCCAACAAAGATGGAACAGAAGTGTGATGCCTCACTCTGTAGCTAAAACAGAGAGCTCAACACACAGGGTAAAAAGAGCAGCTGCAGCAATGTGCTGTACAACAAAAAGATAGTGTTTTTTGAAAATTAAACCATGTAAACCTATTCTCAGTCCCTCCAGGATTTTGCGATGTCTCATTCGCGCCAATTCATGCAATTTCAACCAATCACCGTGACTTTGGCACAACTCGCAATTTTGACCAATCACCGCAACTCTTTCACAAATTTGACCAATAAATGGTACAACCTCAAAATACAATTATGAACCTGAAAATGAGCATAACATGGATGCTTTAAGTTAGCGGGAGTGAGAAACACAAGGTATTGTAAGGTATTGGGGTCTAAGCTAACGTTACATACTGAGTAACGTTAGTACAGGGGGAGTGACAGGCTGCAGCTGGAAATTGGAAGGACGGGAAATAGTTTTAACATGACTTTAAAATTGACGTCCATGTCGTGATGTTATTAATAGTTAGCTCGTTCTTGTTTCCTATCTGCGTCACGAGTTACAGGAGCTTACCTGGGAGCTTTATGGAGACAGCTAAAGTTAATGTTAGCTCCCCTACAGCTGTCAGAGTTAGCATTGACTTCATATGTTACCTTCTAACAGCTGTATTCTCAATAATGTGGCAATCTGCAAGAAACAGGCTGCTTATAAGTTACTAAAATAGTAGTGACGGCACCGTTTGGCTTAGTTCCTAATGTAGTTAGTATCATAGCTAACACTATTGTTACTTAGCTAGCTAGTTTATGAAACATGGTTTTGGCTGTGATGTCATTGTGCTAACCGAGCAACGTTACACCTTTACAACAGAGCCGCTTCAATACACTTGTTAGATAATGTTTCATTAGAGTTCTCTGTTGATTTGTTTGTTGCTGTGTGCTCGTGGTGGGAAATGAAAGTAACGGAAGTTGGGTGCAATGCGCCATGACGTAGGTCCCCTTCAAGGCCAGGCTGATGTTGGTAGTCCCCCTAGTGGACAGAACGTGTAACAACAACCACATGCTTATTGTGGTATAGACAATGCATAAGCCTGAGTAGTGTAGTACATATTAATAACAGGCTGCATTTCAGCATTAAATATTTGAATATTATTAATATAAAACAATACATTTAATTTAAATGGGATTATAGAGGAAAGATTGACAGCTCTAGTTTGGTGTAACATTTGGTTTAAAAAATTTTTTTATTGGAATTATTATAACTTTAGCTTTTAAGATAAATGTTCTGTGTTTGACTGTTCAATATCCCATGCTTACTAAAAGAAAAACACTTGTGATTCATATCTTATGTTCTCATCCTACATAAGAATATAGAGCAGTTTTGATGGTGTCTCATGTAAAAATGCTCCACGGCGTATTTTTATCTGATACACATTGAATAGTGAACTTGAGCAAAAGTTTTAATTAATTAATTAATTTTATATAAAATATCTTATCGAATTTGTAATTGCAATATCTGGCAAAAAAATCGCAATTGGATTTTTTTTGATCAATCTATCTCTCTCTCTCTCTCTCTCTCTCTCTCTCTCTCTCTCTCTCTCACACACTCAGAGTGATCAGGATTAAGTCTGTTAAAAATAGCCACAGGTTGTGACGCTGAAGCTTCTACAGACCAGAGACCTGTACAGGAGCTGTGCAGAAGCACACTACAGTGGAGGGGAGGGGAGGGGAGGGGGGAGAGTGGAGGCAGGATGGCTATATGTCCATCTTTCTGACGGAATTCTTCAAAAATGCTGTGTATTATGTATTTCCTCCATGCTATCTTCCAGGTAAGCTTTCTCGCGTTAAGTCTGCTAAATAGGAAGATTTTTCTCTTTGTATAGTTTAACTTCACGGGCTGACAGAGGGTCGTGGAGTTTGTCATGCCGTGCATAACTTACTACCTCACTTCCCTTTTGTTTATCATTTCTTCATGTCACTGTCATCATTTTGCACAGTAGGATAATTTTGTCTGCTCTGTATGGGATGTAACGATGCATCGTGAATTGGTTAAAAGTCAATTTAAATTACAATACAACCGGTTGGGATAAAATAAAAGAATTGCGATGCAATTTGTTAACAGCCCAGGGCGTGACGCTAGCTAACATTACACAGCAGTTAACCTTAGCCTACCGTTCACTAGAAACGTTAGATGGCTTAAACAAGGTTAAAATGCTGTGGTGTGCCCAACCTGGCCTGGGAACGCCTTGGGATCCCCCACTCGGAGCTGGTTGATGTGGCCCGGGAAAGGGAGGTTTTTGGTCCCATGCTGAACATGCGAGCCGATACCGGATAAACAGATGAAGATGGATATATATATATATATATATAGTACAACTCAAGTGAAATGCAATTGTGTCAGCCCTTTCAACTGGGCCACCAGTTCAGCACACAGAAACAAAAAAGTTGAACGCTGCCATCCGGCACTCCAGAATCCAGCCAAGTCTCTGCGGAACAAAGGACACCACTGCTCCCGACAACCAGCTGGACACTGATGCGGGCCGGGCACAGAGACCACCCAGCTTACCAGCCAATACCTAAACACTGGCCAGCAGGATGCCCAGCACAAAAGATCCATGAATTGAGCCTGGATTAAATTGCTCAACATTTGCCTTGGTGGCCCTTTGTTGTAGAGTGGAGATGGATGTAGGGGTAGTATTGTTTGCCCATGTGCCCAGGATCATAGCTGGTGCCCATCTTTGCCACCTTTTTCCTTGGTGATTACTCAGTTTACAACTCGGTTTACATTTGAAACGTTGTAGCTGAGTTGGCAGGAGGAGAGTCCACAAAGTGGTGAGTTGATTCCTATGATGAGTCACTCATATGTCATTAATGTCCAGTGTCATTGTCATTGTCAGTGTCTATCCTATAGTATTAGACTTGAGCTGAGCATTTACAGAAAGCCTGCATCACAAACTGGAGGTGTAGAGTAAAATTTTTCTGTCCGAGCCCCCCTGCATCCATACCCAAACAGACATTAAGATATTTCTGGACCCAGACAGTTAAAATATTTGTTTCTCATACTAATGACACAACGTTTGTTTGTTGTGGAAAGCCCGCTTTTATTAAAATGTAGGAGGCAGTGTTTGTCAACAGATGACGCATCAATGCACAGCTGGCCAATAGGTTTTAAAATCCTTTGTCTTTTTAACATCTTGATTGGCTGCCAAACTTCAAGCAGGAGGGTAATATTTGACATTTATTTTCTGTAAAATTCAAAATGTTCAATGCCTGTCGCTGATGTGGGCAGACGGAGGCATCCTTTCTAAAAATCTGTAGATATATAGATGCCGGGCTCGGGTCGGGTATCCATCCTCTAGTGTGTGACCCCTGCATCCATTTTGTTGAGACCATGATAATGAATGATAACCCTCATGCCTGAAGTATGTTTAGTTTCAGTGTTTTTGTGCCACGGCCACAGGTTGTCCTTTGTCCTTATTGATTGGCTGCCAAACTTCAAGCAGGAGGGTCTTCTGTAATAAGAGCCTGTCAGAGGGCAGACTTTATTGGTTGAAGATCAGAGTGGTGTGATGCATCTTTTGTTGAGACCATGATAATGAATGATAACCCTCATGCCTGAAGTATGTTTAGTTTCTGTCTGTATTTGGCAGGACTTAATGTGCTCCGTCTTTATTGGTTGAAGTCAGTGATGGTGGTACGCCATTGGTTACGCAAGTTACGCAAAGAGGCGGTAAAGTTGGAGTTCCCCCATTGGCCATTGCTCTTTTAAAATGAATTGTTCCAACAGTGTTTTAAATGCCTTGTTCACAGACATATTGACGCTACTCATCTCTTCACACTGTAGTCTGTTTGCATTTGTCCATTGCTCAGCGCTCCGTCAAGTTTCATTGCTCTGATTGGTTGTAAGTCCATCCAATTGCCTTGTGTGCTTCGTGCTGTCCGTCACCATGGTGCATCACTTGTCTTCGGCTCATGGTGTGTGTGCTGACCCACAGACTTTGTGCGCTGCTGGGATAGCTGCTGACGATTGCCATGGAGCAGCATTCCTTCTTCAGTTCGGGGTGTGTGTCGTGTCTTACTTTTAGCTTAAGTGCCAGCGAACTAACACAGCTGCAACAAGACGTTGATGTGCAGCGGCCCGTGGCTCATTCTTGGCCTCAGTGCGTTCAGCCTTTTTTTTTTTCCTACAATTTTGACACTGAATTTATCTTCGGCGATGTATTTAATCATTCAAATTTGGCTGCGTGGATAATAAAACGTGTTTGAGTGGTGAAAAGTAACGGTAAGTTGCTGAGAAAGGTGTAAAATAAATCAGGCCTTCTCAGACTCCTGTGGTGAGTTCCCACAGTTTGGAAATTTAGGTGGCAACTCGGCATTGTTAGTCACTGTCTGTGTAGTTATTGTTGTGAAGAGGGACTGGTTTTGGCAGTGAGAGTGGGTCAGGAGGGCCTGGCTCTCTCAGGCTGATGGACAGCTCACTTGTCATTGTGAGTTACTTTCTTGCAGGCCATGCTTCTCACACAGCAGTTATTAAAACCTTCCTCTATTGTCAGTGTAAGGGGGTGTGTAATGAAGACATCAGCAGCCTGGAGTTCACACCGTCCCTGTTGTAAACACTGAATGATTAAATACTTTCAGCAGGCTCCAGGGTGTCTGAGAGCTTCTGGCAGAATTGAACCCCTTTCGCCCATGCACCCATAGGCGTAATTAACAGGGGGGATGGGGTGGTGATACGCACGTGGTACGCTACATAGGGTTTGTCACGTAATCGTCCCGTGCGCTGACGTGAACATATGCAAGTGGCCTGATAACTGGCCAATGAAACATGATCATTATAGCGCTTCGAGTGGGCTCTAAATCAAACACAACTAAGCCACACAGTCAACGGACAGGATGCAGTGCTCCACAAAATAAACTAAATATTGTATACTTATTGCGACACTTTCAATATATTGTGATAACAATATTGAGTCAATATATCTTGCACCCGTTGATATAATATTGTGCAACGTGATATTGCGATAACAATATTGAGTTGATATATCTTGCACCCCTAGTACCACATTCAGTACTTTTTAGGCACCGACCAAATTGCCTCTAAAGTATTGAGTATTGAAAAATGACTCGTCATTCAAAAAACCCAATTTCAAAGGAGAAAATCTCATCAGCGTCAGGGAGCCAATCAGCACGCAGCATGCTACTACCAAGATCTATTAATGTCTGTGAATGGCTGTCTAACGTTACACGTCGTAGAGACCCGCAGGAAAAAAATACATTAAACGTTTTCGACCAAATGTGTAATGTAATTTTCTTTTTGTCGTATGAAATTGGTATTGAAAAAATATCATTAAGGTATCAAAGTCACGGTATTGCTTTTGAAGATTTTTGAACGACACCCAGCTCTATCGTTATCTAACTTTAAACTAACTTCAACTTGATGCACACAATGCTGGCTTAAACTTGTGCCCAGCTGCTGAATATCAAACCAACTTCCCAAACCCGCTTGTGACATTTTAGCTGCAGTGGAAATGGTAGCTGAAAAAAGTAAGAATTCTCTGATGTCAGCTTGGAAATGTGAATATGTTCTAGTTTCTTCTCTCCTACAGTAAACGTCAATATCTTTAAGTTGTGGACAAAACAAGACATTTGAGGACGTCATGTTGGGCTTTATGGGAAACACTGATCCTCATGTTTCACCACTTTATAGACCAAACAACTAATCCATTATTTGAGAAAATGTTATTCCTTAAACCAAAGCCAAAGGGGTCTGATTTAATATTTGGGAAGTTTATGTTGCCGCAAAACCCGTCTAAGCCTGTACACTGGATCTTGACTATCAAAACGACCAAACTCTTATGAGTAATTAGTTATATAACTACCTTTTTATTAAGTAACAATAAGCTTTGATTAATAGATAACATGTTCAACTAACTTGCCCAACACAGAATAAAGACACACCTGTGAGGAAATGGGTTGTTGCAGTAAGTTGAATAAGATTGAAATCAGATGACTCAAAGTATATAGTAAATAGACTGCTGAACTCTGTACACTATTGTGTACACAATACCACTCATATTTGTGGGATGTGCTATTATGGCATTCTTATTTGCTTGGTCAGTATTCCCAATAAGTACTTAATTTTAAAAACCACAAGAGTGTTTGTGTTTGTGTTTGTTTTGCAGGCCAGAGTAATGCCTGCAGGGCAACAAATGTAATAATTGGCTGCTTTTTCCCACACTGTGCTATTGGTATTCTAACCCAGATCTCTGAGGTCTACCTTCACTGCTCCCTCCCTTTGTGCCCTGTTTCCATGGTGTCGTCTGGGTTAAGTGAAAGGACTGTGTATGTGTGTGTGCAGGCTGTCCTCATGAACCGTTCCTACACATACCTACAAAAAGTAATGCACTGTAATTGTTATGTATTCTAATGATGTATCACTGTAAGTCCCACTTTGACGTTTGCTGAAAGGCAGCGGCCACTAGTGTCCGTAGCTGTTAGGACGTAGCGAAGATGGAAATCAGGTGACATAGTGTAAGAGCGCTAAATTCCGCATAGGGATGAGGTTGGTGGGGGATGGGTTTTTCTAATCTTAACCAGTCTGCCAATGACGTTGGTGTGTGCATTAAAATCAGTAGGTCTGTGTTGTTACCTAAAGGAAGAGTTTGATAAGTTTACTTTTGCTTTTACTGTATAAAAAAAATCTGTGTTCTTCACCTCATGTTGAACAACTATTTCTGTGGGAGTTTGTTTGGACTTAGACATAGGCAAAGGTGCCCCAAATTCTGAAGAACGTCAGAAATCTCCACTCTGGCAAGAGTTTTTAGAAAGACTCGTTTTCAGAGGTGTATTCTCCATATTCCGAGAGAAATATCTCAGTTTGTCAAAAATAACCATGCACGTGTAAACAGGGACGTAGAATTACCGTTACCGTTAGGATTTTAAATCACTTTCAAAATGAGAGAAAAATACGCATGAGCATGTCAAACGCCATGTCGGCCCAAAACAAAGGGACCCAAATTGGGTGGCCTTGGTTTAGAGCAAACATTCTTCTGTTCTGTGTAGCTGCCTATGTCCTCTTGGTGATCTTATTTCTCCATCAGCAGTCTGCTTCTCCACTGTATTCTGACATTTGAAAAGAATGAATTACAGCTCATTAGCTATGCTGTTCTTGTGCTGTTTCTCCAGTGTAAGACAGAATATTGCCTCTTTAGCCTTGTGCAAGCAGTGAATGGAAGCCTTTGTTACAAACTGGAGTGCTCTGTTTTCACTGCAGGCTGTGGACAGTTAGCAAAGCAAATGTCCCCCGGCAAACGCAATGCTAAATGTTGACCTTTTCACCGATTCATGTTGACTGACATCAGTTCGGCCCACAAGTCATCAGAAACACGTTTTTGCATGTGAAATAATCATGTTCAATGAGATCTGAACTGTCAATCAAGCTTCAACGTCACGCACAGTTTAAGAGGCTTCCCTCTACTTCACTCTGCTTTGTTCTTTAATTCAATTTAGTTCAGTTCAGTAGCAGATTAGACCATAATCCAATAAACGGATGCCGTCTGTATGTTCATCTTCAACAAGCAATTCTGTATTTATTCAGGCAAAGTATGAGGTTAACGTTAATAACCGTTATTCCTGCATTGTGTGTGTGTGTGTGTGTGTGTGTGTGTGTGTGTGTGTGTGTGTGTGTGAGTGAGAGAGAGTGCATGCAGGGCTGAATATGAGACTATAGTCTGCCGAGGTTCCTATGCACTTCCTCATGAAATGACAATGACATTGCGTTTTGTTTAGTATTGGCAGGCTTAACCTGCTCTCTGCTGGACAACACGGGGATGCAATACGCCTCTTCACTTCGTTTTTCATTCAGCTATGACACAATAAATGCATGTCTGATGGGTTTGGTGGGGATCCTTTCCTTAATGTTGTCAGACACTTGTATATTAATAATCTGAAAATCTGAAGCTGCTCAATTGCCCTGTTAACGTTACATTGCAGCTTGTGATGTCGCTTAATACTGGACCAATGTCAAGACATCAGCCACGTAGACACAAAAACAAAGAACAACTTGATCCAGGTTGAAAAATACCAAAATGACCCTGTAATGAAGTAAGGCAGGCTTTGAAGCCAATTTGACATAGCGGCCAAACGGTGGAATTACAACTTCCATGTCTGTTATGCGGTGCCATGGGGCCCAACACGTGTTTCCCCATAGACTTACATGGCAAATGAGATGTCTGTAAATCAATGGATCCATTTATTTGAGCATCACAACCCCCCCAAAATGACTCGTTTTACTGTCACAATTTGATCCATTCCATGAAAATAATGTGAATTATAAAAAATAACACTAATGAAAATAAGTGTGTAACTTTTTAATATTAATGAATGTCCATTTCATTCCATCCATTGCCAAATGAGTTGCTACAAAGCTAATTAATCAGCTCCACACAACTCTCTCTGGATTTCTCTGTATGGCTATGTTCAGAAGATCGTGGCGTCCGGTGACTTTCCTGCGCAGAAACTCTTAAGTGAAGATAATGATCTCATCTGAAGAGTCCATCATTTTTTTTAATCCTCCTTTTTCTCCTTGGTTACTAGCAAATGCATGGAGGAGAGGTGCGCCCAATCACGGAAGGCTTGTATCATGTGGACGCGCCAACAGTTTTTTTGTGATTACTTAGAACTCGTCATGTGTGAGAGAAACTACACACTATAGCTTTAAATTAAGTTACTTAATGGATAGGATGGTAAGTTTGAAGAGAAGGTAAACCCACAATAACTTTATCATATTAAATAATAAAGTGGACAAATCACCCAGGTACACTGGTGTGTATGTATCCATAATGTGGCTGCTGCCATATGTGTCTGTGAGGAGCAGCTTGTGTGTTTTTTTTTCCTGCTCATGAATAATTGAGTGGTGGTGTAAACGGAGACCCCATTAAGTGTGTCCACTTTGTTTCCTGTGTGTAACCACAAAATGCTTTATACCCCAGACCTGCTAGGTGCTCATGCTGATCTGGCTGTGGCACCGAGGGACACGGGTTAGACCGGGGTTGCTGCCTCGATAACGTTTTAGATGTTACACAAGTCATCTGAACTAAATAACTGGTTACTACAGTGTGCCGTTTAAATTTCCTTTATGCCAACAAATGGGAGGAGGTCATGAGACAAATAATGGAATTGGAAAGAGGAAAGAAAAACCTTATGCTACAGAAATGTGGTTTAACTTTTCTAATTTAGGATTAGGGATGCACCAAAATCAGACTGTAAACATAATGGAAGTAGCAGCAGTGACGTCATTCATTGGTTTGTGGACTGCTGTTTTGAAGTTTCAGTTTGGCAATATGGTGTCGCAATCTTGTTTTTTTTTTTAAATGTGACATGAAGATTTTTGACGGGAGGATGGAGCTGGGGAGGATGATGCTGCAAAGCCAGGGTTGTTTATGGTTGCAACTGTGCTGAGCTAAGCCCTACGCTACAGGGAACGTTGCAAAGCGAGTCATCTAGTGGTTTTACTGGCTGGTCGACGCCGACATCCGGGAACTGCTGCCATTTATCTGCATGGACAGCAGACTTTCCCTTAAGTTACGGGCTAATACTAGCAGTAGCTAACTTTGTCGGCAGAACGCTGAACAAGACATTTTTAGCAGATCATAATGTTCCAGTTGACATTGATGAAGTGAAAACACACAGTGAGAGGGCAAGATGAAAACACAGACAACAGCCAAAAACAGGTTCTGGTCTATGTTAATGTCCACCGTGCCATGGCCTCTGTTCAGATTGAAAGGTTGGTCTGTAGCCACGCCTTAAAAAATCCCCTGCTTTATCATTTATTAAAATGAATGGAACCTTTTATTTACTAAATGAACATCATGCTGTAATGAAGAAAACTTGAAACTAGCAAATGACTCTATAGAAACAGACTTCCTTTTGGAGCCAGTGGCGTTTACCCCAGCCGGAAATGAGATAGAATGCAAGATTAGCCCACATCGGCTTCTCTTTTAAGACCTGGAAGCGTCGTTATTTTTACAGTCTATTTAAAAGTCTTTCGGACCAAAGGGTGTTTTGTAATCTGCAGTTCTGACTTTGGCCACTGTGCCAAAATCACCGCACAGCTTTGTGCTGTACCTCTCAGCTTCCCTTGAATTTTTATTTAACATCAGCTGATCCTCATAGCAGAGTTTTGGTTTTACAGTGGCGTATCACATTTTACCCCAGGGACTCTCCAACACCCCCCCACCGCCTCCCACCATCCCCCCCATTTGGGGGGGATGACCTTAGAGGGAGGGGCAGGGAGTAGGAGCTGTGTGTGTGTGTGTGGGTGGGGGTTTAGTGTAAAGTATCATCATGAATAATTAATGCTGGCCAGATGTCAGTCACTTACTAATGTGTATGGAAGCCTACACAACGAAACCATCAGATCAGTTTTTATTGGGGTGGGGTAGACGTCAGGTTCAGGTGTGGTGGGAGTCCAGGCTCTGTCACAGCCGGTGCAGAAGAACGAGGAATATTCTGTCTTTGGAGAAGAGAAAGATTATCCTTCTTGGTGTGCAATTTTATGTGGGTGCGTGTATGTATGAACTCTGCTGGGACAATAGCCAGCTGTTCTCGGGGCCCTGACACACCAGCGTGACTGCAGCACCCACGTCCACATTCCCTCCATGCTGGGTGTGGGTGGGGTCTCCAGGCCGTCAGAAGGAAACACTGGCTCTGTGGAGCCTTAGGATGCCGGGACAACAGTTGAAAGGCAGAGAGAAAGAAGAGAGAGACAAGGGTCTGGATGATGGAAACCTAGGTCAAAGACTCATCTGAAGGTATCCTGTGTGTGTGTGTGTGTGTGTGTGTGTGTGTGTGTGTGTGTGTGTGTGTGTGTGTGTGTGTGTGTGTGTGTGTGTGTGTGTGTGTGTGTGTGTCAGTTATAGCAAGTGTTGTGTTCAGTAGGAGAAATGCCAGTAATAATAATAGAAGGTTCATTGTGAGGTCATAAAGTTTATTAAAATGGCATATGTTTTGTGCTCCTGAAGGACAACAGCGATGTCCAAGGTGAATCTCCTACTGGGACAATGAAGTGTTATCTTAATTGAAATGGCCACTCGAGGGCTACGGTGGTTCAACAAACATATTGGCATTTCTGGCAATTGAACAAACAAGTCATGGTGTCGTATTTCCTGAGAGGTGTCATAAATATATTGTGTTAACATTCCATAACACCCAACTAAGGATTGTTTTTCTTTCAGTTTGACTTTCTTATTTACTGAGCTGTCAATGAACCAAGGTTTAGTGATATAAATTGAGGAGATTTACTTATTATCACTTTAAGCAGTCATCCAGTTTAGTTTGCCTGTTGGTACTGAACTATAACTGTGTACTCGGAAACCAGGGAGTGTGTTTGTGTGTACAAGGGTTTACTTCACAAGCTCATGTGTGTTTGGGTTGTCTTAACTCCGTCTGGGACTTATGCAGCCCTCTGAGGTCACACTCAGTTCATCTTCAAGGGCCACACCACTGCAATTCTCCATGAATGGTCTCTCCCTGCAAGAAAGTAGACTTCTATTTACCAAATGCAGTCATTGGCAAACAATGGTCAGGCACATTGCCTGTCTGCAGCTTCCTTCTTCTCAACACAGTGAAGTTGGCAGGTATATAGGGCTATAAACAGAGAGCTGGGCAGATGGATTAACTGCTATTTGTCGAGAAATAGTTCCGATCTGATACATCTGTACATGATCAGAGTTGCTGAAAGCTGAAAGGATCTGATAATGCGACGTTTTTCGTTTGTTTCACGCACCTGGTGGTTCTGCTGACCACGACACCATATTCCAGTTTTCTTCCAATGTATTCAGGAATAACTAGAAATGTACGCTCCATTTGGATGTATGTTTTGTTGGCCCAGGGGTCTCCTAAAGCAGCAGACATCTGCGGCGATAGCGATTGGCGATACAAAATCCTAGGTGTTGGAGGAATTAAGGGAGGTATTGTCAAAGAACTTTCGGTTGGCATGCCCTGAAATGCCATTTGCCGTTGCAGGACCAACAACCTTCAACCTGGGGTTTCTCAAAACCTGAACTAAGGCTGAGGCTTTGGTACCAGGTTCGTCTTGCTTCCACTACTGTGTTTTCAAAACCGCAACATTTTAAATACACATCATTAGTACAGATTTACATGTATTCCAAGTCTTCGTGAAAACAATACTTGCCCCTATGTGAATAGTTGCTGGCCGCTTTAATCATCCCTTCTCTCTATTCTTGCTGAAAAGTTGCCTTCCAGGTGTTGGGGGACAAAGTCCATTGTCCTGTATAAAAATGCGCACTTAAGTTTGGCTCAAGCTAATATGAGGCTCCTGCAGTCTGAGTTACTCCTCTTAGGGGGCAACAATATTTTTGTTCTAAATGTCCTCCTTATGTTTCCCTGGACACAAAGGAGGAATTTTGATCGGCTTCATATAAGCCTATACCATAAAATATGCCTGGATTGGCCCTTATGCTTTCCTTCAGATTGGCTCCCTAGTTTTCTGGCTCAAAAGGCACAGTAAAGAATTTCAAATCATAAAACGGTATACAGAAATGCAGCGAATGGCAAAAAAATTCCCCACTATGTTATCTGAAACTCTTCAGTATGCATGTTGGTACAGACCAGCTGTGAAGTCAGACCATTTTCCATTTAACTGAGTTGTTGGTTCTGTAGAGCATCTCAGTTTTTGTGAGTCAGCTTGGTGCTCAGGCAGAAGTGCCGGGTCCGCCTGGTACAGGGAATAACATGGACCATGGGCATGCTTGGATTACTGGTAAAACGCTGTGGTGCTGGGCCTCAGCCAGGCACGCCACTATCTGCTAGAAAGGGAGCTCTGCTAAGCCTTTAAGCTTCTTAAGACTCTCACCTTTAATTAACAGTTCTTTTGGTTTGGTCCCGCCCCTCGGACTGAGTTGGATAAGTTCATGTATTACTGTTTTAGCTGATGCTTCTCTCATCACCTGGGCAACATGGAATCTGTGGACTCAGATTTGCTGCATTTAAATTTTTTTTAATTTGGGCCTGGTTATTACTATAGCCATCACTAATATGTACACTAATGATATACAGTACATGAACTTGTTGGAGCAATGGCCCAATTTGAAACATATCCTAAATTTACTTTGTCGTCCCTTTTGTCTGAAATTTGAGGGATGAATAGCAGAGCTGCAAAGGGTTGTTTCTGTATATTTTCATTGCACAAATGATGATTTGTGCTGGGACCAGTAATCGTTGGTTTAATTTAAAGCAGAGCTGTAGTCAAGTCTAAGACAAGACCAGGAATAGTCAAGATGGAGTCAAGACCAAGTCCAAAGAGGTTCAAGTCCAAGTCAAGACCTAGTCCTTATAAGAGACAGTCAAGATCTTAGAAACAAGGGGTCAAATTAGGCTACATTATTTACTTAAAATATGAAATGGAAATGTTCCCATTCTTGAACTTATTACTTTATTCCTGAAGAATACAAAGTACAAAGTCCTCGCTGACAATCTGTGGCCTAAATAAAAAATGATTGATACCTGACGATTGAGCCATGACGCAGCCCGGCGTATACCACGGCAAGTCCGAGTCCAAAAACTAACGTGTCCCAGACGAATCCAAGACAACAGAAAGCGTACGAGTCAGAGACAGACTCAAATACTACAGCCCTGATTTTAAACTCACTGTTGCTAACTAAAACCAACGTGTCTGTCAAGAAACATATGGCGTTTTTCCGTTACATGGTACCTGCTTGACTCGCCTCCACTCTACTAGCGTGTTTTTGGTTTTCCATTATGAAAAAAGTCCCTGTCAAAAAAGTCCCTAGCATCACCTCCGTTGAGGTTCCAAGCGAGCTGAGGCGATACCAAAAGGTGACGTGAAAACCTGCAGACTACTGAGAATCATCACTAATCACTGCATCATCATTGCTAGCGACAGACGGGGGTGTCCTGAACAAACCTGCCATTTTTAAATAGTTTAGCCAGCGGTGGTATTTTTGCTGCCTCCAACTTCCACATGCCGGGAATCAAAGACAACACACTTTCGACATTCTGTGTGTGTGTGTGTGTGTGTGTCGCGTTAAGTCACGGCTGTTTCCTGCGGAGTCGCTATGACAACCTGCCACGCTCGCATCACGCATCAGGCGGTACTAAATCGGCAATGTAAAATGGAGGACGGGGCACCGCGGCAGAGCAGAGCTGGTACTAGCAGTGGATAAGCGCTGATGGAGTCTTCTGCTATTGATCATAAACTATTGGTTAAAGAAAACAAACATTTGAACTGTCAAAAATGTCTTATACAGAATTTGTAGGAGGAAATATCACTTCTATCATCCTAACACAGAGGTCAGAGATTGAAAAAAAATATCAATGATGAATTGGATACAGTTTCCATTGCAGTCCTTTTATAGAAAGGAAATATCACCGGTCAAAAGTTTGGGGTCACTTATCATCCATAACTCCAGACAGAATGAAAACTTGCTACAGCCCAGTCATCAATGATGCATTGCCCATTTCAGCAACCATTCATACAAGTTTCCATTGCAGTCTATCATTTTAAAAAATAGAAAAAAAGAACCATTTTATATATATATATATATATATATATATATTCACACACACACAATTGGTAGGTCATTGTGGTTAAACAGAGAAACGGCGATTACTTTAAACATATTGCAATTGGACAATTGTTACAGGCCTCCATTCAACCCATGGTGCTGTTTGTTTTCTTTATGTGGAATACGGTTGTGTAATAAGGTAACTTGTCCTTGAGAAGGAGTTGAGTTGTCATGCACCCTGCACTGCCCATAGTTGCAACACTGTATTTATAGCAGGGCTTCTTAATGTCTTCCCTTGTTATTGAGACACAGAGATCACTGTGTACCTGCTGTTTGAGGTTGGATTAAGTCCTTGCTGCTGTAGAAGGACCACATCTTGAACATGCGGTGAAAAGGGAAGTTGTGCTTCTTCCTGTGTGTACAGTTATCTGACTTCAAGTCTTTATGTAAAGGCCAGTCGCTGCAGGTAGATTGGGGGGGAGAAAAGGGTGCATCTGTCGTCTAAGACTCTGAGATCTTAGCTGGCAAGATTGACGATCATGGAAGATAAACACAAAGACAAAGGAAGAGGAGTGCGGAGGGAAGCTCCGGGCATGTAGTATCAAGAAAGAGGAGACCCTGCAACTGTGTGTGTGTTTGTGTGTGTGTGTGTATGAACTGTGTGGTTATGTATGTGGGACGCCATGGGAACAGTGCTGAGCTGGTTTGCTGCTCGCCTATGTGCTCTGGTGCTGGATACAGCTGATGCATTCAAGCGCTGGAGAGTAAGTAAGACTGAAATTGTAGGATTTTAATAAGGGATTATGCATGTACCAGAGACACTTTGAACTATATGTATAACTAGCAACAATATGGATATATGTTCTTGCTTGTTTCGGCCCGTGTACTACGGTAATTAGGTCAAAATTGTAATTGTAAAAGCTTTTTGGTTCATGAGATGCTTTAATTCAACATCTTAACAAGCAGTTATTAGGTAAATGTTTCCCACCTTAGAAGTCCATACTCTACTCCATGACTCTGTACTAGGGCTGTTGGAACTCATTTTTATTATTTTTATTTATTTATTTTATTTTATTGTTTTGTCAAAATGTGTGAAAACTAAATACTTTTGTCACATCTGATGAACAATCAAGTTGGCGTAGTAAACAGCACACAGCATTGTGAGATTTTTGGGCACAGAGCTATAGTAGAGACCGAGTAGTGGAGGCAGAGTTACAGATTGCAGCTGGGAATCAAAAGATGGATCGGGAATACTGTTGTAACATGAAATACAAATCTTCCAGTTGACGGAGGACGCCATTTTCTTAGTAAAATACAAACTTAGCTTAACCCTCGTGTTGTCTTCCCGTCAAAATTGAAAATCAACAATTTTGTTGACGCTTTTTATTGATGTTTTTTAGTTTTTCTTACTTTTTTTGACGTTTTCAACACTACGTAACACTAAGTTTAGTTTTACAGGTATTTTGGACTTTATGGTCAATAAATAAGGAAATTATACCTAATGTTTGAGTTAGAAAAGCAGAAATTAGGAATTATTTAGTCTAAAATTAAAGGAATGGATGTTGATGGATAATCACAGACTGGAATATGTCAACTTTTACTCAATACTATTTCAAAATCACTTCAATTGTTTTTTTCAAATGCTATAAAATTGAATAAGACACCCCAAAATTACCCATAAAAATCACCCCAAAGAGCATTGTGTGGAATCAATTATGTTATTTTGGGTAATTAAAAAGAACATTGATATAGGAAAACGGACAACATGAGGGTTAAGTTAATGCTGCTAATGTTAGATGTGGAAGCATTAAATCAACCTTCACTGGCTAAACAGTATGGTATCTACTCTATCTACTCTATCTATCCATCCATCTATCGTGACAGTTAAGCTGCTCTTACTCATCTGATGCCATAGGAACTTGTCACTCAGAGGGTCGAGGCAAAGCAGCTGCTTCCACATACATGTATGTCTTAAAACAATATAATTCACTTTTGAAAAATGTATAGCTAATAGCTAAATATATAATTTATAATTCATATTTCCTTACACAAAATGCAGGAGAATTCAAAGTTTAATTTTACTTTAAAAACACACTAACTTGCCTTACAAATGACTGAAATGATTTATTTGCTGACTTTGACAGAGGGACGTTTGAACAGTTTATACTGCTGGAAGTGACTAGACAGATGGGTACTTTTTAAATATTGTATATCTTTAGAACTAGCTCACCCTCTTCTTTACTGTCTCCACAGCCCCAGGATGCCCTTGAACACCACTCCCACCTCTCTGAAGGATTAGGCTTAGAGGAGGGGGATTTGGGTGCTGACTCCCTGGAATGGTGTGAGAGAGGCCCAAGAGGGTTGGACACATGTGATTTTGGCCTGGACCGGGAGGACTCTCTGGATTCCCTGCTGGGACTAGAAAGCACCTACCTTGGTCGGCGAACAACCGGCAGCACTTTCTGCACTGGGCAGAGAAAAGCCCGACTCAGAGAGTCAGCAGCCGCCAAGGACGTCCACAGAGATACCACAGAGACTTATGTTGGACGATTTGGATGTAGCAGAAGGAGGAAAAGCCCAGAGAACCATGTGGACCCTAATATTTCCTCAAAGCTCAGCACTAGAGACCTGCACTCAGTTCATATTCGACCCCGTCCAAGTACAGAGGAACTAAAACGGGACTCGCACCAAGAACAGTCTGGTTTACAGGCTGTTTGCACAGAAAATCAAGTCCAGGTCAGCACGGAGCCATACAGTTTACACGTACAAAGCCAACACAACACAGACACCTTTGCCAGGAAGGTAAATAGTCCAGCAGACACTCGGGAAGTGACGTTGCATGCACAACCTGCAGAAAGCCACACCAACAGACTGAATGAATCTACAGACTCAGAAACATGCGTGATACATGTGGATACCACAGAGGACAAGACGCTACTGCAGCGAATCGCATGTGAACCTAACACAAGGTTACAGACAGGGAGCACACATAGAGAAAGTGAAGAGACAACAGACAGAATAAGAGTAGAAGTCTGTAATGTTCAGGATGTAGAAGTAAAGAATGTTGAACTACTCCGCAATTGCTCTCTCGAGTTTAACCCCCGTTTAAATAGATGCAATAGTGACTGTAATGACAGACATCACAGACAGAAGGAAAATTTAGAGCACCAGGATGTAGTCTGTGAAGACAAAGACATACAGGCTCTAAAAGGGCTCAAAGGCAGAAGGGACTTGTGCAAGAGTGTTGGGACATATTGTAATAGATCACATTACAAAATAGAGACTCATTATAAAGACAACGCACGCATTGCTCATACTCATTTTGCTGATCTATTAAATGCACAAACAGCTGACGCTACACCAACACCCTCTGCATCTGAGACAAAACACACAGACTCTCAGTTAATTACAGACATTTTTGTAGCAAGTCCAAACATCACAGAAGCACATGGCGCAAAGACAAATAGCATGTCACATAACACAAAGTCAGCTAAGCTCAGAGACACACTCGATACGGTCAATACATTGGCACACAAGGTGGACATTTGCTGTTCCCAAACTTTGTGTGAAGAGAGCTCCAACAAAGGACCGTCACTGATCCACCCTCAGGTTTGTACAATTGAGACAAAGCCCCAGGATAAGGGAGGGGTGTCGGGTGTCTGCTTCCAGACGGAGCGGTTTGGGTGTGCTGGTACTACAACAGAGGGGACCACACCACCTGGGAGAGTAAATGAAATATGTTCCTCCATCACGTTTTCCACAGAGACCGCATCCTCTTTTCTGTTAGATACCTGTGCTACTGTTTCGAAGGTTTCTCCGCTAGCCTCACCTGTCCCATTGGCGGACTCGGACAGGGAGGAGCTCACTGAGAGGCAACCAGATCAAACACAAAGTGCAAGGTTACAAACATGGCAAGTTCCAGGTCAAACCCAGGATTTATTCCCTAATCACTTGGATCAGGGGGGTGCTACCATAGAAATACTCAGTCATAGGCAGTTCCATTCTGTGGACACGCTTTCAGAGAGGGCACAGCCTGGCTCTGTAGAACCAGGATCTGACTCAACTCAAATCCAATCTGACACTGGGAAGGATCCTGGAGACCATTTGCCTCATCGCCAATTCTCAAATAATCTGCTGCTTATTTCTGGCAACCAAGGAGCAGAGGAAACCTCCCCTCTGTTATCAGAGAACTTTGGAGGAGAGAGGAGGGGGGAAGGATCACTGTGCTCTCTTCTCCGGAAAAACCAGGAACAGGAGGTGGAGGGCAGTCATGTTTATCATCACCAGAAAGAAATTGTGGAAGCAGTAAGCAAGGCCAATCTCTTACAGTCACAACTTGGCACAATAGAGCTTTCTGAGCACATAGAGCTGAGAGTAGGTCCAAAAGAAATTGCCAGTGATCCAGATGCCTACTTTACTCAGCATGTGCCTAATAGGATAGGAACGTCATCCCTCTCTCCTGCTGCTGCTGAGTCCATACAGAACAGTAGCGGAGGACACCCAGGCATAGCTCAAAGGGCCCTTTCTCTGACAAACATACAAACTGTTGTCAGCAACATTTCTAGCAATTGTAAGCACGTTCTAAAGATCCCTAAGCCTCCATGTAGCCTGAACGCCCCTGTTTCTCTGCTCTCAGACTCCAACAATAACACCAAGGCCAGTATAAACAGGGTAGGGAGAGGGGAGGGTTTAGGGTGTATCTCACAGGAAGCCCCGAGCAACTACGAATGTAATGAGAGTATCAATCGTCCTGTGTTTGAACCATCAACAAATGTGACCTCTGACTCCTCGCAAGATGTGGACAAGCCCCAGGAAGATTCAGAGTTGCTCCTGTCTTCACTGGGCCACGGAGCCAACTGCAGCAGTGAGGACACTGAATCTGTGCTAGGGGAATGCAGTGCTAGCCACAGCCATTCAAGCCCCGCTCATGCAGACGAGCCAGAAGATCTGAAGACCGAGAAGATTACTGAGGATAAAACTGTTGTAAGTCTAAGGTTCAACTGCTCTCACCCAGAAAGAAGTGAAGGCCTTCAATCTTTAGTGTCACGTTCAGAGAGCAGAGGCCTATTAATGGACAGTGAATTTAAAGCGAGAAGGACACTACTGTAGCCAGCCAGATGATCACAGCTTACCTAATAGGAGAAGAGGCACCTTATCCAAATTATTTGAGGAATATACACCGGCTGAAGAGTGTAGAGACCCCACGCAGGTCAGATTGACAGCTCCACAGCAGGATGTGAGGGTAGTAAGGTACTCGCACCCTGAAGTTAGCCTCAACCTGCTTGCTGTCAGTTGTTTAGAGCCAATTCTGGAGACTGAACGTTCACTGGAAAATTACTGCACAAGAGAGGATGATTTAAAAATAGAAACAAAGATAGACTATGAGGTCATGGGGCCTGCTGAGGACATTGGGGGGGGATATTGCTAACCTTTCAGTGGACATCTCCAGCCCCAAGAGTCCACACCACCAGCCTGAACTGGAAGAAGAATCTCTGACAGCTGCTGAGTTAGAACCTGAGGTCAACCCAGCATCGCCTGTTCTATGTGGTGGAGATGAAAAGCACTCTAGACCTAACACTGTTGCCTATGATGCTGTTTCTTCCACCTCAGCTAGCAGCAACTGCGACGAGTTGGACGACCCTCACTTTGATATTTCTGCCAGAAGTGCCAACCTTGACAAAATAACCAAGAGAAGCAAAACAAAAGGCACTCAGACAGGGAATAAAGGCTCCAAGTTTTCCGTCTTTGCTAAAATGCCTTCTTTTAGGAAGGCTAAGGGCTCAAAAGGTTCTAAAAGTGAGGAGTGCCCCCAGGAATTATCAGATGGGGGAGGTGAGGGCCCTCTGTCTGGGGAAGGGCCACAGAGGGACAACTCAGACGATGAGGTTTTTGTCAAAGGTGACATCCTGAACCAAAACGCTCACCAAGCATTGTCCTCATCGCATTGCGAGATAGAAGAGGACTGTGGCTTTTACCCCTCGACCCCCAACACTCGCCATGTCCATCAGCTAGTCGGCCAAGGGCGTATTGGGGAGGGTAATGGGGGACCCAGCCCAGACAACCCCCTCCTCAGGCAAGTCCAGTCACCTAATGGACAGACCTACAAGAGGAGCAAGAGCAACGACAGTTTAAACATCCGCATGCGCTTTGCACAAGCACACAAGTCCATTTCCAGCCTGTTTGAGTCCCGGCCGATGGAAAAAGAGAATGAGGAGCAGGCCACAGTGGGCATTGATGTGGATTCTGCTGCAGCCAAGCAATCCTGGAGGAAGCCAAAAAGGACCAAGGAGGCTGAGCTGCTGAAAAGAACTCATTCATTGCCAGATGAGGAATGTAGCAACGCGGCGTCTGGCCGGGGTTGTGGAGATTTAACGTCCTCTCCACCGCTGGACAGGCTCAGCAGTCCAGAGTCACCATCCTCCCTCAGAGCCCTTCGCCACACTGATCCCATCACCAAGCGGGGAGTTCCACATGGGAGTGGAAAGGAAAATTCCCACGAGTGTAAATCTGAGGGCCAGAGAAGAAAATGTTCACCGAATGGTGTACCTACCACACTGTGTGTGTCTGGCCTACCTCCATTTTTAGTCTCTGCAGTCCCACAGCCCAATCACACCAGTCCTGTTTCACCTTTAAGTTCCTGCGCAGTAGCCACCCTTACTCATCAGCTTCCGCCATCCTGCACCAGGTCTCACCCAGTAGCCAGCGAGGGTTTGACTAAGAGCCCCCTACGGCCAATGAGCCCGAAACCCAACAGTCCTAGGCCAGTGGCTCAGCGTAAAATCTTTTACTACCCTCACTCAGCAAGGACCAGTACTGTCTGCCCTATCCTTCTGGGCCAGTCGGTCAGCGTGGAGGGATTAACGGACCCCCCCGAGAGACCTAAGACCCTGAAACCCTCAGCTAGCCCTCTGGGTCTCAGCCTCAGCCCTCTGGATTCAACTGAATGCAGAATAGACAGCCAGTCACACATCAGCCTGTATGCCATCGGCTCTATCAACGAATTAGAGGTAAGAAAAGTCTGTTTGTCACCACAGGGACATGAAAAAAATGTTATACTAAAATGATAATCTTTAATAAGTACGGATGTTTTACTGGGTTCTTATTCAAATGTGTGCACGTGTAAATGTTGTAAATGCACTACCTTTTTGGAGGTTAAATATCAGCATAAAGCTGTATAGATAAAACGGGCCTTGTTCATGCCTCAATTAAGATGCCAATGGAGTTCCAGCTCCCTGGGAAAAGTGTTTCATCCCCTCCTCCAACTCACACACACACTAACTCTGGCTTGCAGTGAATAGTGGGGTAAAAACAGCACCAGTTAATCTCTTGCTCTGCAGATGATGGTGTTTGTGTGTGTTAGGGTGGTTGCCAGTGTATCTGTCAGTATCTGGGTTAGGACAGAGAACAAGTCTCTCTTTCTCTATGGCTCTCTGTGAACCAGATGAAGAGGAGGAGAGAAAACAGCAGCGTCAACTCTTTCTCCCTCTCGGCCCCCAGCAGTGCGGTAGATTTCCATTCTGTGAGTTAGCTGGTTACCATCACCCCCCGCCCCCCATCCTTCGCCAGTTCCTACAATAGTCCTGTGATACACAGCCAGAGCAGGATTACTTGAGGACCAGCCCCCCCCTTGTGGCATCCTCACTTGATGTTCAATTTAACAAAAAATGTCCCACTGCCTTGCATCCCTTAAATACTTGTACTACTTTTGAATGATTTTGACAAGCAGGCAGTTCCTTTTTTATGTTTACATCTCAACACACCTCTAAAGAGACATTGAAAGGGCAGAGACTGCTTTGTGTCCTACATAAAGCTTAGGTTCCCTCCAGCGTTACACAGTTAATGAGAACAGCCGACTAGTGACATAACTGAGCAGCTAATGTAAATTGCGTGTCTGTCCTGTCATGCCTTTGACACTTTCACTGAAACCACTTTAAAAAGACCTGAACGACTGCTCAGACATTCCAAAAAAATGCATACATTTCCACTGTTGATGTAGGCAGTGGCACAATGAAATCAAGGAGAGGTTCAAGCGGTGGTACATAAGAGCAGGAGAGTTCACCTCACTAAGCACGCCATGTATCTCGGAGTCAGTGGGATTTGACACAGAAAAATAAGTGAATCTGTTCCCTTTTTCCATTTCATTCCATTTCATTCCTTTACATATTTGTCCATATCATTCTTCCAATACATTTGCTCTGTATATTGTATGTGATTTAAAATTGTAGAACCATATGGAACCGGCTACTTAGTAATGTACAGTAACATATTAATTTCTACTGGAATATATGAAGGAAAAAAAGTTCATGGGAAAAATACTCAGAGTCATGACACTAGATCACTAGATTTCAATGGTTTGATGTACTTTCATTGTGTACACTGCCACAGGTTTGAATCTTGCTGTGTGATCAACATTGTAAAGTACAACACAATGACACTGTAATAGACACTGAAACTGGATGTTGGGGACGACTAACCAGCTGTGTTCCAGTGAATGGAAGCGCCTGTAGTACAAGATCCATCCTCATGTCAAATCATACAAACTAGGGCTGCACGATAGGACAAAATAAGCAATACGCGTTAACGTTGAGTATTGCAGTACCAATATTACTTGTGATAAATAAACGGGTATTGCAGTGTTCTCTGTTCTGCTGCTTTAAGTATTCTACTTGTTGAATTGAAAACCAAAGAAAGGAAATCATTTCCAACGTTTTTATTTAAACAAACTGAACATTGAATTGAACATAAACGGCAGCGCTGAAACAAGAGCGACAGTCACATTTTAACCCTTGTGTTGTCTTCCCGTTGACCATGCGACTTTTAGTTTTTCTGGCTCAAAATTTAAAATGGAAAATTTTTTTGACACTTTTGTCGCTTTTTGCATTTTTTTTTTTATTTTCTTCAAATGCTAAAAAATTTAATAAAGCACCCACAGTCAATTCAAAGTTGTGGACTGATCATTTATTTTACAAACAAATTTCTGATATATATCAAATTTGACCCGAGGACAACGTTAAAGTGCAGTTTTCTACTAATATTCTCTTTCAACTAACACAAAACATAATTTGCGATGTGTCGCAGTCTTTGCAATATGTTTACTACGCAAGTTGATATTGTGTTAATGATAAAAAATATACATATAGAGTACATAGTGCAGCCCTTATACAAATACAAACACATTCCAGGTAAAAGTAGCCACCGCACTGTACCTGGGGGACAAAAAGGGGGTGGAATCGGTATAGAAAAGGTGACCGTGACTAACCAATTAACTGTGCACTCACAAGGGTACACAGACTGAGGGCCGACCCGCCAGCCAGTCCAGAACAAGAAGGCTGTTGGGGGACAAGTGCGAGGGGAAGACCTCTGTGGTTCTCGCTGGGCTGAGGACTGGCTGCTGGGTGGACCTGGGCCACGATGGAGGTGGCCAGCAGCGGAGGCCAAAGTTTTCAGACGACCTCTGGATTGAAGAGCAAAAGAAAAACCAACGCAAACTGGCCAGAGCTATCAGGGGGGAGCCTGGGCCAACTCAACACACTGTTATGTGAAGACGTGGACAAAGTAAGATGTGGCCACAGCGCCATGAGCCGCCAAAGCAAAAGCACCAAAACCTTGGAAGTCTTTGTGATACTCATCTTCTCCCTTCTCTGCCTCGCTACTGAGTTTCTGTTCTTCCTGGGCAGTCTGTTTTCTCTCTGGTGGCTTCTGACAGTTTTTTTTGGACATGAAGCCTGCCATCACTTCACTTTCTGTTTCAAGCATGGCCTCCTAGTTTCCACTCTTCTGCACCATTCATTCATGCATGCCCATCCCTCTTGTATTCTTTTCTTTTCAGTCATATAGATTGAGTGATTGTCGTTTTACGGGTTCATGTCTAGTTCATCATTTGCAGACGAAGGAAGTCTGTGGTGATATCAGTGATTTAAAAAACAAAACATCCCCTTTTATTCCCACAGACTGATGCTGGAGTCATCTTGGGGCCCATTGAAGCCTTCCGGGGGATGCCCCTCAAGTCCCACTGCTTTTCTCAGAGCACCCCCATCGGTCTTGACTGCCTGGGCTGGAGAAGACACATCTACTCCTGTAAGTACCCACTCGGGTTAAGTCTCCTGCATTTTAGATACTGCTCTTATTCAGATTCACCTGGGGTGGTTGATTGGTTCCAATGGCTGTTGGAACATTGGAGCCTGTGATTTTTTTTTGGTTACCAGATACGTGTACGTGTGTGCCGTGCACAGCCTCAAATTTCCCGTCTAAAAACCAATCCAACATTTTAACAGGAGGGGGTGAGTGAACTGCCTCAGTTTATTTTATCATGTTACTCTATTGCTTCTCTACAGGCTGACCATCATAATTACATGATTTAATGTCAGTGAATCGATGTTGAGTTTGTGCTGGGTGTAACTGAAACTGAGTCACTAGTTTACATGTTGCATGTGCTGTACCCACAAACACGTTGCACTAAATGGATATGCAGACATTTTATTGCTTAAAACTGCTGCCGGCAACACCAGAAAACATCAGTGAGCTACGCAGCCTCGTAACCTTTTGGCTGAGGCTGGCATTAGAACCACAGAACCAGTGCAGTTCCTTATTTCCCCTGCTGGCTGCAGCAACTTCTCACTGTACGTCAACATTTACAACGTCCCTCTTACCATACAGATGCATACAAACACATACTAATATGCCATCAGGTTCTTCTTTCTTCAGGGGAGACGGGCAATTTTAAATGTGCGCCCTTGAGACAGAGAGAGGAAAGAGACTTTCAGACCCATCTCACTGAAACACATCAGCCCTGTAAATCACCTGAGCTTTGTTTCAAATTCTTCAACATTGTCTATCATGTTGCCTGATTTTAGTACCCCTACTGAAACTAGATTGTTTGATACATGAGCTCATTGTTTTACAAAAAAATATTTTTAAAATAACACAAAAGCCGAACACATGGCTGTTTAATATTGTCTTACCAGGCAAACAAGAACTTTGCCTTAATCATGTTGTTGTTGTTGTTGCCAAATGTAAGAAGACAAGGAACCTAACCTATGAGTGCAAATTTCAACACACTCATTCCTGCCTTTTACATGCAGTGGTTTAACATTTATCTGATAGCATACCTCTTTTTCACTTAACTGCTGCTGTACAATCAGATCAGGTTTTGAGCCTAAAACTCTTTTCTTTGATCTACTTTCCTTCCTTTTTGGTTAAGTAAAAAGCCCTAAAGGTCTATCAGTGTTAAAAGATTATTTTACAACTTCTACTTTAGATGTCTTTTTTTTTTAAGTATTTAGCAGAGTTTTGGGAAAAACGCGATCTCTGTGCACAAAGTGTTTTTATCTCCAGTAGAAGAACTAATCTTTGTTTAAACTAACACGCCCAAACGTCACATCTCATCAACATTCTGGAATACTGGGCGTAAACAGGAGGCAGTGTGTATAATCCGCCTGTTGCTGGTAGTTGCCATGGTAACATTTGTAGATTAGTCTCAGAGTGTATAACCTATAAGACCAAATCAGGCAGCGAAACATTTGCGTCAGTGTCGGTGTTGCCAAAGGTCTTCGTTTGCGGCCGTTGAGACTCCATGACAACCCCACAGATTCCAAACCAAAACGGGTCAGAAGTTTCTCCAAATGGCTCCGGTTTAGGGGCTCGGAAAAACCAGAGCAGGGGGAATGAGAGGGGGAAACGCCAGAGCAGGGGGGAATAAGAAGGTGAAACGCCAGAGCAGGGGGAATGAGAGGGGGAAACATAGCAAAAGATATTAATTTTTAAACCAAAACTTAGCAATGTGAATGTAGCCTCTGAAAAGATGCTGGAGTTCCATGTCAGATGACAACCGATCAAAGAAAAACCCTCTTTGGAAAAGTCCAGATTTAATACCATCTGAAATCTGGAAGGCCTACAATCGCAAGGAAGACTTCCTTGAAATGGTGCATTTCTCCACTTCTAAAAAAGAAAAAAGGAGGTCTCATCACTATATTGATCTTGAGGTATTGAATATGACATCAAATGTGATGTTAACGGCACCAACGCCAGACCGTGAAATACTAGAAGGCCTTAGCTTGGTGTACCTAATAAACTGGTAACTAAGTCCTCTGGGTGCATAGGTGCGGCTGGATGAGCGATCAGACTGGCTGTCATGTCAAAGTGTCTGTACACCTCTCACAGGGAGCTCAGTGCTCTTGCTGCAGATGTCCTCAGTGTTATTATTATATAATTAGATTCGTTGGACTAAATTGAATTGTCAGCCGAATCATGAGGCCGCTGCAGTGCTACCTCACTGAATGGGACTGCACACACAAAGCCACTTTAATCTTTTTACACGGGTCTATGCTTCATCATTCTGAACCCCAGCAGAGCAGACTAAATCTGTACAGTGATACATCTCTTTTTCTCATGTAATCTCCTCTACGGTGGTTTCATTAGGCTGAAATCCAACTCCACCGATAGCAATGGTGGCTCGATCTTAAGAAGTCAAACTGTCAGCTGTTAGCCTGAGGTGCACGGCTTTAGATTAGCTTGTTCATTGACTCTGATTCAACCATGACCGAGCTTTGGGCAACACTGGCTTTGGACTGCATATTAAATATGGCACTGGTAAAGTTGTATAGACAGAATTTAAATGTATGCAATGTCAAATATTTTATTAAAGCTTTAGTGCGTAACTCTTTTATATTAAAGAACGTCTGTTACATTGAAGCCATTGCTCCACACAACTCTCTCTGTGTTTCTCAGTATGACTGTTCAGAAGATTGTGGCGTCCGGCGACTTTCCCGCGCAGAAGCTTGAGTGAAGATAATTACGTCTTCTGAAGAGTCCATGTTTTTTAATCCTCTGTGTCCTTCTTGGTACATTGTGTGTGTGTGTGTGTGTGTGTGTGTGTGTGTGTGTGTGTGTCAAATGGAATATTTAAAGTCCAGGTAAAGCAAAATCAGTGATTTCCTCATAATCACATTATTGTATAATAATTGTATAAACACAAGCAGAATAGCCATCACTTGGGCACCCGGATAGCTCAGTGGGTAGAGCGGGCGCCCATATATGGAGGTTTACTCCTCAACATGACTCTGACCTGCGGCCCTTCACTGCATGTCATTCCCCCTCTCTCACCATAATTTCTTCGGCTGTCCTGTCAGTGAAGGCCTAGAAATGCCCACAAAAATAATCTTTAAAAAAAAGAAAAGACAAAAAAAAGAGAATAGTCACTTACCTTTTTAGTCTTTCATCCTGAGTCGGCGGTACTTTTTCCCTCTTACGTCTACTAGGATCTATCTTTGCAGATAGTTTTGGTAAGAAGGGTCTAGATTTGGAGATATTACAGAACACGTTGTCACGTTGTTTGTAGAACGTGACAATCTTTCAAAGCTGTGGAGGATGGAGAGCATTGTATTGGAGTAGAGGCATTAATCAACAAATTAAAAACAATTTGGACTTTTTATTAGCATAAGCAAAAATGCAAATAGTTCACTGGTACCAGCTTGTCAAATAGGAATGCTTACTGATTGTATTGGCCTTCTATGATAATAACCTTGATATCTACAGGCTTTGGGGAGTTGGGATTTTTTCACGACTTTTTTGTTTTGGTCACCCTTTACGTCAGTCTGGAGGTTTTACGATTTGTAGTGCCTACTTGATGTGAGCAGCGGTGGAAGAAGTATTCAGATTCTTTACTTGAGTAAATGTACTAATACCACACTGTAAAGGTCCTGCATTCAAAATGTTTCTTAAGTAAAAGTATGTAAGTATCAGCAGGAAAATGTAATTAAAGTAAAAGTACTCAAAGCAGAAACATTTTCCCAGTAGTGTGTAGTCAGGAGATGTTTTACACTGTGTTCAGGGGACAGGCAGCTAGCAGATAGTAAGGAGATGTTGGCTGTATGTGACAAAAAATGTAGCCTAAAAAATGCCTGACATCGCTTAGAGCACTTTTTAATGTGTAATGTAACTAAGGCTGTCAGATGAATGTTGTGGAGTAAAAGGTACATTATTTCTCTCTGAAATGTAGTGGAGTAGAAGTAGAAAGTGGCAAGTGAAAAGACTTAAGTGAAGTACAAATACCACCGCTGGCTGTGAGGCAGCAGTGCCAACCACTGAGCCACCATGCTGCTCAGTTTTACAAATATTAAAATGACAACAAAGCGATTTCATCTGACTTTGTCCAAGATAAATAAATAAATTAGCCTTCATTTATTCCCTGAAATGCAGCGGTTTTGGACTTAGGCGGTATTTGCCCGACAGCGATGATATATTTAACTTCTCCTCTCACTCACTACATGGTGACATCACAGCTCAGTATGCAACAGACTTTAACATTGAGCCAGAGAGGGCAGTAAACAGCCTGTTATTTAAAGCAATCTCATGGAGTTCAGCCAGTTATATCCTCCTCCACAATGAATACAACCTTCATTTATTTATTGATTTATTATTTGAAGTGGTTTTAAGAATGCAGTATGTGGATGTACTACACTGGTATAGTAGCTGCAATACATTGCTATAATGAAAAGAAAAGAAAAAAACAGCCACTGATTTGGTGTCCGGTACCAGTTCAACCATAATGATCTCATAATGTTGAATAGATGTTGCGTGTTGTACCGCCTCTACACAAAACATATACCCTACCTCGGTCATGACTGTCACAGAGCCAATATGGCTGAAAATAGCCAGGAATGTAATCTGAAAATCTGCTCCATAACTCTGATATGATGGCCAACATAGTGTGCAGCGTGCGTTGTGTGTGTGTGTTTTTGGGAGACAGTGGAACGGGTGGGGTGGACTGAGCCAGGAGGGAGGGCTAGCTGTTTTCATCTCCACCTTAAGGAATACTGCACCATTAGCGAGCCGTCTAAGCCATAGAAACCCCCCTGTAGGACCCCCACTGATGTCAGCAGAGAGAGAGAGAGAGAGAGAGAGAGAGAGGGACTGTTGTTGCATGACAGGCGATCAGAGCAGAGAGGTGGAGGAGTGGCGCGCTGCTACAGCTCTGCTGTACTGGGAATGGAAGGAGGAAGCAGCAAGTTGACAGCTGACGCTTACCTCAGCGAATAGTGCCGCAGATATCACCACCTCCTTCTCTTTCTCCTCCTGCGATCTCACCCTGGGAATAAACCACCTGCTCAGCTGTCTCGCCTCCTCTTCACTGCCAATTACTTCTCCGCTGCCCACTTCCATCCCCCCCCCGCCCCGTGTTGTCGTGCATCCAATATTGGGATGCGGACCCAGCAGGGCTTGGAGGGGGGCGTGCCCATGCCTGGGGGCAGCTGTGGGAGCAGCGGCAGCTCGGGGCTGTCGCCGGGCTCCGACTCGGACGGAGGAAGCCCGTCAGCCGCAGGGTCCGACGGCATGGTGGACGGAGGGCTCGGGGTGGGTGGATGTATGGGTGGAGGCGGGGGAGCAGGTAGCTTGGGTGGAACACTGAGGGGGGTCCTGTCTCGTTATTGGAGCTTGGAGAGTCTGCACTCGACCACAGGTAAGTGCCTTCCAAACACAAAACGCAGCGCACCCTACGGATCACTGAACTGCAATTAGTCGTCTTTTTAATGCACAACATGTACACACTGACACACTGCCACGAGGTTAGTGTGTCAACCTTGGGTGGATAGGATGTTCTGTGTGTGTGTGTGTGTGTGTGTGTGTGTGTGTGTGTGTGTGTGTGTGAGTGTGAGTGGTTCCAGGGTAGGTGCTGTGTTGATGGGTTTGGGTGGGCCGGCTGCTTCACGTTCTAGTCATGCAGGAAGACAGAAAACACCGTCAGCGTCGCCTTTCACAGCGCAATTTCTCATCGTCTCCTTATCATTGACTTCAGTCTGTGCCCTAAAGGCTACACACGGGCAGCTGTGTGAGTTGACCTGTGTGATTCTGACTGCCCATCCCAACTCTCAGAACATAGGCTGGGTATCATTGGAAGTCTCTCAAAATCATTGCTGAGATTTTTTTTGAAACCATATTTCCGCACATGATATTCAACAAAGTTTTCCCGGCTAGAGTCAAACCAGCAATATTGTGATTATGGTCTTGAGCTCTGGGCCACCATGATGCCCATGTATTACTTTGTTCTATATCTTACTCTAAGAGATATAAACATTAATGAATTTATTTCATTCTTTTAGGACATCTCTTTTGCGTACATGTCTGTACACAAGCAATTATTCAAAGACGAAGCAAAGGTGCCCAGAGCCCAAGGATATAGTCTTCATATTAATAGTACCTCAAAGATATTACCTTAGTATGTCATTTTCAAAGATATAAAATAGAGCAAATTCTTACATTTGAGAAAATAGAAACACTAAATGGTTGACTTTTTACTTGATAAATAATTACAAATTATTAATGAGATTTGTTAACAAGCCCTATTCTATGTCTACATATCTGGTCAAAATGTAAACAAACCTGTAAACCTGTCTGACATTTGTTTGTAAAAAAAATAAATACCACGCTTTATTGTGTAAAATGGCTTTCCAATTAAAAATAAAAAAAAAAATTAAAGTAAGTCAGATGTTATTCCACGTTTTAGCTTGTTTTAAGACTGAGAAGACAAAAACCAACGTAGCTCCTGCTAGAGGTAAAGCTAGCTTAGCAGATCTTAGTAGCTACCATCTGTTTGTGTTTTTACACTAGTCAATGTCATGTGACTTGGTGTGGAAAAGCTACATTACAATCCCATAGGCTACTTCAATGTGTTGCATTATGGGTCAGTGTAATGTAATGATGTCAATTAGAGAAGTACTTGGACTCAACTTAGCCAAACACAGAAACACTTGATCGATCCTCTTCCTTTTAAACAAACAAGCATAGAGAATACATTTTTTTAGACATGTTACAGGTATTGTGTACCACAATCAGCCTAAAAAAGCATGCAATAAAAGAATTACAACATGTGATGCCGTCCAGCCTGAAAACCTTGTTTGTTTTTTTTAGATTTCTAGGGACAACGCACATGAATCAACATGAGTACAGAGTCCAACATGCAAACGTGCCAGATTTAGCCATACAGGCTTATTTCTATCTGCAGGATTTAGGTCAATAGACAGTTGTGTTTTTCCCTTTTTTTAGGATATTTGACAATTTGCAGGTTATCTGTATCAGTGTTTTTGTTTTTTTATTTTTTTACTGATAACCAATAAAGTAAATAATTAAAAGTGTGCTACCTTGGCTCTGCTACAGCTCTGTAAGCAGTCTGCAAACAACGTCATAAAGCTATTTTTGCGTATTTTGTTTAAAGTTTCAATTTTATAAAATAATTGCTTGCCAGGAATTTAATCTGAAAATCTAATCTAATTGCAAAGTTTGATTTTGTTTTTTGTTTTTTTTGGCCTGCGTGTCATGAATATGAATATGGTCACGTATGTGTGACATCAACCTGTTCTCACTCCCGATTGGTCATTGGCTCTGGTACATACTGACACAGAGTCTGGCACAAGGGACTGCTGGGATTGGTTGAAAAATTGCGATAAAAGTTGCAATGTTTTTTTGTATAGTTCTTTAAAAATAAAAGGGAACTTGTTTTGGAAAGAATAAAATTACTGAGTTTTCCTTGTGACCTTACCAAAAAAGGCTCAGGACTGGCTTCAAGACAACAAATAATAATATATTGAATGAATCAAATTTGAACATATGTGTCAGTGGCTTGTTTACTGAAGCTTTTGGAAGAAGGACCATCGCGGGGTCTTACAAAAACTAAAATTTCAAAAGCAGCAGAAACTCTGCATCTGCTCAGGACTATGTACAGATGTGAAATGCAAAGCCGGGAGCAGCAAAATCAGTGGAGGCCCGACCTGCCTCGTTGAAATGGCATCACATTAGCTTTATCGTGACTACCAGTTGTTGTCATTGGAGCTTTGTCAGACTCTTTGCGTGTGTGTTGTGCACGCTGAGCTGTGGTTTTTAACTTGGAAAGGAGATGGAGATGCACTGTAGAGTGGGAGGAGGGGCAGATACAGCACTGACTATTCCCATTGGAACATTAGCAAGTGTTGGAGGTGGAGGAACAAGCATATGTGCAGCATGCTGTTGCATTTACACACATTACACACACAATTATGAAAATAACATTTCCATTGTAATTAAGATTTTGGCTCTTAATGATCACAAAAACATCAAGGAAGTCATCAAGGAAAACAATTATTTTGCACATCACGTTTGCAGATGAACTCTTCCTTTGTCTTGTGTGCTGAATAGAAAACAAATGTTCAAATGGGAACAATATTGAGGAAAATGTCACCGTTCTAGGTGTTTCCACTGTGGATTTGTTCAAATGGGAAAAGTTCCATACTGTACATGCAACATCTTTCCAAAAGACAATATTAAAATCAGGATTATTGAACACGATTAATCATAAAAATAATGATTTTTTTTCCATAATCAAGCACCCCCAACATACACTACACATATACACATACCGTAGTACAGTACATGTAGACAACTGTGTGTATCCACATATGGGGTACATACAGACCTGTCCTAGTCTTTCTCATTTCTTCTGTGCAGCCACAATCGTGCTTTCTGTCATATAGACACGCAAACACAGATGTTGGCCTCATAATACGCACAAACACACACACACACACACATACACACACACAGCAACCTTTATCTGCTCTCAGCACCTTGTTAACCTATAGAACTTTAAACTACTCATTTAAATGTACTATCAATAGCCAGACCCAAAGCTGAGTTTTTATCTGTGGCATGAAGTATTAAACCATGGTGAGTAGAAAGCAAGGCGGACACCGCTTGCTTTGTCTCCTCTGTGGTACGGGAATTAATTTCCCTCCGAGATCCATTTCCAAAGAAAGAACATTCCTGCACACACTTGATATTTTTACTTTACTGGTATTTACGTTTTTACGCGGCTGCTGTGTTCAACGATTATTTAAATGTGTCGACAAAGGACATTTTGTGATGGCCTGATTATAATTAGTCTTTATATGTCAGCAAGCAATGCCTCATCAAGGCTGTGTTGTAGATGTTGATGAAAGCCTTTTGTTAACCATATGCAGTGCACCCACCCATAGGATGCACCTTGCACACACATAATTTAGGTGATATGAATGTAAGATGATTGCAGAAGTGACACGTTTTTGTTTATTATTTTGAAAGAAATGGCAGAGCAGATTCCAAAAACAAATCCAGTGTGGCAGGGTTTACATTAGTATGATGAAAACTGAAGGAGCAAAAGCATTATCGGCTCCAAATATCGGCTCAAGAAAATCGGCAACCCCGTATCGGTCATCGTCTACAGGCGGATGAAAAGGAAATTGGTGTATATACAGTATATGTGTGTATATATAGATGTATAAAACAAAAAAGAAGTTTATGGCACAAATCTTTTTATGTATTTTTACATACCTACTACTTAAGCCGTCACTGTGTAAGGTAGTTATTCCTGCGTGTCTCTACAACGTGTAACGTTAGACAGCCAGTCATTATGAGGGCATTATTAGATCTGGGTAGAAGCATGATGCGTGCTGATTGGCTCACTGAGGAGGTTGGCTTTATTTAGGTATTGAAATTGGGTATTGAATGACGAGGCATTTCTTTTGATAATCAATACTTCAGAGACAATGTTGTCGGTGCCTAAAAAGTATTGGATTCGGTACTTTGGGATGGGAGAACAACGAGCTCTGGTTTATTGGCATTTCTTTAAACCAATCATAATCGTCTTGGGCGGTGCTAAGCGCCGGACGGAGCCACAGTGCCGCAACAAAATAGTCTCGGGAAGGAACTTGTGGAACACATGTACGTTCAAAAGTTGTTTTAGTCGTGCGGGAGAAAACTCAGATTGGACAGATAGTCTAGCTAGCTGTCTGGATTTACCCTGCAGAGACCTGAGGAGCAGGTAACCAGAGTCCAACGCCAACACAAGAAGGACACCCCTATCCAACTTTGTGGATATGGAAAAGGAAAATCCCCCATGCTTCTCTTGCTGCAGCATCACCGTTTATTAACGAAAACTAACATTTTCCATCCCTCGTCGAGAGTATTTCCTCCATCTGCTCCCACGAATTGTTGGATGGGCTTTTCATTAAATTAAATTGACACTAGAAATAAACAAGTTTTCAGATTTTACATATCAGGCACACAGCATGATGCCGCTCTCTCCCAGGAATAGTGCATCCCGTCCCCTACAGGACTCTGTCACGCTTGACCTCAGTGCACCATTACTCAAGTCACTTCCTCCTCTTGCACTCACTGCTGCACGGCCCCCAGTGACAATACAGTTTCTTCCAAATGATGCCACAGAGATCTAACGTGAGTGAACCTGTGTGTGTGACTGGCCCATGCTTGTGATAACTATTGCCTCTGTGGGGGCCTGGAAAGGAAAGCAAGGCCAGCTGGCAACTGGGCAGCACACTGTGTGATATACACACACACACACACACACACATACAAACACACCGCCTAATGTCTTCCTCTGTGGGGCAAGAAACCGTGAGGGAGGGATGTCTGAAAGCATCCATCACAAAAAAAAGGGAGGCACGGGCCGCTCTGGGAAATAGGTCGCTGTGGAGCTTCCATTCAGCCGGAGGCGTCTTCGTGTTCTACCTCAGCTGAAGTTACTTAGTTGAGAGGCGTGGGGGCAGGGGAAACAAAGGACAGAACTGCTGCAATGATTCTCCTAGTTTTAACTACTTTGCCGTCTCATTGATCACTTCAGCTCAGCGGTGTGTGTTGATGACCAAATAATCTGATTTGGGTCACTGCGTTTTGTCAACTTGACAAAATTTGAATCAAAAAGCTATCGCAGCCACCCGCTGCCGCCACGTTCGCATTGGAAACAGTGTGCAACGGCTCGCTGTCTGAAAGTACTTTGAAAAACTTTCAAGTTTTGCATGTCAGATAGAGAATTATACTGTTTTTAACAACGCGGATGATTTTGTTTTCCATTTTAACACTTTTGGCTTTTTGTACTCATATTGCATGACAGGAATCCGAACAAGGATTTGATAAGAAAGATTCAATGAATGTCACGCAACCCTTAATGATATGGTTTGGTTCTGACAGCAGGTTTCACTTTGGCTCCAGTTCCTGTGTGGGAAAGTACCCGACTCATTACTCTCTGATGCTAACTCGTGTCCTAGTCGGGCTTTCCCGAATATTGTTTTTGGGCTTCGGAGCTTCTGTAATAAACAACAGGAAGAATTCAGCCGGACATTTCTCCGTTCTCTGCTGGGACGGACCACATAGCGCTGCAGTGATTCAGTCTTTACGCTGCATCAATTAGCCTAGAGGCTAGAAGACTTTTCCTCTGTTCACTGTTGAAACAGATGAGCTATGATATTGGTAGTGAGAGTCAGCGGACTCCTTAGTCGGTAAAACACAGAGAGAAAAGGCAAAGAGAGTAAATGATTGCAGAACATAGTAAAGACTCATGCTGAGCTGAAATGTGCCTTTTAATGTTTTAATAGCTGTACAGTCAAATATCTGATTTCTCTCAGTGGACTTGGTATCTCCCCCTGGCTCTTTTTATAAGCAAAGATCAATGTAGAAAACATTTAGGTGATGTGAACGGCTTTTTACATTTTTAGCCGGTCAATTTGCTCATCAGAATTAGATTTTGTCAACCACAAAATACATCAGCTGTAGCCATAGTTATTACAATGAAGTCGGAAGTTTCTAAGATGGAAGTTCAGGCTGTTCATTTTTTTTTTTCCCCAATTACTTTTTGGGCATTTTAGGTTTTTATTCAACAGGACAGCTGAATAAATATAAGGGGAGAGGGGGGGGAATGACATGCCGCAAAGGGCCGCAGGTCTGAGTCAAACCTGGGCCCGCTGTGTCAAGGGGTAAACCTCTATATATGGATGCCCGCTCTACCAACTGAGCTATCCAGTCGTCCCTGGCTGTTAATTTGCTCTTGTACTGGAAGCTGTTGTCTGCACTAAACTTAACTCAGTCACCCCCACTTTATAACCACAAGTGGACCGTGTGAAACCATCAGCTGATCGCGGCGTGTCATTTTCTGCTGGCAAGAATGAAATATTCCTTCATATCTAATCTTATCAGGAACAGTGTCTCCAGTATTTGGACCAAGTAGCTTGAGAAAAACTAAAAAGAGAATCCGTAGTCTTCTGCTGTTATGTAATGTTTCAGGTACATTAGGGCTGGGCGATATGGAGAAAATCAGACATTACCATATTCTTGACACCTCAATGTCAATATTGCGATGGTATTGTCGGGTTGACTATTGTTGCTTTCACCAAATATTGTTGTTGATTTGTTTTAACTGTGATGTTACAATAAATCTGCAATTCTTCAATTGCTATTCCTTTAAACTGTTTCATGACTATGGATGAATATGGAGTAAGGAAGTGCTTGTTATTGTCAATTTAGACAACAAAATGGGATATCACCATATCTCGATATATGATTTCATCAGGATGTGATTCCATTGAAAGGCGATAAATCGTCATATTGAATAATTGACCAGCCCTAAGATGCACAAACATCATATCACACCGTCTGCTGCTCATCTCACATTCAAGTCGGAACTTTACGACATGACACTCTGGACGGTTTCTGCAATGTCAGCCAACATATAAGATTATAGATCATTGAATATTGGTTGTTGGTTGTAAAGCTTCTGTTACTCACAAATGTTCAACAATAAACAAGATCAGAGTTGGTACTGGATTTGAATTTGATAAAATGCCATCGTACCTAAATCCCTTGACCGGCATTACACAGAGTGTATATTGCACCACATATTTCCTTTGAAGATGATCAATATAATGCAGTAGAAGTCAGCCCTGCAGTGAACTTGAGTGTCAAAACAGGAAGATCTAAAGTGCTGGGAGCAATTAGCTCAGCCTAATGGCGTTGTCTCCAAACAGCCCATTACGTCATGTCAGAGGAGCGTAAAAGAGATGCAACAGTGTGGTGGTGGTAGTGTAGGGCACATGATGTCATGTTACAACTGAAGAGAGAGGTTCATCCACGAAGCAATAATCTCCAGTGAGTCCTTTCAATGAAGATTCATTAAACAGTAAATTAGAACAGAACTATTTCATATTGTCAATCGACAAATCATATTTGTACTTTCGGGGTCTACTAGAATGGGTGGACATGCTTTGATTTGTTTCTTGTACTGCCCATTGCTGCAGCGCCTCCTTCTGAAACACTCGGTCTGAGCATTTGGCCCGCCTTCCCGAGAAGCCCAATCTGCTCTGATTGGTCAGCTGGCCCACTCTGTTGGGATTGGTCAACCAAATTCAAAGAAACCATTGGGAGGGGAGGGCTGTGCGTGCTCAGGAAGCACCAATGGGCAGCACAGATGATAAACTGGGTTGGCATTCTCAATCAGTGACATCACTTATGGAGGAATTTCAAACAGGAATGTGGACGAGGCGTTTTCATGCAGTTGAGTGAAGTTGAGTCTGTTTCTGTTTATACAACATTTCCATTTGGAGTTGTACTTTATACATCTATTATATACACACAAAAAACCTATATAACGCTCAAAGGGCTTTATCATAGTACAGGAACCATTCACACACAGTCATACACTGTGGCCGAGGCTGCTGTCACTCACACACCTTTACACTCAGATGGAGCAGCATTGGGAGCAACTACAACATAGGACTGCAGGTCCAGGGATCGAACCCCCAACCTTCCAATTAGAGGGTGACCGCTCTACCACCTGAGCCACAATAATATAACACACTAAAAGATGGGCAAAATCCAAAAAATCATAATAGGGCTCTTCAATAATATGTTCCGAGTAGATTATAATGTCCTATTCAAAATGTAATTTTCACGGTTTATGATAATAATATTATCCAGAGTACTTGTTCTGCTTCCTTCTCCCTTCTTTGTTTGTGTAGAGACAAATTTACATTGGGATGACGCTGTGCCTGTCCATGCCTCTGTGGAGTCATTTCAGTGATCCTGCATGGTTTTTGTTGTAGGGCTTGCTGTATTAAGGGCTTTTCAAGGGCAATTTCTAACATGTAAATGGTCATAGTCATGATTAAGGACGTTAGCCGATAAATCCAGTCTTGTGCTGATGCTCTGACAAGCAGAAGCCCCAATGTCTATGTCCTGATAACTGTTTTGAAAACTGTTTAGTGAACTCACAAACACTAGAATCAGTCTCTCGTTGCTCCATTGGGGCTTGCGTAGAGAACAGCGGAACACAATTCAACTCTTGCAGCGGGCGGGCATGTGACTAGCCCGCTTGTCGCGTTGCCTGTCAAACTGCCTGCACCTCGCCAGCTGACCCCCCCCCTGTGAAAAGCCGTAGTGAGTTATTGCAGTCAGCGCAGCGTGTCAACATGTCTGTCACGATTAGGCAGCTTTGTTCAATATGAACAAACTGCAGAACTAATGACCCTTCCCATTAGCCTCAGTGGTGCATGTGTTTAGTGCTAATTTAGCTAATGTCAGCATCCTAACTAGAGCTGCACAATATTAGGAAAATATCTTATTGTGATTATTTTCTTTTGGCAATTGTACCAAACAAAGATTTTTTTCTTTAGTCTGTAGGATATGATTTGTAGGCCGGGACGTCTATGGCTAGACACATATTTACCTATTGCAATTTTGATAAAATTGAAATTAATTGTGCAGCCATAATCCTAACATGTACATGGTAAGACTGCGACCATTGTAAACATATTATACCTGCTAAACATTGTCACTGTGAGAGTGTTAGCATTAACTGTAGTAGAGAGCTGCTGGCAGTCGGGTTTGGTGGTAATCCGGGATATAGCGCGGGGTCGAAAAATAGCAACGGTACCAGTTTCAATACCGTCATTAAAAAAATGCAATTCACTTATACAGGACGAGGATTAAATATTAAATCTAATTTATTTAATGCCTAAAAATGCTTATGTGTGGTTGTCATCACGTGACAGAGAGAGACAGAATGAGAGAGAGAGAGATGGCAAGTCTTTGCACCGAGTGACCTGGTCTGGAAGAACAGGACTTCTGTAGTCTGGCAGCATTTTGGGTTCCCCCCCTAACGAGAAGGGAGAGGTGTTTCAGTATCAGTGTTTGGTCTTCACTTTCTGAACGGTGTCGGCACAAGCCAACAGTTTGGTGACGCCGTCTGAGCCTTACGTCATCATTTTTAATTAGTTACGGTAATACTGTATACCGTAAAATAGGGAGGAGGTCTGATGGTATCAAAATTTGGATACCGCCCAACTCTAGTTGGCGTGGCAGCTAACTGTTGTTGTGAGTTTATAAGATAGACTTGGGTGTGGAGTTTTAAGAGTAAATGTACTCTCAAAACACTGTCTCACAGAATTACTCAAATGCAGTGGTCAGGCCTTAAGCTAAAATGCGCCTTAGATCTCATTGATGCCATGGACCACATTTAAAAAAAAAAAAGAAAACAGATGAGGTCCTTGAGAACTCCCTGATCTGTGCACGAGCCTGGTGGTCATTATAAATAGTAACGTTGTCTTAGCACTCCCAGCTTTGATGGCCTTCATGGGTCCCATAATGTCCATGCTCATAAAACAACCAATGATTTTACCAGATCAACAGCTTTGAACCAGACCAAACAGCAATTCCCGTGCAACACATGAATTGTTTTGACACTATCCTGTCGCTTCATAGATTTTCTTTTCCTCTTCATGAACTTAGATTTTCCTCAGTGTCAGGAGCACAAACAACCTCCATCCAGCTAATACAGCATTCAAACACTTGATTTAACATAGTGTGTAATCAATCGCCTACCTGTGGCTGGCTGGCCAGCAGCCAAACTACACGGAAAGCTAAAATTATTTCTCTGTCTTAGTTGGAGATAAGAAGAGGATAGAGATAAGACTGCCTCCCTGTCTCTGCTCTCTGATTGGCTGGCGGATAGTAAGAAGTCTTTCCCCTTTAAATAGATTTCCTGTGATGGCAAGGCATGGCAACCCGGGCTGAGAAGAACGGAGGCTAAAGTTCTTCTTGTTCTTTCTCTTTCTGTGTCTCGCCTTGTGCCATCCACCGCGCTCACGCCTCTCTTCGCGCACAACTTGGTGCCGCTCTGCCACCCCCCCCCCAGGACAGGGTAAGCAGGTTTGACACCAGGTTTGATGGTACAGCTGCCAACACGCTGGCTGCACACTGGTGTTGATTGACGGGCAGACAGAGAGACAGCCCAGACGGGAAGGTGGAGGGAGACAATTAACAGGTCGACTTCTTCACAGCCACGCCTGATTTAAAGCAGACATGACGGCTTTTTCACAAGAAGTACAGAATCTCACAACAATTACTCATGTTTGCCTGTAAGAAGTAGTCTCAAGGAGCAGTAGTATTTTACACTCTTTTTATTATATTTGTAAATCCCTACAGTCTTGTGTACATCATTGTGTTGATCCATCTGAAGGAATAGGCAACATCTTCACAGGTGCTGTAACACCACTGAGGTGTAGGAGCTGCAGTTTACACCTTGTAAGTGGTGTCCAAGAGATTCATTGCCCATGCTGTGTTTCCTCTAGAGTTATTTGAGAGGGGGTGTTGAACGTCAAAAAGTAACGTTACCTCTTTTTAGCATCTCACGTCACACTTTCAGTCACTATGACGACCTCTGTGACATTTTGTACATAATAATTGTCTTGGTGCACCATGTTGTTGATCTTCCTTTTAACTTCGTCAGTTATTTCTAACCCTGAACTAGTGCTAACGTGTGCGTGCATAGCCTTACTTGAATTAATTTGTCTGATTTGACTTGACAGGCTTTTGGGGGGTTAAATGGCACGGATGATGTAGTTAAAGTAAGTTAAGTACTCAGAAACGTTGTGCCAAAATATGAACAACAATATCGCTGTCAACGGGCTAATCTGCTAATGTTAGCTGCCGACTGTTACCTTGAAACCATCCAGCAGATAGACGGTACCGTGGGGAGGTTATCTGAAACCGTCTAACGTCACCGCTCATTTTACACACAGTATTTTAAACACCAAAACAAAACGCTGAGTAGACATTACTAGCTACGTTCTTCGTGTTGGTTTTGAGCGTTATGCACCCCCACCAAGGGGAAGCAGAGGGACCGCAACGTTTGCTAACGTTAGCTTCTTGTCTCATCTGGGGTCTGATTAAAAAGTAAATTTATCAATCTCAGTGTTCACAATGCTATTTTTCAATAAACTGTAGCTGTCACATTTCACGGGACCCGCGTGAGTCCAGATTTCATGTCGTGGCTTTTGTTGCAGTTTGTCACTTAGCCTAAGATTGAGTGACAAGTAGTACTTGCCCTGTTGTTTACTTGGTTGCCATGACTTCGCGAGTGATGACGTCCTGTCACTGTTCCAGTTGCTTTGAGGGTGGCATTAGGGTTTGGGTGGTAATCCGGTACCAGTTTCAATACAGTCATTAAAAAAGTGAAATTGCATCTGTGCCTTTTGTGCAGTAGAAAATGTTCAATCTTAGAAGACTGAGCTTGGTCTGGTGAAGGCCAGACTACACTTTATAGGTAACCAATGTAGATTGACCAGCACTGGTGTAATGTGTAACCTACGTTGATGCATATCTTACAGCATTTCTGGGGAGGATAACCGTGCCTCCCCTACATTATTGAATGTCTTTTCTATGTGATCTTCAAGCATCTCTGCATTCAGTGCACCGATGTCTCCATGCTGACAGGTTATTTGGCCAATTTGAATGAATTTGAAATGCTGTCTCGGCTAATTCTTTCTATTCTGTAACATGTCTTTCTCAGTGCTTTTAGGCACATTTTCAGTTCTTCCACTCTATTCTAGCTCATCCTCTGAGCTGCCTCCCCTGACAAAAGTCAACATGCTCCTGATGCGTAGTCAGTATTTTATGCTCCCATTGCCTTCTGTCTCCTTCATAAATGCAAAGACACGATAATATCCTCAGGTACATTTACTTTGTCTTCTCTTTCAGTCTGTCTAACTCTCTTTGCAGTCACTCTCATAATTTGTCTTTCCCTGCCGGTTTGTCCTTAGCTGCCTGGCCCCCAGTCTCTGTTTCACTTCTAATGTCGGCTTCAGTTACATTAGTATTGATAGACCATCAAGTCTCGTTCTTTACTTATCTTGGCTCAGCTGACGTGACTCCTCCTCATGAAGTACAGATTGATGTCAGTATCACTATCAGCTCTTGAATGTTTGTGCTTTCCGCCAGCCACAAGGGCAGTCACGCTTACTCTCTTTCTCAAGTTTTCAGTAATGTGGTCGGTCTCCTCGATCCGTTTTTAGCTCCTCATGAGATAGGCTGTTCTTATCATATCTTTGTATAATAGCCTCCGTAAGATGTATTCAGTTGTTTTCCCAGGCTGGGCCCATAGGCTTCACACTCTGTTTACTACAACAGACAAATTACTGTAATTAAGTCCCATCCGTTACAGAGTAAACGGAACAACAGTTGCACCCGTGCCTTGGCTAGCTGTTACTGAACAGTGCAAGAAATGCACAACAATGCAATCAAACTAAGCATCACATCATTATGGGGTATGGTTAGCATGAGCATAACATTGTCCATCAACTTTGATTAGGTTTGAGCACCAAGCATCATCGACAGAAACACATAGTCCGCCTCCCCTCGTCCCTCCCGGAGCCTTGCGTTCTGACCGCAGCACCTTGATCCGGGATGTTAGGATGGAGCCAGGTCTCTGTAAAGATGTGGGTGCAACAGTCTCTGATTTCCTGTTTCTTTTTCCTGCAGCCGGACATTAACCAGGCGTAGGCTGGGTGTTTAGAATAGCCTTGGGTCCTAGCTAGGTTAGCTTATCTCTTATCCCGCCTTTCTTCTTCCTCTTTCTAGGAGAGTTACACCACTTTTAGTGGCGTTTTGTCCGGCTGTGTCTGGACGGGTAGTCAATACTGATTGTCTCAAGGTCTACTGCACCAATCCAATCATCATAGGCTGTACTTGCTTCAATAATAAAGACGAAAAGGTAACGCCTTAAAACCAAAATACAGCAAAGTTTATGGGAGCTGCTGGCTGTTAAACGTACCGTCGTCGCTTTGGGTGAGATGACAGCTGCTCCAGTCCTGTTGGAGAAACCACAACACAAGGTGTTTCTACATCAGTGTTTGGCTACCTGTGGGAGTGGTAATGAGGCCCGTGCATGTGCGCCTGGTTCCTCAATGATTGAGATTTGTAAAACAGAAACAGGCGTACATGCGACTTTATAGATCTGATGAAAAGCATGCGTATTTCTGTCATTCACACAATTGTTTTGTCGTGTATCTGCACAGTTTAAAGCATCCCGGGGTTGGAGCGGTTCTGCTGCATCGCTGATGGATTTAAAACTTGTTTGTTGAAGCCTAATAGATGATCTGTTGTCATGCTGTCTTGCCAAGGGACACTCGCCTCTCTTCTGGCAGTGAATCCACTGATACAGTTTCACATCAATTCATCATTGCTCCTTCTGCTGCCTGTTCCTTCAAGTAACGTCAAGCTTTCTTTGTGCACACAATGTCATTAATTAAGGTTTCATCCGCAGAATAAGTTACAAAATCCATCATCGATGCAGCCTGTGAAGGGGACTGAAAATGCTCTTCTTCACGACTTTCTAATTTGCTGCTTCATTTCCAAATTGGTTCTCTAATGTCTTAATAAACCCATTATGGAGCATACAACAAACCAGAAACCCTATAGTGTTTATCAAATAATCAGAAAGGAGTTTATTGCCATAGTAACTACACCATGTGGAATTAGCCTTGGTGATCGGTGCATACATACATACATACATACATAGTACATACAGTACGTACTGTGTATACCAACATACATATGTGTGTATATATACATACATACATACATACATACATACATACATACATAGTACATACAGTACATACTGTGTATACATACATACATATGTGTGTATACATACATATGTGTGTATACATACATATGTGTGTATACATACATACATGTGTGTATACCTACATATGCATACATAAATGCATACTGTACATGTATACGTATATGTATATATACATACATACATACATACATACACAAACATTATTAAGAATGAAATGTGAAAGCCCATAGCCACCACTATCAGATAGAAGAAGCCGGTGATGTTACAGATTCCTGAAAAGGGCTTTAGTCTACCTTTCCTTCCTCCTCTTGTCCTTCATTCGCCCATCCCCCCTCTTTCACTCCTCTCCATCCCACCCTGTTTCTCTGATAATAATGCAGGCGAAGGTGTGCAGCAGCAGCAGCAGGAGGAGGAGGGATGTTGAGCATTTTACACACCTGCAGAGTGGGGAAATGTGCGTCTGTGTGTGTGTGTCACATGCCAATTTGATGGCTGTAGTGTGCATGTGTCAGTGGTGGAAGAAATGGTTGTATCCTGCATTGAAAATGTTACTTAAGTAAAAGAAAGTATCATCAGAAAAAAATATCCTTAAAAGTAAGTAAAGTAAAAATCCTCCCACTTTAGAAAAATCCTTTAGCTGTAGTTGTAGGCCGTTATATTGTTGGGTAGTTTTATTTATAATAAAACATTGTATTTTATAAACTACATGTATGCTGTTGGCAAAAAATTGTAATGTGTAAAGTAACTAAAGCTGTCAGATGAATGTAGTGGAGTAAAAAGTACTATATTTCTTTCTGAAATGTAGCGGAGCAGAAGTAGAAAGTGGCATGAAAAGAAAAGACTCAAGTAAAGTACAAGTACCTCAACATATGTACTTAGGTACAGTACTTGAGTCGATTGCACCACTGCTTTGTGTCCTTGTACTGTGTACATTCTCGCTGCCATCCACTGCCCATGTACGGTACAGAGCCAGAGGAAGAACTCTGCTCGGCCTGGCACTTTCTTGCACGCACTCCATACCTCCCCCCCACCCACCCTCTCCCCCCTTCCATTATCATCCGCTCTCTTTTGTCATTCCTCTTCTCTTCACTTTGTCCGAGCCTTGAAGTCCTCATCAGAGCAGATCACTTGTGAGTCCACAATCCTTCCGTGTGAGCACGGCGTCTGTAAACTTAGCTCTCATTCTCTTTGTGAGGATGTGTGCCTTTAAGAGACCAGTGTATTACATTATTTTGAACTAGAATTGACTTGGCAGGTCTATTAACCCTGTAAAGAATGATGATGTTCTTTGTCAAAAGTTACTGCTTCCTCTACATATCCATGTACAGTAAATATCTGGGATGTGGGGATCCACTTGTAAAAGCATTGCTCCCATGTGCTTCTAGTGCTCACAAACTCCACAGGGTGCTTTTAAATCTCTAGAATTACATGGTCTGAGAGTTGTGAAATGATGGTCCTATTACTTCACTTTTTTCAGTGTTTTGTACATTTATCATCTTTTGGATTTCAGTTTCTCGCAAAAGGAGGCATTGGCAGAAAATAAAGAAGGGTTAGGCTGCAAAACATAGTTTTTGTCCCCTTCATTCATTGTTTGTGAATTGCAATGTTACTGACCGACACAGTCTAAGTAACTAAAGTGCCACGGTGAAAATTCAAGCAGCGCGCAACATCTCAGTTACCATCGCCCAGTGGTGGAATGTAACTAAGTAAATTTACTAAAGTACTGTACTTATGTACATATGTTGAGGTATTTGTACTTTACTTGACTCTTTCCTTTTCACGCCACTTTCCACTTCTACTCCGCTACATTTCAGAGAGAAATATTCTACTTTTTACTCCACTACATTCATCTGACAGCTTTAGTTACTTTACACATTACGATTTCTGCAAACAAAACATGTAGTTTATAAAATCTGATGTTTTCCAACTGTTTGGATCGTTTCTAAAGTTTGAGGATGTTTCTGCATTGAGTACTTTTAATACTTAAAGTACATTTTACATACTTTAACTTAAGTTACATTTTCGATTCAGGACTACAGAGTATTTTTACAGTGTGGTATTAGTACTTTTACTTAAAGCGTAACTACTGTTTTTTTTTCATCCTGAACCCTATGTTCCTATGTTTTTGTGTCTAAGTGTCTGATGGGAACAACAATCTTTGACATTAGTCCAGCGAGATTGCTACAGTCGGCAGCGGAGAAACAAGCTACAATGTAAGTTAATTGGGCAGTTGTGCAGCTTGTATACATATACTTTGACAAAAGTGCTTGTTTTGCCACTGACAGGCTCAGATTAACATTCTTAGTCTCTGACAACATTATAGAAAGGATTGCTAAGGAGGTCGAGGTTTTTTTTTTAAACGTAAATACATCCACCAAATTGCGTTTGCTAAACCCACCAGACTCCATGTAAAAAAACACGTAGTTTTGGCATTGTAAAATCCACTTCATTCAACATCAACAGAAACTAAATAAAACTGAAAAGCCATTTTGGGTCATCCTGCACTTTTCCAACTATCACAACTCTAGTTTTGGTTGACATAAACGCGTAGTTTACTGATTTACATGTGAACATATGCTGGCTCTATACACGCTAAAAGTATTGCTTTTTTAAATGGGGTCTGGTGGGTTTAGCGCTAGCGACCTCAGAGCTGTTTCAGAAAGGTCTCAAAGAGGTTTTAAAGGTCTATCTCTAAAGGGATAATTTCCATAATGTTGTCAGACACTTAGAATATTAATCTGAGCCTGTCAACGGCAAAACGGCCACTTTTGTGAACATAAATACAAGCTGTATAATTGCCCTATTAACTTACATTGTAGCTTGTTTGCCGCTGCCGACTGCAGTGATCTTGCTTAATACTGGACCAATGTTGAAGATTGTTGTTCCCATCAGTCGCTTAGACACAAAAACATAGGAAAATAGGGTCCAGGTTGAAGAAAGAACCCTTTAAGTAAACTGCTGCTGTCAAAAGGGTGACTAACATAATTCTGCCTCTGATGGCAAGAAGTAAAATGACTTAATATTAACTGCCTTACATTACAATCTTTTTCGTATACGGTAAATGAAAACTTGCTGAAAATATGAACTCCCAATGATTGCAGAGCCCTTTTCCAACCCTTCATGCATAAAGCGTGTGCTCTGTATGTTGACACTTTTGCTCATGTCATTAGATCAGAGAATCTAAAACTGGGTTGGATGATATGGGGCCCTCGGGGTAGGGGAGAGTCACAGGGTCATCCCAAGGCCCGTTTCCCACCAGTCCACTGCCCCCGGCTGGATTTCTCATGGATCACAAGTTGGGGGGGTGGGTGGGGGCCCACTTCTGGGGGACAACTTGTCCCACTGTTACTATTTATATAAGTAGTAATAACAGAGCACAGCAGGGATTGCTTCCTCTCCACCAGCACACATCTGCGTCCTTGGTGCTCCATGCAGCGTGCCGCTGGCTGTGTGTTGTGGTGGTTTATTGGTCGCCATTTGACTCTTTACTTGGTTAATTAAACTTATAGGGCCTATTTATGACACTGGAAGTGAAGTAATGTACTTGCTGACTGTGTGAGACCTCAGCAGCGGCCTCAGTACAGACGCAATTGTAAGGCGAGTACTCCATGAAGACGCCGCATATGGCTTCACTCCATGCAGATTTTGATAGATAGATATTAATTGTCCCATGAGGGAGATTTGTTTTCACAGTCGGTTTCATGCACATGGCGATATACGTGGACAAATACATCAAAACAGTTAACACAAGACAGGGATGTAGACACATAGACAACCACATTTACAATGACACCGGATCTATACAAGGTCAGCGAGATAGTTTGTTCAGCTGTGCTATGGCAGAAACAACAAAACTTCTGCCTAAGCGAGTACACCTACACCTCAGAGGCCTGTCTCTGCGGCCAGATGGCATCTGTGTAAAGTGTGGATATACAAGTTATTTGCAGCAGTTACATGTTAACAAGTAAACCGAGCAGTCCTGGATCCATCGACTGACCCCAGGCAATAGACAGCTGAATGCAATCTTCGTATGACGAATGTCTTTTTGTACAGCATTTTGGCGGTGTCACTTGGACGCATTTACACACACAACTAACTTGTGTTTCTGAGATCTTTAATTGACCTCAAGCTAGTTATATTTTTGACATTTCATTCCTTACCCCCCTCTCCACTTCTCCCTTGTGCACTGTGTGAATGTGTGTATATCAGAAGGGTCTTCACCATTCAGGCCCTGCTTCCAGAAAAGCTTCAAATTAGGGCTGTTTTTAAGAATTGATTATTTTTTACAATATTAAAGGAAGTTCACTGTTGACACAATACAGTAACGTGAGCTATTTAAATGAAATGGATACATGGTTAAACCTCATTATCTCTTACCAGTGCATCTCCGTGTGTCCGTAGTCCACAGCAATCCCACCAATCAGCCCCAAAATGTCCCAGTTGTAGAGGAAATGCCCTAAACATATTCTTTAAGTCTTTACAATCATTCCTTGAAAGAGTCAAAAATGTCCAGGAGACGTTGTGATAACATTGCATTTATCAGGTGATTTATTTTGTCTTTGGGGGTGGCAGTAGCTCAGACGGGAGGGAGTTAGGTTGGAACCAGAGAGTCGCTGGTTCGAGTCCCCATACGGACGGAGAGATGCTACTTCACCTCCTGGGTGGTCTTAAGCAAGGCACTGTAACCCCCCAACCGCTCAGGGCGCTGGTCCAGCTGGCAGCCCACTCACTCTTGTGCATGAGTAGGTCCTGAGCATGTGTGTGCATTTCAGGCCTGTGTGTAGTGATTACTAACAACACAGAGTGTAAATTGTAATTTCCCACTGGGGAACAATAAACAGTATGAATTATTATTTGTTATTATTATCACTGTGTCAGCAGCAGTACTTTCCTACACACGGAGAGCCTCACTTCCCATAACAATAAACCCCGTCGGACTAACGTCACATACACACGCTGCCACATGGCCCCCTGTCTTAAAGAGGAATGGTCAGCCGGCCGTGTACAAGGAGAAGTTACTTTACTTTTCTATCAAGCAGCAAAAATGTTTTAGCGTCAACATCGCAACGTCCTGCGATGTGATTATGAAACAAAATTGTGCACCCCTAATTGGTATTGTTACTGAAATATTTTAGCGACATCCTGCCCTATGGGTTAGATATCTTTGCAGAGATGAGGGAAATCCGCTTCTGAATTTAGAATGTTTTTTTGCTCCTCCCATCCTTTGGATTGAAGGATTCTGAGTTAAATGAATGTTCAAGGAAAGCTTCTCCAATGTAGAGTTATTTAACTGTGAGGCGTCGGCCAATCAGTGTTTTGTCAGTTGGTGAAAGAGAGCCTCCCATTCTTCCTGTGTTTGTGTGTGTGCTGCTAAGTTATCATGGAAGGCATCCATTGAGACCTGGAAATCATCACTGGTCAGCCTTATCATTCACTCGCTGCTGGAATGTGCTCAGTCCAAGAATGACGAACACCAGACATCAGCTGTGTGTTGAGATGTTTGGATTTTTGAATGGGATTGGTAGATTTGTAAAAGAGGAAGTTTGTGAGTTAATATAGTTAAACCTAATATAAAACAAGCAAACAAGCATCTTATTCCTGTAGATGCATGTAGGAAATAGTCTGTCTGTCAACCAGACCCTTACTGTTTTAAATGTTGTTTCTCTCAGACACATAGCATTGTGCAATTAAATCCAAACCAATAGAACAGCTCTCCAGTAACTGCTACATTTACTCACTCACGGCATGAAATTGTCACCACTATTCGTAACAACATTGGTATATGATGTGCTGTCTGTCATATTGGGCTGAATAACATTACAGGGGTTTCCACTCACTGAGTTTATACACAGTATTCATGCTTTTGCAGGTGTCTGTTTTTCTTACATTGTACACTTTGACTGCCGATATTGGCAATATTTGATAGGCAAGAGGAAATGGCTCAGGATGCCTTATGACCTCATAAGGGGCAAGATTTCAGATCGGCCCATCTGAGCTTCCATTTTCTCAAAAGAAGAGCAGGATACCCAGGGCTCGGTTTACACCTATCACCATTTCTAGCTACTGGGGGAACGCATATTAATGTTAAAAAACCTAATGATGTGAAATCTTTCATGCCATGGGACCTTTAAGCTTTTTATGTGGTGAAGTGTCACTATACTCAAACCCCTCATACATCTACCCAGAGACAGTATAATAGATTTGTGAGGATTCAAAATTAAACAGTGCCACTACCAGTACTTAAAAAGGCAGCATTAAGTGGCCGGGTTAGCTCAATCGGTAGAGCGGGCGCACATGTGTAGAGGTTTATTCCTAGAGGCAGAAGGTCCAGGGTTGGAGTCCGACCTTTGGTAGTTTTCTGCACGTCTCTCCCCCCCCTCCCTCTCTCCCTTTTCATACCACAGCTGTCCTATCCATTAAAGGCGGAAATGCCCAAAAAACAATCTTTAACCCTTGTGTTGTCTTCCCTTTAACCATGAAATTGTGCTTCCTGTTCAAAATTGAAAATTAATAATTTTTTTGTGCTTTTCCCATGTTTTTGTCACTTTTTTCCAGCTTTTGGTGCTTTTTTTTTAAACCCTGAGCTGGTTTAATGACAGATTTCACACTTATTCTTGGAATTCATGATCAACAAACCTCATTTATATCAAATTATACATAAGTTTTTAATTAAAAAGGCAGAAATGATGAATTATTTTAGCTACTAGTTAAGATCAGAGGATGTTGAGTGGATCTCAGAGGGGTAGATGTCCAAGTTTAGTCCGGATACTGGTTTGAAACCATTAAAAAAGGAAAAGAATTCAAACGATATAAGATTAAATAAAACGCCGAAATAATTAAATGAAAGTAATCATTCATTTACCTGAACAACGTATGGAATCATCCATGTTATTTTTGGGCAATTTGGTTGAAAGAAATCCATATTTCTGATATAAAACACTGTGAAACGGGTCAGTTTGACCGAGGACAACACAAGGGTTAAAAAAAGAAAGCAGCATTAACAATTTGTTTTCTTTAGTTTTAATTTATCACTTAAATATTGACGTGATTTTCACTTGAAGTACTGTATGCTTGGCTAACATATGATGGTGTACTTGCTGTGCAGTTTGACATCCTCTCATATATCCTTGTAAACCTGCTGTTTGTGTTCACTTTGAGCCTGTGGACTGCTATTATTTTGGGCTACAAGTCCATCAGAAATCCGAAGGAAACTCTAATGAGGCAGAAAGTGCTGACACAAATGCTTCTCCGCTGCCTGCATTTGTCATTCTGTTTATCGGCAGAAAATGAGGCCATCTCTCTGTCTTCCGACTACCACCCCGATTTGTTTGTCCTATTTTGGCGTCAGCATTTTCATGGCGTGCCCTCTTCCACAGACCCAGCCCCCTCCATGTAGGATGGCTGAACAGCTATCCATCTTATTCTCTGTTCTTCAATCACACCTGACCTTTGGAGCTGTGTTTGTCCATCTTTGGTTTGAAGCAACCCCCCCTTCCCCCAACCCCTAACAAGCTTGCCATGCATCAATGGCCTTTTTATTAAGTATTAGGGATCAATACTGATCATTAGTAGTTAATGGAATCGATAATAATATAATTTAGGATGAAGATTTTCCTGAGGGAATTAAAGTATTTTGATGCTGATTTTAATGACCGATATGCATTTACAGTGAAAATTAAAATCCTTATGTAAAAATTAAGATTTTGGAATGTTACAAACTCCAATACAATACTTTAACTTATTAAATACTTTAAGCTACTACTTAATAAATGATAAACTTTCAGTGGGGAGAGATTAGCTATGTGGTGGTTTTTCCTCTGCGACATGAGGGATTTAGAGACTGTCCTCACCAAGAAAATGCACTTAGGTTGTTTGTTTAAATGCTTCAAATGACTTGTCATTTTCCTGTCAATCTTCTTGAGGATCCCCTTGGTTGGGTTTGTGTCACACCTGGAAAAATCAAGCATACTTAAATGCATCAATACAAATCACGCAAGAGTGTCCTCTTATTGATCGGATTGGTTCTGGACTATCTCCACGGTCAAACCAGCTCAGTGCATTTAAATAATCATAAATTGTTTTGGGAGTAGTGTTACTGCGTGCGCTGTGGTCACCCAGACTTCATTCTGCTCTGCCGGCGTCTGTCTCCAACTTTAGCGACGGCTGGTTTGACCACGGAGATGCGGATGACGGACGGCGAGCTTGACCGCTGTCTGTTTCTGTGATAGAAACAACACAAGCTGCTACAGTTTGCTCCTCTGCTGCATCGCAGACTGCTAAACACACCTGACTACAGGAGACGTTAGCTCAGACTGCTAAACACACGTGACTACAGGAGACGTTAGCTCAGACTGCTAAACACACCGGACTACAGGAGACGTTAGCTCAGACTGCTAAACACACCTGACTACAGGAGACGTTAGCTCAGACTGCTAAACACACCTGACTACAGGAGACGTTAGCTCAGACTGCTAAACACACCTGGTACCGAGACCACCTCATCGCGCAGGTCTCGGTACGCTTGTTTGGTCCCCTTTTGGTGCACACCTGGGTGCAATTCACAGCTCACAGTTCACACCTGCCCATACGCCTGCCCTAACAAAAGTGGTCAGGTTTCAAAGTCTGGTTTTGATGCAAAAGACTGTACCATTAGCAGTTCTGTATGTGCATGTCACCTACTACATACCTATATCCACGACGTTCCAATAACGGGATTGCTCCCGATGCCCCTCTTTTTGGCCGGATGTCCGGTTCTGTGTGGACTAGCCAGACGTTTCTCTGCAGCTCTGTGGAGGAAGGTCTGGCCCAGCTAGACTACCTACTACATAACAGCCAAGGTAGATTTCTTTTTTTTTTAAAGATTATTTGGGACTTTTTCCCTCAGTGGATAGACGTGAAAGGGACAGAGAGATGGGGGATGACACGCAGCAAAGGGCCGCAGGTCAGTTTCAAACCCGGGCCGCTGCAGGACTCAGGGGGCGAACTACTGGTTACTGGGTGAGCTATTCTACTTTGACCCCCAGTCAAAGTAGAATTCTTAATGGCAAATGCAGTCTCCCTAATTTTACTTTAGGTTATGATTGCTCCACCTACAGTATTTCTTTGTCTTTGGTACAGTATAAAGGTGTAAGGGACATTAGCTAGTAGGGCCTGGGAGTAGGTCGTTACACAAACAGCACTGCCTGTCTAGAACGGCCGACTCAAGGCAACAGGAATATTTGTAGCTTAAAATGTTTCCTCAGTTCTGACTGACTGATGGAGCATTTAACCTCTGTAGGGCCATTCCCTTGTCAGAGGGGGTCGTTAGTCTGCCTGGCTGTCATGTGAAAGCCATTAGTCCCATATGTGAAGGGTGTGAAGGGGGACATAAACTGGGGAGGAATGTCTGGGTGGCATTTTAAGTGGCTGATAGCTGGCTTTGTAAGCTGTTAGGGATGGGTCCTTGTCGTTAAAAGCCTAGGTGGTTCCTCGCCAGTCCAAATGTTTGCATCCAAACTGTCCAACAATATGTCTAAGAAGATGTTCAGTCGCCCGGGTCACACTGTCTGATACTAAGGTCTGATTTTTGTTTAAGAAGAGAGACAGGGTATTACATCATTTGTGCACTAAAACCATTGCAGTCATATCATATTCATTGTCTGTGGGGGGGAAATGACATTTATTTAAAGTAGATTCATTGGTCTGTTTCATATCTAAACAAAAGCTCCTCAGGCTGGGCTGACTATACACTAGAATATACTATACACTATACAAGCCTAGAAGACAAAGAACCGTCCCCTGTTATGTGACTTTCTTTTATCTGTGTTCATGTTGACAATATGACAAAAAAAAAATGGCACTTACTATTCCACAGTACATGGACATTTTATGATTGACAAGGCATTCTGGTTTAGAATACTTTCTCTTTTTTAATTTTCAAGGTAATGTGAAGACTGGTAGCACAGCATTATTTTCCTTTAATTTCCCAGTGAGACCAGACAGCATTTATTATGATGTATAGTGCACCTTCATATCTGTCAACACCCTCACCTCCCCCCCTCAGGTCTGGCAGCCAGAATTCTTCCAAACACTGTATTTCAATACGAACCACTGGGAAACATCCTGTCAGGCTTCTGTACTGCATCATATAGTTACTGACATGAAGCTATAAAAAATTTTACTTCTCACTATTCCTACAATGGGATCAAATCCTGTTAAAATTAAACATCCAAAACGTTGAAAAAGAACTGCCAAAAAGTGTAAAGAAAAAAGTGTAAAAAGCACCAATTAAATTAAATTCTTGATTGGCCAACTCAAAAGTCAAATCAATCCATTCAACAAGAAATATCCAACGTTGGCAAGAGAAAGATAAGACCATTTATGAAAGATGAAACCCAAACGAGCAACTGGGTTGTTATATTTACTTGCCCGACGTGGTGTGTTACTTTCCCCGGGCCATCAGTCAACCCCTATTGTTGAACCATGCATATTTAGTGCACACAGTGACAATGAAGCCAGATACGATCATAGTGCTGTGTGTATGTGGTTCAATTACCAAAAGTAATTTTCGGTGCAGATCAATACACAGAGAGAAACTGGTGCCTGTCCTGTTGATCCACATCGATCCCTTTCTTTCTCTGAATCAGGATTTTGATTATTATTTGATGTGACCAGCCACAACAGAAACCTATTAACTGTCCTCCAGTCACACAGACACCCCCCAAAACACAATGCATGAGCTTAAGTCTTCAGACACCATGCCGATAATTTCAAACCAGAATACTGTTACACTGAAAAGTGTTAACGTGTTACCAAAACATTCATTTTCTATTAGTTATATTTGGTTACAGTAAAGTGTATATTTTATTTCTCTCTGTGTTTTTCAGCTAAAAAGCTTAACACCTTGAGACTTTAACTCTGTAACAATGTCCTAATGCCCTAAAAACTAAGCAACAAAGCAAATGGAACTGTCAGACTGAACTGCTAAGTCTGCCAGAATTAAAAGGATGAAATAAGGGGAAAGAAGAGGTGGGCCATTGAGGGAAATTCCGTTCACAACTTCAGGGCGGATGAATCCAATCCCTTTCAAGTGGTTATACATTCCTCCCAAAATTAGATTTTCAAAGAGAAAAACGAAAGGGTTGTGAGGTGACAATAAAAAGATAATTGTTGGATGATTACACTCTCTTCTCTATACATTCATATAGCTATGGTGCTTTAGAAACCTGTGGAAAATCCAAATCCAATTACCAAACTGGCACTCACATGACAATTGCTGGCATCTCAAAGTAGCCTAATGCATCCTAAATGTAACAATGTATAACATGCCCTGGGAAACACTCCTAAATGCTGATGGTGTTGGTTCACTGAACATCTGATGGTGGTGGTGTGCACATTTAAACACGGGATCCAGTGCCGTTCCAAGGATTTACTGTTGTCAAGACAGGGAAAAGGTTTACACTGGTTGCAGGTGAATGTCAGATCTAAATAACCTTGAACAATCAATCTTAACAAATCAGGTTGAATACAGCTTGACTTGAATCAGTAATGCATCCACAGTCTGCACTGCATCTCCAATCTGTACTTGGGTTTTTCTCTTAAATTCAAACAGGAGTTCACCTGACCATAAATCAAATAATATATATTAAGCTTTCAGGCATAGCATTCAATGTGAGCAACTATATGTGTTGTACAATGAAAAAGTCCATTAGACTCGTATCACTCCTTTCTTTGTTCTGCCTGGTTTGTTTGGAGGGAAAAAGGGTGTCACAGGCCTGAAGGGCGGGAGTAATATAAGCTTGGAAAGGGGTGTGGTTTTAGTGGTGATTGGCAGTCCCTACTTGAGGCAGGTCAGGTGGAAACTTGATTTAACACCCAGCTTATCAAATGCATTGACAAGTCTCAAGCTATATTGAGTGAAAGTGTTTACATGGTTAAGATTCACTGCTGTTGACTGTAGTAACACTTTCCTCAAGGGTAATGCCTCCTGGGATAACCCCTGACCCCTGACCCCTCAATGATGCTACAATCAGTTGGAGATCAATGTAGGGTGGTTCACTTACACACAGGTTGTGTGATTAGGGTTGACTATTGGTGCTTTCACAAAATATTTTTACAATGAGATTTTAGATAAATAATCATCACTGAAAAATGTGGTACTCTCTCATATGCTCAAAAGCATATTTAAGCATATTTTTCGGTCAAATGGCCTTTTGAATGGGAGTGCTAGGAGCACTTTTACGCTTTCCTCAAATTAGCTATTTTTAAAACACTAAGAAGGCTCGACACAACATGAGACATTGCTCCGAGTATCACCAGGGGCTCTACACATGAACTCAGCATTGAGAACATTGTTTGTGTTCACAGAGTTTACTAAAAAAGTTTTTGTAAAGTTTTTGTAAGGGTTTTGTAACACTGTAGCCAGTAAAAAATAGTCGAGGAAGGAGAGTAAAGATGGAAAGCTCCTAAAGCTTAGTTCCATATAAATTCACGGATAATTTGTTGTTTTGTTGCTAGTGAAAAACAATATTGACCTTGTTGTTGAAAAGGGAGCCTCATATAAAAATGACATTTCCTCCTATGTAGTCCGTTCAAAAATGGCGGATAGCGTAAACAAAAACTGCTAATGTGAGTTACCCAAAACCTTTTTAGTAAACTCTGTGAACACAAACGCTGTTCTCAGTGCTGAGTTCATGTGTAGAGCCCCCGGTGATACTTGGAGCAATGTCTCATGTTGTCGAGCCTTCTTAGTATTTTAAAAATGATTTAGATGCTATCATAGTAGTGCCACTAGCTCTCCTATTCAATCCAATTCGGTCAATCTTAAAAGTGACGCTTCCGTCCTACTGCTTTGTTTGACTCGGGTACATTCACAAAAAGCTCCTAGGTTGCATTTTGGCGAGAGTTACGCTTTAAGAAGCTCTACACTGTCACTCTAAAAGATGTGTGGTTCTATGTGTTTTCAGATTCTGAAAGATAAAAGATATTGGATTGGATAGTATTACTGGGTTTTTACACATTAGCACAGGTGGGTTTGAGGGCACAGCAGGGTCCCAGTGGAGAGCTGAACTTGTAACCTTGACATCTTAAAAAATCCTTGCATTCATCCATCAGCTGAGGCCGGAGATCAAAACCCTGAGGTATCAAAGAAGGTTCTTCCCCTTTTCCTCGAAAAACATCCATCGCTCTCTCTAGAAAGAGAGGTGAAAAGTCCATCTATGTGTATGTGTGTGTCTCTAGCCTACACACTGAGCTGTCAGGAAGTGGCAGCTGAGATGCTGGCCCGCGGACGATTATGTCACCTTGAAAGAGCATTTGGCAAGGTGCCCGACTCCAATCCGTCACTTCCTATAAACAGAGGAGCGGGGCAGGGGTAGCGTAGCGGGGCAATAAGCCGCCACTATGCAGGGGTGTGGTTAGCATAGATCTGCCCCGGACAAAGGGAAGAATACAAGATCTAGGTCTGTACCCCCCTAGCAAAATTAGCCCTAGGACCCACAGTACATCAGTAGGTATAGTATGTTACCTATCTGGCGCCTGATTAATGTGGGTAAGTACAGGTACATACTGTATATAGGTTGGGCTTCTGGACTTCTTATTCCAACAGCGTGGCTAAGTGTAGTGTGCTCCTAAACCAAAACTTATAATAATGATAATAAACTTATTTCTATAGCACTTCTCTTAACAAGGTTGCTAAGTGCTTATCAGAAAAAAAAATAGCAAATGAAAATCAAAAACAACCCAACCAACAAGAATGAAGTAAAATACAAAAAAGTATAAAACAACTGGAGAATGAAGCATATATCTACACAGACATACATTACATGGGCAAGCAAAAGAGGGTTGATTACCCCAACACCCCCCTTCCGCTTCTACCTTGCTAGTTAGGTGGGTCGCCCCTGCTCCAGGGCAGCTTAAACTTTATCTCTTGAAAATGTTAATAAGGAAAGTATAGTATAGAATATTGAATAAATTAACATTCAATGTGTACCGTGCCAAATGTTATTGCTGCTTGCTACACAGACTTTAGTTTAAATGAGGACTCAACAGTACCCCAGCCCACATGATCACTCTGCCCTCACTTTAAGCCCACATCAACATTAGCTTAAGTGTAGTCTCACTTTGCCAGAACCTCCTCCAAAGCGTTCTGGAGGAGCTAGGGCAAGTCCACACAGCATTCCGGGATGGGAGGAAAACTTGCCCTGGTTTATTGGCATTTCTTTTAAAAAACGCCACAGTGCCTCTGCAAAATAGCCTTGGGAAGGAACTTGTTTGGGTGGAACTTGTGTACGGGAAGGAACTTGTTTGGGTGGAACTTGTGTACGTTCAAAAGTGGTTTCAACAGAAAACTGTGTTTGGACATATAGTCGAGCTAGCTTTCTGGATTTACCCTGAAGAGATCTGAGGAGCAGTTAACCATAGTCCTCATAAATCCACCAGAGTTTAGAACACCAACAAAAAGAAAGCCCAAGGCACCTGCTATTTGGCCTAAATGAGGGAAAATCGGGCGGAGTTTCTGTCGGCAAACGGAGCGATCTCAGAAGTAGGACATAGAGGATATAGACTTTGAGCTAATACACACTATGAAAATCTCCTTAGCTGTTTTCACCTTTAACTATAGGGAGTTTATTGCACTTGATTACATTGATACAATACAATACAACTTTTTTAAAGAACTTCTTCCTACTCCTTTTTGAATATGGGAATTTCTTATTTGAATCACTTACAATAATTAACTTTTTTTTTGCTGCGATGTTCATTTTCTTATTCATCCGTTATTTTTATTTTCATTACATATACAGTTTATATAAAGTGTGTGTGTGTGTGTGTGTGTGTGTGTATATATTAGCATTATAGCAAGATACAGTACAAGACATAACAACATAATGCACAAGACTACACACGGTACATGTGGATACATGAAGGAATTTTTTGTGGTGACTCGGGAGGATGGGAAAAACAGACAAAAAGAGATCGAGGCAGTCAGACGGAAGCGGGGGGGGGATAGGGGAGGGCATGTATGGTGTGAAGTGAGAGTTGTGTGTGTGTAATATGAAGCGTCAGACTGTCCAAGTTGCCTTGAGATAAGCGAGTGTAGCCTGCAGGGAATGTCCCACTGGGGCAGACCGGTCCACCCGGTGAAGCATGCTTGAGTGAAAAAATCCTGTCAATAGCGCAGAGTGACCAGTTAATCAATTCCATGTTGAATGTTCTAGGAAAACAGGCAGGGAACAAAGAGAAAGGAGAAAAACTTCCACACGACAAGGTAGACAACTAGAATAGGAACCAAGCTAAGATAAGAGGGGAGAGGAGGAAAAACACGACTGCTCTCGCCAGGAGCAGGAAGAAGGAAGTGGCATAGTGTGTGTGTGTGTGTGTGTGTGTGTATATATATATATATATATATATATATATATATATATATATATATATATATATATATATATATATATATATATAGTGTATAGTATTTTTTACCATGTTCAAAATAAACTAATCTAATAGAAATAAATGGAAAGCATTTTTAAGGACAAGTAGAAAGAAATGAGTGAATGAGTTAAAATCTTCATTTGTGTCCCCGAAGGGAGATTGGGTGTGCAGCAGGTAGGGGTGGGAATCTCCACTTGTCTCATGATTCAATTTGGTTACGATGCATCACGATGTGTCACCTCCACAATATAAAGTATATATCGCTACACGTAGTTTTCATCAACTAATTCAAGCAGTCACATATGTTATGAACTCCCCTTTGTTAGTGTTGTAAAATCAACACGCAACATCAGTAGGCAATAGTTAATTATGGTCTGTCACTGCAGCAATGCAGAATCGACAGATAATGGAGATAGGCCATCAATGATTGCTCTGACTCAGACAGCCTTCGTACAGAGATGGTATGTAGAAAACTTGCTAGATTTGGACTTTACGCCTGCTACTGACATGGGCGTAGTAATTACGAGAAGAGGTCTTAGCGAGAAGAGGGCTTAAGCCAAGATGGTGCAACTGGCATAACTATTAGGTCGGAGTTAGAACGCTGAGTGAAGACCTACTTGGCTTGAAGGTCCCATGTCATGAAACGTTCACTTTATGAGGTTTTTTAACATTAATATGAATCCCCCCCAGCCTGCCTATGGTCCCCCAGTGGCTAGAAATGGTGATAGGTGTAAACCGATCCCTGGGTATCCTGCTCTGCCTTTGAGAAAATACTCTTTGCCCGCCCAGAGAATTTAGCCCACCCATGAGAAAGAGACATCATGGCTTTCAAACGAGCAAAGTGGCACTTGGTCTACCCCCAGCCTCCACCTTGCTTACTAAGGAAAGCTCATTGTGGGACTGGCTCTAGTGGTTGTAATTCTGCACCAAGGCTATTAGGGGACCACTAAGGTCTCTATAAAAGAGACTTCAGATACAGTATTAGGGGACCACTAAGGTCTATATAAAAGAGACTTCAGATACAGTATTTGGGGACCACTAAGGTCTATATAAAAGAGACTTCAGATACAGTATTAGGGGACCACTAAGGTCTATATAAAAGAGACTTCAGATACAGTATTAGGGGACCACTAAGGTCTATATAAAAGAGACTTCAGATACAGTATTAGTGGACCACTAAGGTCTATATAAAAGAGACTTCAGATACAGTATTAGGGGACCACTAAGGTCTATAAAAAAGCATCCAAAGAGCACCATGTCATGGGACCTTTAAGACCAGGCGTAACCGGCTCCTAGGTGAAAGTGATGTGTCTCCTTATGTGGAAATTAGAATGTGGAAAAAGTCTTATACTCTTTTAATTTTACTCACCTTACTTCCTGCTTTGCTCCCGTAATAATAACTACTGCCTCTAAGTCATCATTGAGCTTGAACAAGCAAAGTATGTGGGTGTTTTTTGCGCGGAGGACAGTCTCTTTAGGATATATTCATTGTTGGTTTAGCTCTATCCATGAGATTTGTTGACAAGAAGAAACAAATGAAATTTCACCAGACCTATATTTCAAGCTACAGATACAAAAACAAGAAATGAACGCATTAACTTGAATATGTAGCCTCGTGATCTCTCTCTCTCTCTCTCTCTCTCTCTCTCTCTCTCTCTCTCTCTCTCTCTCTCTCTCTGTGTCTTTCTCTCTCTGTGTCTGTCTGTCTCCCTCATCCCTGTAAGCAGGCCAAATGGTTGGGGGCAGTCAGTTTTTACGAGGCTTTCCAGTCACGCGCTGCTAGTGGACACGTGCCACGCTGCACACAGCACCACACACACATCTAATGAAAATGCAGCCTATTACGCTTGAATTCCTTGCCTGACCACACACACACAAACACACCCAAGCACAGACACAAACACAGACACACCGTAAACACACAGACACACACACATAGACACACAGATACAGCGAGTATTGAACCTTTTCTCTTGCAGATGAATTTGATTCACTAATACGGCCAGCCCCCATTCAGAGGTTCAGGATGATTAAATGCTACAGTCCAAACACACACTAACATGCTTTACCTCAGCTTCCTACGGTTGTACACAAACACACACAAAACCCATTTAAATCAGTGTTTTTCTTTTCTGATCCCATCGTCAATCAGAACACACGCACATTTCTCAAGGACAGGCAGGCCAGCCAAGCGAAAGGCAAACAGTAAGCAGTGCAATTTAGTTCTGCGTGCCTGCTGTGAGTGACAGGGTGGCTGTATGAAGCTGCTGCTGTCCAGTAGGTGACACTGATTGCTTTTGTTCTCAGAGGATGGTAGAACAGCAGAGGAGAAGCCTTCCCTTGTCACTGTCACATCCCACAATATCGGTTTTCCATTCCCCAGAGTGCTTAGTTGTCCCATCTACATGGCAGGGCATTACTCAATAAATCACAATGACTATAATATTATAGTCTTCTTCAAATATATGGGACTATTATCAATTAATTAGCAATGAATTGCTAACATCAGCTAGGGTCTTACGGCACATGACTGGTAATTGTTGATTTTGTTTAGGTATGCCAAATTGTAATAATTTGAGTGATTATTAATCTGACAATATTTTTATTACTATTTCAATTGTCAGTTCATGACACTTGACCGTAAACATGTTCATAACAACAAAAATGACATGTTTTATGATAATAAAAAGGCGTGGTTTACTTCATAGGCTGTGTATTATATTATCTTGGTCACATAACAGTCATTATGGCATTCCTTTTTCAGAGACACAAGTTTATTATTTCAAAAATTAAAATGTCTGAAAATATACATTCTTATGAATCAAACATATTAATAGCAAAGAATAATTGACCCATTTGTGAAAAAAACAAAACATTTAGTTTACACATTGAAGATAAGTATGGTAGCCATACAGTTCAGTGTAAGTATTCATTGTTCCACAGATAAATAATGTATAAATACATTTATATCCACCCAACCCAGTTTAATGCAAGTCTATTTTATACAGTGTACATATATATATATATATATATATATATATATATATATATATATATATATATTAGGGGGTCCCTACTCCATTTCTGTTTCTGCTAAGGTGCCATTGCCCTAAAAACCATTGAAGACCCCTGTTCTGCAGCATCACTCTAGCGGTCAGGGTGTCCAACACTGGGCACAACCACAACCCTGCTGATGATGTCAATGTTGGATTGCACAGTTATATGATGTGAAAGATCCTGCTGTATGTCTTCACAGGAGATCAATACCGTCAGTAAAAAGAAAGCATCCCACTTACTTGTTATACCCCCCCATCCCATTCCATTATAGCCATCTCTCTCTGTCTCCACGGTGATTTGTCACCACAGATCCATCCTCCATGGCAACAGCTGTTGGCGAGGCAGCCTAGGGTGACGCTTATGATGAGGTGTGACAGCAGAGTGTATTTTTAGCTCACCAGCCAGGTAGCCACAAACTGAGTTCAGACACTTCAGAGGAAACTCAAAGCCTCCTTTGTGAAAACCTCATTAGTATGGAATGAGGCTGCTGATATGGGATCTCCACAAAGCCTAGGATAGCGTTAGTTACATTAAATGCAGCGCTGTAGTATTTCGGGACGGGCTCGTCTTGGACTTGGGATTTGGACTCTGACTTGTCTCGGACTTGGCTGTTGGACTCGCCAAATATTCTATTCTATGGGCTCGGTCTCGACCCCATCCAGCTCTATATGCTTAAGTTCTAAAGTTACTTCCTCCTTCAAAGCAAACCCATTGTTTACGCACGCTTGTTCAGAAAACAAGTATTGGTTTAATTCCAAATCAAAATCTAGAACCGGCATTGACATTGTTCGCCAGGTACACACCTGGCAGCGTCATATACCTCAGTCATCAGTCTCTTTTCTGTCTCGGCCGTGACTGTCTCATATTTGGACTCAGTCTTGACTCGGTCTCAACTAGTCCTGGTCTTGTACTTGTCTTGGACTCGACAAAGGTGGACGTAAGCTCAGAGCTACAACTTAGTAACTGTAATTTGTTAAAATAATTTATATTGGTGAAACCGTTTCAGCCTAGTTGTAAGGAACCTAAAAGGAAACGTGTGTGTCATGTGTTCAGTCAGTCTTCATCAGTGGTTCTCAAACATGTTTTCAATAATGTAAGCCCTTTGAAATATGTTTTCATCTGAGTACCCCTGAGTCCTGACCAGCACAAAACATTTTCGGTAGAAATAAAGTGGCATAATGCAATACTTAAATCACTAAATTAATATTTATTATGTTTTATTATAATTAGGTTATAATTGTACTGTATGTATGTATGTGTGTGTGAGTCGGTGTGTGTATGGCATTGAACCCCTACTTGCTTATTTATTGATTGATATGCTCTGGGGAAGTAAATTAACCGGTTAAGGTCCACAGTTTCAAGCTTAATAAAAAAACATTTATAAGACAGTTGATCACACTTTCTGATGTCTCTGTCCCTCTTCTGTCCTCCCCTTCCCTTCCTGTCTCAGCGGTGGTTGTTCCTGACGAGGCGTCAGAGAAGGCGGGGCTTGGAGACGAGCTGGGCAGCGAAGAGGATCTGCTGTATGAAGAGTTTCACAGTTCTGGGCATCGCTTTGGACACCCGGGAGGAGGCGGAGGAGAGCAGCTAGCCATCAATGAGGTAGGCAATTTGAAGATGTATTCTCCACCACCAACGGATGGATTTTTATCAGGATTATGGTTAGAAGTGCCATGATTGGCTCAGAAAAAGTGGGGTCACGTATTATGTTTTCAAACTATTCTGACTGAGCGTACCGTGCCCGGGCACAGTAAGGAGCAGACGAGAACCGGACTTTGGGGTCAAACGTGCTCCGCCATAGTTTAACTGGGCAAAGTGTGAGTATAGTTCACATTAGTCACTTATGTCGACCATACACCAAACAACTTTTCAAGCGATTCCACTGTCTAAGACAGAATCAGAATGAAATCCTGAGAGTCTCGCTAGAGTGGTAAACATGTTTGATCGCATATAAACCAGCCTGTTTTTGAACCACCACGGTCTTCTTTTAATAGCCACTGTTTCCCAGCGACTCCTAGCTGAACTGAACAGACAGGAAATGGCAGTGTTTAAATAGAAACAAGTGAAACCAGAAGAAAGGACTAGAAATTGCTCCCATTGCCTTTTGGCTAGGAGGGGTGGTTAAACAAGCTCTGAGGTTGCTGGGTTATTTGGTTGTCATGGATACCTCTTCTGGATTCTGCTGATGCACCAGCACATCCAAATGTGATTTATCGAGTTGAAACACTCTTTTACAGCACCTTTGTGAAGCTGCGTAACTCTAAGTCCCACAGTGTAACACTTAATCTCTGCATATATTTACACTGTGGGAAGAAGGGCATTATCTGATTACTAGTTTCAGGTTGAGCTTGACTTACAGTACATCGTTATTACTTATTTATAATATTCTATACATCAACAATGGAAGAGAGAAAAAATATTGTGCAAAACCAAAGACAAAAACTGAAAGAGACACTGTAAAAACACTCAATACAAGTAAAAACTTTAATTGGCTAATCATTTCAACTGGACCTACTGGCTTATATATTGTTGTTTAGTTTAATTTTTAATAAAACATCAGATTTAATAAACTACATGTGTTTTGTGTGAAGAAATTGTAATGTGTAAAGTAACCAAAGCTGTCAGATAACTGTATGTCTATAGAAGTAGAAAGTGGCATGAAAAGAAAAGACTCAAGTGAAGTACCTCAACATTTATACTTCAGTGCAGTACTTGAGTAAATGTATTTAGTTACATACCACTACCGGTTAGAACTGATGTTGTTTTTTGGAAAGGAGGCATTTATCAAAGGCTGTTTTTCTTGCAGAAATTGTATTGCCTGTGACTTGGACTTGGCCAAACTTGGAACCCATAAGCTGTTGGTTTCAGCTTTTGTGGGGGGGAATAGGGAGGGGGGGGGGGGTTCTTGTGTAGCCAACATATATTCGAGCCATGATTTCCTCTCTGTGTGCGTTGGGTCTGATTAGTAGTGACGTTCTAATGAAGCTTCACGAACCATTAGGTGTATTGGTCAACCCAAGAGCGTGTTTTTCTTTTTAAGAAAAATACTCAAGGAATGGCAATCCAGTGTGCTTTCAAGCCTTTGTTTAACAGAGAGCGCCATCTAATGGGCTCAGAAAATAAAGGAATTGGCTTGTGACCATGCATCCAAACAAGTTCTCCCTTTGTCTTGCCGCATTGGCCAAATGTAGGTCTGGTTAAAAGACTCTACATTAAACATATGATTGATCTATTGTTGGCATGGGGCCTTGTTTTTGGTGGGGCAGGTCTCGACTACTTGGTGCACATGTTGGCACAGTAATAAATTGGTTGCCAAAAAAACTCAAATGTCACGGTGAGATTTCTACAGGGGAAGAAAATATGTTTTGCATTACCTCACATAACTTTTCTTCTTTCATTCCTTCTGAGCCATGTGTCTTTTTCCACTCATCACATTTACATGAACAATATGTCATGGTCTGGTGTCTGATTATGGGCTGTAAGGGACGTGTGAAGTAGCGACCAGATGTGACCTGATTTACAGCTGTTTTCTTCTAATGAACCACAAATGAGCCATAAGAAATTGAAACTTAAATAAAGGCTAAATAAATGTATTGTCTTCTGAGCTCTCTGTGTTTAGTCTCACTAAAGGCCATGCCTAATATGAGATTACATTGTTTTAATAACAGCCTGCTGTCTAATTAAGCTATATGATTGGTACAAGTGGTGTCTACAATTTGGTAGCATGGCATCTACTGTAACACATTTGGGATCTAATAGCATAGTATTTGATTTCAAATTAGCCTATAAGGATATTTTGTTTTGTATTTATAGTGTCTTATAGTGTACATTTGGGTCTATTGCAGCATATTATACGGTTTCTAATTTAGGTGGTGTCTAAATTGGTTATATCTGTACATGTTTTTATTGTCTGATAAAGATCATAGGCTATTAGTAAGTTGTCTAATTTGATACAACCATAGAAATGAAATGGACACAAGGTACGACTTAGTAAAACATGAGCGGAGGCTCTATAAAGCTCCGAGAGGAGGTGCGGATTCTCTGATAATTGGATCAGTGTGAGTTTTACGCCGCATGTGACACATGCACTTTATTTTTTCATTCGTTTAATAATTGATTATAGAACAAATATGAATGTGCCCAGAGCAGTATATCAGCTACTAGCTGTTGCACACTGAAAAAGGAATGCAAGAAGAAAAATATTGCGAGGTAGCGCAAAACATATTTTGCGAGGAAATGCAATAGAACGCAATATTTTGTGAGCGAGCGAACGCAAAACGTATTGCGAGGTAACGCAAAAGTAGTCCTCGGACCCTTGTTGTGATGTAATACTGATGATGCTGGCATTAATAATATTTCAGACTGCAGATTAGACAGCCCACACTTGAAAAATATTTCTTTTTAACTGTCTGTGGTGTACTAATCTGTCACTGAATTCAGGTATAAAATCAATTATGCAGATGGGCCTGCACGATTTGGGGGAAAATATGAATCAGGATAGTTTTAGCTTAGAATGGATCTGCCACAATTTTTTTTCTCACAAAGTGTAATGTTTATTGCACACATGAACCATGACAAAACAAAACAAATTGGCAGTACCAAACGTAGATTTTTTTTGGAACCTATAGCACATTGCGCATCATTGCAAGCCTGTAAACATAGAGGCTTCAAGGAAGAGAAGGGAGAGCTGTGCAGCGATTGGGAGCGCTTTAAAACCTATTTTATACAGTCTGTGTTTAAAACGTACTGAAGAAAGTAGCGTTTGCTATGCAGCCGGTTCGTAAAATTAAATGAAAATCAAAATCATATAAAAAATGTATCGTGAATCGAGATCACGATTTTATAACGATTAATCGTGCAGGCCTAATGCAGAGTTGTCGTCCTCTGCTCCTTCTCCCTCTTGCAGCTACATTTGGTCTACACTCTGTTGGGTTGGTTGATATCACTATCAACACTCAATCAAAGTGGATATCCTAGCAACCAGCTGCACATCTCCCTGAGAATCACACAGACCAGTGCTTTGCTGCCATCCTGTGGGTCACTATTGTCTGTTATCTCGAACATAAGAAGTCGAAATATGTATATCTTTGCTTGCTTGCGTGCGTGTGTCTTTTCCGGCTGGACAAAGCTGACAATTTGAATACGCTACCTTGCTTCCTCTGTTAGACTGTGATGAGGATATTTATTTGTACAATTTTTTTGGCATTCTTGTTGTCTTGGCTTCCTTTAGAAATGCATGAGAGAATCATGTGGTAGATTTTATTTTATGTTAATCCACCTGCGTATTGAGGTCAAGTCCGTGGAGAGGTGAAAACACCGGCTCACTGACTTTCCTAGGTCAGTTGCTGCAAGCTAATTAGCGAAAACACAGGTAGGAGAATCATGAGGAATGCTACTGCTAATCCTCTATAATAGCTTTGTGTCATAGTCGGGCAACAGAAAACTCAGGTTGGACAGATAGTCTAGCTAGGTGTCTGGCTTGACCCCGCAGAGATCTGAGGAGCAGTTAACTATAGTCCTCAGAAATCCAACGGAGGTTAGAACGCCAACACAAAGGAAGAGGAAGGTAACGGACATCCGGTTGAAAAACGAGGGACATCTGGCGGAACTTTCGGCGACACTGGAACGATCCCAAAAAATGAAACGTCGTCTATAGACTACCCCCCAGAACCTGGGACCCCTGGGCCTAAACAACTCTTTCTGTAACTGGATCCTTTGGAAACATTACATGTCATTTAGCTGACGCTTTTATTCCAAAGTGACTTACAATTGCTATATATCTCCATGGACTTGCACCTCACTACCTAACTGATCTGCTCCACCCATACACTCAGTCACGGTCCCTGCTGTCCTCTGACAAGGACTTGCTTGCTGTCCCTAAAACCAGGCTCCGGACATTTGGTGACAGAGCCTTCTGTGTCAGTGCACCATCACTCCGGAACAAGCTTCCCCTTGCTATTTGCTCTGCCTCCTCTATTATTACCTTTAAAACCCAGCTAAAAACATACCTCTTCACTGAGGCTTATGGAGTTTAATCTCTCCTGGCCACACACCCTCACCTCTTAACCCCCCTCCCCCTTTGTTTGTTAAGCGTCCTTGGGTTTGTGAAAGGCGCTATAAAAGTCAAAGTTATTATTATATGTCAAAAGCCTGCACGCCTCTGGAGCAACTATGGGTTCAGTGTCTTGCTCAGGGACACATTAGTTGATGTATCGCAGTGGGAATTGAACCCAGGTATCCCATAACAAAGGCATGTGTCATATCCTCTGTGCCATCACCATCACACTCAGCACAGGCACCCCCCAGAGACATGTGCTCAGCCCACTGTTCACACTAATGACTCCCGCCAAATATGACTCCAATCATATTATCAAGTTTGACTCTCCAATGACACAGTAATGGACCTCATTAGCAGCTATGATGGGACGGCATTCAGAAGCGAGGTGGGGCAGCTCTCTGGTGTCAAGACAAAACGTTGATAAGATGAAAGAGATGACAACTGCCTTAAGGTACAGACACACTCTCCCCAGGGCAAGGCAGGAGCCCCAAGTATAGGGTGTGCACATTGCTGATGACCTCAAACGTCATGCAACTGCCTCCAACATCTGACTGTCTGGTATGGGACCAATTCAGACTGCGAGTCCTTACCGAGGATAGTCAAAAGAGTATTTGTAGTATTGGGACCCCTCTCCTCTCAAGGGACCAAGGTACGGAGTGTGGACTGATAGATGGAGAGGTGCCACTTTACCTTCTGGGCACAGACAAAGGTGCACTTGCAATCAAAACCCTTAACTTCTTTAACCACATACAAAACCTGTGTGAGAGCCATATCACTCAAAAATAAAAATAAAAAAATGGAACCAATGGTGTTAACTGCAAATATGACTTGGACTTTCATTGATCGAAAAAGGTAAACAGTGCGTCAATTACTCTACCTGTGGAAGGGCACCTCAAGGGCTCAAAGCTGGGGCTTAGCGTCCACCCTCTCCATTAATGCGTGTCTATAGGTCCTGTATTTCAGGCCTCTGTGTATAAAAAATCTAATAAAAAGTCTAAAAAATGATTTTTCCAGTGAGGGATCAATAAAGTGCCCCCAGTTCAGCCTGAATTTCCCGGTATGTAGTCTGAATGTTTGGTTCACTCGAAATGAATGTTGCTTTTGGTTTTGCAGGGAACAGGAGCAACTCAGATGGATGACAATAAAGCATCTCTCTCTTGTATCTTATCTATAATGTAGCCTTTGTAATATTTTAGTTTCTTTTGTGACTATCAAATTTCACATATCTGCTAATATATCAGTATAAATGTACGGTATGTGAATAAATGGAGTGCAAATAACATTCAACCTTAAAACCCTCCACATGTGTGTGTGTGCGCGCACACACACACACACTACATATTTCCCTGGAGATCTGTCCATTATTCTGCATGGCTTCAACCGCACCTCCCTCTGTCCCTCTCATCCCAAAACCCCACCCCCCACTCAGAGGTTGCTATGGCCCTGCCTCAACTACTCTGGTATCCAGGATACGGTGACACACTCTGCATCCTGATAGGCTGCCAGTTATGCAGGGGTGGGCACACAAAAAGAAAGGAAGGGAAGGAAGGGGTGGGGGGGAGAAGAGGGCGATCCTGGTAGTTAGATGGATGGCTGAGGCAGCACCACTCCAGGGAGAGCACCATTTTAGCAGGAGCTCTTAACGGAGAGATAGCGTGGGCAGAGACGGAGGGATAGAAGAGGAAAATCAAAGCAAAGGAAAAATAAATGGCCGGTTGGTTCGAGAGGTATATGCGACGGAGCATATGTAGGCGAGAGTGAGAGAAGAACGGGCCGGAGAACAAGGAGATAAAAAGGAGAGAAAGAAAAGAAGGCATGAGCACAAACCGGAGAGATGCAGAATATCGTCATCCGTCTTTTATCCTGACATCCTGACCGAGAAAGAAAGATAGCAGAGGAACCAAAAGGACAAGAAAGACTGAACTGGTGGACCCTAGAAAGCAGAAAGAGAGGCGGGGTGCCTGAGGAGAGAAAGGGAGTAAAGAAGGAAGGGCAGGGGGTGGGGGTTTGGGAGGGCGGGGGTGCGCCGCATGTAACACACAATTAGCTCCACAGCTCTCCGACTCACTCACACTGACACAGCCAGGCACCCAGCCTCCACTGGCAGGCCGGGGCAACGCTGGCCATCGGCAAAGTGGCAGGAGAAGCAGAGAAGACGAGCGCCAGAGCCGAGCGGAGGAGGAGCGCAGCGCCCAGGGACGGCGACGGAGACAGTCAGGGAGGAGGACGGGGGCGACGCGGTGTGGTGCGGAGGCTTGGTGCCAAGGGAGAGACGGCGGGGGAGGGGCAGCGGGGCTGAGGAGGAGGAAGAGGACGAGGCCCGGGGACTGATGGCTCGTGGCAGCGGCTCCGGGAGGTGGAGCAGGCAGAGGCTGGGCTTCTTCACCACCGTGCTGCGCTGCAACCTCCCGCCGGAGACCCAGAAGGTGGTGGTGTTCGTCATCATGATGCTGCTCATTGTCATCAACGTGGTGCTCATGTTCCTTCTGGCCTTCCAGTAGAACACTTGCACGCACACACACATACACACACACACACACATCTGGATGGAGGAAAAGAGCGGATAAACTAAGACACAGAGGGACCAAAGAGCAGAGGAGGACTGAGCGGGGCTGCTGGGATTGATGGTTGTCATACGTGGCAGAAGCAGAACACAGGTACAACAAGGAGGAGAGGGACGCTCATTTTCTGTGAGAATAAATGTATTGTGTACCTTTTTGTGTCAACCGAAACTTGTAACCAAGAGGAATGTGCAGGGGATAGAACTTACTCTTAGAATTTACAACTTGCAATTTTCATGGTCATTCATCTGTATAATTTTCTCAAATATTCAATTAGACAAAAAATGTTGATCAATGTTTCCCAAAAAGCCCAAGATGATGTCCTCAAATGTCTTGTTTTGTCCACAACTTAAAGATACTTTACTGTCACAGAGGAGAGAATAAACTGGAACATATTCACATTTAAAAGGAGCTGGAATAAGATAATTTTAACTTCAAATTTCAACCGATTCATTGAATATCAATAAATAGTTGGTAGTTTAACAGTTGACCACTAATCGATTAATCAAATCATCTTTGCAGCTCTAGAGCAGAGAACCCTGTAAAGGGAGGGTTTATCAGAATTTGGAAAACGGTATGATTTGTCCAGGTTTTGAGACATCTGTCTCTGTGACTTAAGTCTCCACCCCAACACAATGACGGTGATGGAATTCAGGTTATGATTGTGGTGCTTGAATGATAAGTTTCATGTTATTCATTCCACGTGTTCTACTAATTGTCAGCAAATGTCTTTAGAAAAAACAAACCAACAATTAGGTATTCCATATCTCAAGACTTCCCTAACCCGTCTGTGGCTCTCACCTCTAAACACTCTAAGAAAATAATGTTCTGGTTTGGATGGTCCGGCCCTTTGGAAGCAACAGTAGAGTAAGAGAGGGTTTTCAGGTGATGTAACACTCTGTGGCAGCTCTGTTCCAGCTCCTCAGCTCTTGGATAACAGGCTGTTTGTGTTCGGAACATACAACTTGGCTACCTTTACATGAACACCAACATTCCACTTTCATTCCGAATATATGACAATATTCTGAATTTGATCCAGGTCATGTAAACAGCATATTCTGAATGAGGCGTTTTTCCGAATATAGCCTTTTCTGATTAAGACATGTGTGATATGTGCCGGTATTATTCTGGTTTTAGCGGCATTCTTTGGAAATGTATACCACGCATTGGGAATATGCATCTCTATCGGTTTTTTACCGCAGTTTACCGTCTTTTGCCTGTTTACGGCTTATGGTCAGCTCTGTGTGTTGCTATGGTCACTGTACACGAACCAGCCAGCCGACCGTTTGCAGGGCTGTGGACACGGTAGAGATGCATGCCCAAAAAATAAGAAGTATAATTTAAACATTATAAAGAACTTGGATATCAAGGTTTTTGGATATGCGCACATATCGCAATGCCAAGAAGCTGGTTGAAGGAATGAAGGAGGGACGCTGTTTTTGCACATTCATACACAAACAAGTCTGCCACTGCTGGCAAACTCAAGAAAAAATCTTATTTTGCACGGCTGCATGTAAACTGGAATATGAATGAATATTCACTTTCATTACCTACTTTCATTACTTTCACGAATGTTGTCAAATATCAGTCTGTTGGGGAGTATAACTTTGTTGTTGTACTGATGGATTTAGTGGTGTGGAAATGGACAATCTACTGAATTTACCATGTGAGCCATCATAGTACCGCACAAACATTTTGACCAACTTGCATTTATTTGTTTGTGTAGCTATTATGTTGATATGTTACAGTATTCAAAATGCGGGTGAAGCTTTTGTCACGGTGACTTGGACATATGAGTTGACTTGTTATATTTGCTTGCTACTACATACACACTAGCCACTGAAAATTCTTGATTTTGATTGACTGCCAGTCTCCTTTATTTTCTTGTAACATAGGCCTACACTAAAAAGCACGCATCTCTGTCACATGTATTGTTGTTCCAAATTAATTTACCAAGACTACACTCTACTGTGGGAACCGTAGCAACAGTTCTGACAGTTAAGCTAACTCAGAGGTCTTATGTGTTTAGGGGGCCACTGGGCAGGTGTTTCCACATAATCAGGTCTGCTTATCACTGGGTGGAAAAAAAACATAAATTTCAACTATATACACTGTGAAACTGAGTGACTCGTCTTTCCCGCTCTTCTCTCTCTCACCTAACGCTCCACATGTTCATTATACAGTAGTGATGTTGCTGGAGATGCATTTCTGAAGAAACAGCAGAGGTCTGCATTAAAATCCACAGCTTTCATTTGCCCACCTCTCCAAAGCCCAGTTCTCACCAAAGATTCACGTTTTAGAACGTTGCAGAGAAAAGTTTCAGCGGTCTGAGCCGGCCCGTCTCAGCTCGACTCAAACCAGCTTATGGTGTCGCTGTGACAAGCAGTTGCAAGTTTCAACTCGTCTCGTTGTGAGTCTTTGGTCTGAACTGGACTTAAATTCTCAGTGCTCCAGGTCGAGCTTTCATTTAGGTTAAGAAAGAGCTGGTGCTGTCATTCCCAGGCAGCACCTATTGTGAGTTGTGCAGCTTGTTGAATGTAAAAAAAAAAAATAAAGAGGCCATTTACATTACACAATTCCAAATAAGTTGTGGCAAAATTGTTGCCCAAGCTGGTGGGGGGGAAGTGAGTATTGATTTAAGATTCAGATGGCCTAAAAATTATGACAATGTAACTTTGTTTTCTTTGGTAAATGGAGGGGACACACCTGTGCTACATGTTGTAGCACTCTTCAGCTTTTCCCAACCTCATTTTTTACCCCTGAAAGTATCCATTCAGTACCAGACAGTCTGTGATCTGTATTTAGAGGTTATATCAGAATAGGTTGCACATGTGCAGTACCTAGGTAAGGACTACTAGCCAGTCAGGAGCAGAGTATGAGAACATGCCCTGACAGTACCTAGGTAAGGACTACTAGCCAGTCAGGAGCAGAGTATGAGAACATGCCCTGACAGTACCTGGGTAAGGACTACTAGCCAGTCAGAAGCAGAGCATGAGAACGTGCTACGCTAGCAGCTAGGCGACTATTATAACGTGTGTTACAAAGTGATGAGCGTTTGTCGCAGAAGTAAAGGCTGGACTACAATAGGGCTGTTTGTAGCAGTTTGTGAACAGTGTTTTCTCCCCCCCAAAGTCCCTGTGGGGGGGGTTGGGCTTTTTCACTTTGTTAACCTATAACATGCACAAAAAAGATATATAACACAATAAAGGAAAGGGAAAAGCCAAAAAGCATAATATGAACACTTTAATAAAATGTGTGGCTTGACAAAGTGAAATTACCCTAGCCCAAGTCTAAAGCTAAATACAAGAATGTTTTTATTGGTGTGGCATAAAGTACTGCATAAATAAAGTGTATGGGTAATAAAAATAGATGGTTTTATGTATGTAGCACAGGTGTGTATGTGTGTGTGTGTCCCTTAGTCATGCAGAGCATGTTTACAACCGGTTGTAATCTGCTGTTTGCTATGATAAAATGTATTAGGAGGATTATGTGGTGTCAAGTAGTCAAAGAAGATTCTGGAGAGAAGGGCAGCAGAAAGGCAATATGGTGTGGGAGTGTTGCCTAGCAACAGTCGTATCGTCAGCTTCCCTCATTGCCGTGATGGATCAGTGGAGCTAAGAGCCAGATCGCAGACAGAAAAAAATGAAGTGACTATGTCTTTAGCAGCACTAGTGAGGTAGTGTGAAAGACGTCCAGAAAGAGACAAGCGTGTGGAGAGGAAGGATGGTGGGCTGATGTGGTCCAGCAGGATTTGTGTTGTCTCTGCAGGAAGGAGAACAGCATAACTGATGGCCTCTGTAGAGTATGGGACCATGTTGACGCATTGAACCTAGTGTTGTGATATATGACCACTGCAGTGTTTTCATCAATAACTCTCAGATGCATCTGGCCTCGCTCTGTTTTGGTCTCCTCATCCTCTGTTTTTCACACTTCCTCTTCCCTCCTCTGTATCTTTTTCTTTGTCTGCTCTCACTTGAGCTTCTCAATGATTTCACATTCTACACGCTGCCCTGGTCCTTAGCCTAAATCAAAGCTTAAGGATGAAGTTGGAAGGTGCAGAGTGATCCATGTGTATGGGCCCGCCTTTGACTTCATGGCATCAAAAGAAGCCTCACTGAACACAACTTTACTGTGTCCCAAACATATATTTTTTTATATTATTTATATTATTTATATATATTATTCACATTATTTAAGGGTTAATTCCAGACAAAATGTCCATTATTGGGAATTAATGGATGACAGAGAGACCAGAACCCATGTGCAGCCTCTATAGAAGTTCATTAATTACCTAATCTAACTTCCTACCTATAATGGACACCTCGAAGGGCATTAACCCGCTTATGCTGCCATCACTTGCTAAATAACCTTTTTAAGACCGTTAACTTTGAATTTTAATACGTTTTACAATAAAAAACTAACCTTATCTATAACCCAGTTTCCCTGGTAACACCTGAAGGTTGGACAAATAACTGGAACAATCATTCCCATATGGTTGTTATGCATTGCACCACCAAATAGGACAGGCCTTAGATAGGACGTGCCACGCTTTGCAAGGGGAGATATTTTTAGGAATCTTGATCCTTATGTGCTCATAAGGGGCAAGGTTACCTCCCCTTTCTCTGCTTTGCCCGTCCAGAGAATTTGGCCCACCTATGAGAGAGAGAGACATCCTGGCTTTCAAACGAGCAAATTGGCAGTTGGTCAAGGCCACACCCCCAGCTCCAGACTCAGAAATGGCACGTACTAAGGAACGCTCATTGTGGGACTGGCTCTAGTGGCTGGAATTCTGCACCAAGGCTGAATTTTAGGAAAGAGACTTCAGATATGGTATTAGGGGACCACTAAGGTCTATATAAAAGAGACTTCAGATACAGTATTAGGGGACCACTAAGGTCTATATAAAAGAGACTTCAGATACGGTATTTGGGGACCTCTAAGGTCTATATAAAAGAGACTTCAGATATTGTATTAGGGGACCTCTAAGGTCTATATAAAAGAGACTTCAGATACAGTATTAGGGGACCACTAAGGTCTATATAAAAGAGACTTCAGATATTGTATTAGGGGACCACTAAGGTCTATATAAAAGATACTTCAGATATGGTATTAGGGGACCTCTAAGGTCTATATAAAAGAGACTTCAGATATGGTATTAGGGGACCTCTAAGGTCTATATAAAAGATACTTCAGATATGGTATTAGGGGACCTCTAAGGTCTATATAAAAGAGACTTCAGATACGGTATTAGGGGACCACTAAGGTCTATATAAAAGAGACTTCAGATACAGTATTAGGGACCACTAAGGTCTATATAAAAGATACTTCAGATATGGTATTAGGGAACCTCTAAGGTCTATATAAAAGAGACTTCAGATATTGTATTAGGGGACCACTAAGGTCTATATAAAAGATACTTCAGATATGGTATTAGGGGACCTCTAAGGTCTATATAAAAGAGACTTCAGATATTGTATTAGGGGACCACTAAGGGGTATATAAAAGAGACTTCAGATACAGTATTAGGGGACCACTAAGGTCTATATAAAAGAGACTTCAGATACAGTATTAGGGGACCACTAAGGTCTATATAAAAGAGACTTCAGATATTGTATTAGGGGACCACTAAGGTCTATATAAAAGAGACTTCAGATACAGTATTAGGGGACCACTAAGGTCTATATAAAAGAGACTTCAGATACGGTATTAGGGGACTACTAAGGTCTATATAAAAGATACTTCAGATATGGTATTAGGGGACCTCTAAGGTCTATATAAAAGAGACTTCAGATACAGTATTAGGGGACCACTAAGGTCTATATAAAAGAGACTTCAGATACGGTATTAGGGGACCACTAAGGTCTATATAAAAGAGACTTCAGATATTGTATTAGGGGACCACTAAGGTCTATATAAAAGATACTTCAGATACAGTATTAGGGGACCACTAAGGTCTATATAAAAGAGACTTCAGATATTGTATTAGGGGACCACTAAGGTCTATATAAAAGATACTTCAGATACAGTATTAGGGGACCACTAAGGTCTATATAAAAAGACTTCAGATATTGTATTAGGGGACCACTAAGGTCTATATAAAAGATACTTCAGATACAGTATTAGGGGACCACTAAGGTCTATATAAAAGATACTTCAGATATGGTATTAGGGGACCTCTAAGGTCTATATAAAAGAGACTTCAGATATTGTATTAGGGGACCACTACGGTCTATATAAAAAAGACTTCAGATATTGTATTAGGGGACCACTAAGGTCTATATAAAAGAGACTTCAGATACGGTATTAGGGGACCACTAAGGTCTATATAAAAGATACTTCAGATATGGTATTAGGGGACCTCTAAGGTCTATATAAAAGAGACTTCAGATATTGTATTAGGGGACCACTACGGTCTATATAAAAGATACTTCAGATACAGTATTAGGGGACCACTAAGGTCTATATAAAAAAGACTTCAGATATTGTATTAGGGGACCACTAAGGTCTATATAAAAGATACTTCAGATATGGTATTAGGGGACCTCTAAGGTCTATATAAAAGAGACTTCAGATATTGTATTAGGGGACCACTAAGGTCTATATAAAAGATACTTCAGATACAGTATTAGGGGACCACTAAGGTCTATATAAAAGATACTTCAGATACAGTATTAGGGGACCACTAAGGTCTATATAAAAGATACTTCAGATATGGTATTAGGGGACCTCTAAGGTCTATATAAAAGAGACTTCAGATACGGTATTAGGGGACCACTAAGGTCTATATAAAAGATACTTCAGATATGGTATTAAGGGACCTCTAAGGTCTATATAAAAGAGACTTCAGATATTGTATTAGGGGACCACTACGGTCTATATAAAAGATACTTCAGATACACTATTAGGGGACCACTAAGGTCTATATAAAAGAGACTTCAGATATTGTATTAGGGGACCACTAAGGTCTATATAAAAGATACTTCAGATATGGTATTAGGGGACCTCTAAGGTCTATATAAAAGAGACTTCAGATACGGTATTAGGGGACCACTAAGGTCTATATAAAAGATACTTCAGATATGGTATTAGGGGACCTCTAAGGTCTATATAAAAGAGACTTCAGATATTGTATTAGGGGACCACTACGGTCTATATAAAAGATACTTCAGATACACTATTAGGGGACCACTAAGGTCTATATAAAAGAGACTTCAGATATTGTATTAGGGGACCACTAAGGTCTATATAAAAGATACTTCAGATATGGTATTAGGGGACCACTAAGGTCTATATAAAAGCATTCAAAGAGCACCGTGACCTTTAAAGAGTGAAGTGCACTGAAATTGTGTAATGTCGCATGAGTAAACCCAATCCTTCATTTTAGTGGCTGTTTGTTGACCCACTGTATGACTAAAAGTGCCCATGTTGATTGATTGATTGATTGATAGATAGATAGATAGATAGATAGATAGATAGATAGATAGATAGATAGATAGATAGATAGATAGATAGATAGATAGATATTTATTGATCCCAAGAAAAATGGGAAATTACGGTGTTAGAGCAGCACACGTAAATCAGTTGCACAACACAGAATATAAATATAAATAAGATGCTAGGAAAAATATACATACATACAATATATATTAATTAATAATAATAGGAATAAAATAAAAGAACAAATATTTGAATATATACAGGATGGGAAAACCAAAATATGCAAATACTTAAATAATATGCTAAAATGTATGCTAAATGTAAATTAACCAATTGTGCAGTAGTGTGGTGTCTAAAAAGTCTAAAAAAACATGACATTCCAGCTCATGTCTGACCTGTGACCCTTTCTGTGGTTCTTCCTCTGCAGCTGATCAGTGATGGCAGCGTGGTGTACGCTGAGGCCCTCTGGGACCATGTCACCATGGACGACCAGGAGCTGGGCTTCAAGGCTGGTGATGTCATCGAGGTAGTGGACGCCACCAACAAGGAGTGGTGGTGGGGCCGCATCATGGACAGCGAGGGCTGGTTCCCCGCCAGCTTTGTACGGGTGAGACAAACCAGTCTGTCCAGGCTGCTGGAAGAGACCGGCCATACGGCATTTGATTAATGCATGCAGCTGCTGCAATACTGACAGACTGAGTAATATGAAGCCTTAACTCCTTATCAATATTTCTGCAAAATTGTAGATTCTCAATAAGACACTTGACACAAAACTTGAGAAATGTAATGACATATTATAAGGTTATCATAATGTTTGTGTATTGTTCCTCCTGTAAACCAGAAGCTATACAGCACATTGTTCTGAACAAGTTGAGATCAAAAGTTATGCACCACAATTTGTATATTTTACGAAATGATGGCGACCACCGGCTGGTCACGTGACATATAAATTTAGTGGTTGTAACACTTCATTTTAGTCTAAGGTCTGGGGACATTTTTAAATATCTTTTTAAATTCACATTTTTAGGATGTTTGCATACAACTGGATACCCATGTTTTTCATATCAAAATGTTCAGAACAAACTCTGCTTTCTAGAGTTGATGTTCACATTTTGAAATTTCTCAAATCTCTTCTGAAAACAAACCTAAACTCCATTGTTTTGGTGCTTGAAATGCATTTACAAAAGTCTTGAGTTCACAAAAGTAGCATAATATCTGAATAAAATAATAAAAAAATGTCCAATGTGAAATTTTGTAATATCGCTTCTTGGAGTAGGACTGCTGTCAAACATCACTTGGACTCGACGGTGTGTCTTTTGTCCTCTCGAGGGTTAATAGTTACTTATGTCCTCCTTAGTTGCGTGTGAACCAGGATGAGCCCATGGAGGAGTATCTGGCCCACCTGGAAGGGGCTCAGGCTGGTGAGGAGAGTCGGGCAGGTCTGGGCTTGTTGCTGGGACCAGGTTTGCCCTGCAAAGAACAGATGAGGACCAATGTCATCAATGAGATCATGAGCACAGAGAGAGACTACATCAAGCACCTAAAAGACATCTGTGAGGTCTGGATTAGATCATGTGAAACATGTAACAACAACAAAAAACATGTCTTTTACTGTCTTGGTGAACCATGAGCCAGATATAATGAATGTGCTTGCATGGCTGTGGGGAGGTTGGCTCACTCATGCATCTCAAAGATTGGCAGTAAAAAAGACAATCTTTGTTAATATATATATACACACACACACACACACTTGGAAATTTCCCTATCACTCCATTATAAACAGAATACATGAGGCATCCTCCTCTATGGCGTGTGTACATAAAAAGTAGTTCCAGTGTAAAACCGCTCACAGCCAGGTCAAATGTCAAATGTGCTTTTTGGGGCGCTTCAAGCACCATAAGCCAAGTGCCACATAGTTGCGTTACATTGGAGAGAAAGCAGACATCTCTACAGCCAATATCTCCCAGCAATGGGCAACTCATACCAAACCTATCTGGACAGATAAATAGCACTACAAGAAAGATACAAATATTTCTGTATAATATACGTTGTGTTTTGTGGTAATTTGTGGTACTATTTTTATAAAAACAAAAGTAAATCCAAAAAGTCAGTGCAGCATGTTCGGTTTTCCTCAGGGCTACATCAAACAGTGCCGCAAGCGGACAGACATGTTCGCGGAAGAGCAGCTTCGCACCATCTTTGGAAATATTGAAGATATCTACCGATTCCAGAGGAAGTTCCTGAAAGACCTGGAGAAGAAATTCAACAAGGAGCAGCCGCACCTGAGCGAGATCGGCTGCTGCTTCCTCGAACACGTAAGCCGAATCAAGAAAGCCAATCGAAAACCATTCAATCCAGAGAACTTGTAGTAAGCCTACACATTTCCACACTAGTATTTCAAAAATGATGCCACCAGAGAGATGTTACTGTATGGAAGAGATGGCACACAAAAGAGTAATTCTGCTTAAAATCATCTAAGGTTGTCTCTTTCCCTTTGTTTTCCAAAACCCTCAAACTAATATTAGGTAGGTATAGATATAGTTTGTGGGTGCATACCTTTTTACTCTGGGTTAACCATTCTACCAGAGTAGTTTTTTTGCTTCTACTGTAGCTCTATCTCTTGTTTTTTTTTTTGTGTAGCAAACAGATTTCCAGATCTACTCCGAGTATTGCAACAACCACCCCAACGCCTGCGTCCAGCTCTCCAAGCTCATGAAGGTCAACAAGTATGTGTTCTTCTTCGAGGCCTGCCGACTCCTGCAGAAGATGATTGACATTTCCTTGGATGGCTTCCTGCTCACTCCCGTGCAGAAGATCTGCAAGTACCCGCTGCAGCTGGCTGAGCTGCTCAAATACACCAACCCACAGCACAGGTGACTGCAAACTCTTTGTGTGTTCCGCGAGGGAGGGAGGGATGATGAGAAATGTCTTATCTAAAAGAAAAATATAGAATATCACCACACATGTCTTTTAGGCTTTACACCTTGACTGCATGTCACTCTCTGATCTGTAGGGACTACAAAGATGTGGAGGCGGCCTTAAACGCCATGAAGAACGTCGCCAGGCTGATCAATGAGCGGAAACGACGCCTCGAAAACATCGACAAGATTGCCCAGTGGCAGAGCTCAATAGAGGACTGGGAGGTGTGTATGTATGTACTGTATGTGTGTTGCTGCGCGTGCGTGCGTACATGCGTTGCTGTGTTTGTGTGTAACTGTGTGTGTGTGTGTGTGTGTATGTAACTGTATGTATATATCTGTGTATGTATGTATGTGTGTGTGTTGCTGCACGCACACGTGCATGCGTTGCTGTGTGTGTGTTTGTGTGTAACTGTGTGTGTGTGCGTGCATTCCATGCAGGGCGAAGACGTCCTCAGCAGGAGCTCTGATCTCATCTTTTCGGGGGAGTTGAGCAAGCTGTCCCAGCCTCAGGCCAAGAGTCAGCAGAGAATGTTTTTCCTCTTTGATCATCAGATGGTGTACTGCAAAAAGGTGCCTCAGCATTTCACACTGCACTTTACACGTCTTTTATGCTGATGACTGTATGAGCTAAAGGGGAGGGGCTTGCAGTGTCTCCGACTGTGGATGGGGAGATAACTTTAAAGACACATTTTGACTCCTGCCAGGCCAGTGTTTCTTAGCTCAGGGTTGGGGTGCTTACAAGATTTGTAGAATAGGGGAAGATGAAGTAAAGTCATCCTTTTTTCTTTTAAAAGTACTTAATACTCCTCAGTCTGTTGGCCGCTGTCTATTTGTTTTAATTGTGCCCAATTACCCATTTGCAGAACTGTACTGTACTCACTCACTGTACTAACTGATGCTGTCATGAGTGGGCATTGCTTACGTTAAGAGGTAACACGCTAAACTGATGGAGAAACAAATTAAAATAACAAAAACTCTGCTTTGTAGTGCGCTTAACATTTCAGTTGAATTCAGAATATATGAATCGACTGGCCTGCCATCTACAACCTTTGTTGGAATACTGGTTGATTTGATTTTAATAATTTGCTTATACAGTAGAAGCCTTCCACAGAAAGTCTCATTGATTGTTTTCCCTTCAAAGTTAGCTGCTATGTGGTGGATTTATGTTTATATATGAGAAATATACAAACATTGCATATTTAGTCAATAGGCCACTGTTGTCCACATCTACATAAAGTGGACTCCTTAATGAAATTATAATGGGCTTTCATACTGTGCAATAGCTGATATTAATAAATATTAATAAAGTTTACAACATTATTTAGAGTAGTGATGTTCAACAGGGGCTCCGCGACCCCTAGTAGGGGGTCCTCAGAGTCATGGGGGGGCTGCCATATTATTTTTTTTTAAATTAAAATTATTATTCCCGTCCCCCCCCCACAAAATTAAAATAGGCTGAAAAATACACTAATATGAATATTTTTGAAAAAGATAAATTGGCCGACTAACAACCTCAACAGCACTGATGAGACAATAACTATAGCCACCATGGTGATATATGAATATGTAAATATTTTAGTATTGTAGGGTACCAGAAAAGGTTACACTACACGTAATATGCAAATGAATAAAATATATATAGTAGGGGGCTCGGCTCCCTCTCTTTTCTCTCTCTTTCTCCTGATTTAGAGGATATAGTGCGTGAGCTTGGTATGAAATGAAATTCAGTGTTAAAACGAGATTGGAATCGAGACTGTAAGCTGGGACCTTGTGGGCCTCTCAGGGTCTTGGGGCCAAAGGAGAGTTGGCACTTTGGGCTGCTTAGTTTAATTTAGTTTGGTTTAGTTTAATTGCACAAACAAGTGAAATACATATACACAATAGAATAAAAAAAAACACAAGCAACTACAGTGCGCCGTCTACCTGCCGAAAATTGTTTTGTGACCCTGCGGGAAAAATCAGACCCGGGCAGAGGTATTACTTAAAAAAAGAAAAACTATACAAAACAAGCGTTCTTTTCACTGTTGGTCTCATTTCCTGTTAGAAGGTCATTGATTAGGGATGCCCCAATGGGGTCTGGCCGAATACCAAATCCACTGGTTAAGATTCTCCCGAATCCTCTCCATTAATGACGTAAACAACATCCTGTGCTGTGACTGTCCTTCCTTTGCTGTACTTGAAGTTGCTGCATGTTGGCTGCTGTCTGTAGATTCCTTCATGCACAACTCGTATTCATTCGGATGATTCATACAGCAATGTTGTGTATTGTTTAGGGTCCTTGCCACCATGAACACGTAGCTCGAGTATTATCGCCTTCTTTTGACTGAAAGTACTGCCAAACATCACTTTTTCTGCTCAAGAGTTCCATTATCACTTTCTCACAGTCTACTGCATTGAACGGTCCACCTACGTAAACACCGTCCCGTACTCACCGGCGCCGTCATTACATTGACCGTATCGCCTAGTGCAAGCGTAGGGTTCAGTTCCATGGACTCTAAGGTTTGGCAGGAACCAAACACCGTCAAAAAGCCCAATATTCGGCCTAATCCAAAGCCAAATCCTGGATCACTAGTTATCAACAGTTTCAGAAACATTTCAAAGTTACTTATAGTCACTTTAAAACCCCTCTTAACTGGGACCTTAAGGCGTAGAAATCCTGCCATTACTATGACTCCAAACTTCACATTTTGTAGTCCTGCATCACTGCTTTCAAATTAAAACAGGCCCCACAACTCTACGCTTTCTTTATACCAAAGATAGCCTGGGATACCTCCAACATTATTCCCCTGTTTCTTCATACCTGTGGCATGAAACACAATCAATCAGACATATTGGCTCTTGCTGGTTCTGTAGAATACTAGTACTGCTACTTGTACTAGGATTCTTGGCTGAATTTGCTGCCCGTATCCTTGCAGGACCTCCTGCGGCGGGACATGCTGTACTACAAGGGTCGGATGGACATGGACCACATGGAGGTGATAGACGTGGAAGACGGTAAGGAGAAGGACTTCAACATCAGCGTGAAGAACGCCCTGAAGCTGCGCTCGCTGGCCGGGGACCAAGTCCACCTGCTGTGCGCCAAGAAGCCGGAGCAGAAGCAGCGCTGGCTCGGAGCCTTCGCTGACGAGAGGATTCAGGTCCAGCACGACCGTGACACAGGTCAGACATCTGCACGGATCCCCTATCATACTCCTTTTAGACGTCACATTTGTACTCTTGGGATCTTACTAGAATAGAGTTTTTTCTCAGAAAATAACTATAACCTTGCGATTTATGGTCCGCTCTGTGCGTTGCTATGGTTGCTGTACACAAACCAACCAGCCGACAGTTTACAAGGCTGCAGACCCGGTAAGCAGAAACACAGCTACTTTTAAATATTATCGAAGACTTGGATATCAACAGGTTTTTGGAAATGCACAAACATTGCTATGCCGACCTTTTTAAGAAGATTGTTGAAAGACATTTGTATCGTGATTCAAGCTCTACAGATTCAAAATCGATTCATAGAATTTCAAAAATCGATTCATATTTTTTTTGAAGTGTATACTATTACATGGAAAAATTAACTAAATGTGCATAGTGTGAATGTTTTTTTTAAATTGAGCATCGTTTTTGAATCAAAACTTGAGCCTAAAAATCAACATCAAACCGTGACATTTTCTGAATCGTCCACCACCGTTTAAAATCCTATTTTTGCACGGCTAAATGTAACAAGAATATAATTGGAATATTCACTTTCATTAGCCATGTAAATAGCTTAGTCTTTTAATAATTAATACCGTCTTTTTAAAAAAAAAAAAAAAAAATATGTGAATGTAAACGTAGTCAATGAGCCGCTGAGCGTGCTGCGTGTCATATCATATCAGCATGTGGGTTTGTTTGAAAGGTACACACGTGTTACACACACACGTACAGAAACGCACAATGAGTCCTTGATTTATAGTTCCATGATACACAGACCTGGGATCTACCTTTCAGCCCTGCTTTTTTCTCTGCAAACAACACTACTTCACGACATCAGCATTAATACTCAACTAAAAAAGAAAGAAAAAAACAAACTGTGGCACATGTCTCTGATGCTGAGCTAAGGAACAGGCCGTCAGAATGTCAGCCAGACTTCTTATTAACTGGCTGCTTCACTGGCACATTAGTAGGAATAAGGGTTTGGATTTGATGTTGAGTCCTGCACATTTATAGTCTGTTGGTTTTTACCTTTTGTTACCAAACACAATGAAAGAATAACTTGTTGAAAAAGCTTCAAACTGATAGTCTGTACATCTTGTAAAGCCACACTTTTTGATACTGGGCTATATAAATAATTATATACATTTCTCCTCTCAGGGTTCTCTCTCACTGAGGTCCAGAAGAAACAGGCCATGTTTAACGCCTGCAAAAGCCATCCAGCTGGGAAACCAAAAGGTATGCACCCAAGGGTTCAGAGAAAAGCAAATAATAAAATGGACTTCAGTAATAGTGCATTAGGCACTAAGCACCTGTATGTGGTAGTCTCAGTGTAGTGTTTGTATCAGTGTAGACTGCAGATCCTCTTGTTCATAAGGTTTATTTCCTTTTGTCAGATAATATACAGTAAATGTACTGATCTATAATGCATACTGCAGCACTTTGTATTTAAATTAAATGTCACCAGGACCTTTATTCTTCAAGCATGTCAGAATCACAGTAAAGGTTGGACTAAGGCTAAAAATACTCGTCCTCCTCCAGAACAGGACAGCAGATTTATTTATGAAGATTCCTACACACGCTCGCAACAAGACAGGCATCACCGGTAAAAAATAAATGTCAGCAGGGGCAATTGGCAAATACTATTTGTGTTTAAAACAGAAGGTCAGAGCAGCAGAGTATTGACTATAACAAAGATCCTCTACTAGCCTAGAAATCTAGACGCACCCTAGCGACAGCAAATGTAATTTGCAGCTAGGGTCAGTCTAGCAACTCTCCATTGGGTTGCGAGCTGGAAAAACCAAATTCTGGTCAGGCCAATCACATCGTGTATAGAGTCGGTGGGCGGGCTTAACATAAGGATGGCAGACTTGTGACGGTTGCGCGTGAATTCCCTGCTACTTGAAAACAAAGAAGATGGCTGGAGGTCTTTCCAATAGGCTGTGGCCGCGACTCTGGAAGACTCGGAGTTAAGCACTGAAGTCATTCTTAAAAAAGGAAGATGTAGTCGGAGTTTTGCCGACCGGATACGGCAAAAGTTTAATCTATCAACTAATGTTGCTCTGGTTGGTTGTGGTGCTATCCTATTGTGTGCAGAGGGACTTTGAAAAAGAACCGTTTATCCCGCCCCTCTGATTGAGCCTTGCCAGTGGTGGGTTCCCAGACCCAACATCTTGATGTGGGTCTGGCTTGTCAGGCTAATCCTCTACACTAAAGATAGCACATCTCAAGCAACACAATGGTATGGTATGAAACGGTAGACACTTCCTGTCTCCTATTGGCACACCGGCCAGAAACAAAAGCCGATCTGAAATATACTGTACAATGAATGCAGGCTTCCGGTCTCATTTCCCAGCTGTGTCTGATATCTCATAAAGTGCTATATGTAATGCAATGTTGTGTCTGTTTCCTCCCCAGCAGTGACCAGACCTTACTATGACTTCCTCCTGCGACAGAAACACCCGTCCCTCCCCACCGCCTTGCCCCAGCAGCAGGTGTTCATGCTGGCTGAGCCCAAGCGCAAAACCTCCACCTTCTGGCACAACATCGGCCGACTGACACCTTTCAAGAAGTGAAGGAGAGAAAATCGTAAAGCCGTGGAGCGAAGGAACTGCAGGGGGGGGTTGGGGGGAGAGAAGCGCTCTCTGCTCGTGCCTGAATAGACCCTTTTTAATTAATCTTTTTCTTTTCCTACACGTAACATCGCCCTTATTGAAACACTGATTAATTGTATAGATGAGGATTATTATGATGAGAACGAGATTATTTTTTTTGAAAGCACTTTATAGGTTGGTTAACAATCAGACTTGAGAATGGTCTCCCGGAGACACTGAATCAAACGGGGGGGTGGGGTGGACTCTTGCTTAACTTACTACTACTGCTACTACACCTCCGATCAAGCGCCGACTGGTACTAATACTACTACTGTACTGCTGCGAGCGGGCGCGGGACTCCCGATTGTGCTGCCTCTGTGAACGACAAAAAAAAAAATAGTTGTCATTTCTTTCCACTGTTGTGTTGTTTTATGATTTCACAGATGCCAAGTGTTCGCAGTGCCAGACAATTTTGTTTTTTATATTTGTTTGATCGGTGTCTGTTTATGAAGAAGAAGATAAAGGGAACATTGAAAGGGGGGGGGTCCCTGTGCTTTTTCTGTGTGCAAATATATAATATCAGGATTTTATTTGAGCTGTTTTTTTTTAAGTGTCTAGTGATTTCCATCCGCCAGGATTTAGTTCCGTACGTCTCTGGTGCATTTATGGTATTGTGCAAACACCTGATAAAAAATTGTCAAATGCAAGAAGAAGCAGAAGAAGAAGAAGATTTTTCTTTTTATTCAGCAAAACAGCAACAACACACATTCCTCGAGTCTGATCCTCGACTCCTCCTTTTACCTACCATGTCAATAAGAGTAAACACCCTTTTTTTTTTTTTAAAGTGCCATTTGAAGTGTGTCACGGATGACTTACAATGACATGCATGGATGTGATGATAAAATGCTGTGAAGAATATTTTTTTATCTCTGAAGAACCCTGCTATATTTAACCAGACTTCAGGAACTGAGGTTTTCATTGTGCTACTTGGCTGACAGCATCAGACACACACACACACACACACACACACACACACACATGCTCTTTTATCTACCTTTACTGTACTTCTGATAGCCAGTGTTCCTGCTCTGTGTATCTGGTCTCCAGTATAATCTCATTTCTGATCGATGCAGCCCAGTGAAATCTCTCTGTAAGTGCATTCAGTAAAATGTGCTCCTTTCACCTTTTGTGTTCAAATGTTTTAGCTTCTGACGATATGGAATATTAAACATTCCTAAGCTGACAAATGTGACCGTCAGTATGGGGTTATTATTGTTTCATTTCACAGTGCTGCATCGCCCAGCAGACATCAAGTCGTGATGCTGTCCAGCGGCAGCTTTTAACTTCAGTCCAGTAAACGTTCATCAAGTCTGCGACACCTACCGATCAGAAGGTTGGTGGTTCCATCCCTGGACCTGCGGACCCTTGTCGAAGTGTCTTTGGGCAAGACATTGAACCCCAAATTCCTCCGGGTTTGCTGCGCCAGCAATGTGTGAATGTGTGTGAATGGTTCCAGTTTTGCTAAAAGTAACTAGCTGATGCCATAGGTTCATTTACATATTGGTGACATCATTATGCAATCATTTGCATATAGCTTAGTGTTTGTATGGTGCTAAAACGGTCTCATAAGTATTTGTAACTTGTAAAACACAATTCAGAAATGAATGCAGAGCAATTTGTATCGTGAGTCTAATTTGTAGCTAGTATTTCATCATTTGTAAATTAACTTAATATTTTTCAATGTGAATATATTTGTAACTCTTACATGTGTGGATACTTTTGAGACTGTTTTTCTGCACCATTAGGAAAAACAGTCTCAAAAGTATCCACACATAGAGGAGATTTACAGCTCTGAACCTAAGGTATTATATTGACACTAATATTGAAACATTTCCCAGGCATGCACACAGTAAAGATCTAGTTTGAAAAAAACTAAATCTTAAACTAAGGTCTACGTAAAAGGACAGATCTTTTCAGTGTTTTCAACCACATCTTGCAGCTTCTTCAGGGGAATGACTGACACTGCGTAGTCTGTATCCGTGATGTTACACTTCCAGGATTGCCCCTGTGCCACCAGAAATTTCGCTAGTATTCTGCTTGTAATTGAAACTCGATTTAAGTTTTTTTTGGTTTTCGTTCTGCTGTTCCCGAGGTCAAGAATGAATTTGAATGCTTAAAGTCCATGTTGCAGGTTTAATTTTGCAACAAATTTGAGCAATTTGCTTGTTGGTAGTAAATATTTGAACTGTTATCCATTGTATTTGATGGTGTTGGATATCGCAAAATTGAATATAATGCAAAAATTAGGCACAATTTTACAGTGTTTCATTTTCCCCCCACAATGCATTGCATGACGTCATTTTGGGGAGATAACAGAGCAGCCTGCGTTGTATTTACCACTGGTCTGGTCTAATGTGGCTTCTGGTCTTTTAATATTAACAGTCTATGGTCTCGATCGAGTCCATGTGACTTTATTATATTTATAATGATATTGGAGGGAAAGTGAAACACAGCTTAGACGGGGATGTTGTTTGGCTTTTCACAAGTTTAGACTGCTAGCTAACGCTGCGCCCCCGGACGTTAGCACAACAGCGTTAGCCTAGCCTGCTAGGTAAATATTACGACTGCCTTTGGTGTTGCCTATATATGCGTCCATGTTGTCAACATCATACATGTGGCATTAGTGCACCTTTTGTACCATAATTGTATTGAATGAAAAAGTAAGCTTCGCTCCTACGAGATGGGGGGGGGGGGGGTTTGTTACGTTACACACAAAGCTAACTGGCTATAGTTAGCCTGTACGGATGCTAGCGGATATAGCTAACGTCGTGTCGGCAATAGAGTTTTGGTAAGCTAACACGACCGCGTTGTCGCCCACAATCAACCTGCAGTGACGTTTGAAATATAAACGATTACAATACTGGTGCGTGCTGGTTGGGGAGGACCATGATCCTGCCTGAAATATCACAAACGGATTTAGGCATCTTCAGATCAGCTGATCGCGGGGCGAGCTTCCCGACCGGAGGGGCTCACTCCCCGACCGGCGGATCACTCCCCGACCGGAGGGGCTCGCTTCCCGACCGGAGGGGCTCGCTCCCCGACCGGAGGGGCTCGCTTCCCGACCGGAGGGGCTCGCTCCCCGACTGGAGGCTCGCTCGCTTCCCGACCGGAGGGTCGCTCGCCTACAGCACCCGCTCTCCACCGCAGCTTCGCCGCCACACACACAAGCACCGGCCAAACAGCGACACGTTTTCACCGGAGGAAGAGGTAAACACTTAGAAATAACACTCAGGGATGCCTTCTATTACTATATCTAGATAAGTGTACCAGTACTTATCTGAACTAACGACAGGATCCCTGTCACTAGATCGAAGGAATACGTTGACGTTCACTCGGTGCTATTCACTGACAGTAAAAAGTAAAGTCATTGTATGCACTGCTGCGTTGCTAAATAAAGGAGATAAATGAAGGAGATAAATGAAGAAGACTTCCCCACGATCTTGACAATTCCTCATTTGCCCTCTCACGTCTGGTAGGTTCGTAATTATTCGGCTGCTGGCCTTTCCTCCTCGTCCACATCCCAGTCAGTCACCGTAGTTCTAGTGCCAGGCTGAGACTTAACTCCCCTCCGGGACGTCATCGCCGAATTACCTTCATAAACCCGCGAACACCAAAAATGACCAAAAACTAACTTTTAACACTATTTGGAGACATTTTTAAAAATGATATACATATCTTGAGTGTTTTTTGTACCCAATAATCAACAGTGGTGGTTAACTTGCAACATGGGCTTTAACAGTAATGCAATTTTGAAGAGAGAGAATGTAGACTTTATTTAGACTCTAAAGTTCAAATTAAAAGTAAAATTCAAGCACCTGCCCTGCATTAACATAAAATCTGGAAATTAAAAAGAAAGGAATACCTAACTACATTAAATACAGAAATATGACTATACTATATAATATGAATACTTGTGCTTTGCTATCCCAGGACAGGTTCACTATGGTAGATCTGAGGGCTGCAATGTTGGCCATGGTGCGGTGCTGTTCTTGGAGACAGTGACATCATCTGTACTTGCTGATGGAGCCAGTCACAGGTGCTCCTCCAGGTCAGTTACATGTTCAGGTATGTGCAATGAAAACAAACTTAGGGCTGACCTGCTTCAAAACACTGCTAATGATGATTATTCCATCAACATATTGAAGGGATGACACTGTACAGTCATATAGTCCACTATTACGTTGTTGTTGTTTTTTTACATTACGTATCATTTTATCAAAAGCAACTTCCAATTTATTGCTTTCAACCATGAAGGTAGAAACTCCAGACAGCAAGAAGTAAGTGCAAGTACATTATACAAACTAGAGCCACATAAAAGTACAACTGTAAGTGCTTTTATTTTATTTTTTTTAATCCAAGGTGTAGACGGAAGAGACTTTCGGTCGCCCTGATGTCAATGGGGAAATCATTCCACCATTTAGGATCCCCACCGTAAAGTTTGTATAACGATCACTGTTGATACATGTCTGGATCAACGGAAGTGTGTTTCCCAGGATAAAAGCTGACAGCCTGTCAGACTTTGTCCCTCACCCAAGAAATTTGGCTGGTTTTGTGTGTGTTTGACTTGGAAACGTCATCTTTATCTGGCAACACTAAAAGTAGAATAGGAGCCAGGGCGTTCAGCTATCAGGCTCCTCTCCTGTGGAACCAGGTTCCAGTCTGGGTTCGGGAGGCAGACACCGTCTCCACATTTAAGAGTAGGCTTAAGACTATCCTTTTTGATAAAGCTTATAGTTAGGGCATATATAATAATATGCCCTACCTTAACCAGGGTTTGTATCTCATCCCCCTCTCTGACCTTCTTGACTCTAACCCCCATTTTCTCTCCCCCTACCCTAACCAGGGTTTGTATCCCATCCCCCACTTTGACCGTCTTGATCTTAACTCTATCTTTCTCTCCCCTACCCTAACCCGGGTCTGTATCCTTCCCCTACTTTGACCTTCCTGCCCTTAGCCCTGACCCTCATGACCTTACCCCTAAGTGTCTCTCCCCCTACCCTAACCAAGGGAGGGTTTGGGGAGAGTTGTAGCCTGACCAGGCTCCTCTCTTTACACTGTCTCTCCTGGTTATGCTGTAATAGTTTTAGACAGCTGGGACTTCCTGTGACACACCTAGTTCCTCTCTCCTCTATTTTTCTATCTTTCCAATTATGTGCATCCATGTCCCAGAAATGCTTGTTACTAACCTAGCTCTGGGGAGTCATTCCCCGGAGTCCTCATGTTCTTTTTCCCCCAGCATATTTCCTCGGATCAGGGAGGCTCCAAAATCATGGTTGCAGCTGTCGCCATGGTCCCGCTACACGCTCTGCGATGCCATGTTCCTCCTGCTACGCTCTGCTATGCCGACTACAAAGGACTACTAACAACTACTATTTTTTTTGGGATTGTAATTGCCACTTTTCATTCTAACCCCAACCGGCCCGTCTGACACCGCCTACCAAGAGCCTGGGTCTGACCGAGGTTTCTGCCTAAAAGGAAGTTTTTTCCTCGCCACAGTCGCACTGTTGCTTGCTCTGGAGGACACTGTTGGGTCCTTGTGAATTCTGGAGTGTGGTCTAGACCTACTCTATCTGTAAAGTGTCTTGAGATAACTCTTGTTGTGAATTGATACTATAAATAAATTGAAATTGAAATTGAAACACTGCTTGTAGAACAAATCCTACATATCCCATGAACACCATATTGGGACGGGTCATACAAGCGTCTGCTACGTGCCCAGCTGATTACGAGCTATGCTGAAGCAGAGAAGACAAACAGAACGGTGTGAAACAACCCAGCGGAGCTGAAATTAAGTAGGAATGGGAAAAAAACAAAACAACAACATGTGGCTAGTGGAAAATCTGGCCTGGCTGTCAGGCCCAAGAGACAACTTTGATTCACTGTAAATCTGAAAAACAATCATTTAATTTACAGACTAAATCCCCACAGAGTAGCTGAGTGAGAGAGTCATATGCACACTGTGACATCTCTCTGAATCCCTCTGGAGACTCACACCTTCTGTCAGCTGGAGCTGAAGAACTGCATAATAACTGTTTATAATGTGTGCTTATCTGCTGCATTAGCCAAGTAGAAAACATGCATATGCAGAAAGCATCAAAACGCCTGTTTCAGGTACTGAATCTGAAACAAGCCATTAGGCTTTATTGAGTTATCTTGTTGATTATTGTTGTTCAATAAAGGTTTTCATTTATTCATTCATTCATCCCTAACAGACTCATTGCACACACACAATCACTTTAATTAGGTCACAGGGTCATCATCAGTTATAATTATATAACCGTTGAATTCTAATTCTTAATATTTTCTTCATGAAAATCATGAATACTTTATTATACTTCCTAATTCTACAAAGTCACCCTGATGATTCTAATCAGAGTAAATCACACATTTCCACACAGTGTTCAAAATGAACTTTTTCAGCCACCAGCCAAATGGTTAGTTAATGTTCCACTTTTACCAGCCACTCAATAGATTACCATTGGGGGGTTTATTGGCTGAATGAAGCAAATCTACCAGCCACTTGCATATTTCACCAGCATTTAGTGAGTAGATGGTGCTAATTTTAACCCGTTTCCATTCTTATTTACTGGTTATTATCGTACTTACTTCTTACCTTTTAGCATTTAAAATCTCTTGTTCTTCCTCCCTTTCACAGGGCCTTGGATCATCTTTTGGTGATTACAGGAAAGGTATTGTAGAGATATAGTAAATGCAGGCAAAATAATCAATGCCTAATAATCAAATTCTTCTTTTTCGGGGTCTTCAAAAGTGGCTGCACAATAAAGGAAAGGGAAGAACAAGCAAAATATGAGCACTTTACGTTAAATATTTAAGGTCAGGTAAAGACCAAGCAAAAAAATCCATTTAGTCAATTTGTAAAAAAAAAAAAAAATGTGAAGAATCTCAAGGCAAGGCAACGTGATTGTACATCTTTATTTTTGAAGGTCTACATTAAAATATAACAATGCATTCCTGACAGTATCACATACATGAGTCTCATATGCAAAGATATAAAAAAATGGAATTGGAGCATGTGGAGAACATCAGGATGATTGGTTCTTGCATTTATTTGTTGTCTACCTGCGAGACAGCATCTCATCGTGATCGGTGACTTTTCCTTCACATCTCCAACTTGAAAGACTTGTCTTTTAAAAAAATGGAACATAGTTATCCTAGTAAGTTGATCCTCTAGGTTTATTTTGGGAACCCTTTTTTTCTCTTCCTTTCCAGCAGAGATTATAAGCAAATACAACAATTACTAATATATTTGAGCAAAAGATAATTTTCAGTGTGTTCAGTTTTACATTATTATTGTATAAACCTACTTTTAAAGACTGCACATGGTGACAAGAGTAAGGAAATGAAGTGGTGATTGGAAAACAGCTCTACAGTTGACATATATCTAAATATATTTCAACCTGGATTAAACACATTGTCATCATCTACATGGACACAGCATTGTGTACAAGGAGTTGGGTCTGTGTAAATATGTGTGTGTGTTTCGTGCATAGGCTTTTACTTTTGCCATCTGCGCATCTGGGCGTATTGAGCCGCATAAGACTGCCTGCTGGTGGGCTGACCCTCTTCTGTCTCTGATTCGTAAATCTGCTCCTCTTCTTCCTCATCTTCTTCTTCGTCCTCTTCTTCCCCCTCCGGCTCGTCGTCCTCCATGCCTCTCTGGTGTTGTAAGGTGCTGCGAGCCTGCAAATTGAAATATATCCGACTCACTGAGTGATGAACAGGGGGTCCGGGTCCCCTAGGCCTAAAGTCTTAACATGAATGCAACATATTAATATACATACATATATAAATCCCCACTAATGGTATAAGCTTACTGGTCTATAGCTAAGGTGGTCATTAAGCTAGTCATCAAGGTAGTCATCAACAGATACAGATTAACTGTGCCACATGTATGTGGAACATTATAACATGACTTAAAAAATCATGCCCACAATTATTATTTTAATATCTTGCTATTCTATGCACTTAAAAGGTATGAGGCGGCCCTACACTACATTTGTGTAGGCCTGGTGTAATATGCAACTGCATTGCATACAATATTAGTAATAGGGGGTCCCTGCTCCGTCTCTCTCTCAGTGGACAGGTCCTTGGTTCAAAAAAGTCAAACTTCCCTGCCTTAAAGGACAAATCCGGCGCAAAATAGAGGGGTTAATAAGACGTGTACCGAGTTGACCGTTCTCTGGGATATGTTTTCATGCTAATCAAATGTGACCAGTTTAATCGCAAACTGCTAATTAGCTCATAACGCTAGTTGTCGGGGCACGGGTAAAGTAAAAACAAATCGCTATGTCTATACCACTAACGAGGCTCAGAATAGCACCACACTTCCATGGTAGCATATTGAGGGTCCCAACATGTAAACCCAAGCATTGAGAACTTTGTAAGCGTACAGACGGTTTATTAAAACGATTTTATAAAGAGTGTATAATGACTTATACAGGCGGGCGCCATCTTGGGTAATCAGTCATGATGACCAGTCAAACGACGTATGCCGTGCTTGAGCTATGTTACTGGGTACACTGCGTTCGTTGTTGGACTAGTCGTGATGGCGCCTGTATACGTGAATGGTACTGTCTTTGCAATAAAACTGGTCACATTCGATTAGCATGAAAACATGTCCCAGAGAACGGTCGACTCGGTACACTAGGTTCAGTCTGCGCCGGATTTGTTCTTTAAAGGGTAATTTAATAATAAGATAATAATCTTTGTAATTGGTACAGTATTGAGTGAGAACGCTGTAACCAGCAGCCGCGAACCAGGCTACGATGTGATCCTATAGGTCAAATGTGCACTGTCAATTTCTTACCACTGAAAGTTCTGTTTTTACCACTAACAGGTTCAGATTATTAGTGTAAGTGTCTGACACTCCTATCGGAAGGATCCCTACAGAGATAGACCTTTTTGTTGAAGAGAAAGATCCTTTTGTTGAGCCAGAAACAACCGTGAAAATGGCCATCGCCAAACTCACCAGACTCTATTTAAATAAACAGGACTTTTAGTGTGTATAGATCCAGCATATTTCCACATGTAAATGAGTCAATCAAGGTTTTATTTCAACCAGACCAGAGTGGTGATTGTTGGCACATTAGAAAGACAGAACCAAGGCAGCTTATTTTGTTTTTGTCGACTTTGAATGAAGTGTGTTTTACAATGATAAAATTACTGTTTATTTAAATGGAGTCGGGTGACTTTGGCAATAGCGATTTTGGGACGTTTTCAATGACAAACAAAAATGATCTTACCCTTTAAGCGCAGTTATTTTAATCCACTTTTAGTGGATGTAAACTGAAGGTGAGCAATTGCCCATTAGCGTTACATTGTTGTTTGTTTCACCATTCTTAATACTGGAACAATATTAAAGATTGTTGTTCACATTAGTCATTGGAAAATAGGGTCCAGGTTGAAAAATCCCAATGTTACCCTTTAAGGACAGCAATATAAAAATGAACAAGCACTCTCATTCTGTCACTATGGTAACAAAGACATTAGGGCTCACCCTCCTGACTGTGTCTGGGTACAGGCTGTGTTGTCTGTGGTTTGGGCCTGTGGTAGAGGCCAGCGTTGACCTGAGGCTTTGGCCTCTGGGGGAGGCCAGAGGAGGACTGGGGTAGCGGCTCATGAGGGAGGATGAGTAGCCGGTCAGAGGTGTGTCCAGACGCCCATCCAGAGTGTCGGGCATTCTAATCCGTCCATTGAACAGCTATGGATTCAAAAAGATAATGTTTACTCCAAGCTGGTCGTTATTACCTGCTGATGGAGCTTGAAACTGCAATTATTTTGGATCTACTCTAAGTCAGTTCATCTTGCAAGTTAACAGCACAATTCTTAGAAAATGAGCTTACTCAATTTTCCATATATTCTGTATCGACACCGTTTTACCTTTGGGATTGTTCAGGTGCTACCAGAAATTCCGCCAGATGACCGTCATCTTCTCTTTCTTTGTGTTGGCATTCTAAACTGGTGGATTTCTGAGGGCTATGGTTAACTGCTCCCCAGATCTCTGCAGGGTAAATCCAGACAGCTAGCTAGACTATTTGTCCAATCAGAGTTTTCGTTGCACGACTAAAACAACCTTACACGTGTACACGTGTTCCACCAAAAAAACGTTCCTTCCCAAGGCTATTTTGCAGAGGCACCATGGCTCCGTCCAGTGCTTAGCACCCCCAGGACGATTGTGATTGGTTTAAAGAAATGCCAATAAACCAGAGCACGTTTTTCTCCCATCCCAGAATGCTGTATGGACTAACCAGACCCTCCTTGGCGGCGCTGTGGAGGAAGGTCTGGCAATGCGAGACCATGAGACTTCTCCACATTGGCCAGGAAGAATTTTTAGACTGTTTCCATTTAATTTTGAATGATATTGCTAGTTCAGGAATGTGAATGTCACATAATCTTAATTGATTTGAGGCCAGGATTAACGTTACTTTTCGTATGTCTAAGTCATTTTCTAGTTCATTTTTCACTGTGTTTAGGGGTGTTTCTGTGTTGCATCTTCCAACTTTTTAACACATTATTAATTACACAATTTAGTTTCACATGTTATCAGCTGCATTAGCTCAAGCTACCTCCAGATCCTTCTGAATGTCCACTGCCTCCAGGTTGTGGTATGTGTGTGCATAGACCTCGAGCGCCTTAGCATGGAAGAGCATCTCCACTGTGATGAAGTCTTGGAAAATCCTCTGCCAAAAAAACAAAGCAATAGTGGTTGTCAGTGGGACATTGATGCTGGATGATGGTAGTGTACAGCAGTGGTAGAACAAGTATAAAAATCTGTAAAAATACTCATACCACACTGTAAAAATACTCTGTTACAAGTAAAGGTCCTGCATTGAAAATGTTACGTAAGTTAAAGTGTGGAAGTATCATCAGGAAAATGTAGCTATTGTATTAAAAGTAAAGAACTCTCCTCCAAATTTAGAAAGTGTAAAGGATCCAATGGTCTAATCATCTCAGCTGGACTTGTAGGCGCTTATATAGTTGGCTAGTTTACTTCATAATAAACATCAGATTTTATAATCTACATGTGTTTAGTGTGCAGAAATCTTAATGTGTAAAGTAACTAAAGCTGTCAGATGAATGTAGTGGATTAAAAAGTAGAATATTTCTCTCTGAGATCTGGCGGAGTAGAAGTAGAATGTGGCATGAAAAGAAAAGACAAGTAAAATACAAGTACCTCAACATTTGTACTTAAGTACAGTACTTGAGTAAATGTACTTGGTAACATTCCACCACTGGTGTACGGTATGTGAGGAAGTGTGACTGACTTTGATATCCTCCAGTTTCTGTCTCTGGAAGTCTGTGATGGTCTCCTCCAGTTGTCTGATGCTGTGCTGGGCCTTGTTGGAAGCCTTCTGAGCATTCACTTCTGCCTGTCAATGAACACACAATACAGTACACAACGCTTTAACTCCCAGTCAATATGGGCTGCATGAAGGGTCAGTGATGTGGTGCTATTCATGAGATAATCATAAAACCATGTACATTACCTGAGACTGAAAGTTATTGTCAAGAAAATATTCTCAAGTGTAACTGTGTGTAAGTTGCAACCATTGTTAATATGCACCGCCTACATGAACGTATTAACATATATACAGAATATAAGGCACACTGTTTACCACAGGTTTTTTATATATGATCAGTAGATTTACATTTGTAAGATATAACATCTTATTGATGTTTAATTACTCCAAGAAACAACTTTCTCATTAATGCATAGTGATGGTGTGAATGCTGTATGTTGAAAGGCTAACACTACACTGAAATGAAAGGTTAAGTAGTGACAGTAGCTGGAAAAAGTGGGGATGGGTTTAATTAGTATAAATATCATTGAAAAGTTGACTAACAACCATACCGTTTGAAAGATGTGGAATATTCGACTTGCTTTTATAAAATGCTGACACTACACTGGATTGCTTGCTTAAATGTATAAAAAAGGTGAAGTAGTAGGAATAGTTGAACAAGTTGGAATGGGTTTAATTAGTATGAATGGCATTGAAAAGTTAATTTACAAATAATGTTTGAAAGAGGAGGAATATCATGATATAATGTGTTAAACTGATGCTGAACAGGATTGCTGGCTTTAATTTGGATGAAAAAGCAGCTGAAGGACAATGGGTCGGAAATGCGTCAGATTAGGGAATCTCAATCAACTTTGTTGAATATTTTCAGAAATTATGAATGGGAAATAAAAAGTTGTATTCAACTCCCAGTCAATGAAAGGAGAGAGCCAAATGTCCGTATGTGAAGGATACAATGCTCTGTACATCTGCTGGGTTCCTCAGTCGGATTTTCTCCAGTTTCTGCAACTCCTTCAGCTCTTTGTTCAGATCAGTGCTGAACTTCTTGAGATCTACCTGAATGGAAGATACACTGTTAGGTCCCACAACACACAAAACACACAAGACAAAGGCCAGTCAATCTTTTTTCAAGTTGTATAAGGCTGTCCTTAATAGACAAAAGACACAGGTTATTTAATCATAAAATGACCAATGTATTGTTACACCTCCCCTCCAAGAATCACCACCTTAATGTACTGAATGGGTCGCTGTCACCCCATGACCCTGAGAGCTGTGTTGTTGGGAGATTATAGCTCCTGGTAGGGTCACTCAAGGCTGGTCCAAGGCAACGGGTCAAGACCGAGAGAAATTCCAGAAACCTTATGGACCGACAACTTTGTAAGCAAGCTACCTCACCCAGATTAGGGAGACGGTGATCTATATCGACGACGATTCATTTATGGGATTGCTCCGGTGCCGCCGGAAGATCTGGATGTCCACTCTCACCTTTCTTTCTTTGTGTTGGCGTTCTAACCTCCGGTGGATTTCTGAGGACTATGTTAACTGCTCCTCAGATCTCTGCAGGGTAAATCCAGACCGCTAGCTAGACTAGTGTGATTGGTTTAAAGAAATGCCAATAAACCAGAGGACATTTTTCTCTCATCCCAGAATGCTGAGTGGACTAGCCAGACCCTCTTCCAAAGCGCTGTGGAGGAAGATCTGGCAATGCGAGACTAGTCAATTTATAGTCTGTCTTTTAGAGTTTTTCAGCCCAGTTTGACCTACAAGAATTTGACAGGTCGTGTAACATGTTTTGGAGCAATAAAAACATCTTCCAACCTCTTTATTGTAGAAACGGACAGAGGACTGATTTTTCTGTCAACTTGCAAAGAATTACAGCAGTCACAGATGATGAGGAGCTTAAAAAGATAAACTGTCTGAAAAATGCTATCAGAGAAGTCCTCAGAGAAGTCATTTCAACTGCTTCCAAGAGCCTGACAAAACGGTATGTGACTGACAGACGAGCTACACAACGTCCTGCTGAAGTATTTCTTGTTTCCCCCTTACATGGAAACTTTACTTTACTAGACTATTGTATATCCAAGAAATGATCTGGATGTCTTTTGTATCTTTGCAAAACTTAGTCTTCTATTCAGGCCAGTTTGGTTATCAGCTGATACTAGTTTCTTGCCGATATATCAATATCAGAGGCACACATTTGTAAACAAACTCACCCTTTTATTTTTGACTATGTCTCCATAGGCTTTTAGAGGAGCAACAACTCTCGTCTCCAGTCTTTCAACCTGCAATATAAGATAGATAGATAGATAGATAGATAGATATATAGATAGATAGATAGATATTTATTAATTAATTTACTAATTGTTTTTATTTTTATTTATTTTTTGAAAGCGTTAATCAGTGGTGGAATGTCATTAAGTAGATTTCCTCCAGTGCTGTACTTAAAGCTTTAGTGCATAACTTTTTGATGTTAATAAACATCTGTTACATTAAAGCACATTGCTAAATGAGATGCTACAAAGCTAAGTAAGACTCTCAGCTCCACACAACTCAACAAGAAGCTTGAGTGAAGATAATGAGCTCTTCTGAAGAGTCCATGTCCTCCATGTCCTCCTTGGCTACTAGCAACTGTGTGGAGGAGGTGGGTGGTGCGATCACGGAAGACTGCGCCGACAATTATTGTTCCTCATGGGGGCGACAGAAACGCACTATAGCTTTAAGTACACATGTTGAGGTACTTGTACTTTACTTGAGTCTTTTCTTTTCATGCCCCTTTCTACTTCTACTCCACTACATTTCAGAGAGAAATATTCTACTTTTTACTCCACTGCATTCATCTGACAGCTGTAGTTACTTTACACATTAAAATTTCTGCACACTAAACCTATGTAGTTTGTAACATGCAAGGTTTTATTGAAAACTAAACTACCAAACAATGTAAGGGCCTACAAGTCCAGCTGTATGATTAGACCATTAAACACATAACTGTTTGGATCATTTACACTTTCTACAACTGGAGGATTTGTCTGTACTTTTACTTTTAATACTTTAAGTACATTTTTCATATGATACTCACATAACATTTTCAATGCAGGACTTTTACTTGTAACAGGGTATTTTTTTACATTGTGGTATTAGTACTTTTACTTCATTAAAGGATCTGAATACTGCTTTCCCCACTGGCGTTGATCACGACAACAACGGTGTGTACAGGAGTTTGGTGCAGAGAAAAGAAAAGAGCCCATTGATGAATGCATGCATAAGGACAGTGTCCCTGACCTGAGCCTGCCTGTAGTCCTGCACCATGGCCAGGTCTTCAGCCAGATTTTTCAGGCCGATCTGGAGCTCAGGGTCCTCTCTGCTGGAGAAGTCATAGAGCTGAGCCACCAGCAGGTCTGCCTTGTCTCTGAGCTTGGCTGTCTTCCTGGTGTAGGAGGCCAGCAGCGAGCAGATCTCACCCAGGTACTTCTCAGCATGTTTCACCGTCTGCTCCATGCTCCGGACCTGGACATCCCTGCTGGACAAATGAAAGGTGCAGTAAGCAATGCTGTGCAAAGATTGTTGATATTTGAACTCAACTGCAAAACAAATACAGGCCCAGCCCCCCAGATTCATGGACAGTAGGTGTTGGTACACAATCCGTTCTGCCTGCACGATCCGTTCTGCCTCCAATCTGAGTTTTACACAAGTAAAACTCTTTGAATACACCAAAATAAGTTCCTTCCGGGGGCTATTTTACAACGGCACCGTGGCTCCGTCCGGTTTAGCACCGCTCAAGACGATTGTGATTGGTTTAAAGAAAAGGCAATAAAACAGAGCACGTTGTTCTGCCATCCCAGAATGCTGGGTGTACTAGCCGGACCCTCCTCCACGTCGCTGCGAGACTACCGATTGTCTGGAATAGTGCTTTGTGGCTTGTGTGCACCTTTCTGTTTGTTCTCCATTGACACAGACAGAGCTGTGTATTAACATTAGATTAGATTAGGTGATTGTGAAGAGATATTTATTAGCTGACTTACTATACCTTTAAGAGAAGAAATTAGCATTAGGATAATTTGTTATTGTGAAATTTTGGGGGGAAAAAAGCTTGGTAACATTCTGGCCAAATCTGTCAAAGGTGTTTTTTGTCTCTCTGGATAATGTGAAACTCTTACCTGGAGAAGCTGTTCATGTTTGTCCTGTTGTCCTCCCCACAGCTCCTCTGCACTGTTGTTTTCCTCGGTTCATTCTCACCTGCACCAGGTAACAGAAGACTATGTTGCCATGGTTACACCAGACAACAGATGGCATGTAATGGCTATGGTGATGGATGTAAGTCATGATTTTTGCCACATGATGGCAGCAGATTATAATTCTGTTGTCTGTGTTCTGGGTCTTTCTTGTATTCAACCACAGTGGCTCTTTGAATATTGCCGGTGCACTGTTTATCTATCATGCAGGGCTCATTACATGAGTGGAAACGGATCTCAATTCCAAAATGTATAACAAGTCATGTATAAGCCTATTGGACAGAAAACCTAGGTAGCGACATACAGTGGCTTGAATAAGTTTACACACCCATGCTAAAGTTGATTAAAAAGAGCAATAAAAAAAATCTTTTGGAAATTGATCTTAATGCCTTAATTTTTATTTATTTTTTTTTTTTATTTGCATTAAGGGATGATATTATGGCCCAGTTCCCCATGCCTATCTCACAGTAACCCATGTAAAGGAGGAAGGAAACATAAATTGATAATGCACTAAAATGACATTCAACATAAATATTTCTCCATCCAAGGATATGCTTAATATGATTTTCATATACAGCAGCTCTAAGCTATTACTACTCTCTAACAATGTATCAGATAATGGTTGACAACATGAAAGAAAAAATGTCTTGGCCATTCTGGTCTGAGCCACAAAGATGACATCCAATTAAAGGTAAGACAAACTGACGTAGTTTCTCTTCCTGCTTCCGAGCAGGTTTTTTATCAGACAAGAACACTTGAGCTTACCATGTTCTGCAGTAAAGAACGCAATACAATGTTGAACTAGACCCTAATTGCTGCTGTCACCTGTATCAATAATATGTGGAGTTCAAAAAAAGTTTTAAAAAGGCTTTGTTATCAATGTACTTTTATGTTTTGATGTATTCCCAATGTACGCTGCTGCTTGGGTAGGCGGAAGGATTGTATCAATACTGTTAGACCCAATCAATATCTTTATGTTTCATATTGATTCGTAGGTTTCTCAAGTTAATTAGATCTTGACGGTCTTTGTTCCAAATGGTCGAGGGGGCGGCCCTGCCTTTGTCACACGGCAGGAAGAAACCTTTTGTCTAGCAGTCTTGGAGCCAATCCCTGCTGTCGGGCCGACTAGATAAGAACAAAATAATTTTATTTCCTATAGCTTGAAAAGAAGTTACATCCTTCAAAAAGTGGACCTTTTTGCAGTGTTTGCCTTATTTTGTATTTAATTACAGTATGAGGTTCAAATACTTCATATTAATGTTCTTATCACAGATTTTGCTATGTATATATAAACTTGCTGCATGGATTGTTACATTGAACATTAGTGGCAGTTAACACATTTGGTAACACTGGCACTTTTAACAAGATTAGGGCTTCGGTTTGGTTTTTATAAAAAAGATATGGACCTTTCGCAGTGAGGGTTGGGGGGGGGGCTCTTTTGAATCACCCAACCCCCCCCCAGTCTACAGGCTTGCATCACACCCTACACTATAAATGTCACTTAGTAGACATATTTAAATTCAGGTTATGGCCGGACTTTATGGAGAAAATGAGATATCACCATATTTTTGACCAAATGCATCAATATCGAAATTGCAATGATATTGTAGAGTTGACTGTTGCTGCTTTGACAAAATATTTTTTTACAATGAGATTTTAGATAAATAATCACCAATAATGTGGTATACAGCTTCAATGAAATTATAGAGAAAACATTAACAATTTAGTTTACACACATGCACAAAAATAGTGTGATGTTAAAAACAAATCTGCAATTCAAATAATATTCCCTCAAAATGTTTCACAAGAAATAAAAAAAATAAAATAAATTGGGTCAGTTTAGTTTTTTTAGACAACATAATTGTATATCACGGTATCTTGATATATGATTTCATCACGATATGATTCCATTGAAAGACGATAAATGATCACATTATATTATCGTCTAGCCTAATTCAGGTTTTTATTAGAAATGTAGTCTGACGTTATTCGGAGTATCAGGAAGCTGAGGGAGAATGTATTTCTCAGAAGAAAACTCACATGTCTGTTTATCTTTTCCTCAGTGGGAAGTGAAGTAGTCAGAAGCCCCGCCCTCTGAGGGCCAGCACAACTGTCTGCACTCAGGGTGAATACAGAGAGACAGGCAGCACCGGGTGGAGGTAAGGCCAAACGCTTTCATTTATGGGTTACGGTTTTTAAAGTGTCTGATAGATGTGAGACAACAGAAATCTTTACTTGTGTAGGAAGGTCTCTTGCAATACATTTTGTCTGTGTTTGTATTTTAAATATGAGTACAAACTATACAATGTATAAAGTGGCTGCACACAAGGTAATAATGTATAATATACATACCCTTGTGTGCAGCCACTGTTTTGCTGTTCATCCAAAAGCCTTTATGCCAAGGTCCTGGAATATACACATACCCTTTGTTTTTGTTTTAAGAAAATGCAAATTTTGTTTTAAGAAACATATTTTTCCCATCACAATCTTGAGTTTTGTACATCCTGCTAAAAAACACCAATAAAAATGGTTTGCAAAAAAAAAAAAAAAAAACATTTTGTTTGATGCAGCCATGAATGAGCCATTCTTTTGGAAAAGTGATCTTGTGTACACAGGAGATCACTTCCTTTGAAATGGTTACAATATAGCCATTGGATAATTTTGAAATTTCTATTTGACAATATGACTTTAGTTTTGACTCCAAAACCTAAATACAGAGGTTTTTTTGTTATTTTATTCTCCTTAAATTTTTTAATAAGAACTAAATCTAAAAAGTTGATTCATATTTTTTGGTTCACTTTCTAGCAAGCCACCTCTGATCTATTAGTGTAAGCAAAGCTGTTTGCAAGTCTGCAAGTTTCTTCCCAAACAGAAACTTTTCACCTGGCAGTATTCAATTCAATTCAATTTTATTTTATTTATAATACCAAATCATAACAAGAGTTTTCTCAGGACTCTTTACTGATAGAGTAGGTCTAGACCTCTAGAGGTACTTGTACTTTACTTGAGTCTTTTCTTTTCATGCCACTTTCTACTTCTACTCCGCTACATTTCAATAGAGAAATATTGTTCTTTTTACTAAATTCATCTGACAGCTTTAGTTACTTTACACATTAAAATTCCTGCACACAAAACACATGTAGTTTATAAAATCTGATGTTTTATTCTAAATAAAACTAGCCAACAACAATATAACAGCCTACAAGTCCAGCTAAGATGATTAGACCATTAAACACACAACTGTTTGGATCCTTTGAACTTTCTAAAACTGGGAAGATATTTCTGCTTTGAGTACTTTTACTTTTAGCACTTTAAATACATTTCTTGATCATACGTTTACTTACTGTAGGTAACATTTTCAATGCTGGACCTTTACCTGTAACAGTGTATTTTTACAGTGTGATATTTGTGCTGTTACTAAAGTAAAGCATCTGAATACTTCTTCCACCGCTGCATGGCACTTTGTTATCTCAGAGAGCCTGTTGACCTCAGTCTTATCTGTAGCTGACTGATTATGTTCTGGAGCAGATGAGTGTGTCAGCCTCTGTCCCGCCTCACTCTGTACAGAGAGACAATATCAGCCAGTGAGTCAGCTACATGTTGGAGATCCACACTAACTTCTCATTTCTCCTTAAAATAAGCCACTTAAAGGCTCTTTCCATTTGCTGTATGTGTGTTAATATTATCACGGGACCAGACGTCAGGCAAACTACATACAGTATTGTATAACTAATGCCACAACTGTACAGACCAACACTCTGGTCTTCTTTAAGGAGCATGTCCTCATGTATATAAAAAAATCTGCTGCTGAGCCAACCTCTGTGTTCCACTGTGTGACCCACTACCAGTCATACAGATCAATGATTTTAATGATTTTGGATTTGTATTTTCGGGTTTACATGACTGATAGTTGAATTCCAGAATTAATATAATAAATAAATAAAATAAATAATAATAAATGCAATTTGAATGCATCACCCCTACCTTCATCATCACCACCCACCCAAACAAAAATCAAAAAAGATGACACAGTATCTACAGTATTCCAGACCATTCAACAAAGTAGTAACAAAATAGACAATAAACCATAAATTAAATAATAAACATTCTGTATGTGTGTGGACAGCTGGGAGAAAGGAGAGAAAGGATACTGCAGCTTAAGAAGCCTCAGCACACCAGACCTAGGTGAGTTACTTTAATTAGTAACCTGCAAACAGGAAATTAGAACACACCACCACAATGTAGACCGCAGCAACACTCTAATGACACCAAAGGGGCATCTCACAGTGTATAGCCTTTATTTAAGCTTCTCGGAAAGCATTGAGGTTTCCCTCATTTTCAGTGATGTTGAAATACAAGACACATTAAACACAAAGCACTAAACAAGTAAATAATACACAATGAAAACAATCACAACATAACTCACAATCCCACAAAAGGCTGCTTGATGTTTTCTGGTGAGGACAGAGAGGAGAAATGTAGGAAACAGGAGTGTATCTTCACAGATTCCATAGGTGCCTGTGTTTCCTCTTTCCTCTTGCTTTAGGCATCGGCAATGTGGCGTTCGTACTTTCTGTTGACAGTGCTGAGTGCAGGGACTGTCCTAGTTACAGCGTACAGTAATGGTAAGGTGAGAGTTGCCTGTGAAGACATGGTGCCTCAGCATGGTTACGATCCCAGCCCAGCCCCTCCTCCATACAACATCACTGTGGACACATCCACATTCAGTCCAAGTGACAACGTAACAGGTAGGCTGTTAATCTTCAGTCTTACACTCACACATAGTATCTAATGTTAGCTGACGGCTGTCTGTCCTCCCATTTTCCATCCGCAGTGTCTTTACAAGTTGCCTCCTCCAACATCACATTCTTTGAGGGGTTCCTGATAGAAGCTCGGGATGCTGGGAAATTGGACTCCCCAGCAGTGGGTTTCTTTGTCCTGACTGACCCCAATGATTCCCAGCTGCTACAATGTGGCCTCAATCAGGTATTCAGGAGTTTCACCAACTTTTTGATCAAATAGAATAGCTTTAAAGTTAGTTAATCATCTTTTCACACTGTATGCCCTAAACGCCCCTTCCCTTACTTATAGGCTGCCTGTTGCAAATTAGCACTGTGAAAGAAATTACATGGTGTGTATATCTAAAAAATATTTTCTTTACCCGAAATGCTACAAAAAGGGGGTAGCAGTAGTAAAACCAGATTTAACTACTTTAACTACTACTACAGAATTATTGGCAACGCAAATCCTGGTAGTGATAGTTGCCTTGCCAGACCTTCCTTCACAGAGCTGCTCAGGAAGGTCTGGCTAGTCTACAAAGCATTCCTGGATGGGAGAAAAATGTGCTCTGGTTTATTGGCATTAATTTAAACCAATCACAATCGTCTTGGGCACACCACAGCAAAATAGCCTTGGGAAAGAACTTGTTTTGGTGGAACATGTTTACATTCAAAAGTTGATTTAGTTGTGCAACAGAAAACTCAGGTTAGACAGATAGTTGAGGTAGCTGTCTGGATTTACCCTGCAGAGATCTGAGGAGCAGGTAACCATAGTCCTCAGAAATCCACCGGAGCTTAGAATGCCAATACAAATTCGGTGGATGTTCCGGCGGCACCAGAGTAACCACCTAAATGAATATCCCGGAACATAGACTAGGGAGGTGGGACTTTGAGATCTGTTCCTTGTGTAGCAAATACATTGGACTAGACACTGACGGACAACAGTGGTAATATTCATACATTTTTTATCAAAATTATTGCAAGGGTCAATTCAGTAGTCGATGGATATTGGTAGGCAGATGTCGAGACAGTCACTAGTCAAATTACACCCTTGAATGAGGTAGTTCTTTGTGTGTTTGAGGCTGTTAATCCGTGTCATTTGAAGGGATCTGGGGTGAGCCACACAAGAAGCACGAGAAAGACTCACATCAAGGCTGTGTGGGTAGCTCCAAATAATCCTCCACAAAGAGTCCAGTTTCTGTGAGTATGCATTACACTTCATGTTTAAGCCTATGATTGCACTTAAATACAGACCCGGACATAGTCATTGTATTGGAAGACTCAATCTGTGACTCTGTGAGCTCAACAATGTGGTTCCAAAAGTTAAAAATCCCATTGGTTTTCTCATTCATTCAGTATTAGTCATAATGGCCAAACCATAAAAGGTTGTTAAATGAAGGGTTCTGCTCCTGTAAAAGCCACAAATCCCTATGAACTCAACCTTGTTTTAAGAAAAACATGTTTAATTTACAATGTCACGGAGAAGTACTACACTACCCACAATCAACAGTGATTCTGATAGGCGGACTTTGAAGTTACCATGGGAATCTACCACACCTTTGAATCCATGGGAATGGCTATCAAGCTTCTACCACTGAAGTCATAGGCATAGATTTTGTGGGGGGGCTGCAGGGGATATGTTCCCTTCAATATTTTGAAAAGGTTGATCTGTCCACCATTTAAAAATTTGAACAACAACCCACTTCCCAAAAGAGGTAAACTGTTACGGCATAACCGTTCAAGGGGCTCAAAACATGTACGTAAAGATGTGATTTATGTAGATTTAAACTTTGGAGCATCTGGCTTTAACAAGGTTGAGATGTCCAGTACATGATTCCCTCAAAAAGACCATCCCAAAACACGTGTAATGTTTTCAATATGCAGACATTTTTGAACAACACAGGAGAATTATAATTTCCTTTACATAAATAAAGACATTTGCCCCATGACTGCTGCAGAAAAATCATAAATTGTTGAATAAATATTTACCAGAATGCAGAAAATTTAGTGTTTGACGCTCAAAATGTTATGAGGGACGACCCCCAGGATATTGTGTGTGTGTGTGTGTGTGTGTGTGTGTGTGTGTGTGTGTGTCTGTGTGTGTCTGTGTGTGTGTGTGTGTGTGTCTACGTCCTTGACTGAAGTCTACGATTGTTTCTGCACACAGTCTTGTACCTTAACCTTTCAGCTTTGCGCTGAATTAAGTGTTTTATTGGTCACGATTCATCTTGTAGATGTTTGGCTTGGTTCCAGGCTTAACACTCTTAGTATAAGCATTTTTGAAAATGTCAACAAAGATATTGATTGGGGAAAAAACTTCCGGTATCAAAAAGTGGGCGGGGCTGTCACTGTTGAGCTCTATACAAGGGTCCAAACACTGCGTGTAACACAGATTTGTGATGATGGAGTAAGCACAAGGCTTTTTGCCATGTTGTTATTTGGCTATAGTTTATCTGGCCTATGACATTTTACTCAGTTTTATATTTTACTATTTCAAGGTGCGTTTGATTTGTTGTTGCAGTGTGACAGTGGTGTATGAGTATAAGGTCTACTGGGTGAAGATTGCAGGTCCTGTGGCGTCTCTTAGAGGAGCAACTGCTGTTCCATCAACTGCTGTTTCTGGTCAAACCACCAGCCCCACTGCTCTGTCCACACCGGTCAGTGTCTTACAACATGTCTTCATCATGAACTAGAATGGCACTCTGAGGATTCATTAACATTGCCACGTTTGGGTTTTAAGCAGAGTTTTGAGCCAAAAACCATCTCTGTGCAACTGTTTTTAGCTCCAGAAGAACAACTAATCTCCATTTAAACTAACAGGCCCAAACTAAAATATCTCATCAACATTATGGTGTACTGGGCGTAAGCAGGAGGCAGCATGTGTACTCTGGCGGCTGCTGGTAGTTGCCGTAGCACAGTTATTAGCTTTAGTCTCCGAGAATGAGACGTCATGACCGATAAGACCCAATCAGGCGGAGAAACATTGGTGGCAGTATTGGTGTTGCCAAAGGTCTCCGTTTTGCAACATAACCCCGCAGATTCCAAACCAAAATGGGTCAGAAGTTTTATCAAATGTCTCTGGTTAAGGGGCTCTGAAACGCCAGAGCAGTTGGAATGAGGGGTGTAAACGTAGCAAAATATGTGTTTTAAAACCAAAATGTTGCAATGTAAATGTAGCCTGAGAGTACAAATATCTGCCAAGGCCGTGCCCTGTCATGCAATGTTTATAAAATTATTCATGTAACCGCACCGTGATTCCAATCTGTTCCAAAATGTAGTCGGTTTCCGCTTGACCTATGACACACCGTTCCAACAAGTTTGATGCATGAAGTATTTTTTCAATTACAAATGGCTCACTTTCTTGGATTAATAGTAGTGATGTCCAAGGGGTCATAATTACACATTACTTGTTAAATATAATAATAGGATTTAAAAGGATCAGTTCACCCCCATTGAAAAAAAAATGTTCTTTTCCCTTTTTTTCCCACTACAACAACGTAACATAAATTCTGCACGCAAAAATTGAAATAAAAATCCGATCCGTCATTATGTTCTTTCAGGACATGTCCTTATACTTACACACAACACAGATGCTGTCAACAGTTGACATTTTATTTCTGCAGTAGAAAGATGTTCCAAAGAAAACTGTTTAAAGGCAGGGTTGTAGACTATCCAGAATACCTAGATCATTTAGAATAATATTGTCAGCTTCATGTGTGGACTGTTGTCTTTTTCCTCTTCAGTTTAGTTCAGAGGGGTGTGGCCACAGTAAATCTTGTCTCAGAGACCCAGTGGGCTGCCACCCAGAGTCAGATCCCCACTGTTTGTTCCTGTCATTTGCGACTGATCAAGAAGGATCGGGTGTGATGTTTGAACTCAGTGGGCCTGCTGAAGGTTACCTGTCCTTTGCCCTGTCTCTGGACAAATGGATGGTGAGTTTCATCAAAACATGTTCTGGTTTCCATCACTAAAACAACATTGCAAATATTTAGATTCAATGACTTTAACAACAACGTGATCTGCGGATAAATGCCATGAGATGTGGTGGAAAGCTATGGAAAAACTCCATGAAGTGGACCTTGTTGAAGAGTTTTTGAAGGTCAAAAATTAACTTTGAACCTAAAAGAATCTAGATATTTTTTGTAAATCTTGTCAGTTAGAAATATTAGTTAGAAACCCAACATTTTCTGGGAATTGAAAAGAGAGCTGTAACTTGATGTATGTAAATGTTTCTGCCACTGTAGGGGAATGATGACGTCTATCTGTGTGTGAATGATGGAGGCAGAGTTACCATCAGTGCGGCTTATGTCTCAGGCCGAACACCCCCTGAGTTGATTACAGAGGTATACTCTCAAACACACACTGATCATCAGCATACAGTAACAGTGGGTCTTTGTTTTAACAGACAGTTGAATCAGTTGTATGTGTTGACCTCTGTGTCTCCAGGAGGACCTGTGGGGTCGGGCATGGAGGTTGGCTGATGGGTTCATTCAATGTCGTTTTCAAAGAAACATCCTCGTCCCTCAGGTGGAGAGACGGTTTAACTTAAACCAGAGCTACTTCCTCTTTCTTACACATGGTATATCTCACCAGGGTAAGTCAGCAGTGACTTGTATTTTTCATGATGGTTATGTAAGTCCATAATCACACTTCTTTTTTGATAAGGAATGGTTGACTAGGGCGCTTTTGTAGTATAACAAAGCATTTGGTTACAAAAAGCAGATGTGGAAAGAAATTTATTTTAATTAATCACATTCCAGTAATTGACTTTTTTGGAATGTACCTTCACTTTTAAAAGTACTTTTTCTTCTACGAGCTTACACAGAGACATTTATGCTCAATGCATTGTTTTTTGCAGTTTTCTCCCAAACATCAGAGGGCGTACAAACAAACTAATCTGTGAATGGGTAAGAAGTAGTAGAGAAGAAGAGCCCGGGAGTAAAGGAATGCAGGCTGCCTGGCAACAGCATTAAACACATCCAAGATAAACACCGACGTAGCACCAAACATTACAATGATCTTCTTTAATCATTAACGTGACCTGCTCTCCTAGTCGATCATGTTGAACTGAAAGTGCAGCACGTGTCATTGGCACGTAGTTAAAAAAATTCAGAGATGTACTGTAAATCGCGCCCGTAACACCACGAGGACAATAAACCTAGCTTAACAGTCAGGATATCTCAGTCTCTACTTCCATTTTGGTTATTACTGTTTTAATCTGTTTCTTGTGAGCCCCCTAACTTTAAGGAATCACAATACTAAATTGCTGAAGTGCTGATTTGTGATATATAGTGTCTCTTGAGGGGGTGAGTGTTAAATGCTTAAATGCCTATAACATTCAATGAAATTTTCATTATTGTATTATAATAATCATCACAAATACAGTCATCTGCTGAGCAGTGTGAGACCTGTGTTGAAAGCAAATTGGTTAGTCACACCTCAGGTCACATGCAATGTTACTAGTGATGACAGTCAGTGAGAATACTTGTTTGAGTCACATCTGACATTACGTTCCTTCCTCTTCAACGACTGATGGAAGACAATTTTAGAGTTCAACATGAATGTTCTTGTGTTAATGTTTTATATGTGTGCAAAATGAAGTTTAGTGCAAATATAATGCAGAGCTGTCAAAACTTTGTCCTCTGCAGGTGTAATCCACAGACACGCTCGGCAACCTCTGATCTCCACCAATCAGAAGGCAATCACTGGGTATCCGGAGGATCTGGTTGGCTCCCGCTCCCCCCTGCTGCTCAAGTTCCACGGTTGGTTGACAAATGTTTGCTGATATACCGGTAATAATAGCTCTGTGTATTAACGCCTTACAGTAGGTTGCTTTCACACCTGCGTGGTTTTGGTCTGATAGTCCAGTTGGTTTGGACTGGTGTGAAAGCTCATCCCAACTCTGGTGTGGATCAAACAAACCCACTCTGTTCTGCTTGAAACAGGGGTCTCTGTTCTCTTCCAAGTGAACTAGAGTTCAGTTCACTTCAGGTGAGAATGCGATCTGGCCCAAATACAGGAAGTGGACCAAAAACAGAGGATTTACTAACCTGCAATTTAAGCCTTACACACAATTCACGGACTTATATATGATTTAAGGGATGATAACTTTCAGATCCATAACCTAATATGACCACACATTGCTGGTCGTCTGTGTGACATCATCATCTCTCTCTCTCTCCATCACTCGCTGTCTGTCAGCTGCTCATATTGTTCGCCTTCTTCTAAACTATCAGAAACACTAAAGCAGAACCAGAGAACACAAGACGTTATAAATTTTGTGTTGCTCCATTATTTCTAAGAGCAGAAGTGTCTGCGAGTTTCAGATATTCTGTTCAATAATTGTGCGACCGTCTCGACTGCGTGACATGTATTTTCAATAATAGTTTTTTTTTTTTTAATTTAAGTAAAATATAGGGATTAAAACAAATGTTTGTAACATTCACATAGACTGTATTAGGAACTCATGGTCTGATGAAGATGTTTAAAAAAATGTTTTTGTTACATATCAATGAATTGGTTTTGTTCCAAAGCAAAGGACAGCCATGATTACTTTCACCTGTTGTCCCAAATGTGTTGAGAAACTTTCAGCCCTTCCAGTCACAAACTGGCTGTGTCCCCACATGACTGCTCTGTGAAAGGCAAACACAGACGCTTAACTGTGCCCATGTTACAAATACTTTATTCATGCTGGTCGGAGTTACAGCTTCAGACTGCATGAAGCCCCCTGTGGTCGCCTCCAGGCTCAACCATACTACATTTAAATCAGCTAACTGATGTTGTTTCAGAGAAATGAGATTAATAGTAAAATCCCTGTTTTACTAGCAAGAGAGACTGTTTCACCAATAAGGCAAATAGGCAATAGTTTCATGGCCCAGTAGACCAGGGCTGCCCCCTCTGAGTCGATTTTCTTTAGTTAAAAATAAGTCAATGGTTTATGCTTTTTTCTTTGAAGTAGAGATGTTCCAATACCATTTTTACCTTCCCGGTAACGATTACATTACCTGAACTTGCATAATATTATATATATATATATATATATATATATATATATATATATATCCATATCTCCAGGGTGCGATTAGTGAAAAAACCGAGGGATGGACATAAACAAAACAAACGTGCCCGAATTAAATCCCTTTTCCTTATCATGGATATAGTGCCACTTGGCCAGCCCTGCCAAAAAGACTTATTTATGAACTTTAATATTTAATGTAACCTAATCTCAAAATGAAATAGCGCAAGGTGGTGTGGCAAGCCAGAGAGCGGAGGTCACTTTGCGACAAAAACAAAATACTTTCACCCACTCATCAACGCTCGTTCTATCCTCGGGAGTGTTTCGACCACGATCTTTCTCCTTAACTTAACGAGTTGTTTTAGTGCCTAAACTTAACTGTCATTGCTGAATGAGGCTCTTTTTCTGGCTAAACTACACAACCACGCCCCTTGAAAGGAGCATCATCTGGCGGTGCCTGCAGCCAGCTCTCTGTCAACTTTAGGTGGTTAAACAACTGCTGCTGGTAGCCGGCGTCCCGGAGCTCTGTAGCGGCTAAATACGACCAGCAACTGCCGCTCGGAATCAAAAAAATGCTGTCCGTGGGAGAGTAAGCTCCATTTGGAGAGAAATGTCTTTTTTATACTTTGTACATCTATTACATACAAACAACTATATAGCACACTAAAAGATTGGAAAAATCCACAAAAGCTTAATAGAGGCTCTTTAAGGACAAACATATCAGTTTTGGCCCATTAAATGCTGCATATGACCAAACAGACCACATCGCCATATATTTGGGGCATGCATTCATTAACAGTATTAATCCAATCTCAGATGTCCCCATATATCTACAAAATCACTTAATATGGTCTATCCTCTCAGGTGCGTTAATGCTGACTGTCTGGATGTGGACGGTGAGCACAGCCATCATCATTGCTCGCCACTACAAAGACTGCTGGTCTGATGCGACTCTGCTGGGACAAAAGCTGTGGTTTCAGGTGAGAGCTCCAATTTTATTTTATTCAATGCAATTGTATTTATAGTATCAAATCATAACAAGCGTTATCTCAAGACACTTTACAGTTAGAATAGGTCTAGACCACACTCTGAGATTTACAAAGCCCCAACAGTTTCAACAATTTCCCCAAGAGGAAGCATTTAGTGTGACAGTGGTGAGGAAAAACTTCCTTTTAGGAAGAAACCTGGGACAGACCCAGGCTCTTTGTGGGTGGGCATCTGCCAGTGACGGGTGGGACACAGAGACACAGATATAGAGAAATTTGATTCATAATAATTATAGCAGTTGGTATGATTAACAGTGGCAATTATAGTAACAATAAAGATAAATAGTTACAAAAAAATATAGTTCATGGCATAGTAGGATGTAGTTGGGTGTAGCAGGGTGCTGAGCAGGACCACGGCTGCGGCTGCAACCATGATTTAGTTCCCCCTAATCCAAGAAAATCTGCAAGAAAACATAACTTAAGTTTAGTAACAAGCGTTTCTGGGACATGGATGCACACAGATGGAAAGAGAGGAGAGAGGATCTCAGTGTGTCAAAGTAAGTTCCCTGGGGAAGGAAGTCCCCTGGGAATAACTATAACAGCATAAGTAACAGCTGTTGCAAGGCAAACCTGAGCCTTCTCTATATATCATGTGGGGAGCATTGAAAATGTGTGTTGTTTAACAGAATAGAAGTCATTTCCTGTATTCTGCAGCCTTTTAACCTGTTAATATCTAGCTCTTTTTGTTTGATTTTTGCCTACTTGCTATACCCAACTAGAAAAGCTTATAACAGAACTGCAGGGCCAGAACGCACGTATGAGGCTTCATTTGAAAGCATACATCATCCAGTTCTGGAGATGTGGTTTTCTAGCAAAACTCAACCTACACATCACTTAAAACAAAGCTCAAAAACCTCACCTAAAATAAGTCCTATTTGAATACCAATACCTAGGACATACTTTATGCCACATTATGCAAACCACCACATTTACCTTCTACATCTTGTCAATAATGCATGTTTAAAGTTTCTGACCTCTAGGCTTAACCTTATGGGAGCTAGGGAGTTTTTAGTTTGTGGTGTCACTTATGTCTCCAAAGGTGGTCTGGTGTACTGGCTGTAATAGCTACTTGCAGGATACAAAATTATGGGTGTATTTTGAAAATTCAACAACAGGAAGTGGATGGCCCCAGGTCACCTATTTTTAGCTAGATTTAGATAGATTTCTTTTCTACTACTAAGAATCACCAAGACCTGAGGCCTATGTCTCAAAGAAAATGTTGTTAGCCTTTATTCTTGGTGACTTTGTTCACACATTTTACACACATAACCCTGCTTTCAGCTTACAAGAAAATATCACGGGTTCGGGTGGGTGAAAAAAATCGGCGACAATAGAGATCCAGACTTCATCAAGTATTTGATTGGTCCTCCTCTCTCTCCCTCTCTCCTGCGCTCTGTAGCTCCATCGAACCATGGCGGTGTTGGCTGTGGTCCTAACGGCAGTGGCCTTCAGCCTCCCTTTCATATACAGGATGGGATGGAGCAAGGTAAGTCGCTCTCTGTGTGTGTGTGTGTGTGTGTGTGTATGTGTGTGTACCCCCTCCATGATGGTCCACCTGTCCCTCCATCTGTCTAACTGGCTCTTGGCATCTCAGAATCTTCTGCTGTGTGTCTCTGCGTCAGTCTCACACGCACAACTCCACAACAATTCATTGTGTCATCATGTAAGTGTGTTGGTGGACCTCAGACTGAGTGTGTGTGTTTATATACCAGCCATCTGTAAAGACTTGTACTAGTATAAACTAGTAGAAGCACGGTGCACAGTCACAGAAGGCTTGTATCATGTGGATGCGCCGATAGTTTTGTTGTCATTACTCAAAATTCCTCATGGGGGAGACATAAACTATGCACTATAGCTTTAAGTCATGACACACTTAGAAGTAAAACTGAAAAAATAGGCTATTAAACACGTATAAAATGTCATCTTGACACCCAGTCCATTAGGCAAGAGTGCTGTCAATCTTTCATAGGTGATGTCCATTGGATCAGAGGGGGAACATAACTGGCTGGTACAGACACAGTGAACAGGAACACAAGGCCCAGCAACGAGTGTTTTGTTCAGGTGAACATACAAGAGACTGTGCCCTACCCTGCCTAAAGGGTTTTTACACACAATTTGTATGACCCGACTGTCACGATCCTTGAATATACATCCCTCTCCCTGTGTGTGTCACGCATCTTTTGTTCTAGCAAAAGCATGGCCTTCTATCATGACTTCTTCCCCTCCTCATCTTACTTGTCTTTCTTTCCAAGCTGGAGGTCTCTCTATTTTTGTCGGATGAATTTCCTTCCACATTAAACCGCTTTTAAATATTCATGACCACCAACAACGCAAGTAGGCCTATTAGCTAATGCTAGCTCCCAAAATTAGAGAGTCAGTAGAGAGAAAAACAAAACCTATTGTGCTGCCTACACCGTGTTATCCTCCTGCTAGCATAGCATCCAACAGGCTTAAACAGGGCACGTTAACGTGTTTTTAGCCTCTGAACATGTTCAACATGTCATTACAAGTGTACCCCCATGTGCAATGATTCCTTCTGAGTGAACACAGTGAATCCGACTGCTGTAGATGTGACAGAAATGTACGTTCTGCTAATTCAGCTCTCTGCACAAGGTGGTGGGTTGCAGTAATTCACAAACATGTCCTCAAGTGCCCCAGCATCTCTATAGACCCTTTTTCATCCTCTGAATGTTTATCTTTTTGAAGGATAGCATCCCACCAGTCTTCTGCTTACTAGTATACAGACCCTTTGAGGCCAATATTGATTGTATCAGTGAATTCTCTGTTCTCCACTCCCAAATTACTCCGAAATACAACAATATTGTCCTTCTTAGTGATATGAACATCAACATTTGCTGTCGCCCTGGAGCTATGACCCGTGATTTTTTTTTTTTTTTTTACTCAAGTACAGTACTTAAGTACACATTTAAGGTACTTGTACTTTACTTGAGTCTTTTCTTTGCATGCCACTTTCTACTTCTCATCTCAGAGAGAAATATTGTACTTTTTACTCCACTACATTCATCTGACAACTTTAGTCACTTACAAATTAAGACTTTTGCAACTAACCCTAACACATGTAGTTTGGAAAATTGGATGTTTCATTATGAATTATACTACCAAACACCATGTAATCTTACAAGTCCACATTGAGATGATTAGACCATTAAACACACAACTGGTTGGATCCTTTACACTTTCTAAAATGGGAGGATGTTTCTGCATTGAGTACTTTTACTTTTAATACTTTAGGTACTTTTGGTATTTTCCTGATGATAGGGAAATGTTTTACTTAAGTAACATTTTCAATGCAAGACTTTTACTTGTAACAGAGTATTTTTTACAGTGCTGTATTAGTACTTTTACGGAAAGCTATAATGCATAGTTTCTGTCGCCTCCATGAGGAATTCTAAGTAATTACAACAACACTGTCTGTGCATCCACATGATACAAGCCTTCCGTGATCACTTAAAGTAAAGGATCTGAATACTTCCACCTCTGGGTCTAACCCATGTCTAAGGTCAGAGCCTAGACTTAGTTCTCTCCTTAGGTCTCTCTATCTTCAACCCTGTAATAGAAGATCTTTCACCTATTTGACCACAGGACAATCATTTTTCCCTTGATTTTCCACATACTCCTACGTTCTGCCCTGCTCTTCTCTGCTCCCATATTTTCACACTTGTGTTGTCCTTGAGTCAAATTTAACCTGTTTTCCAAGTTTTTGATATCATAAATATGGGTTTCTTTCAACCAAATTGCCCAAAAATATTATGGATGTACGCTGTATGGAACCCATACAACATAAAAAAAAAAAAAAACTATGATTATTTCCATTCAGTTTTGTGTTTTATCAAACTTTTTATAGTATTTGAAAAAAATGTTTAAATGGTTTCAAAACTGTATAATAGTCAAAATAATTAATATTTTCTGCATTTTTCTTTTTACTCAAAAATGTGATATAATGTCATATAAATTAGGTTTATTGACCATGAATTTTAAAAAGCTTTGAAAAAAGTGACAAATGTATTAAAAAAGCGCCTAAAGCGTCAATAAAAAGGGACAAAAATGTCAGAAAAAAAGCAGAAAAAAGTGAATTTTCAATTTTGACCCAGAAGGACAACAAGCTTATTGTCGACGGGAAGAAGACACAAGGGTTAAACTCCTGGACAGTCTTCAGTCCCTTACCAATCTTATTGACTGAAACTGTCATAACCCCAGAGTACCTATTAATGTTTAACTCTTTAGAAGTGTCTGTCTCTAAATGTGAGGAGGTCCTAAACTTCCATAGAGACAAAGTACTTGACATCAGAGATAAAAACTGTAAACAGTGTTCTCTGAAAACATTGCACTTCTAAATTCCTTTAATTACATCACTTCATCAGAACATCACATTATCTCTTCTACGAAGACATCCACCTGTTCTCTCAACATTGTTCTAACTCAGCTCTTATTAAGTTATTGGCACCATTTGCACCAGAATTCTTTCAATCATCAGTTATCATAATTGCAGACCAAAGTCCACAATTTTTGTACATCTGTATCAGTGTCCCCGGGCCCTAACTCCATTGGGTCTGTCCGAGGATTCTGCCTGTTTAAGAGAAGTTTTTCCTTGCTGCTTTCACACCAAATGCTTGCTCGTGGGAAATTATTGGGTCTTTGTAAATTGTGGTCTAGACCTACTCCATCTGTAAAGTGTCCTCATATAACTTGTGTCGTAATTAGACACTATGAATAAAATTGAATTGAATTGAAACTCCCATGTTTTTCTAAAACCCTTGAAAAGGTGATTTATAACCAACTATTGTCCAAAATGGCATTTTTTGAAAAATTCAAGTCTGGTTTAAGAGCTTTTCACAAGAAAAGAAAAGATGACCTCCTTCTTGCTGCTTTTCAGCCTCTCTCTCACTATAAAAAAAAGTAGGCTCAAACTACTCTATTGTGTGTGCGTGTGTGTGACTCAGCCGTGTTAGTCACATACAGTTCTGTTCCGTGGTGTGACCAACACGTTTGAAATCTGACCGAGCATTTGCTCATCCTGACTCACCAGAGGCTGAGCTTTCTGGACAAACAACAGAATAGCTGCAGGTTTTTCTGCAGGGCTGCTTAGTCATGAGCAGCGTGTGGCCGGCCCACAGTCACCGATGGACCTCAACGGTGTTAGCCTGGCTCCGCCCTCCTACATATGTCCGCTCAATTTTTATTTTCCTTCTGTACTACGTCTGGGTTTGCGGCATATTTAAGGGTTTTCTCGGTCAAATCTCTACCGGTCCAATCAGCAAACAGAGGGAGTGGCTGAGAACGATGATGTTGAGGCCGTGCACTAGTTCGCGTTTTAGGCGGCGGAGAAAGATGCGAGCAACTCTGCAGACTATCCAGAAGTTAGTTTCCGGGCGGTTCCGGCGTATGACATACGTCATGACCAAACGTTAGCGAGTGGTTAAGGCAGACCCAATAGTTTTAAACTTCAACAGAGTACCCGCCTTCAAGGAAGTTAACACTTGTCAATGGAGAGTGGCCAGACTCTCTGTATTCATGAAATGTACCAGTCTGGTAGGACCAGGCTACGACAGTGTGGTTCCAGAAGTAAAAATCCCAATGATTTTCTCCATAAGGATTTTGATTATCAGCCGTAATGTCTAAACCAGAGATCTTCAACAGGGCGTCAGTGACCCCTAGGAGCTCCTCAGGGTTACTAAAGGGGGGTTGCCAAACATCCACATTTCCAATTAATAGCAAAGATAAATTGGCCTGTTTAAGATAAGCTTACTATAGGTAAAGTAGCCACTCTGATAGTCAAACAGTTAAGCTTAAGGATTAACTGTGCCTTCCAAATGTACGATTAACATAAAACATAATGTATAAATAAGGGCCCAGTTTAATATTGACTCAATTGTATACAATATATGTAGTAGAGGGGTCCCTGCTCAGTCTCTCTTTCAGCTAAAGGGTCCCTGGTCTAAAAAACATTGAGCTAGAGAAGAAATGCTGTAACCATACAGGTATCTTTTGCAAAAATCTTTACAGTCATTTGCCAAAAAAATCAAGCAGGCCGGCCTTGTTGCACCGTCCAAATTTTTCATTCAAACTTTGACATTTTCAGCGTACAGCTTGTTGTTTCCCTAAGCGAGTTTAAATCAACACTAAAGCACTTTTGGAATTTTCCATTACCGCTTTCGTAATGTCTCATTCAAACTACAGAGCCGCTACCCAATCTGGCAAACTTGTATAATGTAAAGTACAATTCCACTTCTAACCTGTAGGGGGACCATGAGGGAAAAGCAGACGGATGTCACAGGAAATTATCCTTGAAATGTACTTGCGTGAGTGGTTGTGGACACGTCATCACACTGTGTTGCAGTCCCTGGAGCTGACACTTTAACTTTAAAATATGACTTTAAATGTGCATAAATGGTACAAGTAGTGTTTTTGGTCATTTTCCTGCTTCTATCTAAAGACACAGTATATCACTGCAGCTCCTGTCCCTCTGTGTTTCTCTCGTCTTCTCTGCCTTCGTAGCATGCAGGCTCTCATCCTTACATCGGTTGTACCGTCATGGTTCTGTCTGTCATCCAGCTAATTGTGGCATTTCTCAGGCCAGCCCCGGAGTCCCCCAGGTAAGACCTAAAACCATGTTTTAGTTACTCCATGACTTGTTTATTGCTGTCTCAAATCAGTGGATTTTTGTCCTTATTTAGTCCTGTGTGAAGCAGTGTTAGGATTTTGAAATGTATCCACATTAGTTGAAATCATAGCAGGTCTTATGTCTTTGCATCTGCAGGAGGATGATCTTCAACTGGGTGCACTTGGTAACAGGCACCACTGCCCAGATACTCGCTGGTAAGAAGGAGTAGAAAATATATTTTTCTGGAGAAACAGTGTTGGATTGCTGCTGCTGCTCAAAGTGTAGATGATGACATGACAAGACTTGTTTGCCATGATCTGTTACACATCCATGGAGTATTTGATGCCAAAATATGACCTCAGTCCCCCACAATAGCCAGGCCTCATAAACCTTACACCAGGGGTGTCAAACTCAACTTCACTAAGGGCCAACCTGAAAAATGAGAATCACATCAAGGGCCAGACATGTATAGTTTATTGACATGCTTTTATTTAAGAGGAAAAAGTCAAATACACTGTATTTTTGCATGTCTCATATGGCTTTTTCACTTACAGTTTGGGCCTCATAAAGCCTAGTCAGTTAGAAAGGTCCTTAGCCATCATAGGAAAAAGCTCCAAAAACGTTGAAAAGCTCCAAAAAGGGTAGAAAAAAGCAACGCAAAAGTGACAAAATGGTCTATAAAGCACCAGAAAAACATCACAAAAAGTAAGACGTCGGAAAAAGTAGCTTCATGGGCCAAAATTAATTGTGAACCCAAATTGATATGTGGGCCGGCTCAAAATCTGCCATAGGCCAGATTTTGACACGTGCCTTACACTGTAGGTACATCAAGTTGCAATTACAATGTTTTTTTGAGAAGGTCTAATCTTTCAGGGTCTATTTACGGAAAGCATTTTGAATGAACTGTGCACAACAGGATGTGAGTCAGGCTTTCATCTAGTGAGGTACATCTGAAGGTGACATTTGTAGCAAATATCGTACTGAATATGTTCCACTAAGTTCTTTGTTCCCCCTACACTATGTCCACGTTTTATAGCAGTTAATGGAAATCCTAGAAAAACATTATTTAACAAAACATATTAGCAACTAAATCTACTCTGATGGCTCTGTAATTTCCTAAAACAGCTGGTCACTGTTGTTTCATAACACACCGTGCTCAAACACAAGGAAATAGTCCATTTGCGTGGTGTGGTGTAGTATTTGTGTCCACAGGACGGTCTCTATGGAATGTGTTGGTACGCGATCTGTGCCCTGCATGATCCGATTCATGCATACAAATGTGGTAGAAAACGACGTTTCCCTGCACTGTTTGTATCACACATGCTGTTTTGCGATCAAATTGGTATATCAAATTGATATTAGACATTTTAAGGTGTTTGCATTCATTTTTGCACTGAAACACACAACACTCAAGCAAACTTTTGCGAACAAAGCTTTTCTAGACAAAATGGATCGCGCCGTCTACCAACACATGATCAATATTGGACAAGTTATAATAGTGCTTATGTGCCAGCTGATAAAGACATATCGAGATATAATAAGAAAACAACAACACTATCAACACATTGCTATGACGATGCAGATGCAACTTGGCTTTTATTTTCCCTCCGGCACCGTTGCAAGACAACTCTTTTTTGAGACATGTCTCGCTGTTTGAGTGCCTTCCATTTACTCCAGAGGACGTCCAACGGCTTTTCCTTACCTTTGTTGGCCATAAATTAAATTCAGAAAGTCTCTCGTCTCCTCGTTTGTCCAATTCCATCTGTCTTTGTTGACAGCTACCATGTGTGCAGACAGAGCGGAAATACTGGGCGGAAATGAACTAAAACGTCTTCTTCGTTTTGTGGCGGGTTGCAACCATAAACTGACCTAAAACTTCATCGCAGTATTTATTATTTTGTCAAATAACGTTTCCATTAGCGTTTATCGCATAAGCCGTATATCGATCAAGATAAAATCCGATGAGATCAAATGTATTTCCTTTGAGTCGATATTCATGAAATTCCATCAAATTTTACTGCTTCCATTTGGCATTTTTTATTCAATAATCACTTAATTCGGATAAAAATGTGTGGATGGAAACATAGCTAGTTATTTTTGTGACATGTAGTGTGTGGATGTTGTGATGTTTTTAAATATATCTTACCATGAACATACACCATGAACATACACCATTTTGCTTACATGTGGAATGAAGTCTTTCATTCTGTCGCTGCAAACTTTCAGTTTCCTCCATCAGAGCACTGAGAAATGAATGGAACAGATTGGGCGTACATGATTACATGATTATTATCTGTACATGCGCAAAAATATTGCGCATGTCAGATTGTGCAGGCAGCCCAGATCGCGTACCCACAGGATGGAGTCAAAATAAACTAGTGTGTGTGTGTGTGTGTGTGTGTGTGTGTGTGTGTGTGTGTGTGTGTGTGTGTGTGTGTGTGTGTGTGTGTGTGTGTGTGTGTGTGTGTGTGAAGGAACATGTTACCAACAGCAACAGTGTGACTCATTGATATGTTTTGAGTAAGGCTGCACAATATCACTTTTTATCATCATCAACTGGCGCAATAAATACATAAAGTACAAATACAGTATACAGTATAAATACAGCAAAAACATCGCAAAAACATATTTGCGTTAGTTGAAAGAAAATATGGGTACTGTCATTCTATTTTTAATAGTGCTTTTTATGTTTAATAAAAGAATGTTGGAAATGATTTTCTTTTGTTTGTTTTAAATTTAAATTCAACAAGATTTTTTAGCAGAATACTGAAAGCAGCAAAAAGACAGAACTGAGTACACTTTATATGTCGCAAGTAATGTTATCGCAACATTTAACAACGTTATGGCATATTTTCCTATATATCAGTTTTGGATACCGATTGTTAGTAGGAGACATTCGTTGTTGGTTTGGGTTTAAACATGGGATTTGTTGTTGCTGTTGTAGGATTTGATGATAAGTTGATTTAAAAATGTTATCAGACATCCTATTTTTATACACTGTGCCATGATAAGTGTATGTGGTCTTTCATATTTTAAAGAAACCAACAATTGTAGCATGTCTAACATCGCAATGCATAGTGCGTCCCCTGATGTTAAAACACTGTCTGGTCCTCTCTCCCTCCCAGTGGGGTGTGTGTTCCTGGGTGTTGTCCAGGAGACGCTGCCGTTACCCAGCCCCTGGTCTTCTGCCGTGCTGACTGGATGGCTGCTGTGGATTGTTCTGGCTAACCTGCTGCTCCAAAACCATTCCTACAGACTCCGGACTAGAGGTAGTACCATGTCAGACTTCAAAGTGAAGGTCAAACAAAATGGCTGATTGTTGGACTGACAATAGAATCGCATTTTGACAAAGTTTCAATGGTTACACTTGACTTGAAGGAATGTACATACATGTGACATGACACTAACATGAACGTGTCATAAACTTCATGAACAAGTCATAAATATTTATGACATAACGCTTCTTTTAGTAAGTGTCATTCGTTTTGTCATGACAAGTTATGGTTAGGGTTGCTGTCATGACAGTGTCATGTCACTCTTATGTATATACCTTCGAGTAAAGTGTTACCGTAGTAGTGTAAAAGATTCATGAGGACTTACATTACCCCCCTCGATTCTAGAATCACTGCTTTAAGGGTGCCTGGAACCCTATACATTTTTTTTTTTAAATGTTCTTCTACAGTGCTAATCGTGCTTTTTAACATCACTATGGAGTATTATGATAGGGGAAACACTGAATTATGTAACTAAAAGGCACCAACTATTCTGAGAAAACTTCTTTCAATGCTGAGCCACAGAGCCATTACATTAATAGGTGCTATTACATAAGAAATAGGATAATTATCTAGGGAAAAGAAGTATCATAACTTGGAAAATTAGAGATATATGTGATTATGACAAATTCCTGACATGCACTATTTCTGAAAATGGCTCTGAATGTTTTTCTGAATGAGCTAGGCGCCTAGGTTCAGTTTCATGATGCCGTGATATTCGTTGATACATGCCGTGGGTGTTGATGGCGCAGTGGATATAACACAGCCCTTTGGGTTCAATTCCCGCTGCGATACATCCACTAATGTTTCCCTGAGCAAGACACTTAACCCCTAGTTTCTCCAAAGGGCGTATGACCTCTGACATACAGTCTATAGCAATTGTAAGTTGGTTTGGTCAGCATTTAGCAGTTTACGGATGCTTCAGCGCCCCTAAAAAAGGGCTAAATTTGACCCTGCGTTGAAGTGAAGTAATGATGCACTGTATGCAGATCCCTCAACCCTCTGTGCAGGCACCCTGATCAGCCAGTAGGACCCACTAGTGCAGCTGTGTGATGCCTCACTGTGTGTGACACCAGTGAACTCTTCAATATGTGTTTCAAATGTTCTCTTCTGTTAGCTGTGGATTAGTTATAAATTACTTTGTTTGATTCAATCAGCAGAGCGTGCTGTCTGCAATGACAAAATCAATTGTTCTGTTCCCACTCATTATGACAAAAAACTAAAAGGATTTGTCTGTGTGCGTGTGTGTGTGTGTGTGTATTTATGTTTGTATGAATGTGGCAGCTAAATAGCTTGAAAATGTCACCTCTCTTTGCTAGTGTTTAAATTACAGACCTAATATGAACTCTATCCTCATTTAAAGGGACAGCAGTGGGAACACCCACCATGATGTACTAATGTGCAGGTGTTCTGCACTGCAATATTCCTGAAAAAAAGATTTATTTATACCTAAACCATACGATACTTTACTTTCAGTTTACACACTGAAATTTGTTTTGCATTTTCCAAGCAGCTCCGCTCAAAAAGAAGAAATGAAAAGAGAAATACACACAAAGCTAGACAACAGTTACACATATAGTACAAAGGTGAAGACATATCAACAGCCACGACAAAGAAACATGTTTCATGGTGACATTTTTGGGTCCAAGTCTTAGACTGATAGACTGATTAATCGCCTGTTAGAAGTAAAAAAAAAATGTTAGTTTTCATAATTCAAAACATGCATGGAGTGCAAAGAGATGCTGTCAAGTCATTCATAGAGCACATTTAAAACCAACCGAGGCTGAATAAAGTGATGTACAGTTATATTATGTCATAAAAACAAGGGAAGACAGTAAAAATATAGACACAATGAACATCATACAGACAACACACTTCTATTTAAATGTCCCTTAACTAAATCATACACCAAAGAGTCAAAATGTGGCTTAAAGATCTCGGCAGCAGAGGAGGACCTAATATTAAGGGGAAGTTTATTACAGAGTCGGCTGTCTGAGCATGCTCTTCTTGTGGATTATTTGAATTATTTTGTGCAGTTATGCATGTTTATATTCTCTATCAAACATATGGGACTGATCGCTGCAGTCTGTATGAATTCACAGGAAACCGCAACGGTGACGACAAAGAGAGGCTTTGGTTTGCTCAGTTGGAGAGGCAGCAGCATAGAGAGGTGAGACTGGGAACGACACACCATACTCTCTATTTTGGCTTGCTTTATTCATGGTCTGCTTCTCTTACATATTTCTCTTTACTGATTCTTCTTTCAGGTATCTAAAGTCAAGAAGATGGTGTTAGTGGTGTTCATAATGGGAAACACAGGGTTCCTGGCTGCATTTATAAACGCTATTGCAAATGTGTAATTATCTACGATAATGTCTTGTAAAATGTATCTAGGGGTGGGAATCTCTTGGCACCTCACCATTCAATCCCGACTCAGAGGCCCACGAGATACGATGCATCTCGATGCAACAATTTATGTACATTTCCATGCATGATTTTTAAAAATATACATATAAATCTGAGTTTGCTACTCAGTTTGCTAATCACTTCCAAGACAAAGCAGCTAGACAAAGCTTAGATTTTGACGTATACAGAATTTGTCACACACAAGTTTTAAAGAAATGTTTTGTCTACTGGGGTTTGTATTGTGTAGTCATTCCATGCTTAAGCCTTAAACATGCTTGTGAAAGTCATATTCTCTCACACTGATCTTCCATGTCAGACGCTCAATCACGTTTGTCTGTTTGTGTTTGTTGCCGTAGTGTGTCAGTTCTCGGGCTTTTTCCATTCTATCTTCTCGTCCGTGGAGTTATTTGTCTCTTGTTCCTGTTAGTTGGATTCCTTTTGTTTTTTGGACATCCATTTCCTTGTTTTATCCACTTTCAGAAAATAAGTTTTTTTGTTGCATTCAGGCCTCCTTTTGTTTTAAGCCTTTAATTTAAAAATCCAATAAAAGCCATATTTGAAATTGTTTTCAGGCTGTTAAATAAAGCCATATTTATTTCTTCTTCAGGCTTCTCCAAAAAAGGAATCCTCCTGTTAATCTCCAATTAAAGCTATATTTTAAATCTTTTTTAGGTTAATTAAAGCCATATTTTGACTTTTTTTCACACTACTCTAAAAAGGAATCTTCCTGTTAAGCCAGGTTCATTCCAACTCAGAGTGACATAACACATATAGAGTGTGTCACTCGGGTAATATCGGACCATTCTGATGTAGGATTTTAAAATTAAAGGCTTAAATGTCCAATTAATGCTATATTTAAAAAAATCAGACTGTATAATCCATATAGTAACTCTTAGTCACGCTACTCTAAAACGGAATCCTGATATGTTCTATCATTCTGAGGTGGAATGAATCTGGCTTAACCAGAGAATTCCTTTTAGAGTAGTCTGAAAAAGAGGCAAAATATGGATTAAATTAACAGCCTAAAAAAGATTTGAAATATAGCTTTAATTGGACATATAAGCCTTTAATTTCAAAATCCTATATCAGAATCGTCCAATATTACCCGAGTGACACAATTGAGATGTGTTCTATCACGCTGAGGTGGAATGATTCTGGCTCAACAAGAAGATTTGTTTTTAGAACAGACTGACAAATATTCACAATATGGCTTTAATTAACAGCCTGAAAATTTCAAATATACTGTAGCTTTAATTGGACATTTAAGCCTTTTAATTTTAAAAATCCTATTTCAAAATGGTCTGATATTACCTGAGTGAAACACTGGTGTTCTATCACTCTCTTTAGCCGATGTGTGCAGAAATGTGCTATCTGAGAGGCTACTGTCAGTTTGTGAGGAGTGGATACAATGTTGTACACAAAAAGTGTGTGTGTGTGTGTGTGTTCTCTACTACCTTTTCCGTTAATTTAATGACATTTGTTAAAATTCTGTAGATTTACATTATAACCTCTGCACCTTTAACGGACATTTCTGTTGATACAAAAAATCTAAATATTAGTATTTATTTATTCATATTAACCCGGTATATTAGCACTTATTTCTATGGACTTTTCTAACAGTGTATGCCCTTGTCCCCAGAGGATGAGCCAATTCAGCAACTTTCCTCCTGTGTCACCCTCAGGCTTAAATGTTATCTTTGGACGCATATAAAATCTTCATAGACACACCACGGTCATCTACCCCAACAAATAAAGCTAGACAGGGCTCTTCATATACATTGTTTATTTATGCACTTATCTCTTTAATACTTGCACAAGGAATACAAAGTAAAAAGCCCCTGCATTTTTAGTCATAAAGAGCCTGAATAAGACCCCAAAAAGCCATGTCAGGGATTTGTTCCACAGAATGTTCAAACAACAGCAAGCAACCTTGAGATTTGTAAGCTATAATTTAACAAAGAAGCATACAAACAAACAGAAACAATGCTGTTTTAGGTGAGTTGAGTCAAGAACGTAACACGCTCTTAGAAGATGCTTTTCAGAGAAGCTGGTAATAACAAGGCTTTATAAATAATGATAAAGATATCTAATACAATCATCAAATACCGTTTATATTTCAGAAAGATCTTTTTTGAAAATATATTGCACATGGTTATGAAATTCACTATAAAGTCAGCCACTTACGGTTTGAATATTGGAAAATTAAATCAGAATTTGACTGAATATTAACCAGACGTTTGTGTACGTATAATGTAGCTTTACTGTAAGTGATCATTCATTTATAGCTATATTGTATAAAGAATAAAATACTTTCATTTGTGGAAACCTACTTTATCATTTGAAATTTCCAAAGCAATGAGACGTCCACTTTCCACAAAGTGTCGGTCCTTTTTATCACCAGGACAGCACTGTTCATTAATCCCTGTAGTCATTGGATTGTCCTACTGCAGGTCATACAGAATAATGTAGTACTAGTTCAGGCTAAACTCAAATGGTTCTGTGTCCTGAAGTATCACCCAGGGAGTGAGAAAACTGAAAAAAGAAATGCATTTAGTTTTTTTACATTCATTTATACACTTTTATATTCACTAAAATCTCATTTTGTATATTGTGCTGATCTATGTCCGTCCAGCTCACCTTGACATATTACTTTGCAGCAAAAAAAGCATTGTACGAAAATACAGTTAATATACAGTGAGCAACGTAGCGTTTGCTTAATCAAGACATACAATAACATCAAAATGTGTTTTCAAATCTGGCTTACATTTATAATGTCAAGAAAAGTTTAGCAAAGAGTGGACTCAACGACACATTTGTCTAACATTCAGGCATATTAGCAAAAACACTACTTTCAGTTTACTTTCAGCAAATTATCATCTTTCATATAAAGGAAAGGTTCACATTTTATCAAGCCTATCTTAATACAATAGTCACATGTCATATGTACTGTATGTTGAGAGACTTATTGGTCACTAATCATTCCTCTTACTGGACATACATACTGGCCTTGGAAGTAATCTCTTCATAGTGTAACTCAACCCGTTCTAATGAACGGGTTGAGTTACAAAATTACTGCATGACAGTTAGGTTTAGCGGGTTAAAACACCGGTCCGCTTAAGTAGTACTCCTAGGAAACGAACATCCATTTCCTGGGTGAAAGTCTTCTGTTTTCCCCTTAACGTCTTCCGGGACATAAACTTCACTCCCCTGCTTAAAAGCCCTGTATTTTAGGACCCACCCATCCACCCCGGCCTACTCCCTAGTTAGTTAGTTAGTTAGTTTGTCTTGTGCATGGGGAATAGTTCAGGGCTTGTGCTCTTTTCTATCTATAAAGACAGCATGTGAGGGGAGGAGCTGAATGAGGAGACCAATTTGTATATATATTGGTTGGGGGGGGGTTGCCTAGAACTTGTGACAATTAAAATAGCCTACTACAAAAAAGAAAAAGGAAGGTTAAATAGCATTAAATTAACTTAATAAATAGAATGGAACAATGAAAAAGAACAATAGATGAGGTATGTAGAGTGTAAACAGGATCCTACTGCGGATCACAATGCTCTTATACAGCGGCAGTCAGGTGCTTATAGTAATACATACCTGGAATACATACGAATTACAGCGCATTACTTTTCATTGCTATTTGTACAAATGGTTCATGAAAACAGCCTAAAAAGAATGAGATTCAAAAGTCACAGTCCTTCTGTGTATAAATGGATTCTAATGTTCAGCTAAAGCTTGAATGAGGTTTGTCTCCTCTTTCTGTGTTTCCTCGCTGAGCCGCAGCAGAGAAATACTTCTGAAGCCCCTAGATACAGGCAGATTTGCTGTTGGTGTCTTTTTCCACCAATGTGTGGTTCCACTAACCTTAATGCTGCATAATGGGTCCAATGGCTATGAGTAATGTGAAAGGTGCTGCTGGTAGTGGTAAATCCACAGAGAATTATCACCAACTCTGCAGATCTCCCACAGAAGGAGAAGCTAAAGTCTTAGCATCTCTCAGCTCATTGTTTTAACTTTTAGCAGCTTGGTCTGGAAACCTGCATGTTTAATTCTCCTGCTTCAGTTCACAATTTTGCGGGAACCATTCACATACTGGCTTATCTACCTGGCGCGCTATTGGCGGGTTTAACATGATGACAATAGAGAAGCGACCAAGCAGCTTCTTGTTTTCATTTAACATAGCGGCCACCAAATCGCAACCGAAGCGCAACAACCTGTGATGCCGCTACGTCACCCGGATCGTTGGTCTGATTGATTTAAGGACTATCCAATTGGCTATAATCATTTGAACTATGCCCGTTGGTCACACCTTGTCCAAAGAAAATACAGAGCAGACTTCCCAGACCAATGCTCAATCGCAAATCTACTGAGCTTGGCTTGGTCTGGTGATAGCCAGACTATTGATACCCAGTTTCTGCTCTCTCATGAAACTTGTTTCCAGCAGCAGAAGGAAGCTGTTTTCTGTTTTTTTCTGCTAAATGTGTAAACAGGTAACTGTTACTGCTAAAGGTGGTCATGTTTTGTTCACGGTTTGTCAATGCTGCTCCCAAGTGACAAGAAGAAAGTCAATTTATAATCTCAACACAACCTTAGCTCTTATTAAGTGATGGGCACATGTAAACCATTGTGAATTGTTTTCTTTATTTCTGAGGCCACTAGATGGGTCCAGATCACTACCCTCACATCAACAAGTCATCTTTGTGGCATCAGACCATCCCATAACAATAACTGAAATTAAGCCCTTACCCTACAGTTACATTAGCTACAAGCGACAGCGAAAAAGCAACAGACTATCATTTTCAATGGGAGTGTGTGTTTGCCAGCGACAAGCTTGCCAAGCAAGGCAGGGTGAAAATAGACAAGAAATCTATTTCATGCAAATGCTGCGCGATGCGACAAAGCAACTGCCAATCGGAGTGAACATGCGTGACATATGTACAGTGGTCGCTCGAGTCGAAAATCATTCAAGATGGCGGAAACTCTTTAGGACATCGTATTTATAAATATATATCTGATATGTTTGGCATTTTATCTAATTTTGTTAATTGTATTGAAAAATAAATGCTTTTGAATCCAAAAACATTGTTCTTGTGACTTGACAATACCTCTGAAGTGACTTGTAAGACCTCTTGCAAACCCTAGACAATAGCATGTTACTATCGAGACAGAAGTGGCTAGGCATGCCCAGGAAAGCCCATCAAGCGAGTGCTTCTCACTGTGTTTTGTAGCTAATGTGACTGTAGGGTTAGTCCAACCTTCAAGAGCAGTGCTACAGAAAACACAATTCAAATAAATGGAAAAACATACATACAGAAGACCAATATAAAACACCACAGGCTGTATTGTATTAGCAATAAACCTACACTCGATGGCCATTTGATTCTTCTAACTCATACTGCTGAAGCCTCATAAGCAACCACTAACTCTTAATGTGGGCTACATGTGGCATGTGAGAACTGTATAGTCGTATCCTACTATCCTCATAAATAAGGCCAAATATTTAAAAATATGTTTGTTTTTCCACTGGCAGATTTTTGAGATACTGTGCTTCTGGATTAGACCATAAAACAGTTCTTTAACAGGCAAGGAGGCATGCAGTTATTGAAAATGATTGCATGACCCATAAGCTGACAACCTGGATTTTCCTCTTGTGTTTTCCATCACCACAGTTCAAAATATTTGTATTGTTTTTGATAATTTATTTTAAATGGAAACTGTGTGTTGGCACTGCCCTTGTCAATATTGTAATACACTGTATTTTATTACTCCAACAAGTAGTAGAAGTTGAAGCCTAGTAAGAGCTGAAACCGTGCAGCAACCTTCCAGCTATGAGTGTTGATTCAAAAGTGATGAGGCCACGAGTTCTGGCCATCTGGAATTTCTTTGTCCATGGTTATCTATGTCCATGGTACAGTATACAACTCTATGCACCTTGTCCAAAGCAATGTGGCCATAAACATTCTCATTGTCTTGCTAGTTTTGTCCAAAGCATTACAGAAGCAGAGCGTTTAAGTTATGTCACAAGATGAAACAAACAACTGCAACACTGCATTTAACTTGAATGAGTATAACATTGACAATCAATGCCCTTATATGGCAAACTGTTGACCGTGTCCTCTTCACTCGGTTTTTGTAAACTCGCCCGCCTCCCAGCGCAGAGCCATGGAACTCTTGCGTCTTCCTCCTGTGTAGACCTCTGGAAACTGAGAAAAACAGCTGATTGTTTACCTGCTTTCAAAGCATTTCCTCCACCTCCACCTCCTTCACTTCCACCTCCTCTCTCAGGTCATTAGACTAAAGGTGGGATAAGTAAATCAGTTTCAATGTAATGGTAATTACACCAAACTACATTTTGCTCCATTTCTGTCTTATTTGTAACATGATAAATAGTTGTAATGGTAATATTTTTCATTAGGTATAATAAAAAAACAAAGCAAATTAAAATAGTTTCCTTGAAGGTTGCAACAGTGAAATAAGATTTTCTATAAAGGTAATGTTTGAGCAAGAGCTTACTCTGTGATCACAGGACAAGGCAGAGCGATCCATCCTGTAGGCTGTTTTCATTGGTGATGATGGCGAGGACTTGCACTTCAATGGTACATCCACTAATAACAAAGTCCAAAGATCATCATTAGCTTAAATGTATACGTACAAAGAGGGAGGTAGAAAAAACTATTTGTACAGAGTGTTGTAAATAATGTATTGTTTTGTAGTCAGTATTCAGCTGACGTACCTGAATTGTCAAATGCCAAAGTGTCCTTGTTATTTGACAATATCCTTTCATTATTGAACCTGTCTTCGCCGTATAGATTTGCCCTCTCTTTCCTCAGATCGTCCTCCCTCTGATTCACCATCTTAATTTCTTCATCCACCAGTGACATTGTGCTTCTTGAACGCAGCTTGAAAAAGGGGTTGTTCAGGAACATTTTCTCCTGGGGCTGCTCACAGGCTTTGTTGAGGGAGAACTCGGAGGCACTGCGAATAATAAGATTGGATGTTTCAAGGATGATGAGGTTGGAGCTGCTGTCCTCGGAGCGCCACTCGCCAGACTGAGCTGCCATGTGGTCTTTGCCAAATCTTGGGCTCGAGGTGAAATCATTGCCAGGGTCGAGAATGATAATGTTTGCTGATACTTCATGTTTCAGCGGTTCCTTAGTGGGTGAGGAGGTGATGATGAATGATGGTGTTAATGGAGTGCTTTTAGATCTTGGGATACTTCGTGATGGAGCACAATCAGTGGATTTGCCCATCCTTGAGAAGACCCTCTCTCTCCTGAAGTTTTCCTCCCGCTCCATTGATATACGAATCTCCCTTTCAATTTGTGTTTCTGGGTCATCGTAAGGGGACCTGTAACTGGAATCATCCAGGCCAGAATCCTCTGAGCAAGGGCTGAATTGGGTGTGAGGATAATCGCCAACCAGATTTAAGTTCTCCAAGTCATTGGCTTTCTTGTGAGTTCTTTCAATGTTGCGGACTGGTGTGTACATGAAGCTGTGGCTGCCATGGAAGCTGGGCTGCTTGGTTGTAGGTAGGACAACCTTGTTCATGGTCTGCTCCTCCATTTCCCGCCACTGTTTACGAGCCAGCTGAAAGTCCACATGCTCTGTGCTAACATTCTTGCTCTTGGTTTCTTGTATTACACAAAAGTCTTTAGGTAGCTTCTTGTTAAAATCTGCATTGATGTGCTTATGGTGGGTTGTGTGATTATGATTGGCATCTCTGCCATTTTCACTGTCATCTTCAGAGATTTTGGACAAACATTGAAGGCCTAAAGGGTTATATTTAACCTCTTGTGAAGGGCTAGGAAAGGAAATTTTATCTTCAGGTTGTTCTAGAACTTCTTCCACTTGTGGAACCTCAAAACTAACTTCTTCAACATTGTTGTCTTGTTCCTCAAAGTCTGTCACGTCAACTTTCTGCACAAACAATTCCTGAGCACTCAGCTGAAGACTGTCCAAATATGAGTCATCGTCTTCTCTATTTATAGAAGAAGAGAATATTGTTCTCCATTTTTCATCATTATCACTGTCTGAGGAAGCTGCTGCAATCTCAGCGTCTAGGCATTCGTCCATTTGGTCCTGGCAGAACTCATTGGAAACATCTGACATTGCCTCTTCTCTAATACACTGCTCTAATATTGACTCCTCTGTAATGGGTGGTTCAAATTGGATGGCATGGGCATCTGGGTCTTCTTCTGTGTCTATTGTTACATTTTGATAACCACCGCCTTCAAGGCTAAGTTCATTATCCTCAGGCTCTGGCTCAGGGTATAACTCTAGCTCTGGGTAGTGCTCCGGCTCAGGGTACTGGTCTGTGTCAGAGTATTGTTCAGGCTCAGGGTAGAGCCCTAGCTCAAGATCTTCCTCTTGTTTAGGGTGGTGCCCTAGCTCAACATCTTCCTCTTGTTTAGGGTGGTGCCCTAGCTCAAGGTCTTCCTCTTGTTCAGGGTAGTGCCCTAGCTCAAGGTCTTCCTCTTGCTCAGGGTAGTGTCCTACCTCAATGTCTTCCTCTTGCTCAGGGTAGTGCCCTACCGCAATGTCTTCCTCTTCCTCAGGGCATTGCTCTGGTTCAGGGTCTTGCCTTGGCTCAGGGTATTGCGCTGGTTCAAGGTCTTGCTCTGGCTTAGGATACTGCTCTGCTTCAGTGTCTGGTTCTGGCTCAGGAAACTGGTCAGACTCAGGGACTTGTTCTTGCTCAGGATCTTGTTCTGGTATGTCCTGTCTCTTACGATGGGTCTCGTTCTCATATACACTGTCAGCACTGGAGAGTGTGTCAGACACAGATGAGGCGATTGACTCATTTCTGTTGAGCTCTTCATGCCCTGATTCTAATATCAAAGCTTCATTTTGGCCCTGACAAGGCATTTCACTGCAAATACTGGTCTCAGAACAGTCAGGCTTGTCAATCTCTATGGTGCCAGATGGAAGGTCAGTTAATAATGTACCAAGTATCGCTGTTTCCCCTGGGAAATCTGATAAGTCTGTCTCTGAACCATTTTGCTCATCATCTGCACTGAAATCCTTCCCATGTTCAGGGGAATTAGCCACAGAGACCTCTACTTCACAGTCCATCGCCAGCTCTGATTGTTCAATGGTTTCCATGGTGACGGAGAAAGAGTTGTGATTCTCAGTTGTGCTGCAACCTTCGTTCAGGTCTTTTCCATCCACCGAGGTAGCTCTCTGAGAAAAGAGAGAACAAATAAAATAGACTTTTATTTTCTGGAAGGGAGACAGGGAATGTATACCTTTTGCTAAATGCATATAATCAATAGCAGCATTTTCACAGTAGCCTCAGCCGTCTCCTTGACATTGTCTTCCTTCCGTGTCTCCCTGTATTTAAAATGTTTTTTCGTTTCCCTAATGACAAGTAAATTGGTTTTGAATAAGCGTGTATGACATCCCCCATAATAACCAGCAAAGACATTATCATGTACAGAGATAGAATAAGAGATAGAAGAAAAATAATTGCACTTAGCCACTGAATGACAAGCCAGGACTATGATTCAGACATTTGTTCAGTATTGCACTCTAAGTAAAACATAACAGGAATCAATCCATTATAGCTTTATTATATGCACATTTATTGTGAATCAAGAAACACTGTTAAATAAATAAAAGTCCCTGTATTGTCAGACTGAAGATTCAAATTGTTATGATAATGATTTTTTGGCAATCACATCACAATGATCATCATCCTTATTGTCATCATCACCAACAAAGACAAGAACACTAGACCGGCTCAATAACACTCCAAGATGTTACTGCGAATGCAATCACACCAATGTGACTTTGGCAAATCCTCCTGGACAAGTCTTGAAGTGCAATAAGCACACTAAAGTTATCAATGGACAGTACTTAAATGGCCAGGGCCTGTGTTGGAGAAACACTTTCTGATCTGCAGAGGTGGGGGGGGCTCTGTGGCGGAGTGTGTGTGTGTTAGAAAAGGGGGAGGGAGGGTTATCTACGTTTGTGTTTGCTGTGCTGAGTGCATGTTTCCCTAAGTGGGTTATGTGTAGAAAGAAAGACAGCACATCAAAGGTAGCTAAATGAAATGGCATTACATCTGTTCTTATGTAAGACTGCAGGTTGGGTCTGCCTCCCCACACACACCAGAGTGTCCCTGCAAGATGACTAACTGAGCCGCACAATCCCAGTGTTCACATTGCACACACATACTCTCAGGCATTTAAATTACTATTACACTGCGAGAACCATCTCTGGCTACATTCACTCCTTGACTTTTCAATTTCAAGCCTCCCTGAATGCCACTAACCCCTTACAGCTCACTTTGGGGAACTGTGGCTACAACAATACATAGACTTCAGCAAGATCTAAATTCTCTAAGCATAACTTTAGTTGCACTCTTCTGTAGCCCCACTCAGCTGCATGCACATGTGTGTACAAAACATCAGCTGTGAGATATATTGAAATTTGTGGATTGGGGCTTCTGGCTGCTTTAATCAGCTTAATCAGAATGGGTGCATTGTGCATCAGCAGTTTGCCACAGCTCTCACATGGCAGCAACACACCAACTTTTTTGTGTTATGAGCATAGAATGTATAAGGTTATGAATAAATTAACTTTAGGAGTTTTTTTATTCTATAATGGAGCAATTGCCAGCTGACATCGGGCGAGTGGTGAATACAACCTGGGCAGGACGCCAGTCTAGGGCGTTCAGGATGAAGCTGTCCCATCCCTTAGCATACGCTAATGGGGATCCCAATAAAATCCAATCAAATATTGAAGTCCGACATGTTTCAATCACTCGATTGAAATTGATTTGAGATGCAATCCCACTGCTGCAGCTTCACATTAAATGCATTGACTTTTATGTCAAAATAATTACAGAATGTGCAATATGTTTGTCAGTGAGCCTGATCGCTATATTGTTCAAAATGTGTCTACAAAACAAAACGGTCATTTTGGGCATTTTACAGTTGGACACATTGCAAGGAGTAATGGAACAGTCAGGAGCGGCCACAATGAGTTGTTAGATCAAGAGCTGCAGGCAACACGATGCACACCCACAACTTAACGGGGTAACCAACCACTTTTACTTTACCTTTGGCTGTTTGTATGCAGCATGAAATCAGATCACAGTTGGTCAGCGGAGGCAATTAGCTGTGAATTTAACATTAACATTATGGTAACCTTCTTGGGTGTTATGCTTACTTTTCTGCCTTAAATCCTCCACAAACTTACACAATTCGCAGGCAAGTATGTGTCACAACCACAGGTAACTGTGTGAGTGACCGTGTCTGGAATTCTGGGGTAAATACGGAATATTCTTTGATCAACTCAAAACATGGATATTGGTATTTTGTGCCTATGTTACGGTCCCACTCTATGGAAGGCACTGAGGTCATGTTCTCCTGCTGCCAAGTGTTGAGGCAGCAGCCCCCCCATCGCCTGTGGGCTCTTTTCACTCCGAAGCTGAACGTATTTAACAGGATACCCACGGCTGCTGACTCCAAACATCAAACACTGACAGCAGCAGTCCACTCTCCACCATGTTTCTAATCCTTTTTGGCTTTCTCCACATCTCTCTTTGGAACAGTAACAATAGGCACATTCCTTTTTATCAAGCCAGCTCCTGCATCATGTAACCTAGCGTAGTCGATCCACAGTTTCACATCAGTGTTTGAGCTGCAGTAGCAGTTGTCCTCACAGCATTCCTGGATGGGAGAAAAACTTGCTTTGGTTTACTTCCATCTCTTTAAACCAATCACTATCGTCTTGGGTGGGGCTAAACTCCGGAAGGAGCAACAGTACCTCTGCTAAATAGCCTCGGGAAGGAACTTGTTTTGGTGGAACACGTGTATGTTAAAAGGTTGTTTTAGTCGTGCAACAGAAAACTTAGATTGGACAGATAGTCTAGCTAGCTGTCTGGATTTACCCTGCAGAGATCTGAGGACCAGGTAACCATAGTCCTCAAAACTCCACCGGAGGTTAGGCTGCCACCCAAAGTCAGATTACTGTCATTTGCGAGTGAGCCTGTGGGCCTGCTGAAGGTTACCTGTCCTTTGCCCTGTCTCTGGACAAATACACGGTGTGTCCTCCACGAAGGAAGGTCTGGAATTTATTCAAAACAAAGAAGCATATACTTAAACCACCTATTAATTGTAAGCATCATAAAATGGTTCTAATTAACATACATGATGGTACTTTTGGCATTATTAATCGTATACTTACCACTATGCTTTTAATTTAAAGGTGCTCTAAGCAATGTTGGGTGACGGCACTTCTTGTTGACGTTCAAAGTATTTTCAACCAAAAAGAGACTAGCTCATCCCGTCCCCTCCACCTCCCTTACGTGCTTCCGCGCACTAACCCCCCACCCCCCACCCCCAACCCCCAACTCCTTCTTATCGGTTATTATGTTTGGTGGTGCAGGTTAGCACAGTTTGTTTTTGTTGTCATTTGTAGACGCTGGGCTGTCTACTGGGTTTTTACAATGTGTTTAGGGGACATGCAGCTAAGGGATATTGAGGAGATATTTGCTGTATGTGACAAAAAATGTTGTAGCCTAAAAAACCTGTGACATTGCTTAGAGCACCTTTAAGAACCAATGTGGCCCAGCTGTAAGATCTGGTTCCATGTCGAAATACCTGATCAAGTGTTCCAACGTCGGGCTCCCCTTTTTTGGAGGGATTGGTTATTATGTCATCTTGTCTTGTGTTTTTATTGTCTTGGAGGGTGATGGTGCGGATTTGTGTGTGTGTGTGGGATGGGGGGGGGTTTATGCGGATCTCCCATGAAACAACATAATCATCTTAGCATGTGAATTCCTCCGGCAGGATGACAGTGTACATGTTCAGAGAGAAATATTCTTTTTACTCCACTACATTCATCTGACAGCTTTAGTTAATTTACACATTAAGTTTCCTGCACACAGAACACATGTAGTTTATAAAATCTGATGTTTTATTCTAAATGAAACTAGCCAACAATATAAGGGCCTACAAGTCCAGCTGAGATGATTAGACCATTAAACAAATAACTGTTTGGATCCTTTACACTTTCTAAAATGGGAGGATTTTTCTGCATTAAGTACTTTTAATTTAATACTTAAAGTACATTTTCCTGATGATACATACTTTTACTTAAGTAACATTTTCAATGCAGGACTTTTACTTGTAACAGAGTATTTTTACATTGTGGTATTAGTACTGTTACTAGGATCTGAATACTTCTTCCACCGCTGCATGTACAGTATATCCTTATCCTCAACAGTGGACCTCATTGCTGCCACCTCTTGTCTTAAACTTACGATTGTCAACAGTACCACCTGTTGATAAGGAGGTGTGTGTTTGTGACGTTTCGTCATTAGCATAATCGACAGCCTATGAAAGTTTCATTCACAAAATGTTGTTCCAAAGACTAAAAATAAACTCACATTACATAGCTTCAAGTCCTGCTGTCTGAAATCAGCAGACCAAAGGCAACATGTTTAGAGTTAGAAGTTGTATGGGAGCAGCCGAAACAATCACAATATTTATGATAATAAGCTGTGGGGTTGCACACTATATTGTGTTTTTATCCTCATTGCGATATCATCCGGCGCAATAAACACTTTGTCAAAGGCTGTGGCACATCGCGAAAGACACTCAGATATACTTTGGGTTAGTGGAAAGAAAATATGAGTAGGAAACTGCACCTATTTTGTAGTGGTGCCTTTTATATTCAATTCAGTGTTCAATTTGTTCCATAAAAAAATGTCACAGTCTGAGATATTAGACAAGATAAAACAAAGAATAATCCTGGACCGAGACTTTCCTATTTCCTACTGAACTTTAGAAGTTGCTATGCCGAAATAACCCAGTAAATATGATAAAATAAAAAATAAATAAAAAAGCTCTCAGTAAATCGGCAGCCATGATGATGATAATGATGATCTGGTAAACAGAATATACATTTAGAAAGTTTTTCATGGGCATGTCCAACCACAGTATGCCGTGTTTTCTGCTCACACACACACACACACACACACACACACACACACACACACACACACACACACACACACACACATAGTGCCAGTCACACTTCATTGTTTGAGGATGTAAGTTTTCAATCTCACACACACACGCGCCTACAAGGACACACGCATGCGACAGACTGAGTGCCATGGTAACCATCAACAGGCCTGACACTTGTGCACTGATCAGCTGTCGCCGCCTCCACTTCCCCCTCACCACCTCATCAGCAGACTGTTAAATGTGACGGGAAGCAGGGCTGCATTCATGTTGTATCTGGGGGAAAAAATGGTGAATATAATCTTCCGGTTTTAAAAAGTTCCTCTTGTCATTTTGAAAACAAATGTCCATAACACAGTGTAATGACCACATACTGTACAAAACTGCCCACTGCATTAATGTTTGCAAGCCAACTTTCCTCTAATTTGTTAATGAATTTCAGCAATATAACACCCTTTTATTTAATATTATAAATAAAAAAGCCATTAAGACCTTTAAGTTATTAAAACTGTTGAAGTATAAGACGTAATTAGAAAGACTACACACTTCAATGTCGCATGGGATGTATCGTTACTCAAAAGAGCAGCGGCTTTTAAATTGTCATATTTGTAATCCATGGCTCAATTCAAACAGGATAAAATAAAAAATTGCCTCTTACCGTTCACTACTGTACTACACTACACTACATATTTTTTCTGAATTAAGGTCCCATAAGGTCACCGTAAGGGGCGGGATTTCGGCTCTCTATACATGGATATCCTGTGACGTCACACATTAAAGCCGGCGCCATCTTTAGTACCGCCCAGGGACCGGAAGTAAACATGTATGGAGGAGGGTTGGTGATGAGGTAGATGTTAATGTTGCCAAAAGACATGCTTTGACAAACTAACAAGAGATTTCAGCGGGGTCAGTAGTCCGTATTTTTCTGATTCGGAAGCAAATACTGATCAAAACCTAAAATATAGATTTTATTGGAATAGCGTTGCTTTTTGTTATCAGAGAGATGAGTGATTTCCGTCTGATTAACGTTAGTGGAGCCCGTTTCTTCAACGTTAACGTTTTCATTTCCCTGGAATCAACGGGTGGTGGCGCTACGGTCCTAAAGATGGCGGCTACAACAAAAAGGTCATGTGATTGACACCTATGTATAGTTTTCAACAAGAGAAGCAATTTCAAATGACAGTCAAATTAACTAATCACATCCAATCATGTCTTCACTCTAATTGGGCGGGCTTTGTTATTGCTAACTTTATGATAAGTTCCGCCCGCTGTGTGCACAAGCAGAGCAGGTTTAGCACGTAATATGTCTTCTAGCTGTGTAAATATCTAACATTAGCAAAATAAAATATTAATACAGTAAGTTAGACAAATGTAACTTTTCATCCATCCACATGCTGTTCACTACACTTTCAAAAAAGGTCAAGCCCCTTTAGGAGACAGGAAGGGGTACCATTTCATACTATTGGCGCTGCTTGAAATGCGCCATCTCTAGCATAGAGGATCTTTATCACAAGCCATACGTACACAAGCTAGCACCATGAGCTAGGACCGCCGATAAACTAGCTAGGCTATCGCTATGAGGAAGACATGCTGCGCCGATTTTAAGATGAACTTAAACTTGAATGAAAAGGTGGTTTTCGTTTTAAAAAGAAAATTTAAAAAAAAAAAAAGAAAAGGTGGCTACTTTCCTCCTAAAGGGCAAGTACAAATACCTGCAGCAACTTATTTTAACTGAGCATACTGATATGATGAAATTTACTAAAAAAAACGTAATAGTTTACAGTGCGCTACTTTGCTACTGGAAAATCTCAGCGTTGACTTAATCATGGCCCCAATGGAATCTGTTTTATAGCTTTTTTTAATTCTCAATTTCACGATTCTGTCCATGATTCTGAGCTCTACATTATTTGCTTCCATCAAGCTGGGACTCCGGGCCCTATATTAAAAAAAAAAGTACTTGCCACCGTGCTAAATAACTTTCTGGGGGCAACCTTTATTATTATGAAGTGTCAAGTTCTTCCCATGAGACTGAGAGCTAATAAAATAAGCCCATGATGCATCACCAACTCGAGAAGTCGAGTTAACTGGTTTAGAGGACTGATGTCAGAGCCGGCTCTTTCTACTCAAACAGCAAATGGAATTCGATAGTGTCTCATATCTTTAGAAATAACAATGGTATTTTGACAGTATATATTTTTTCTCCAGAATTCTTATTTTTGTGATGTTGGAAAAGCCTCTGCAAATCTCATCCTAAAGCAGGCCTGTATCCATTTCTTACTTTCTACTTGTTTCTTCCCCCTAGAATGTAATACCCAAATTCCCTAATTAATAATACATAGAAAGACGTGGGTTACTCTTGTTTATTCCTTCCAAATCCCTACAGCTTCTGCCTGGCTGGCAATGAGTTCTGCAGTCACAGCGCTGTGTAAAACCACTTTACATGTACAGCTTTGACGTATCTTTATGTTAACATGGTTCATTGCACTATTTCATTACTTCATTAGGAAGGATGTTAAATGCGTTGTACAAAGAAACTGTTTTGAATGAGTTTTCTACAGCCTCTTCCCTCAGAAGAATCTATACGTACATTTGTACGTACAGATTATTAATATTCTGATGGCACCCTACAAGCAATCCCCATAGTAGCTCTGTGGAAGTTTACTTCACAATACAATAGACTTTATTGTCAGTGAATAGTAATGAAGGTGGGATATTAGCACCCGCCACCAGCCCATGGCGGGTACATTTTCAAAGTGGCGGGCGACTTTGCCTTGTCAGTGTTTCCCACAGATTAGAAAGCAATTTATGGCAGGGGGAGGGGATGTCATACACTCATTTGCATATTTGTGACGTCGATACGCAATCATTTGCATTAAGCTTAGTGGTTGTGTCAACAAGGTAGATAGAAATCTTCAGCCAAATAATCACAAATTCAGTACAGGAATTTATTTTACCTCATAATTATTACTTAGGTAGCCTATCTTTTGATACAAAACAAAAAAAAATTCTACTAAGGCTTGCCAAGGGACAGGCCAGCTCAGCTGCGTCTTTCTTCCGTCGCGTACCGCTGTCTCTCCTACCTTCATCATCCCCCTTACCCTGTCCCTTGTCCACGTTCTACCTGCCTGCACACGGAGAGAGGGGGCTCCTCTGCTCCTCACAAAACCGATTCAGAGAGAGGTGACTGTTTTGACATCCATGGGAGAGAAATAACTCGCACGCTCGCTGGACAATAGTCTACTGGTGAAATTTTTACAGAAAGTCGCTGTCTTTTCTACAGAAAGTCTCCAGATTTGTCGCTAGTTTTGTGAAAAAAAAAAAAGTCGCTAAGGGGGTCTGAAAAGTCGCTAAATCTAGCAACAAAAGTTGGCAACACTGTTTTCACGGAGACAGACTCTGTGTGCATGGAAGGGAGGGGCTGTGTGTGTTTGTGTGTGTGTGAAAACGCAATGTGTGGCGGCCGGTGTTGATTGTGTGGAGCACCACCAAAAATGTGTCAATGTGTGGGAAACACTGCTTGAATACCAGCCACAGAGGCAGGTGGAGTGGTTTTCAGCAAAACAATAAAACCAACATATTACTACTAGTTGGATGCCGACATAAACATGGTCACATATTGCACAGAATGTCTATTGCACACCTGACAGTATTGCACCTGGACAGTTTGAGTCTTTAACAGCCATTTTGTTAGGGAGGCTGATGGAACAGGGCACAAATGAATCTTTAGATCGATTCAGTCTGCATCCAGGCAGGTAAAGGGAAACAGATGACAGTTTATTTTTGACGACATCGTTTGAAACTGGGAAAAATGTGAAATAATAAATTGCAATATAATCACAGAATATTGCAATATGTTTAAAATTGTAATAATATCAACGTGACATAAGTATCGGACTATTATTGCATCGTGATATAAGTATTGCAATGATATTGAATCGTGAAATAAGTATCGCATTTGTATGGTATTGTGACTAGGGGTGCACGATTCAGAAAATGTCTCGATTCGATTCAAAATCGATTTTAGATTTTTAAAAAAGATTCACAGTATATAAATGTAGTTACCATTTCCATGTGATAGTATAAACGCCATTACAAAACAAAAAAACTTGTGTTATGATTGTGAAGTAATATCATTATCTCGATATTCACCAACTTTATCGCATATGGCATATTTCACTCTTATCATGCAGTCCTAGAAAGAAACTAAAACACTGAAAAGAAAAGAGAGAAAAACTAAAATCACACACATCAAGTGTAGCATCTCGCGAGATTAAGATGTAACGAGACTTTTCTCGTCAAGGTGAAAATTGTCTCGGTCACGAGTGCAGAGCAGCAGCCAGTAGACGGAGTCTGGCCTGGTTGATCTTATAACAGAAGATGAGTCTAGCTTGGACCTCTAAACTAGCGGAGAAGATGATGAAGTGATTGCCTTTTTTTTAGTTACTTGAAATCATAAACAGCATGCATGCATTAATGTCTAATAAAGCTGCTTTAGAACAGAACAGAAGCCCTAATACAGAGCAATGATAAAGCTCAATTCTGTATATTTGCTGTTTGTGCTATACATTTTTACTTTACTTTTTAAAGTCCATGAGCATGGACAATCAGATAAAGTTAAAAAATGACTGTAGAAGAAATTTTACTTTAACAAACGCGTGGGGTTAAAGCCAAACTAATCTATCCACCGCTCCTCGATGCAACACACCATAGAGCTGAGCCATACCTACCGTCAACATGGAGTAGATCATCCACACAGAAATCATATCCAGGGAACAGCTTCCAAATAACACAGACAGAAACAAACTACACAAAACACTGCTACTGTATACTGCGCATATGGTGAGGCTCTGTTGGAGAGTAAGTGAGTGGTAACAAACTTTGGTGGCCTTGTATGTGGACAGTTTTACACACACACACGCACTCACAGTATTGGTAGAACTGTCATTTAGATGAAGTTGCGAGTGGAGATGAGTCTCTCCCTGAGGCTGTTTTCTATTGACACGCTCACACACACACACACACACACACACACACACACACACACCATCATGTATCACAGTCCGTGTCACGTCACACTTTGGTCGGTTCAAAGTCTTCTAGGGTAACATTTATTTAGACTACTAAATGTGTCTGTTTACTAGGGCTGGGTACCGAATTCAATACTTTTCAGGCACCGACCGAATTGCCTGTTAAGTATCAAAGTATTTAGAAATGCCTCATCATTAAACACAATTCCTAAGGAGTAAATCTTATCAGAGTCAGTGAGCCAATAAACATGCAGCATTCTTCCACCAAACCCTAATAATCAGTTACTCCAGAATTTCACAGACTTTTTTTGAGATTGTGGCTGCCCAAAATGTTTGAAAAGATTTGCGATAAATGTTGCAATGAAGATGCGGGAGACAGAGAAAGACAGGGTACATTGATGTTACATGTGTACAGGTTGGCAGGACGGTCTGACATGTTTTGCATGCGTCCTTCGCTGTACGTTTTGTTGGTAAATGTGAGATGTTCGAGTCACACACGTCTCGGTAAAAAAAGGAAATGAATATGGCCACGTATGTGTGACGTCATCCCGTTCTCACTCCCGCTTGGTCATTGGCTCTCAGAGTCACACACAGAGTCTGGCACGTGGGACTGCTGGGGTTGGTTGAAGTCACGGGAAACTCCGGTTATTGGTCAAATTTGCGGAAAAGTTGCGGTGATTGGTCAAAAGTACGAGTCACACCAAAGTCACGCTGATCGGTTGAAATCACGTGAATTGGCGCAATTGCAAAACCGCGAAATCCTGGAGGGAATGAATAATGTCTGTGATTGGCTGTCTGACGAGGTAGAGACTATGTCACACACAGACGGCTCACATAGTAGGAGCTAATTAAAAAAAAATCAAGATTTCTGCTGTTATGTGTAATGTTGTAATTTCTATTTATTTTATAATACTGATATCGAAAAAAGTTGAACTACACTCAGCCCTACTGTTTACACAGATGAATATTCAACTATCTGTAAAATACAGACTCTTTGAACTGTGAGGAAAAGCTCCACTCTGTTTGTCTGTCTGTCTGCAGTCCTCTTCTCACTGTGGTCAGTCAGTTAGTCAGCATCGCAGCATCTTCTTTCACTACTATGGTTCAATTACATAATCCATGCATCCAAAAACAAGGCTGGGCATAGGGAGGAATCTGATTACTGACCTGCAGCATATACACAGATTTATACTGCAGTGCAGTAAATGCAGAGCCTGTACACACTAAAACCCCCACCGGCACTACGATTCATACACTCCTCTGTCCCCCCCCACACACACATACAACACTATCTGTTACTGGGGATTATGTTGAAAGTTTCTCATTTATTAAATAATTGCTTAAAGTGTTTAAACAAAGTTTTGTGTTGGAGTTTGTAACGTTCCAAAATCTTAATTGTGACTAAGGCTAAAGATTCTCACTTTCACTGTGAATGCACATCGGTTCCAAATATCGGTTTTCTTTTTTATTAAAGGTCTAGTGTGTAACGTGTTTAGTTGTTCTTTATCAAAATCGGTGTTAACTGTTCACACACTTTCCCTTTTTCATTAATATTTACCAACCACCATCAATTCCAAGTATTCCTTTTGGTTTGAAATTTTACATTTGCATTTGCATGAACTGGGTAAGATGCTCCATATTCTGGCGCCATCTTGAAATACGTTAGCCGGTATGGGACATACAGGACATACTGCTCCGCCTTTCATGTTTCCGCTGTCACATGATTCTCAGGTGCTGCTAATGCTGCTAACGGGTATCTTCGCTTCCCAGCCCCGGCAAGTTTGAAGAAGGAAACATGGAGGACCACACATACTCAAAATCCAAATTTCAGGAATAGGAGTCTTCTTCTTCACCCAGAAAAAGGATATTGAAAAGAGCAAAAGACCGGCTTTTTGAAGCGTGAAGGCTACCGTAGATGTAGTACGTACTGTACTTTGAACTGCGTGGTGCGAGAGAGTTGATTGCAATATAAGATCTCAACACTAGATGGGAGAAATTCCTACAGATTGGACCTTTAACTACTAATAATCGGTATCAGCATTGAAAAACCAGTATCTGCTGATCCTTAATTTAATGTTTCTATAAGATGACAACAGAGTTATCCAGTGTCAAAGTACTGTATGACAACCTTTCATCCATTTGTGTTAGATCCACGTGCTAAGATCTACATTACACCTCTTCCCCCTTTGCTCTTGACAAACAACATTCATAATCCAAAAATGTCCCAGGTTGGTTCAACTGGTGCTGTCGTTTTTATTTTTTTCTGGGGAAGAAAATCTGATATACAAAGAGCCAGAGTCGACTGAAAGAATCTTTATTATTACAGCAAATAAAAACTATCCAAACGGCCATTCGGCTCTCTCTGAAATCAAAGCCAGAAAATTGTGAAATATCACTTCTGTGAATGCCCACTTCTTTGGAAATAATGAATTCCCGAGCTCGGCGAGGAGCAGTGGAGACATTAAGCCCTTCATAACATGGCACGTTGAAGTTGTGAGGCTGGACACGTGCCAACATCCTCAGGAGGGTTTTATCTGACAAACTCAAGGCCTGACATCTTTATGAGCAAACAGGACCTTGAAATGAAGTGTGTCTTGGATCAGCCGTGTGGAGTTTGTGTGCAACACGTTGAATTACACATGAAAAGCCTTTTTTCCGCCTTTGTATTCTGGATGTGAAAGCCCTTTTCTCCCCGGTGAGAATAAGACTGTCCAGCCTCGCAGTGTCATTGCGAGGAAAAAGGCATGAGAACAGCACTAATTTCTGCTCTGTATTTGTTCCATCAAGACTTAGATGAGGCTACACAAGGGTGGCAAATTGTATTCCACCATCAAAAATAATAAATTCATTGAGTGTGTTTACCCATCTTTAAAACTTGGCCTGTTTTTCTCTGAATGTGTTTCAACCTGTCAACACTAAACAAAAAGATGAGGGCTGTACACACACACATGCACACACACACACACACAGGCCTTATTAACTTGTATAAGCAAATCATGAGACGACTATGATGGAGACATCAGTGGTTGTGTGTGTGTGTGTGCGTGTGTGTGTGTATAGGTATTTGTCAAAGCTACACACACACACACACACACACACACACACACACCATTCTGTTTGTAAAGCCTTGAAATCACTGGCTCCATCCCTCTCTTCAAAAAGCATTCACATGCAATCATTGCAGTGGACTGAGCGAGACAGCTGCAGGTTGAACTGGACATATATTACCGTCATTTCATACTTTTAAAATGAGCATCACTGTAATGAGTCTTAAGCTCTCCAATCAAGTATAAAGAAATAAGGATGTATCTTCCTCTGTGCCATAGAGCCCCATCGTTCTAAAAACTACTGAAAACATATCAGTGAGCCACACTGTTGCTCTGGGTGACATGTTCCTTCATTACCATGAACACACATATTTTGACTCAATCCCACGCAGACAGTCCCGCTGCCCAAATACTCACTAGAGCACCAAGCACCTCTAGTGTCTTGCTGTTTTAAAAAAAAAAATGTATTTATAGATTTTAATTTTAAAAGCAGGAACCAATCAGCAACCGAGCTGAGAACCACACACAGAGTAGGAAAGTCAAAGTATTGAGGGACGGAATAACACGTTGTTGGTTTAAATTTTTACAGGGACATGGAATAACATTAGTCTCACCCATTATGAACTTTATAACTAAGGTTGGGCATCGTTTTGAATGTAACAATTCTGATCCCAAATTCTGATTCTTGCTTTCCATTCCGGTTCTTTGAGGGGTGGAGATGAAATGGGTCACATAGACTCGGTCGGCATTACTGGGAACGCCCACTGAAAGCGTCATTTCTGTTTATGCCATGGGGGAAAACAATATATCATATTTACATTGCAATTCCTGATCCTGAAGTTTTATATACCGCTGAATAGACAGACGGAGACGGCGTTAATGCCACTAACGTCCTTGCTACAGTTTGAACTGACAGTTACATGGAATTTATTATTATTATTATTTAATATGCTAAGACATACTATTCTTTAATATAGCTTTAGTGAACACGGGATAACTCCAGACTGTTTGATGACCCTGGGATAATGTTACTGATTATACAGTCAGAATGAATCATCGGTTAACATTAGCCGTCTCTTACCTGGAGACAGGTAAAGTTAAAAAATGTCAGGAAATGACACCTCTGACCCTTCTGTTGGGTCATTTGTCCAGTCACTTATAATGGACGGACAATCCGACCCAATACGGCTCAGTTTTCTTTTTTCTTTTTTTTAAATGTAACTTGTAGAGCCGACCGATTTTATGGCCGATACCGGTATTGTAAATATTTGTTGATTTAAAAATCCGATATATCAGCCAATATTTTTTTTAAATCCAGAAACACGTAACAAAACAAACAGATTTCCCTAACATTAGTTATTTGTAGTTATTTATGAGTGTTTAAATGTATAAAATAAAAGACTTAAGATATGAAACTTAAAGTTCTTTGAACAAAAAAAATCAAATTACATTACAACAAAAAATCAAACCGACATACTGGGTTAACACTATGTTATCCAATCAGGGGGAAAGGATTGTTTTTCCCTTCAGCGACTCTGCCACAAGCCACGCCCCTAGCTATGACGAGTCATCGACCAAATGCACGCCAATTTCACAGATAAGAGGAACATTTTATGTTGATTCAATGGTGATTTACAGTTTTACCAGGCTTTTTCACCGTGAAATAATGCCACAGTCCTGTGTGCCGCTTGTTGGTCTGTGGCTGCAACACAAGTAGTGCCTGGAAGTACAGCGGCCACCACGGAAACCAAAAGTTGTGTGTGTTAAATTTGGAACCGAAATGGGATTTGAAACGATTCCAATAAAGAAACGATTCCGATTTCAGAACTGGGCCTCGATGCCCAATCCTATTTATGACAACCGATTGTTAAATCTGCTGTAGGGCTGCGTATCTACAAGAATTTCACAGATCAATTTGATTCCGATTAAGGTCCCGATTCGATATCAATTAGGGAAATTTCAGTTACAATGCCAGTTTAGCTTGGATATAAAAGCGATTCTTAGTGAACATATGCTGTAAGTTGTACAAGTAAGAAGCAACCCTCAAATTTGAATTTGAAAACTCCCGGCCCGTCACATGATGCCCATATACAGAACATCCACGGTGAAGAGGCATGTATACTAAAAGATCGATATTGGGATTTTATTAATCGGTATCAGTCAGTAAAATTAAAAAACTGCTTTTCCCAACTTAAAGATCACAAACACAAAAACTTGCTACTCTTCACGAATATCTTTATCTGACAAATGTGCTGAACTGAGCACTTACTGGAGGGTGCATCATACTGTACATGCAAAAGCAAAATATCAACCTTAAAGGCTTGTTTCACAAATACAAAAAATAAACTGTATATTACTGTATATTTATTCCCTCAGAGACAGATATCTCCAACTACTATACCACTAGTCAGATACACATATTTAAATTTGGTTCAACCAAAGGCTTTTATTCAATCCGCTAATATCAGCATCTTGGGTCAAAAATTGAAAATGTTATCTCATTACAAAACAAGCGATTATCCACTCCATGCAAGGACAGTCCAACCTCACCGCTTACACATACACACACGCTCACACACACACACACACACACACACACACACACACACACACACACAGACTACTGCAGCTAGTCGATACACAGCCTATTATCAACCCAATAACTACTCTACTAGGATGCTGGCGGCATCTCTCCGTCCACATCAATACCAAACACCAGATGATTTCCATTTTAGTAATGCAGATAATGCAGCGTGGATCCATACTCCGACACAAAGGCAAAAATGTGAACTTTTGGATGTGTGTGTGTGCATGTGAATGGACCTACCTGAGAGTGTGTGGCGGGCAGAAGGCTGTGCTCTGTTTCTGAGTGCAGCCTCACACTGGCAGCTCTGCCTGGCTGCTGCCGCCCCTGATTGGACGGCTGGTGAAAGGGGGGGTGTACTGGAGAGAGCCAATACTTGAGCTTTCTCTGATGAACCCACACATCGGCACAGTGGAGCTCATCGTGTGCTCATTCAAACACTCTGTCCCATAGCGGGATTGAATGTAACTGCCAGCTTTTTTCTCTCTGCTATTAGAAAGAACATTATAGGTTATTTTTTATGCTACATTTATATATAATTCAAGAGTTTGCGTTATGCTTGGAAATATAATTTTATGTTTCTATAGGCCTATTTTGCTGCTGCTTTAAACAGAAAACATTCACCTAGATGGAAATAGCCTGTGTGATATATTGCACTTCATTAATTTGGCAATGATTTGGATGTTCCAAATACATGTTTTGATGTTTTTGTGAGCCAGCCATGCTTTACTTTAGAGGTTGTTGCTTTAAATGTCACATGCTTTAATTCTTAACACAAAATTAACCCTTGCTCTACTAAGGGACTGTGCTAAATTTGGCATCAATCGGCCACTACGTGGCACAGTTTTTCTAACTTTTGAGGAGGCGCTATATGGCACTTTTCTTGAAAATCATGAAACATCATACAGTTTATTTTCTAAACTATGCTCTGCACCTAGTCTGGCTATCACCAGACCAAGTCAAGCTCAATAGATTTGCAATTGAGCGTTGGTCTGGGGATTCTGCTCTGTAGTTTCTCTGGACAAGAGACGTGACCAACAGGCATAGTTCAAATGACTCTGTACACAATTAGAAAGTACTTCAACCAATCAGACCAACAATCTGGGTGACGTAGAAGCAACAGCGGCATCAGCGGGTTGCTGCGGTTGCTGTGCTTTGGTGGTGTTTGGTGGCCGCTATGTTGAATGTAAACAAGAAGCGGATTGGTTACTTAGTCATCTTTAGTCATCGTGTTAAACCCGCCAATAGCGCGCCAGGTAGGTATGCCAGTTTGTGATTGGTTCCCACATAATTGTGAACTGAAGCAGGAGAATTAAACGTTCAGATTTCTAGACTGAGCTGCAGGGCGATATCAAATCGCCGGCAGAGTGGGCGGGGTTTATCCTGTCTACTCTGCACCTGCAAAATACATCCTGTCTGTGGGCATACACCTCGGTCTTGCCTCCAAGGTTTGCGAGGGGTGACTTGCACCGTACGGCTTGGACCCCTTTCACAACTGCTTGCAGTTTTAGTTTGCAGTTAGTTCAGTTTGTTTTACCTAAACCTGCACTAAGTCCATTTTTTTGTATCCCTGGGAACAGCAGAAACACATTGTGAGGTGTTCACCTTGGACATTGATGAACATGCTGGCTAACAGGTGCTTTGTTTCACATCCAGCAGGTGCAGAGCTACATTATCATTCCTTTGGAGTGGTGTTATCAGTCCTTTGGAACAGTCTGGTATGGCATCACTTTACTGTAATGCAGCCTTTAAAACCAGGAAAAGACAACACTTATGCCATATTATGATATTACGATATCCAAAATCTAAGACAATATCTAGTCTCATGTCACGATATCGATATTATATCGATATATTGCCTAGCTCTACGTGGCCATTTTGAGTGACTGGTAGTGATGTCCAAATAAAGCCTCATGAATCACTTTATTTATTCTCAGAACCCACCTGATGTCCATGTCGAAGGGTTGAAAGCACACTGAATTGCCATTCCCCAGGCCTTTATTTTCTTTAAACCATGAGAGCCATCTAGTGGGCTTAACAAATACACCTCATGGAAATGAGGAACAATTATGACTAAAAAGTCATATTAAAAATAAAGTGTCCAGGCACTCAAGGCTGGTTACAAAAAGGGAATACAAAGGCCTTTATCTTACAGGGCAAGACAGTAAAAATACACCAACACGTATCGGTTTGAGCCCCTCAGGGTGTAGTGACACTCAGGGCTCTATTTTGCACCCGGCGCGGCGCAAAGCCCGACCCAAGTGTCTTTCCTAGTATAAGACAGACCGCAGTTGTCAATTTCCCGTCCAGCGCCCACGTTTCAGTAGCAAATGCACCTGCACCAATCCTTGCCCATGGGAATGCTGGTCAGCGCTATCTTGAGTGAGCGGGAAAGTGATTGCGCCATTGACCAACAAAAACCTGGTCTAAAGTCAATAACGCAGCATTTCATTGCTATTTTAACAGCACATTAGTAAAATGAACCTAGGCAGGTGGAGCAAGGCTTCACAATAGCTCTTTAAAAACCTATGGTCGAGAGACTTTGTCCATGTTTTATATACTGTACAGTCTGGTGGTTTTATCTGAAAATAGCTGCCTGCTACGACTGAAAACGACGGTCTGAGAGAGGTGAGAGTGAACCAAAACAGTAAAGTTGCCAAGATGAATAATTTTCTGATAGTAATAGGATGGGGGTATTTTCAGGCGGTCTGCAAAGTGCTCCAGGAAGCCCTGCAGTCAAAGAGTCAGGACAGGAGAGAGGATCCTTAGGTCAATGGGTTTTATTGTTGGAATTGCAGTGGACAGAAGACCTACAGTATACATGCTGACACCAAGCAGTCATGGTCCTAGTTGGATCCTCCCCTCACCGTTGTGCCTCACCTTATGGTTCCAAATGAACCATAGTTTGGTGGAATGACACAAATGCATCGTGCAGTTTAAAGATCTCTTTGCAGAATACTTGGGTCTTTCAACTGTCTACACTCAATGTTCTTTGAGCTGGTAAACATTGCACTGTAAAAAGTACCAATACGGCCAGATAAAAGTACTCCCAACACAAGTGAAAACCCTGCATTTAAAACCTTACTCCAGTCAAAGTACAAGTTATGGGCTAAATGTGCTAACATTACCAAAAGGAATTAGACTTTGTTTCCTTCTTTTCTCCAATCTTTGATTTGAATTTGAAACATGTTACAGCGTTTTGGCTGACTCACATATAGGGCTGGATACCAAATTCTATTACTTTAAAAAAAAAAAAATGAAATTCAATAGTTAAGGAATAAATCTCATCAGTGTCAGAGAGCCAACAAGCATGCAGCATGCTTCTACCAAGATCTAATAATGCCGCTGATTGGCTGTCTGACACATTACATGTCGTAGGCATACGCACAAAAGACTTACACAGAGACCAGGGTCACGTAGTAGGAGCTGAAAAATAAAGGATTTGTGCCATTATGTTGTAATTTATTTTTGTTAAAATGCAATTTATAATATTGGTATTGAAAAAAAAGTATCGATCAGGAACCGGTATCAAAGTCACGGTATTGGTATCAGAAATGTTTTAATGATGCGCAGACATACTCAAATATTCAATTCATCATGTTTTTTAATTCAGAAGACTTAGTTGTTTGCCTCGTTGATGCTTCAGTCTGCTATTGACTGTATAGGACGCCTCAGGCTGTTTGATCTTTGTAGCCTATTTATCATCTATTAATAATTTTTTGTGAGTGATATTTATTTATTCCCTGCCATTTGTGTTTAAAAGCATGAGCGCGGACCCCTCGGCCAGTTAATGTTAGTTAGGCTATACTGAGAATGACAGTTTTGTATTTATAAATGTCTGTTAGATGAAAAAGGGCCCAGTAGTGTGGTTCAGTGTGATGCTGTTCTGCTCAGGGGTTTAGGCGTAATTTAAGGGAAACAAAGCAGAAAAGGGCTATATGTATCATTTCTGTGCATCAATGTTGCTGTGAAATCAGTTCATCACTTGTAATCAGGGTTTTTCCTGCATGGAGGAATTTTTAGAGGAAACCCAAAGAGGTTTTAGCTAGCACCAAAGGAAAATCACTGGTGCCAAAAAAGAGCTGAGAAAAAAAAGATCCTCTTCAGATCCTCTCTGAATGTGTTTAATAGGAATATATCCAGCAGTCGTTGAACAAGCAAACATAAATATGAATAAGGGTGGTCTCCCGGTGGATTTTAACTGGAGTAGTTAGATATTAATATTTTTTTAAGGCAGTTTTGTGATTGGGGTTTCATTTAGTCAAGCTTAATACATTTTTTTGTTTATCAAATGGTCAGAAATAACAGGCAAATGCATAGATTTCTGTCAAATAACTCAGACTCATGTCATTTACATGCGGACCACCCCAAAGACCCATTTTAAATCAAGAAAAACCCTGTTAATATTTTAGTATATGAAACTACAAGCATGCCCATTGTAGTAACTTCTGTATTTTCTAAATGAAGGACACATTCTGAAATGAACCAACCATTCCCTTAATGACTACCACTCCTCCATCCCACTGAGCGTTGCAAAATCCCAACATGTCTTTCCAGACACAATGTAGTAACGCTGGATAAGCCACAAACCCCTCGCTTGTCTTCCAAACCACTTCAGAGGTTGAGGTTACACTGTCTCCTGGACTTGTCTTTTGTCCTTCTAAGGCTGTTCAGGAGGGAAGTTCTACCACATCCACAACGCGTGACTGACTAGTCTCTCCATGATGAGTAAAATATGAGTCATCTTATCACCACAAAAAAAGTCAATTAACAAGACACATGCATTCCTGTTAGAGGAGGAAGGAAGAATATATTCACAGTTGTTAAATACACTTATCGAGCAAATGGAAAGTCAGATTCACAGTGAACAATATAACATTGATTGGTTCTGCTTTTTTCAGGTTTTTGTCTTGCATACAGAATTGCCGTTATATAACTGTCTCCTTTAAGCATGATGTCTTGGGTGCCACCTCAGTTTTTTTCCACCCTCCTCCATGTTTCATAACTCCACAGAGAGACGGAGAGGAAAAGAAAGAAACCAAGGACGAGAGTTACATGAGGAGCAGAACAATAACAGTCAGTCCGCCCAGCTGTCTGTCTCCAAGCAAACCTGCTGTCCTGTCTTAGACATGTAGCGTTTTAAGAGCTTGTATTTGTGTCTTTTTAAATTGTGATTTAAAGCCGTGCACTTGTTTGGGTCCCAGCATTAGGTCATTTTATTCATTTATTACATTTAAAATAATTCTCAGACGTACGTGTCATTTCTCATTCTTGTAATTGGCTTTTCGGTGCTGAATACGGTCAAACAATTAGTTGCATTAGGATGAAGGAATGTCTTTTCATGCTGTGTCAGGTAACACTGCCAAGAACAACACTGTCACCGTTAGTTGATGAAGAAATATTTTTAATCACAGAAGGAAGTAAATGCACACAGGCCAGTTAGTTTAAACAAGTAGAACTTCTAACAACATCGTGTCTTGTGATCATTTACACATTTGTTTGGAAAAAAGGCACCACTTTAAAAAAGACATACTTTATAAATGTTTCTAATTATACCTAAAAATAGGTTTATTAATAGTAAATACATGTCCTATCAAAGATTTTTATATATACTGTGCATAACAAAGGAGAAGGGCTCCTGAACATCCCTTTTATCATTTTAAACCATAGAACCAAAAAATGGTCTTAGGTTTTAGTTTAACAGTGTCTGTGCCCATGTTAATGTGACTGTCTAATGAAACTAACATGCCAGGAGGTGGCAATAAAAGCTTTCTGAATCACCAACTGGCCCAGTATGTCAGTAGCTGGCAGCTGCTTTCCTCAATTAGGTCGGAGCACAGACATGGCATGATAAGGTTTTTTTGCAACAAATGGCACAAAAGGGAAAAGGTGTTGCCTTCCTATTGCATAAAAAAGGCATGTTGAGTCTTATTAATATTATTATTATTATTATTTTGATGTAATTCCATACAATACAGCAGTTATTATTAATGATGCAGGACATTAAGGTAGAAATCATTGGATATGGTGAATCTGAATCTGACTTGTTAGAGGCCTACTTGTTTCCAACAAGTAGGGAATTTATTTAAAATGTTTTAACCACAAAATTACGTGTTTAGTATATTGTTAAGTGAGGTACATGTAATGCATATACACGTATATTTATTTCTAATTCATCAAATCTACTAAGACCTATGAACATTTCAAAGGACCAGAAAGAAATCACCTAACTTATATTCCTACATGTGTTCTTCAACAACCTGGTTTCTCACCAGTGAAGTTCCATCTTATCTTCCCGTTGAACAGAGCTTCATTTTCTCCATATTAATGCTGCCTGTGTTTGCAGAATCATCCACCCTCTGTCCCTGCATGTAGGGACTTGGTTTCCCAGACTTGTGGGTGAATGTCGGCTTGTGGAGCCCTAAATCCTCCCAGTTTGTGTAGGTATCTTTGATAATGTCTCTGCAGCTTGTAACCTTGGCCATACACACTTTGGGTTGGAAGACTTTGCTATTGTATCCCTCTGGGTGGTATGAGAGACACTCTTCCGCACCAATTTCATTTTCACCAAATTTTGCCTCGTAATCATCATCATCATCGCTGTTGCCTATGATCACCAGCTCAGCTTGGATGTCTTCTTCGTCCTCGTCCTCAGCGTTCTCATAGCCCATGAAGATCATGGTGACGGGATCTGATTCTTGCTCCTCTGGCAAGGCGTTGATGAGGTTCCTAGAGGCCATACTCTCCGCACAGAAGGGTGACTGTCTGTTAAAATCACCGGAGCTCTCTATCAAGGCATCAGGATCAACGTCGTACTTGTGGCTGGCTTGTGAAGGACTGCGGCTATCAACAACCATGTAGGATGGCTGAATGGGTGCTGGCATCCCTTCAGACCTGGCTTTGACTGAGACAAGAGTTGCCGAGTGTGGACTGCCCGCATCCATCTTGCTGTTGCTAAATCCTTGTGGAGTTGTAGCACCCACAAGAGGCTGTAAAATCAGATGCCCGTCACCTGTCGTTAGTCCTGGAATGTGGCAGTAGGGCAGTTTGGTTTCCTCTCTAGGTCTTTGGACTCTTGACTCAGAGTCTTGTTGGACGAGGCTTGGGCTGGGTGTTTTTCTTGGGGTTTTCCGTCCCTCCAGGTCTTGGCTTTCCTCTCTGAGGATTTGAGCTCTGGGGCTGGGTGTTGGGGTTTGGCTGGGTGTTTTATTTGGTGTCCTGGGTGTTGAGGGTGTGCTGCTCCCTGTGTAGGGTACAGAGTAGACAGGCTGATGGTACTGCACCTCAGTGGGCACACTCTTATCTGTGGCCTGATGCAGCAGCTCTTCTACCTCTGTGGATGACATCTCTCCAATTGCTCCATTATGCATTTTGCCTCCATCTGGGTGCATTGCATATACAGACTTGCGGCCATCATCATACACCTTTAATCCCCTCTCCTGCATGGTTTCTGGGGTGATGCTTGCTGTAGAGACCACCTGGCTTTTGCCTGTTCTTTTATTATGCTCCACACTAATCTCCATTGCAAATGTAGCTGGAATTGAGAAAAGACTAAGATGAGGGTCTCTGGACAAAGACTAGAAGGTACATTTATTTCATTGACATGTCTTGATACACAAACACACAAACATTTATTGATGCTATAATCTGATTTTCATAAAAAGGTAAAAACAAGCCATGCTTGTAAAACTGGCATAGTGCTGTTGTTTACATAAAATACTTGCTTATACATTGCTTTTTAATTTAATTTCAAAGAGAAAAAGGGCTGGATCACAGTGATGATTTGCAGGCTGTAAATAGTGCAAACAGACTCATGTTCTGACACTACAGTACGTTGTCTTCATCAGATTCACATATGCAAATAAAGTGAACCCTAGAATAGTGTACATTTGTCATTGGCTAAGAGGCTGAACAGAATTTTAAATCTATAGGATATTTGATCCTCTTTTAACTATACCTACCTAACCCCTATGTGCAGGTGGAAAAAAATACAAATCTAAAATCCCAGATAAACTGCAGCAGAGCAGCTTGAGCATACGCTGAACAATAAGATGCATCTGAACACAAAACTGCAAGATACACACAAATTGCGGTTTATGCCTTTCCACAACGTCAAAGAAAAGCTTCACTACGGAGTTATGTCTACATCAAGCAGACGGCAGGATAGATCTGGGTGGGGAGTTTTCCCATCTACCACCAGTGAGGTGCCTTTGAGCAAGGCCCTTAACACAAACCGCTCCAGTGGAGCAGCTCCATGGCCAGCAGATCAGACTGTGGTTGTACTGGACGTCTTCCAGACAATGTAGCATCCATGAAAATGATTACGACAGCTGGGCTTTGTCTTATGTCTTACCAAAATGTTGGCTGTTATGCATTTATGTGTTTGCTCAGAAAAGTGAGCTTGAAAGGATTTAGCAGTTTTTGCAGTATAGTGTTGAGGTGTTTTACGGCAGACAGAGGTCTCTACAAAAACGACAAGAAAATGCCAATGCGGACGCAAGTCGTTTTCACACAAAATCAACATTTAAAAAAAATTAGACGTAGTCTAAGTTCTGGGAAAAAGAAAGAAATCTCACCCTCTCGTTTGAGGTAGTGACATAGTCAGTGCCTGCTTCACATAGAGGCATACTGGATTCATCCTCTTAACACAGTTAAACCAGTTGGCCTTACTGAAGAACTATCTATAATTGATGATACTAGTGCAGTGCCTGTTCGGAACTGGCCAATTGCTTGGTTTCCCAGTATTTTTCTTTCCACAACTTTATCTAACTTTAAGCGCGGTTCAATCAGGCGCTGCTTGGCTGCGGCTGATTTTTCCGTCAGCCATCACACATCCAGGTAGCGATGTGGCCCGGGAGCCTGTCTCAGTCTGCTGGGGAACCAGTAACATCACAGAGTATGAAGACTGAATATCCGTGGGTAGGAGTTATTTATTTATTTGATTAGGCGAATGCACATTAATCAACATTTTTGAAATGTCCAGTTTTAGTCAGATGGCTAGTAACTGTCGTCCTAGTTACAGTACCTAGCATGCATGTCTTTTATGGCAGAAGGAAACCGGAGCACTTAGATGAAACCCACGCGAACACGGGGAGAACATGCTCCAAAAAACTCCACACAGACAGGCCCTGCCCGAGACCGGGGATTGAACTCTGCAGTGCCAACTTGCTGTGAAGTGCTAACCACTGAGCCATTGTGCTGCCAGTGTAAGGAGGCAGGTTGGAGTGGTGGATGAGTCAAACAACACAGGACTTTCATCCAGGAAACTGAGTTTTGTAGCGGAGCCGTTGTATATCTATTTCATCCACGAGACATGCACTTTTTGTCCTCATTTTAATTCACCTTCAACCCACTCTTGAATTCATCACCAAATAGATTTGAAATCTCGTTCATCCTCTTGTATTGTATTTGCATGACAAATCCTAGGTTGCCCTACTGTATCTTATTAACAGGATAAATCCTATACTTACATCTCAACTAAAAATTTGTCTCAAAAGAAATGTCTAAGGTGAGCGCTTGCCTCGCTTTTTTGGTTCTGTTTTTGTTGGTGTATAAATTAAGTTTCCATAAAAAGGCACATGATTTATTGCTCAGACAGCAATTTTCTGTCCGTTTTGACACTGATAAAGACACAGTGGCGTCAAAATGTAACTCTGTTGCCCCCTTGAGGGCTGTACTCAGTCAGTGTGCTCCAGTCTTTTCCCTGCGATGAAAACCTCAATGATTGACTTCAGCAAAGTTCCAAAATGGCAGGCATGGGGTCAGTGTTCAGTTCCCCTCACATTGGAATCTAATTTGCATCACGGTGAAATGTAAAATTACAGCTTTAAAAATGATGAAACCACGAGGCATTTTTAGTCAGAGCAGCCAGTTTTATCCTGACAGCTTTGCCTAAAAAGCACACAATGAATGTCTTCATGACCACGGAGCTGAGGCTCTCTGTCCACAGTGTATAATTTATAATAGCTGTACCACTCGTCTCATCATATTTTCAACAGATACCAGCAGGGTAGGAAATTTGCACCCGCCATTGGTTGGTATCTATAGCTCCGTGGTCATGAAGACATTCATTGTGTGCTTTTTCAAAGTGGCGGGTGACTTTACCTTATATACCAGCCACAGTGGCCGGTGAATTGTAAAACATTCCTTTTCACAGATTGGACAGCTTTTGTCAAAGAGTGCTGTTGCTAAGTAACAATAATGCACAGTGAAGTCGCGTTACGTTACTGGTAATGAATGCCCAACATTTCCGGATTTTGCTGCTTCATATTAAAAACATTCAAATACCAAAATAACGGAGGCTTATTAAACCGATCACAGCCGGGGCTTTGACCACGCATGTTTCCGTCAACTCCAGACTTTTCTTGAGTGGTTGAGTGGTTGAATTCTGGAAAAAGTGGCTCGTAAAAAATACAAGTGGCTGGTAAACTTGGGCATCTACCAGCCTCTGTGGCTGGTGGGCAAAAAAGTTAATTTTCCACCATGGATACCAGGGTTTTCCCATAGAAAAGTTGTTGACTGGTGACAAGTGTCTTTTTTTGACGAGGGCCTGGCTGGGGCCAGTAACAATGTAGCATCAATACAGAGCCCAATAGTTTCTGTGACAAGAGAATCGTGGACTGAATCGTGAAATTGAGGAATTAAAAAGCTATGAGACAGATTCTATAGGGCCATACTTGGCATGAAAATGTCACTTTATGAGGTTTTTTAACATTGATAAGAGTCCCCCCAGCCTGCCTATGGTCTCCCAGTGGCTACAAATGGTTGTAGTTGTATCCTGCTCAGCCTTGGAGAAAATGAAAGCTCAGATGAGCAGATCTGGACTCATTCCCACCCAGAGAATTTGGCCCACCCATGAGAGAGAGAAAGAGACATGATGGCTTTCAAACAAGCAAAGTGGCAGTTGGTCAAGGCCACACACACATCCTCCACCTTGCCCCCCACCCTCCTCAAAAGCTACAGACTCAGAAATGGCATATACTAAGGAAAGCTCATTGTGGGACTGGCTCTAGTGGCTGTAATTCTGCACCAAGGCTGAAATGTAGTATTAGGGGACCACTAAGGTCTATATAAAAGAGACTATAGATACAGTATTAGGGGACCACTAAGGTCTATATAAAAGAGACTATAGATACAGTATTAGGGGACCACTAAGGTCTATATAAAAGATACTTCAGATACAGTATTAGGGGACTACTAAGGTCTATATAAAAAAGGACTTCTATATAAAGAGGACTACTAAGGTCTATATAAAAGAGACTTCAGTTAGTAGGGGGACCACTAAGGTCTATATAAAAGAGACTTCAGATACAGTATTAGGGGACCACTAAGGTCTATATAAAAGAGACTTCAGATACAGTATTAGGGGACCACCAAGGTCTATATAAAAGAGACTTCAGATACAGTATTAGGGGACCACTAAGGTCTATATAAAAGAGACTTCAGATACAGTATTAGGGGACCACTAAGGTCTATATAAAAGAGACTTCAGATACAGTATTAGGGGACTACTAAGGTCTATATAAAAGAGACTTCAGATACAGTATTAGGGGACCACTAAGGTCTATATAAAAGAGACTTCAGATACAGTATTAGGGACCACTAAGGTCTATATAAAAGAGACTTCAGATACAGTATTAGGGGACCACTAAGGTCTATATAAAAGAGACTTCAGATACAGTATTAGGGACCACTAAGGTCTATATACTTCAGATAAAAGGGGACCACTAAGGTCTATATAAAAGAGACTTCAGATATGGTATTAGGGGACCACTAAGGTCTATATAAAAGCATCCAAAGAGCACCATGTGGGACCACCATCCCATGGGACCTTTAAGTGCTATGAGCTAACTGGAGATGTGAAAATATGACTACTATGTCTAAGTTTCCAACAAGTTTCCCCGCTGTAACTACGTCCTAAAAATACATTTAACCCCCCCCCAGTGGCTTAGGCCTTGTGAGGGGAAACTTAGGCCCGGTGGGTGGCCAGGCTTACAATCCACTGGGGGAAACACTGACTACTCCTGACAGTTAATCAATCAGCAAAGCAGAAGGTGATTTCAGCGTATGCAGTAGTAATACCATGCCTTGTCTGCCTATACCTTTCTTTGGTTCTTCACTGGCAAGCTGACGTAAAGGAGGCTCTTTTCTTGGAGTCAGCGGGATGAATGATGGGATATCTGGGAATGGTGAGGGGGCATGATGTGTCCCATCTGAGGAGACAAATCTCACCAGTGAAATATAAGAACACACTATAAACGCAAAGAGAAGCTGTGTTTGCTAAAAGATCATCAGTAGCACGTTCTAATAACCAACATTAGCAACTTTAACATGTATAGTGAAAACAAACAATAAGATTATTATTAAATTATTATTATTCATTATTAAATGAATTGACCTATTATTAGTAATGGTATAACATATGCTATTTTATTAGTTTTTTGTGACATCAAATATTAGGTTATACATATACACATTAACCACTCAGCAATCATAACTTTATTTTAAAATATATGAATTACACACAATTCAAAATGCAGGGGTAGGGTACTTAGAGGCACAGTTCACTTCAAAAGCATAAACCATTTTTTAAGAAATTGGAAGATTTTAGAAACATCAATTGCAACTTTTTGAAGGACACCTACATAACCTTTATAGCACAATTATTAATCTAGGGATGTGTTCTTTTTTGACAAGTCAGACGTCTTGAGAAGAAGAATCTCTCCAGATTGTTTACTCCAGATCACTTTCATTGTAATCACAAACTATTGGTCCTGATGTGTTTCAGGATGACAAATTATTCCAATCCTTATCTTGGTATTTCATCAGAAAATCATTACTTGTTATTTCAAGATAAAATAAAGGATTCCAGTTGACTCACAAAACAATACATTATTTAAGTCGATAAAATCGTGATCTGTACCAGTCTTTGCTGCCTGTGTCTGAATAATAAAGTGTAAGAGCTACAGGTTGAATAGGTTAGTTGGCTATATCAACAATAAATTAAACATCATGTCTATAAAATGTCTCTTAAATCACTAACATTTAATGCTGTAGCTTAATAACACGACAAATAATGCCCGATCTACTGTGTGTTAATACAGCCTATAGTCAGAGACGTGAAAAACAGAATCACAACACATCCATGCAACAAAAGTGTTTACCTGCCTGGAACTCAGCGTTTAGCTCCTACATGTGAAGACAGAGTAGTCAAGGGTCAAAGTGGTGATAGAAGCACGAGGTCAACATCACAGCACTGCTACAGAATCACGGTGCATCAGCAATTCCCTGTTATTTCACTTGTTATTTCACTTGTGCTGTGTCTCAAACCGTGCACCTCTGTAATCCCACTTGCGATTTTGAGTACACAGTGCGTTCCCACTGGCGAAGTGCGGCCAACTGCAGCAGGCTACAATATCCGGTTGCTGCACTCACAATGGTCACACCGTTGAGTTGTGGATCGCTGCACACTATTTGCACTCAACGGCTGCCGTCTCGGAAGCTACGGGACCACCGATGTATTTTTATAACTTGTGAACGTGGAGGACAAGAAAGCTGCTCTGGTCATTATTGAAACTTCTAAAACACAAACTGTACAAATTATTGAATTTTGTATAGTCATGTCACTCAATATGACAATACTGCCGTCACTACAATAGGCGGCAGTAATGCTGCGCTTGGCTGCTATTTACCATTAAAGCTTTATTGCGTAGCTTTTTTTACATTAATGAACATGCTTTACATTTTTATCCATTGCTAAAAGCTAATTAAAACTATCAGCTCCGCACAACTCCCTCTGGATTTCTCTGCATGGCTATGTTCAGAGGATTGTGGCGTCCGGTGACATTCCCGCGCAGAAAATCCATCAAAGATAATTACCTCCATCATGTTTTTTAATCCTTTGTGTCCTCCTTTGTTACAAGGAACTGTGTGGAGGAAGGGGGTGTGGGTGCGCGATCACAGAAGGCTTGTGTAATGTGGATGCACGGACAATTTTGTTGTCATTACTTAGAATTCCTCATGGGGGGGGAACAACAGAAACTACGCGCTATAGCTTTAAACAGAAGAAAAACAAGAGTCATTTCCAGTCAGCGCATGACGACCGTGCGAGATTTGATCGGGCCACACTACCCTGTTGAAATGTACACACTGACACAAGTGAGTACATAGTGTACTAAATGTAAGTGCACTCACAGAAGTATCCGAATTGAGACACACTATTTGTCTTCCAGTACAGTACAGCCAGAAACCAGAAAGCAAATTATGCATATTAGTCCTCATGCACTGCACGCCCACCATGTGAGAAATCCATTTACCTGCCACCTTATTCACTCAAAGCAGCCTCTGGTGAGCCGAAGCACACCCACACAGTCCTCAGTGAGAGCTTCTTGTTAGAAAAACGAGCACAGATTAGAGGAAGAGCCACAGGCAGCATGCCGTGAGTAGAAAACAATGATGATTTGGTTAGAATTCAGTTTGGTATATTCACAGAAAGTGCTAGAATCTGTTCACATCTGTTTAAAAACCCAAATTCTATAACCTCCTATAACCCACCCACTTGATCCTACAGTGTTGTCACATATACACGGTCTCTCACATCACATAAATTATGAACAGGCAAGTGAGTCTTGAAGAGGTTTTTTCTCCTTGTTTTCCTGTCTCAGTCATGCCCGTCTCTCATTTGGACTCGGTCTTGACTTTGACTTAAACCTCTTTGGACACGGTCTTGAATCAGTCGTAGTGCTTTGTTTCAGTCTAATCTCCCAGTAGCACCTACAGAAAGACAACCATTCACTCTCACATTCACACAACTACAGGCCATTTAGAGCTGCCAGTTCACATAACCGGAACATGTGAGGACTATCAATGATTGAAGCGTTCTTCCACAGCTGTTAATTCCTTGTGAAGAAATAACAAAGGTCATAGCTGAACGCAGTGATGCGACTTTTATCAGCGAGCGGGAACATATTCATCAGAGAAGCACAAGTTAAACAACCTTTAAGTGCACAGTGTTTTCTGCTTCAGTAGCTGTTTACATTCAATTGTCATGCAAATTTTAGGCAAAAAAAGAATTAGGTGGTATGGTTTACAACGAATGAAGCATAGTAAGTTGTGGCAGGTCATGGAGTCAAGCACGGCTATTATCTCAGCTCATAGCCGACAGTTCCTAAGCCAGCCCACCAGCTGATGGCTCAGCTAAGTCCCTCTTTTGATTGGATTTCCAAATAGCATGTTCTATTTAAACTGCTTTTCCCAGCATACCTTGCTGCATCGCTTGCAACCCACCTCCACCCCAACTCCTCCTTTTAAATTCATATTGTCTGACTTACAAAACTTTTTTAGGATTGATTTTAAGATTTTATTGTTTGTTTTTAAAGCCCTTCATGGACTAGCTCCAGTCTACATCACTGAGCTGTTGAAGCCACATGCTCCTTCAAGGTCATTAAGGTCTGCAAACCAGTCTCTTCTTGTTGTCCCTAAATCGCGACTCAAGAGCAGAGAGGATCGGGCTTTCTCAGTTGCAGCCCGGAGACTGTGAAATGAGTTGCCTCTTCACTGTTAGCCTTTTCATACACTCGGTTTTCCACAATGGCAAAAAAACAACAACACAAAATTCAATAAGTTCTATTGAATTTTTACCATTTCCATTCAACTTTTCTAACGCGCCACCTAAAAATCTGCATAAAACATGCGCATAAAATTGCTTGCGTTTCTAAAATGCTTCATCAACATATCTATTACCGGTATTCTCCACCGGCCAGGCGGGAAGTGAAACAGCGAGAGCATCCAGTCAGTTTACCAAAATACACCCCCACCCAATATCGTTTATATCTCCTCTACAACACCACGGAAGACCAGAGATTCATCTCGAGCTGAAAAACATAAGACATCACAGATCCTTTTTATCAGGAAAGAGAAGACATGGAGTTTAACTGTAGGAATGCTTGGAGTGGAAGGTACAGTAGATACTAGCTTGATAAATGTAGAGACAATAGACTCTGCGAGTCAGGCAGCAAGACTCTCCGCTTCTGAGACGCTGCCGGCGTGGAATGGCGTGTTGTGGTGGACAGAACAGAACCGGAACACAGCACAGACGCGCCCAGTGAAGAATGGCTGTTAGGAGCAACTTTTCAAACATACAGCCCCATGTGTATTCTCACATCAGCAATCAGCAACTGTTGTTAAAAGCTAAAGGACTATTAGATCTCATCATGATTCATTGCCTCGAGATGATGCAGCAGAAGTAATCAGCAAGCAGCCCAGCAGCAGTGTAAGTGAAGAGTGAAGCAAGCGCAGTATTAAAACACAGTTAGTTTATGTGAACCTTACCTTGATAATGTCCTCGGCTGTCCTCTCCACCTCTTTTAATCGTTTCAGAACGACTTCTTCATTGGCAGAGATGTTGAGCTCCTGGGTTTCCAAGGCCTCAATCTCCTTCTCTATCCTGTACAACAGAGTAATGGACAGTGTTGATTTCCCAAACCAGCTGGATAGCATTTTCAGCAGATCTTAACTTACTGCAGCAGCTGGGGAGTATTTGAATGGCTTTTAACAAAGCAAGCACAATACAATTGCTTCAAGGCTCCCCCCCAACACAGCATCATGGGTAGTTTTTCTGTATTTGCTTGTAACGTATTTCCAATTTAAGACATGGCTTTGTACAGAAGTGAATAGTTAGGTAATGTGTAACCCTGTCAGGCATTTACACTTCTTAGATTTTTTGTCCCCAGTAACTCAAATTCTCCCATTTTTAATAGCCTATGTTTAGGGATTTTTTTTCTTGGTTTTACCCTGTTTAGAAACTAATTTTATTTTACAGTAGCCTTCTTAGAAATTGCAAACGTCTAGATGTCTGCAATTCATAGTTATAAACAGCGGTGATCGCCTCAGGGCCTATTAAAGTATCTCATTGCGTTATTATGGACAACAAAATAACAAATTGAATTGTAATTGTCATTTGCCAAATTAATCTAAGTGTATATAGATATGTTTTTTTCTTTTACTTTATCCCCTTTAAAAAAAAAAAACTCTGCCCTTGTAATACGGTAAAAAATGACAGCTTGTATGAAGCGTTCTATTTTCTATTAGTTGAAATTAGTTGAAATGTATTTGCTTATGAATTAATTTTTACTTTTGTCCATTTTTATGGTGAGATTTCAGTTTAACAGAGCAAATCAACTCCTGGAACAACAGAAATGAGGCTTGATTTGAGGCTTAAATGAATTGCTCCAAAGTCTGTGACTATTTGCTTCTGCAGCAACTGATTTTCTCCACTGGGATCACTGACGCAGCAGTGCACCTGCACCAAAATACAGATGCCTTCACCCACATGATCTGTTAGTTGTGCCAGCTCTCTGCCGGCTGTGTGTGGGATGTTCTGTGGGATGTACTGCAGTCTTCAAGTTACCTGAGGATGTTGCTCTGCAGGTGATCACTCTGCTGCTGTTCGTCCTGAGCCTGAATCCTCATGGCCTCCTGTTCCTCCTCCGACTGCTTACTCAGACCATCCATCAGCCACTGCTCCCTCAGGGCTTTCTTCTGCCAATCAAACACAGGCACCGCAGTATTTAGAGTTATATTCTTTTTTTCATGAAGGAGTTTATGACATTATTTTCATGACCTTGTCATTCCCCACCTTCCCACTAGATGCCCTCAGAGTTTGCTATAGACCATTTCAATGGGATTCTATTGCTAAGCAACAGCCTGGCCTCTTTAACTTCCTGTTAGTTCTTGCCATTCACATACATTGCAACAGGAAATCAACTTAGGGCTATTTGGAATGTTTAGGTTTACATCTGTGAAATGGTCTTTACAGCGAGAGCAGAGTTAAACGGGTTTCAAGCTTCTTGCATTCAGTGCGGTCGGGGGCACATGGGCACCGCACGCAGGCGGCGCCCATGGTTGCAACTGTCTGGTCTTTCATATTGATTGCGGTTAGAGCAATCTTCTTCCCTATTGTAGCCAATTATTCCAATGTGGTTGCATACAAAATCTTGGATTTGGATCTGGCACTCAGACCCTCCACTCACAGTCTCCCAGGCCGCGTTTGCACACCACGGTGAATGCAAGAAGCTTCAAATGCCTTTTGTACAGCTCGGCTAATTTTAGTTTCAATCTTTCATTTTGTACAGTATCACCATTTATAAGGTGTTACACTTTCATACAGACTCACACATATTCCACAGATTCGCTGTCATTGCTGGAGTGTGGTCTGGCTACACCTACAGTATGTACAGTATTCTGGGATAGGGGGAAAAACACTGGCTTTTTAGTATTTCTTAAAACCAATCACAACTGTTCTAGGCGGTGTAAAGCCATGGCAACAGAGATAACATGAGCAGAGGTACATCCGGCGTGTGAGGGACGCATGCTTTATCCTAATGTACATTTGTTAAGCCAGACTACTTCCTTAGGGACTCCTGACAGAAAGTTACTGACTATCTGACAAACTGAAAAATCAGAGCATTCTGGCCCACCGGGCCTAAGTTGCCCCCCACCAGGCCTAAGCCACTGGGAATTATTTTTTGTATTTTTAATAAATTTTTTTAAACTACAGTTACAGTGGGGAGATCTGCTCTACAAGCATAAAAACAGGACAGTCTTCTATTTATTTTGTGTGTGGCTCTTTTACACAGAAATGGATCATTAAGGGTCTATATTTCTTTAACTACCGATATACAGGCCACAACAGTAAATTGACGTTTTCACAGCTCATTGCCCGCTCCAAAGACAGCAATTTTTTTTAAAGCTAATATATTGGACAGGTTATTGATACTGTAGTATATTGTAAGGAGACAATGTTGTTTTTGTAGAGACTGATGCTATTGCAGCATCTATGCTAGCAGGGCATTGTTGATTTGAACAAACCGTCGCCTCTCCGTGTCATCACACACACCTAAACCACTCCCGGAGTTCCTTACAGGACACTGATGGTGGTTCGGACCAATCAGCACCCTGTTAGAAGTGAGAAAACCATTCCTTGAAGCAAAATGGATTTTTCGTGCAATAACATAAACCAGTGATTCCAGTGTGATCTCGTGATTTCGCGAGAATCCGGCTGCCATGCAAGGTAACAGAAGAGGTTGACTGTGAGAAATAAAGGTGTAGAATAGGATCAATATTACAAAGTTATGTAATGCTGATGCAGAGAGACTCCAGTTAATACTGAAATGAAGGCCTGTCCTTGCTTCAGGTTGTGTCTGAGTTTGTACAGAAATGACCCGGAGATCGTTGCGGTGTTATTGGCCAACACTAGCTAGTGAATTAAATCACAACAACTTCATTCCAGAGTTCCTCCTGGGAGTTTTCACAGTCTCCGTTCAGTGTCTGCTAGAGACATATTTCTATAATAAGATTTTAGAACCACACATTTCACACATTTGGTGCAATATGATTTCTCCCAGATATTAAGTTTTCTTGTTGTTGACACAGTAAAATAGTACCTTTATATACTGGAGTTTTAGTTTCTCCTCTTCGATCTGTCTCCTTTTCTTGGCGATGTTCTCCTGGATTCTTCTTTTGTCCTGTGGGGGCAAATCAAACGCGTTTAAATCATGTGTACAATTTGCAGCTTGGAAACTATTCCATCTGTTGTCCTGTCACGCCGACACTTCAACTTCAACCATGAGCTGACAGCTGGACAGCCATGAATAGCTAAAAATCACCACAACATTTATGTCCTGACCCTACCTGTGTGTGTGTGTGTGTGTGTGTGTGTGTGTGTGTGTGTGTGTGTGTGTGTGTGTGTGTGTGTGTGTGTGTGAGCACGTCCACCTGTTCTCTACAACCACTAAAACTTTCCTTGCTGATAAGCACCTCTATATAAGCACAAAATACAATTCATCTTATATAAAGGTAGATTGACAGCTGGACATTTACACTCATTTAATAAGGGCCACATATTTGCCCTGATTGGATGATCACAGACAAACACACTGCTTAATGGCTTTAACTCAGCATCAAAACACAATCCCTGTGTTCCTTGATGTCACACTGAGGGGGTGAGGGGGGTCACCGCGGGCTAAAATTAGCCTCTGTGTCTTGGATCAGAGTGGCACTAAGCCCCAGTGAAAGGGGATCTCCCTGATGACGTCTGCTGGTTTTTATAGCCCTGTCTCTGTCTGCATCTGACTGTCAAACTCAGAGACTCTGGCTCAGGGGAGGCTGGCTGACAGAGGGCGATAGGGCACCACCCTCCTAGAGCCGTGTGTGTGTGTGTGTGTGTGTGTGTGTGTGTGCGCGCATTTGTGCATTTGTTAGTGTATGTAATTAAAAGAAATTAAAGGCACAATTATTTTTTAGGGTCGGGCGATATGGAGAAAATCAGACATCACCGTATTCTTGACCAAATACCTTGATGTCAATATTGCGACGATATTGTCAGGTTGACAAAAAATATTTTTTTACAATGAGATTTTAGATACACATAATCATCAATAATGGCTTCAAGTGAAATCAAACAGAAAATTTGTTTCCAGCTATACACTGACTATGTTAACATGCATGCACAAACATAGTGTAATGTTAAAACAAATCTGCAATTCTAAAAATGATATTCCCTCAAAATGTTTTACAACAGATTTTCTGAGAATATTGAGTTAGTAGGTGCTTATTATCTTTTTAGGCAATGTAATTGTATACCACAAGATCTCAATATATATGAATTAATCCCAATATGATTCCATTGAAAGACCATACATTATCATATTGAGTTATTGCCCAGCCCTAATTATTTTATATATACTTTGTAAAATGGTCCACAGTGGTTCCTCTATGTTGATATGTTGATGACGGTCTGCCACGGTAAAGTTTCTGCCTCCGTGGTATCAGAAATAGGGTTTTTGCCATGTACACAGCCACTCGTAGGCTAAAGCTAATATAGTTAGCCTAAAGAAACAAGCAGAAAGCTGCTACCAGCCAGGCTAAAGCTAATATAGGTAGCCTAAAGAAACAAGCAGAAAGCTGCTACCAGCCAGGCTAAAGCTAATATAGGTAGCCTAAAGAAACAAGCAGAAAGCTGCTACCAGCCAGGCTAAAGCTAATATAGGTAGCCTAAAGAAACAAGCAGAAAGTTGCTACCAGCCAGGCTAAAATTAATATAGTTAGCCCAAAGAAACAAGCAGAAAGCTGCTACCAGCCAGGCTACAGCTAATATACTTAGCCCAAAGAAACAAGCAGAAAGCTGCTACCAGCCAGGCTAAAGTTCATGTAATTCGCATTAAGAAACAAGCAGAAGGCTTGTACCAACCGGGCTAAAGCTAATACAGTTAGCCTAAAGAAACAAGCAGAAAGCTTCTACCAGCCAGGCTAAAGCTAATATAGTTAGCCAAAAGAAATAAGGCATCTGTCCAAACTAACAATGTGGATCAATTTATCAAACAAACAAGCTAGGCCCGCTAGTTGACCACAACAGGAAATTTGGAGAAGAAATATGCATGCATTATTACTATCATTCATTTTAGCCGGGATTGATAGTATTATATGAATACAATGGTGTCATGTGAGTTAATCAGTGTATTTCTACCTAATTTACCTCTCCAAAATCACTTCAGAAGAGTAGTCACAGCGCTTACTTGCTTTGGTGTTTGTAAAGTTCAACATAGAATGGTGCACATAAGATGCACCCCCCTACAAAATCACCCCAGTAGTCGAGAATGATTTATTATTTCCAAATAGAGCTATTTATGTCATCTTGTAAAAATTAAATATATGTTGCATGAAAAAAATATATTGCAATTTTTTTTCCAATATTGTGTGGCAGGACACTGTCAGGCAGGGGATGGAGTGTGCCACGAGTGCCTTGTGCCTAGATACCGCTGTCTGGGTCTCCAGGCTGGACCCACCGCAGGACTACGGTAGCTTCCAGCTATAATTATTTATTTTTTATTTTAATAATTTTCAGTGAGAATGAGATGAGAATGATTATTACAAAAATGATCATTCCCTCCAAAATCGTAAATCATATCGCAATCGCAATATCAGCCAAATAATCGCAATTAGATATTTTCCTTATATTGTACCGCCCTAGTTATGATTGTTGCTCCTGTGGACCTTAAGTCACATACGGCTGCAAATTCACTACAAAGGTCTGTGTGGATGCTGAGACAAAGCCATTTTGTTTGCTATTTTTCTAAAACGGAGTTGTTACATTACATTACATGTACATTTGGGCCACTTTTGCCTGCAATCTGAATGTAGCATAGTTAAAGTCAGCAAATCAGCTCCCAAAATGCGACACATGGATTATTATTACTTATTACTAGCAGAAGAACAGGACTGGTTCTTACCGTGATGGCCTGGAGCCTCTCCTTTAGCAGGTCAGCCTCCTCCATGATGGCCTGCAGGGACAGACACAGTAAATCAACTGCAGGAGAAGGACGTGAAAGGACAAGTCAAAATGTCAAAATCCAAATATGATTTCCAAATAGGCTCAAAGCTCCAACTCACATTACTCAAACAGAAGGAAATGGCAGAGTAATCCACATTTGGTGCTCTATCTGGCTCCAGGACAGGGAATGTGGGATAGGGACGGTCATCGTATCAGATTTTCACAACACAATTATCATGGCCAAGTCAACGTTACTATAATACTGCCATATTTATAGTCAAATTCATCTTAAACTTTCTTTAGCAAAGGATAATTTACACATTATTCATTCCACTCATAATATTGTACTCATAATTTTGGTTGTTGGCCAAACAGCGCAGATCTACTGACTAGGTTGGGCTGAATGTTAATTAATCGTGTGTGGCCTCTTAGAGCACTTTTACACCCCAGACAGGAACACGGCCTTGGATTCGTCATACTTGACTCAATGCATCATGGGACGAATCTTGCCCTTTCCATAGGCTTCAGCTAGTCTCGCATTGCACTGAGCAGTGCCAGACCTTCCTCCACAGCGCCGCAGAGGAGGGTCTGGCTAGTCCACACAGCATTCCGGGATAGGAGAAAAATGTGCTCTGGTTTATTGGCATTTCTTTAAACCAATCGCAATTGTTGTGGGTTGTGCTAAGCACCGGGCGGAGCCACGGTGCCGCTGCAAAATAGCCTCAGGAAGGAACTTTTTTGGGTGTGAATGTTCAAAGGTTGTTTTAGCCGTGCAACAGAGAACTCCGATTGGACAGATAGTCTAGCTAGGTGTCTGGATTTACCCTGCAGAGATCTGAGGAGCAGTTAACCATAGTCCTCAGAAACGCCAACACAAAGAAAGCAGATTGTGACAGATATCCGGTCGAAATGAGGGACATCCATTTATAATATCTGGCATCACCGGAGCAAACCTGGAAGTGGGACGACTAGACTAGGCTTCAGCTAATGGCTAATGACAACAACTCCTTTTTTACGTAATAGATGGATAAATAATCACAGAAGACATTCATTGTTGGATGTATTAGTTTAAAGAAAAGTCTGATGTTTTGATGTTCCATGCTGCATAACAAAGCTTCTGAAAGGGATAAATTCTGAGATCTAGGCTGCAGTGTTCTGGAGATATTCTAAAAAAAATGTTAAAAAGAGTACTGTGATGTTGTATGCGTCATCACATAGTGAAACGGCAACTAGATGAACTGATAAACAAAAAAATTCAATGTGTGAGGCTTAGAGGGAGGAAAACAGAGTCAGATTGGAAAGAAGAGGTAATGTTTTGGGAAGTGCTGGATTTTTTACATCATGTTCTATAAGTGATACCAATACTAAAGTATAAGAATATCGCCACACCCCTAATATGTGATTGAGTCAAAATAAACTACAGTGGTGTGTGTTTTCATTGGAATAAATGAACATTTAATGTATGTTTAGTAGTTTTCAGACAACGGCTCTGTTACACAAAGGAAGGAGACATATCAGGCACGTTCATTGTGAGTATTTCAAGCATTATCCTTTAAGTGTGGAAAGTTGTATAATATAAAACTCACTGTGATTCTCTTCCATCGTTATACAATAGCACAGCATTTAAATTTACACAAATCTATAATGTGCCTGGACGTATACTTCCAGACATTATATAATACACTGTGAACACACATACCGTGTGAAAGTGCCTGCCACCAATGATTTACATTATTACACTCAACATGGATTTGCATGTATCAGCCCTGACAGGCAGAGAAGTAGCATGTGTGTGTCACATGTCATGTAGACAATTAATCCAGGCCTGAGGAATGGCACAATGACTGTCGGGAATGTAACATGACTGTGTTGGTTTAATGCACGACAGTAAATCAGACGTGGACGGAACGATCACTGAAGGTTAACATGCCACGGACCTGCAGAAAGAGGAGAGCAACCTATCACAGGGCTGTCTGAAAAGAGAGAACTGGGTTCACTTCCACAGCCCTGTGAGACACGTAGTCTGCAAAAATGTACGGCAGGAGTAGGGTTGGGTACCTTTTTTGGTACATTCCCCATATAATAACAAAAAATTATAATTTCCGTTGTAAACATAATTCCACACCATTCCATATCCTATTCATTTAGAAGATTTTACACACCCGATCAAATCTGTCCCTACTACCTATCAATTCAAATAATTATTCCTTTCTCACACTGCACTGTAGGGGTGGGGGGGAAATCGATACAGTGTAGTATGTGGCAATACCATATCGAAGTATCGATCTTTTATTATATATATTATATATTATATATGGGTTGGTCAGTTTGTCCCATTTTACTGCGATAAAATTGAAGTGAGATGAACAAACAGAGAAATGTTTCTTTTTTAGAAGATTTTAGATGTTTTCTTTTGGGGACATCATGTGAAATTGGGAAAAATTTGAATTTGGAAAAAAGGTTATAAATTGTATTATATCACAGAATATTGCAATATGTTTAAAATCACAATAATTATATATTGTGGCATAAATATTGTGATATCTGGTGATTCCCACCCCTACTGCACTGTGACTTACTGTATATTCTTGTATTTGTATCACATTCTATGTTAGCCTGTTTTTTTCTAGCTCTTTTTAACTGCTCTTCAATGTTTTATGTAAAGCACTTTGAATTGCCATGTTGCTGAAATGTGCTATAGACATGAAGTTCCCTTGCCTAACAACATCCAGCCTGTCGGTCAGTCACCAGGGCCTAGAGAACACTGGGGTGCCTGCCTGTCACAGAGGAAGTGTAACCGCACCACGGCCACGCCAGTGAATGCTATCTGTGTGAAGTTTTGAAAAGTGTAACGGCGCTTGCAACAGCTTTGCCGGCATTGCCGCGGCCCGTGACTCACTGTGACGTTAACAAACTGCCGAGTCACCATGGTTTCGCTCCGTCCCCATCACACAGCTCTGCGTGTGTCGGGGCCCCGCTCTACGACAGATAATCTTGCCCTTACACGCCCTCAGGGGCCGGAATTTGACCATGTTTGATTCAACGTGAATCTATCCATGGTAGTACCGACATAATTTGGTCGGTACCCAAAAGAGTACAGAGTTTGGTACCCAACCCTAGGTGGGAGAAAGAGAAGCTCGGCAAAGGGAACTAGAGAGAAAGAGAACGACAAAAAAATACAGAAAAAATGAGATGGAAAAAGATAGGAAAGTGTACCGATATGAAAGACAAAAGGGGACAAAGCAACAACTGAACAAACAAAAAACTCAAGGTAGAAACTGAAGTAGTAAAGTAAGTAAAGAAACCAACAAATTGGTAAACAAGTGGAAAGCTTCTCTCTCTTCTCTCTCTCTCTTCTGCTCCTCGGAGTGACGCCAAGATCAAAAAATGGCTGATGGTATGATGCTAGTGGTGCAGCGCCATAAGCGGTTCCCTGACGCTCGCTACAGTGGCATGTGCATTCATCGGAGTGGTATGCTGCCTGTGTTCCACCGGCACACACTGTTTAACGGCAGGTGGAAGTGGTACGCAAACAGTCATGTCTTTTCTTATATGCTTGCTGATGTACCCAAAGTAATTATTACAGCTAGCCAGAGCTAACATGGCTATTGCTCGCATTGCCACCCATAGCCAGTCTGGTCATCATTAACAGAAATAAACAGCCAGACTAACTTGCACAGGTGTTTGGTCCCTTGTCTTGTGTTTGTCTGTGTGTGTGTGTGTGTGTGTGTGTGTGTGTGTGTGTGTGTGTGTTTTTTTGCACGTGTTGTTTTGTCTCCCTCCCTCCCTCTGAATTTTATTTTTTATTCATTTGGTCCTGAGATGCGTTCCTATGTCCCAGTGTATTGTTTGTAACTGTTTGTAAAAGTTTATGTTTTTTGAATAAAAAAGAAAAAGAAAAATGTGATCACAAATGAGCTAAAGTTAACAAAATAAAAGGAATGCATGAGTTTAAAATGCAGTCTGTGTGGAGTGCTGCTGTCCCTCTGGTGCATTTCAGTTTGGGGATCCTACTAATGTAAAAAGGTTGAACAGGGAACTCAGGAGGCTAAAGTTTAACAAGCCGTTAGTATCTTCTTGGTTTAATCATTAAAACATGCCCACGCGTGTTCATCAGGGCAAGTACAAAATGGTCGCCTTTGCACTGTCTCAGTCATTGGCAAGTGTATACACTAATGTTTCTTTGTGCCGTCTTGTTGCTGGGATATGAGCTATGATTTTATAATGACTAATTCTCTAATATTTACTTTTGTTACATCAGCAACGATATGAGAAATTACTTTACTGTTTGTCACTATAACAGTGGCCCACCAGTGAGCAACATAAGCCGCCAGGGGATAGGCTTATGCCAATGTACCATGGTAGTGGTGTACCATTAGCCACTTTTTGATCTTGACGCTACTGCTCATCTGCACTCTCTTCTCCTTGCCTCCTCTCTTCTTTCCCTCCCTGTTCTGTTCTTTTAAAGATTTTTTTTTTTTTTGGGGGGGCATTTTAATTTCACAGGACAGATGAAGACATGAAAGGGAGAGAGGGGAATCATATGCACCAAAGGGCCACAGGTCAGAGTCGAACTAGCGGCCACTTCGTCGAGGAGTAAACCTCTACGTGCGCCTGCTGTGCCAACTGAGCTAACCCGGCCACTCCATCCCTATGTTGGACCCCGTCTCTGTCTATCAAATACACGCCAGTAGACAAATTATGGACAGGGCGGGGGGGGTTTCCACAGACAAACAGAAGCCGGTCCTGGGCGAAAGAAAAGAAGTGTGGATAAACTTCTGGTGCCTGTCATATAATGTGAATTCCATATAAAATGACGTAAAGTACGTTTCCATTGTTTTAATTTAAAGGCATACAAAGGTGGTAGAGCGAGCTAGAGAGGGAATGAAGAAAGGTTTTAACCACTATCAATCAATTAATCATTCCGTAGCCTATAGCTACCACATATATTGAAGAAATAACTGTAAAAATGTTGCCAGTTTTAACAGCAGCATTATGTTGCCGACATAATTGCCAAATAATGACAGATGATTGTAACTAGGTGATATTGCTGTCACCGTTAATGCAGTATCATCCCTTCAGCTTATTATGTTATCAGTAATTAAAATCTTTCTAACCCAGGGTTATGTCCCTTCTAATTTCAAGCAAGCATTTAAACACCCTATGATCAAATAAAATAAAATTGCATCTGTTCCTCAGCGCACTTCTGTTTAAAATGTGATTATTTTTTAAGCTCATTATCGGCAGTATTCTTTAACAAAGACAAACAAATGATTGTATGACTAACACAATATTAGATGGATTCAGCATAAACTGTCCTTTACTGTTATTATATTTAAATTAGGTGATGCATGAATTTATATGAATGATACTTTAATCACAGTGACTGATTTGTTGAACGTCCAGCATTGTAATACCATGACAACATAAAGCACTGAAAAACAAGCCTTTTGTAAACTTTAATATTGACCTTGGCCTTCGTACCAAGCCAGGCCGCACAGATTAGACTGGGTCAGGCTTTGCTTCATCGGTTTACCTGCATTTATAAATTCTGCTTTTGTGAAACAGCCCCCCCATCCCCGAATAGCTAAGATATGCGTGGAGGGAATGTGGTACCGTTTATCCAGTGTTTATATCAAAGCAATCAGCCCAGGCTTGGTCACCGTTCTGAGGTGCATCATACTTTTACTGCTTGAGTTATGTCCACGTTCTGTTACTAAAGTATGTTCATATGGAGTTAGGAGGTCACAGATCCCTGTCGGGTGGTATTTACCTTACTTTGCTTTTTAGCGTACATGGCTTTGTGGGGTTATTTAACCCTTGTGTTGTCTTCCCGAAAATCAACACTTTTTTGATCAACGTTTTTAACTTTTTCTTATGTTTTGTCCCTTTTTCAACACTTTTGACCCTTTTTTTCAATGTTTGTCACTTATTTTTGATGTTTTCAACACTACGTGACACTAACTTATTAACTTTAGTTTTACAGTTATTTTTGGAATTTATGGTCAATGAACTTCATTTATAGGAAATTATGTTTGAGTTAGAAAAGCAGAAATTAGGAATTATTTAGACTAAAATTAAAGGAATGGATGATCACAGACTAGAATATGTTTACTTTTACTCAATACTATTTCAAAACCACTTCAATTTATTTTTCAAATGCTATAAAATTGAACAAGACGCCCCCAAATTAATGAAAGTAGAGATTTGTACTTGCCAAAGAGTGTTGTGTAGAATCAATCATGTTATTTTGGGTAGTTAAAAAGAACACTGATATAGGAAAACAGGTCAATTTGACCCGAAGACAACATGAGGGTTAAGGAGTGGTACAGGTTAGTGGTGTTGCCCGGTGAGGGAGCAACATTAGCAAGGCACGCTTTGCACAATACGGCACGTCCTCTGCAGACTGTTTACTCTTGCGTGTCACATGACCAGGGTGTAAGCCCAGTCTCTGCAAATAGAAAATCTAAGTTAAACATGTCGCAGTTTAATTGCAAATGCAATTAATCGTTCAGCCCTAGTGTGAACACAGGTAGTGGTGTGTCCTTTACTGTGTAACAGCTCAGAGTGCTAGATAGATAGTGCTAGAGACTTGAGTTTGTATCCTTACACAATCCACACAAAACTACACAACTCTTGTTTTTGTTTTCTTTCACGAATACTTTGACCTATTATTTGTCATAATCTTTCCTTAACCTTACCATTGCCATACAACTATGGAAAAATCACATATCATGCCAATTTATTACACATTTCTAGGGTTTTCTGATATTTTACATCATTGTCCTCTTCTCCTTTTCCCCTGCCTCATATTTAACAGCTTTTTTATCGCTTGTGAAATACATTTTACATTGTTTTTAATTTACTTTTTTATTTTACTTGGTTTGTTATGTATTTTTAATTTTATCTCTTTTGTTATTTAGTTCTATAAGCAGATATTGTTGTTGTTGCTGTGGCTCAGTTTTGCCTGCCAATTTTTGGTTCAATCCCCCGGCCCTGCAGTCCCTTTTTTCTGTATATGTCATGACATGTTTTCAATATTGTGCATGTTTATCTGATGAGCAGATGGCATTTGGACCCCAGTGGAAGAATGGTGAATGTTTGGTCTATGGCTTTGTCAGACTAGAAATGGGGATCCTTATAATATATACAAATATGATATTATTATGTCTTTATAGACAGCATTGGTTTGATTAAGGTGCATCATTTGAATAATGAGGTGAACTGTGTTTCCTAAAGCTTGGAGACATGTTAATTACATGGATTGTGCCAACATCAGTTGCCTGTGAACCTGTTTACGTGATTTCATGTTTCTGGGATATAAATAAACCACAGAGAGCTCACTCTTCACTGGCCTGTTAACACCTCGGCAGCTAACACACAGTTTAGCTCTAGCGGGACCGGCTGAGTGAGTGAGTACACACCTCCAGTTGGTTGTGATTTCTCAAGGTTCAGCTTGGTGTGAGTTTCCCCACCAAACACATCAAATTCTGTATTAGCCGGTATCCCCTGATCTCAGTACAACAACTGAGGAAGCTACAGAAAAGTCTGCATTCCAAAGATCCAATGAGACAGACAGGAAACATGCTGTGGCTATACATATAAACACTACATCATATCTCTTTAACTGCTCAATAACATGTAATCGGATTCTTTTCACAATGTCACCCTGTGCAATGCTGCTGTCTTTTCTTAGATCCACCACACATAATTCCACTTTAGTGTCTAATGAAATGGCCAGCTGCTGAAAATACATACTGCCATACATACTGTACCCTCAGTGATAAATAAGGCATAAGACATGTTTATTTATGTGGGGCTAGTGTTCATACTGCTAGTAGCACTTGAGCCGGGTGAATGTCATCCTGTCCATGTTCACTACTGTCTGCCTCCTCAGTATACCAGAGGGGATACATGGGTTCATGCCCAGTACTAAAAGGTGGTGCTATGTATGGCATTTCCTCATCTCCTTGTTGAGGTATTACAGCAGTGGTATAGTTGGTCGGTATGTACAGACACACTCGCGATGAGTTACACTTGCACATGGTATGCGTCATCCTACTTTCAAAAATGCACCTATAATCAAAACACAGAACCAACTGAGTGAACTCTTAAAGGTGTCCACTTCATCTAACCTCAATAAATTGTCTGTATTCACAAATTGGCGGTGGCTCAGACCTCAGCTGCTCTGCTCTAAAAGGCAATCGACAGTGCTGTAAAATGAAGCCAATCCAACGGGCCAAAAAACTACAGTTTATCTAGTGGCCACTTGAGGCTGGCTCCGAAAAGGGAGTCAATCCACAAAGAACCCCATGTTAACTTTAACTTTACAGCAGAATGTTTACAGCCTGGTTAAAAAAATGGTTTTGAGTGACCAAGTGGAAAGCGTAGCATAGACTGTAGGCTTCAATCAGCCAGCCTCAGCTTTATCCACGCTCCACCTCAGGCACTAATTAATTGAAAGTGGTTTGGAGCAAGTGCTGGCATGTTACTCAAAACCCAGTCAAGCACTTTTTAGGCAAAGGTGATGGTTAAAGAACAACAATGACGACTCTAAATAGGAAACAGGAAACAAACACTCTTTTGTCCATGCCACACACTTTGTTGACCACATTGGAATAACATGCCTTTTGGCCAATGAACAATAACTTTAAACTTTGCCTAAAGGTTAACTACAGTTTTTTTCAACCTGAATCCTATGTTTTTGTGTCTAAGTGACTGATGGGAACATCAATCTTTGACATTGGTCATTGGTATTAAGCAAGATCGCTGCAGTCAGCAGCGGCGAAACAAGCTACAATGTAAGTTAATACAACAATTGTGCAATTGCTTGTATACATATACCTTCACAAAAGTGCTTGTTTTGCCGCTGACAGACTCAGATTAATATTCTAAGTGTCTAGTAACATTATGGAAAGGATTTCTAAGGAGGTCGACCTTTTGTTTAACGATTAAGATCCTTTTTTTAAACATAAAAACATCTGTGAAATTGCATTCGCTAGGGCCACCAGACTCCATGTAAATGAACAGTAATTTTAGCATTAAAATACACATCATTCAAAGTTGACAGAAACTAAATAAAACTATGGAAAGCCGTTTTGGGGTTGTCCTGCACTTTTTCAACCATGACAACTCTAGTTTTGGTTGAAATAAACACATAGTTTACTGATTAACATGTGAAAATGCTGGCTCTGTACACGCTACAAGGATTGTTTTTTTTTAAATGGAGTCTGGTGCGTTTAGCGCTAGCAACTTCAGAGCTGTTTCTGGTTAAACAGAAAGGTCTTAAAGAGGTTTTAAAAAGGTCTATCTCTATAGGGATCCTTTCCATAATGTCAGACACTAATAATAATTTAAAAAACACTTTTAGTCAACCAAACTGACAATGCCCCTTTGCCCTGTAGGGTTCCATTGCAGCCTTGTCTGCAGCTGCCTGTTACAACCAGACCAGTTTCAAAGATTGCTGTTCCTATCAGTTACCGACACACAAACACATAGGAATGGGTTCAAGGTTAAAAACAATAAAATTACCCTTAAGTGTAAAGGAAATAACTACTATACTGCGAACACATGCAGACAGGATCAATGCAAATGTCCTTGACAGTCCGCACTGTTGACACTGTTGTCAGCTGAGAGGGGACGGATGCCATGAACTCCAGTCATGACAGTACAAGTCTGTTCTAAATATCATATTGTATGCAAGTAGGCGCTTATATTTTTACACATTCATGCTCAGCCCCCTCACACACCCACACACATGCCAACTAAAATCAGCCTTTCACCCACACAAGGCCCAGGCACAGCAATCATGTCACACAGGGAAGACAGTATGCATTTGTCAGAAAGTACTTGTCAAGTACAACTGCAGGGAATTATGTAATTCATACTACTTTTGAATACATAATCAAATACAGTAATTAGAGTGCGGATCGGGCCGGATTTTTCTGTCCGAGCCCGGCCCGCGTCCGACAGAGCAGTAACCGAACCCGACCCGAGCCCGACAGTCATTAAGATATTTCTGTCCGAGCCCGACCCGAGCCCGACACAGTTAAAATCGCATTTGTTTCACATACTAATGACACATGTACGTTTGTTTGTGTGGAAAGCCGCTTTTATTAAGCAATTGTAGGAAGACCCGGCCCGACCCGTCGGGTCCCGTCGGGCTCGGGTCGGGTATCCATCCTCTAACAGTAATCCCAGCATTTTTGGTCACATCTAAAATACCAGTAACACTAATGTTCATAATTGTGTGATTCAATCACAAACTTTAGTGAACCAACCATCCACCCTGACCCCCTTTATAAGAGGTTTTGTGGTGCTATAAAAACTAGAGGTGAACCAACCCGATATTAAGATCAGATATTAGCCCCAATATTGACAAAATAGTTTGTTTTGTTTTTTTTCCTCATCCTACATCATTCGTCAGCAGCACGTGTGTTGCATGCTGGAAGAGTTGAGTTAACCATGGAGCTAGCCAAAGAGTTGGCTGTGTGGAGATATTTCACGCTTGCCACGCCAACTAGGTGGTCAGCTGTTTGCAATGTCTGCAAAATAAATGTTTCGAGTGGTGGTGATAGTACTACAAAGTACAATACTACCATTTTAATCAAGCACATCCAAAAACACTGTGCAAATTCAATACATCACATCTATGTTATTTTGTCTGAGTTAGGAAAGTAATGTTTAGCTAGGTGTTTAGTCTGGTCCCTTTAGTCTCTTCCACATGGTAGGTATAAGGTGGAAGGTATACAGTTTATTATTAATTCAGCAACTGTACCGGATCGGTATTGGGTATCGACACATACACAAAGCCCAGGCATTGTATCGGGACTGAAAAAGTCGGATCGGTGCATCCCTAATAAAAACGCCACTGTACAGTATGTCCGCCTTTAAGAAAAAAGCTTTAATTCAAAGGGTCACTAAAGGTCGTTGTCTGGGAAACCATCAGGTACACCATAACCAATGCTGTCTTCCTTGACCCGTTAGCTGTTCCTGTACTGGAACTTTGGCTGAATTTACAGTATCTGCATTTTCTGCAAAGATACAAATATGCCATAAGCAGGCTACATATTCTATGATAGTTATAGTATGAAGATGCAGTGTCTGAAGATGCTTCACAGTTTAAAATTAAAACCCAAAACCACAAGTCAATTTACCCTCAAAATAGGCATGACTGCCTGAAAAACCAGCTCACACACACAAAGGATCAAGGAAACCACAGTTCTACAATTTGATGTGAAATCAACATCTAAAGTGTCATTGTCCTATTGACTGAGTGTGGCAGAAATTATTCTCACTTGTAGATGCTTTCAGTTGCACAAAGAAACAGAGTGAGAGAGGAATGGGAGCTGGAGGAATGCTGAGATTGGAAAGAAACATGAACATACTGTCAACATCTAGGTATGTTACAGAGAGCGACTTTCCTATTATATCATCCCATGTCCTCAACCGCTTGGAATTCACACGCACATTAAACAAGATTGTTTGCAAATGGCAAATGACAACATGAGTTATTTATTCAAATGTACAAGCATGGTGGAATGTAACACTTGGACTTGAGTATTTCCATGTGATGCAACTTTAAATCTTTACTCTGTACTTCATCTGACAGGCAGATATTGTACTTTTTACTAGACTTTATTTGTCTGGCAGCTGTAGTGCCTAGCTACTATTTCAGATTATAATTTTCCATACCCTTCCTGTCCATTGGAAACCAAATTGTCCACTAGTGTCACTAATGCACTTATGAGCAATGTCTATTTAGGTAGGTTTTAGGTAGGTTTGTTTCCTTTCAACAGGAAACAGGGTTGCTGTTAATCGGAGGAGCACAAATAGTTTTTGAACGCATCAAATGTACACACTGCGCAACGCCCATGTGGATGATGATATGTTTGTTGATGGAGCTTGATGGACACATGGATTCTTGCACACTGATATGAATGATCATTAAAACGCAACAATGACTATTGGAGTCTGTGATTTCAACAGAAGGCTACTGAGCGGTGTCGGGTAGAAGGAAGCACGTCAGTTAGTATAGCATGTATCTCCAAATTATGTGATTTTAAATGTAATTTTCTCCTGATAACCTGACGGGTGAAGTGTAGTTTCTTGTATGAGCAGCGAACCGTGACTCTTAAACTTTGGCCTCTGACACCCCTTCCCTCAGAAAAAAAGCAACTCCCAGTCTAGTTTATTGTGTCCTCTCTTATAGTACTGCAAATGTTAGTTATCTTAGTTCCAGTTCTGAAACAAAAATAACCACGTAAGTCTAGCATTAGCATTGCAATGATTAAACAGTACGGTGAGAGTGAGGGCCCAGACGGTTCCCCACTGTTTGGTACTTAATCAAACAGGGCAAAGATGGCAGATTAAAAAAAGTCACATAGGTAACAACAGTCATACAATAAGCAATGGTGTTCAGACAGAAGACAAAGGGCATTTTTTTCCTTGGGACCAAACTTGGGGAACCAAGTGAGATCTGAAATAGTGTCCACCAGAGACGATATAATCATGATATGATAGCATGTCTCATAGTTAGTTAGTTTGGGACGACCTTGGCTCCACCAATAACACCAAGGTAAACAGTACAACCATAATATTTTGTTACAATTTAGATGGCATAACATTATTCAAAATGTAAGGTAGCTAAATTTAGTATAGCAGCACCCTCTCCACTACTAAATATAATTTATAATAATTATATTTTAAACTATTTATTGATCCCTAGTGGGGAAATTACAATTTACACTCTGTTTGTTAGTAATCTCTACACACACACACATGCTCAGGACCTATTCATGCACAAATGGAGAGATGTCAGAGTGGGCTGCCAATGCTGGACCAGTGCCCTGAGTGGTTGGGGTGGGGGGGGTACGGTGCCTATAATATGTTAAGCTTGCCAGCTAACTTTAGCTAGATATAGGGGTGGGAATCACCAGACGCCTCCCGATACAATATCATCACTATACTTATGCCACGATACAATATTATTGCGATTTTAAACATATATTCTACGATATATTGCAAATTATAACCTTTTTTCCAACTTCTAATTTTTCTCAATTTCAAATGATGTCCCCAAAAGGAAACTTTGTCAACATCTGTTTCATCTAAAAAGAAACATTTCTCTGTTTCTCTTGGCGCCTGTGTATTGATACAGTATTGCCACCGAAAATTTGCGATACTATGCTGTATCAATTTTTTCCCCCCACCCCTAGCTAGATATAAATTTAGCATATGTTAGATATTTGCTGCTCAGCATAACAATAGCTTACTTTATATATTACCGTTTTGAAATATTAAGCGATAGCAATGTGCTTTCCTCTGCTGTGACAAGAGTATGGGGATGAAGAATTAAGCTGTGAAATTTGACTCATTTTGGTGCTGGCTAGTTAGCTAGCTAACGTGCTAATTACCCCATGCTTTCATGCTACAGTGGTGGTTGAAACAGGAAATTTGCTGATCTGGCGGGGAGGTTGCTAACTGAAGCTCTGCTCCCCTCCCCCTGGTCAGCTTATTCTGTGGGAAACACTGAGACTATTTCATTAGAATGAAATAACATGAACTCGTCCGTGAACATTATTTCTGCCTGAGTCATGTCTGATAGATTATTATGGGCAATAAAGACTACATGTCATGATCCCACGCTACTTCACAATGTCATTAAAGTCTATTGTTTTGAGACCCCTAGTGGATTGGGCCGTAGCCTGGAGCTCTGCAGTGGGACTCTATTGGATTTGAGTAACAGAGGGAAGAAGGGAGGAGGAGAGGCCTGTCCACCTGTTGACACTATGGAGGCCTGATCCCACACTGCTGAAAATAGAGAGGCTGCCTGGCTCACAGCTGGACCAACCTGACACTGTGTTTGCAGCAGGTGACACATTGCTCCTCAAAAAGAGCTGATGGAGGGAAGAAAACCCTCAACACTTGTCAATCATCAGATAAACTAGTGGTCCAACATCTTGAATATATAATGCCAGGTTTGAACTGCCAAAGCCAACTGGATTTAGACATAATCTGGATGCGTTTGGTGGAGTGTTATCAGTCAAAGTCAACTGACGAGGACTAAAGAAGGTGCAGTCCAGTTTTAATTTAATGCCAGAAAACCTGGAAAGCTCTAGCTAGACTGATGCAATGCCCAGACCAAGCAAGAACACCCAGGAGAAAAGAGTCAATAATAAATGCTATGGGCATATGCTGGAGGACAAAACCAAGGAAGCCAACACCAGTCTGTGGGTGCCATTACAGCACTAGTAGTTAACACAGACTAATTGCAGTGCTCTAGTAAGCCAAAAGTACAGTCACTGGCATGCACAAGCTGTTTGAGCAGTTTCCAAAGCTTTTGGGCTCAAAGACTTTCACTTCTCACCCTTCCCCTTGAAAAGCTACCTCTTATTAGATTCAAAATACAGATCTGGGACTTTAATTTTTGGAAATTCTCCAAATTGAAAAGTAAAAATGCTTGATTTTGAGTCTGTAGTCAGAGTAGTCCAAGTTGTCTCTAATTGAAATGCATCAGTCATTGTCAGTATATGTTTTTCCTGAAACCCAAAATCAAAGAAGGAAGTAGTTTACCTCACAATTTAGTGCAATTTCCTAATTTGTAAGGGGCTCAGGTAACACATTTTATACCTTCTATGAATATAATCTACTAAAAAGTATTTCAATGTATGTATTTTGCATGTAATCTGTGTTAGCACCTTATTTTGAAAAGCAGGCATGGTCATGTGTATCCTGTGCATCCGTCACGCATTGGCAGACCTCCCTTAGACCTGGACATAGACTGTATAAAAGAAGTGGCCTTAGCCAACGTGACATCATCCATTGGTGTAAACTATCGTTTTGAATCCTCAAGTTTGGTGCCAGAAGTGACCACATTTGGACTAGAGGGTGAAGCTGGGGAGGAACAAGGAGTGGATATAATGAACAACCCTAGGACACTATGCACAGCGCCATTGTAGCAATTTGACCAGGTAGTCACGCCCTATACCTATAGCATACTGTATCGTCAATTTTAGCCTTAATGGAACATGCCAACTTATTGGGACTTTAGCTTTTTCACCGTTACCCCCAGAGTTAGACAAGTCCATACATACCCTTCTCATCTCCGTGTGTGCTGTAACTCTGTCTGACACCCCCAGCATTAGCTTAGCCTAGCAATGATCCTGCAGGTAACTGGTTCCAATTAGCTACTGCTCCCAATAAGTGACAGAATAACGCCTACATGTTCCAATTACATGCTGTGATTTGTATAGTCACAGGGTGTACAAATAACAAGGTCACATGAGACACAGACATATTCTAACTGGGAACTATATTCTATACTCTCTGTATGTGTGTGTGTGTATTTCAGGCCTGTGTCTAATGTGTGTACAGAACAGAACAGAAAATAGAAAACAATGTAATTTCAATAATTGACATGCAATTTCTAAAAGTGTTTAACTTGACTGTTGTGAACATATCTTAATTCAGTGAAAATAAAGTAAGCCATATGTAAAGGCTTGCTTATTCATAGTAGTCGTGTTACGTCTTCTTCTGTTTCTAGAGTTTAAGGAAAGTCCCTTCAGGTCTTTTTCCTCAGCACTCTGTCCATGATCCATGCCAGACTGCAGTCCCAATGACATGACCCCAATATCTCCCTGTCTGTCTGGCCTTTCAGCCGAGGTGCTCCTGACTTCTAATCCCTGCGTCTCCTTCCTTAATCTGATCTCTGATGGATTAACAGCACACAGGCTAACAGCAGATGCCTTCACTAGTCTAGAACATGGTCTGCTAAACACCAATTTATACATGATACTGGCCTTTGATTAACACTCAGATGTGGTCCATTTAGTGTTATGGACTTTAGGTAGATATCTGGTTCTATCTTGTCACCCAACAATAAAGTAACATTAAAGCATTACTTTTTGATATTATTAAATGTTTGTTACATTCCATCCATTGCCAAATGATTGCTACAAAGCTAATTAAGACTTTCAGCTCCACACAACTCACTCTTTGTATTTTGCAGTATGGTTATGTTCAGAAAATTGTGGCTTCCGGTGACTTTTCTGTGCAGAAACTCTAGTGAAGATAATGACCTCTTCTGAAGAGGCCATCATGTTTTTTTAATCTTCCAACTGTATGGAGGAGGGGTGAGATTATGTGCACGGAAGGCTTGTATCATGTGGATGCGCTGACTGACTCCTTGTCATTACTTAGAATTCCTGATAGGGGAGACAGAAACTACACACCATAGCATCAACAGTGTGAAGTCCCTTTATAGTGGTGTCTCAATGCTGTGATTCTATTGCTGTGGTGTTTTAATGTTGTGAAATTGTATTGTTGTAGTGTTCATGTCGGATTTTTTTTGTTGGAGTGTTGTTCTTATCTTACTTTACTGTTTTCCTTAACTGTTGTGTTAGCGTTTTTGTACTCCAGTGTTAGGTTCCCTTCGGTTATTCTTTTTTCCTGCCCGAAATATTTTTTTTTCCCACTATGAAGATGCCAAGACCCTCCCTTCAATAACTACTATTGGCCAGGCGTCCATGCTTACGCGAGGTAACGTAACCTTATTTGTTCTGGTCCTATCCCCTGACCAATCAGCCACCCTAACCTTAACCACTTGAGGTCAAATGCCTAACCCCAACCAATCGACCAATATGGCCACATCAAGTTGGTCTTGGCATGGGATTCGAAATTTTGCTTCCTGCCCAGGGACTACGGATGAAAATTAGCTTATAGCTAACTCTAGTACTGCTAAGGAGCTGTGCATTATCCCTGTAACATAAATAATAAAAAGACAAAACAAATAAACAGTATTACTTCTATCTAACTAGCCTTTTCCCAGCTAAATAACTACAAGTGTCTTGAAAAAAAGTTAATTTATAAGTTGACTTCACAAGCCATGATGGATGTTTATAAAAGACAAATCCTATTTTTTGTTTTTGCTTAAGAAATTATAGATATTTTTGGAATTATGCATATTCATTTTCAAGTTATGTGAGAAAGTGTATGTTGATCACTGTTTAGATATGCAGCAGACACATAGCAACATCATCATTCATTTGGAGTTTTGTGTTTGTTTTCCTGGGAAAATGCTCTGGCTCTTTAGCTGCTAAATGTTGGCGCAAAGAATAAAATATCAACTTAAAACCATCAACTGACATATTTACATTTGTGTTTGTGTGCAAATTTAACAAATACATGTTTTAGAGATGTTACATTTATACTTTTTTTGAACTTTGGACATCGCCAGGCTAGCTGTTTCCCCCTGATTCTAGTCTTTATGCTAAGCTCGGCTAACCATGTCCTGACTCCAGCTCTGTTCAGACAGCTCTGCTCAGACAGACACGAGATTGATATCCAACTAAACATCGTACTCACAGAAAGAAATCAAATGTGCATATGTCCCAAAATGTCAGCTATTCCCCAAGGAACTCCTGAAGTATGCTATTAAATCTCTGATGCAAAAAATGAATCACATTCTGTATTTAATCAGTTTATTCTGCATGTAGTTCATATGAAGATAACAGCAGTGTGATTTCAGGTCCTTACAGAGATGTAAAAATGAGCTCTCTACTTCATTAGCATCCTCACTCTGCTCTTCCACATGTGCTGAAATGTTGAAATGAATGAGTAGGAGGGAAAGGGCACGAGGTGACTGCTTTCCCGCAGGCAGCCCTGAACAACAGCATGTATGTGGGAGTGCATGAATGTGTGGCTGTGTGGCGTACATTAATTACTCCCAAAAAGTGTGCAATTTTCCAGCGTGCTGACAGCTTGTCAGTTTGACGAGATGTCATGTACATACTTTTTTGACTCCGCGACTGCTTTTTGCCTGTGTGTTCATCTGTGAGTGAAAGTCTTGTCATTTAAAGCCGGACCCCTGCTGAGAGGCTGCAAGCGGCCGACAGCTTACAGGAATTAAAAGATTATAGAATCAAAAGACCCCTCGTGGCTTATTTTAGCTTTCCGTAACAACAAGTTAACTCAGGATAACTCAGTTATGGTAGAAAACTATGTACAGAGAGTTGACCACACAGTGGTCATCTCTGTACATAGTAACCTCTCGGCGCTGACATTTGAAGCTGAAGGCTTTCAAGGGGTAGATGCTCTATCTACCCCTTGAAAGCCTTCAGCTTCAAATAGATGCCCCACTGTACTTTAGTGTGGCATAGGCAAATGCTAACAGGAACAGTGAAATACAGAGGTCTACTCACCGGGTGTGTGCTGTGTGTGTGTGTCGCCGAGCAGGTGATCGCAGAGCGTGTGAGGATGGTAGAGCTCACTCCTGCAGCGTATTCAACATTACTGAGCCCAGGGTTGTGTCGGGAGATTGTGTAGGCAGAGAGAGATTCAGACTGACTGGGATGACTTTCTCTCTCTCTCTCTCTCTCTCTATCTCTCTCTCTCTCTCTCTCTCTGTCTTCATCACTCTCCTTCTTTCTCTCCCTCCCTCTGTCTTTATCTGCTTGGGAGTCTGTCACAGAGCCCAACCATGCGCCTAAAATACCTCTAACAATTGCTCAACAAATGAGCTCACACACACACACTCTCTCTATCTCACACACACACACACACACACACACGCTTACATGTATATGCACATACATAAATGCTGCAATACTCATGATTACAAAATGCAGTTACTGTAACTTTTTTACACATCAGTGTCCACAGTGTGCATGCCATATTAACTATTCCACTCTAAGAGTTGATGAGGGTTCTATAAGAGCTTATAATTTGCACTCAAAATTTGAAAACTCCGGTAAAATGACGCTCATTAAATACAGTGCTCTAAATTGTAAATGTGGAAGACTTAGTTGCATGTATTTTGAGGGGGATTTAGGGGTCCTCCCTCTAGAAAATGTTACCTTTTTAATTTCATTTTCTCAATTTATAAATTTTGGACCATTATTATTACTACTACTACTATTACTATATATGTGTCTAAAAGGTTGGAATAGACACTCAAAAAGCTTAAAAACAAAACCGTTTAATTTAAATACATCAATATGTCTTAGATGGTGCCCCAAATTGCTTGGGTGCTGCGCCTAAGCCATATATTGCTAAACCCTGCACTATTTAACTCAATAATGGCATCAATTCATTTGAATGACAGTTGCTCACCATTGCATAAGTCTCCCTGTTCCTGGTTTGCTACCGCATTGTCCAATGAAAGTCTCTCCCCCTGGTCCCACCTGCGATGGCGATGAACATAACATTTCTAGGCCTTAGGAAGATTTTACAAATATGAAACTTTCATGGCTGAAAACTGTTTTTACATCAAGCTTTCCTGTCAACACACTAATGGACCCCTGTAATGGACAAATTTTCCCCAAAGGATTGGCAGAGCTCACTTAATAATATTTGTGTGTGTGTGTGTGTGTGTGTGTGTGTGTGTGTGTGTGTGTGTGTGTGTGTGTGTGTGTGTGCGTGTGTGGGATTGAGTCACAATAAACTACAGTATGTGTGTTAATGGTAATGAAGGAACATGTCACCCAGAGCAGCAGAGTGACTCACTAATGTGTTTTTAATAGTTTTAGGGCAACAATGGAACTCTATGGCACCGAGGCAGATCAGGCTTTGATACACACACACACATGTTACTTGTGAGTAGATGCTGGTGATGACTAGCACAGTATATGTCTCTGTTCTCTGTTTCCAGGAAGCAACACATTCTCTGAAGAGCTTATCCAAAGGTTAGTTTGGTGGTTATAAAATATGCATGCACGATTCAATCCAAACAGGGTACATGATCAAAAATCTGGCTACCTTTACGTTAGCTTGAAACAGCCTGGACATCGCCTAGTGTATGTCTCTTGTTTTAACAGTTGGGAAAAGTAGTGTTTTAGGATGCTAGATCTTCCTTGTTTTGGTGCGGGTAAAAATAGACCAATGGATATTGGTACTTTTTTAAAAGTACAGTTTGAATGGCAGCACATGGCAAATCTCATGTATGTGTATGGGTGTGTGTGATCAGCTGTCCATGGCCATGATGGACATGCACAGACATCACTGCTGACATACAATTAGTGTACCACCCTAATTTAGCTTCAAAGAATGTGAGCAGTGAAGCATGGATGGGCACATATCGTTCTGTCTGCATGTCTTTTTATTTGGGATCAAGTCCACTTATCACAGGCCGAAACTGGACTTGTTATGCAGAAGCCATGAGTCTATCAGATGGAACTTCTCTGTTAGAAAATGGTGGTTTATTCTTGAAGTTATTTTTGAAATTACGGATCTACCTAAAAGCTTTAATTGTAGAGGGTGCTGTTGCCATAGCAACATTACCCACTCCAAATTTGTACGTGGTTGGTAGACAGACCAGAGAGCAGAAATGCCTACCATAGATCTGCTTTTTCAGCCAGTGTTACATCAGAATAGCAGAATGACTGTATACGTTTACCAGTTTTTACTGTCACTGTTGAAAACTGTGTAGTAAAGATCACATCCTTGGGTTCTAGTTTGGAACTTTGGAGCTTACTGAAAAAGGGTTAAATGCATCATGTATACAATCAAATATATTTTATTAGCCTTTTGATCAGAGAACAACATTCATTGAGCTGCAGGTAGGGCTGGGCAATACATCAATACAAATCACCATCGTAATATAAGAGGTATCGTCTTAGATTTTGGATATCGTAATATGAGGCGTTTAGTGTTTTAGTGTCTCCTTCCAAGCAGCGCGGCAATGGTTATGTTCAGGGTTTAAGGTTAGGGTTAGCTGCCTGGAAGGCAACGTTGGAGGCAAAAAAACACCATTGAGCATAATATGACATTGGTTTTGTCTTTTCCTGGTTTTACAGGCTGCATTACAGTAAAGGGATGTCATTTTCTGAACTTTCCAGACTGTTCCTGCAGTCGTTATATCAAAATTACTGATGATTATTTATCAAAATTGTATAAATATTTTGCGAAAGCACCAATTGTCGAGGAATGTAGGCAAAAATATCGCCCAGCCCTAGTCAGTGTTGGGCAAGTTACTTCCAAAATGTAATACATTATAGATTACTAGTTACTGTCATTTGAAATTAATATATTGTATTACAATATTACTGTCTCTGAACTGTAATGTGTTACACTACTTTTACATTACTTTTGAGTTACTTTCCCCACAATAACAGCTGAGGTTTGACTTGGCAGCTAGCGTGTGAATTTCACCACCGGATCAATAAAGTCTCTTCTTTATCCACTTAAATACATCATTGATTACTCATAATATTTAGTAAAATGTACATGAATATGCAAAGTAACTAAAACGTAAAAAAGACAAAACATACAATAGGCAAGTTGGAGAAAAACAAAGGACTCAATTAAAACTACCTTACAGTTGTATTGAAGTATAGCATTGTTGTAAAATGTTTGTTTAAAGCACTTGAATAAGAAATTCCTGTTGTTTAGTTTAAAACTAAAGATTTATAAGATTTATTATAGTGTGATTAAAACTCACTATTTACATTATTTACAGTACTTGATTTATAGCTGATATGTGAAAAGGTACACAACTTATTTATAACAGTAATTTAGTTTTACTGCGAATCATCACAGAAAGTGCTTTTATTTTGAAGCAGCCTACACGAAAGTCGTCTGTTGAGCCCTCTTGCTGGCTTACTGGGATGAACGTGAGACGCTAGATGTAAAACATGTCCGTCTGCTCACTTTGTTGTTTGTAAAGCTGCAACATATTGAACAGTAAATGTCACAGTAAAAGACCAGCGTTGTTTGTCGTCATTCCAAGCCGTTCCATTATAGGCATAGTTACTCTCCACGGCTGATAGAATGCAATGGTATTTACTTATTCTTTTTCTATTCTTACAAAAAAAACACAAAATGTTGCATTAAAATGCGTTGTAACTCACGTTACTAAGATTGTAACGATATTACTGAAATTTAGGTAGTAATGCATTATATCACTGCGTGACAGCAAAAAGGAACATATTACTGTGATTGCGTTACTCCTAACACTGGCCCTAGCGGCAGGACTCTGTAGACCTGTAGTATTGCATATGCAAATCACCCTCACCAGTTTGAATAAAGCCACTCAGATAATGCAGCTGGGGTGCCAAATCAAAAGACAAAGAAAACTCAGCTGGCAAAAAAGCTGCAGAGATTTCTTACTACAGAGTATTTCGACTGTTAACCTCACAATTGTTGCAACAAAAGAAAATAATTACAGTGACAACCTCCAGAGTTGTAAATCCTCCTGTCTTGTAAATATTATTATCCTCTGTGCAGTGGGTTGGCATGTGATTAGCCTTTAATCTCATTTATCTTTCACTCACAGGGATTTCCTGAATCATCCATCCTTCATTTCATCAGTAATAAACCACACCCACCCACCAATGCAGCCCCTTGTGTTGTTTAAACCAAGCAGTATTAATCAACAGTAGTCCCGAACGGCCCCCTAGTTCAGGGTCAGATGGCAAAGCAAAGGCATCCGCATCACTGACAATCTGGCAAACGTGTGGTGGAAATGGGCTGATAAATATACTGGCAGGCTGATTAGGGGAATGGGAAGCAGGTGAGTATGGGGGCGAGGAAGGTCAGGTGATGGAAACGTCACATGGGGTTACTGCAGGGCAGGAGGGACTGGCCTGTATCTGAAACAACAAGGTGACTGGTGGGAAGGTCTGAGGGCATCTGGTGGATGGATGGAGTATGAGAGTGTGGCTGAAGAGAGGGGTTGAGGCAGACTTTGTGACAGCGAGCTTCTTTCATGACTAATGTACAGAGGTGATGGGTAAGGTGCCAGGGGACTGACTTCACTGTTTCAAAGTTAACATAATCAGGGTTTCTCAGCAGAATCCACTGATCCCAGCATCACCTTCTAAATGTTGTGTAGAAGCACTTTGTTTGGCACTGTTGAAATACTTCTTTTAAAACCTTTTACATTGCTATTCTTTTGGTGGTAGCAGGTTTTCTAAGGCTACTGCTCACAATATTTATTTATTTTAAATGTGGCCCACATCAGACTCAAGTATGAACTGGGCATAATCTGACTATCCAGACTGAGGTCGCTGTTGTTGTTTTGTTTTGTTTTTTATCTGACCTGTAATGGATTTGGTCCTCATATGAAAGTGGCCCAAATCAGAACTGGAAAAGATCGGATACCATGTGACTTGGGCTAATTACACTGTCATGAAAAAATGAGATGTGAGCAAAAGAATTTGGGTCGAATTTGGGTCATTTTGACCGGCAGTATGAACGTAGCCTACATGTGCAGTAAGACAGGAGCAGAATTGCTTGATGACAACGTGCAGAGACATGCTCTTCTGGTGGAAACAGCCAGGCGGATGCTCCGTTCCCTCTGGACATCATCAGTGTTTCCGTCCCCAATGTGAACCTGGTGTATAGAAAAGTGAAACCATCCTAGTGATGTCCAATTGAAACCATTAGTTGTATTTGTTGACTCTACTACATGATGCTCTTGGTTTAAAGAAAAAGGCATGAGGAAAGGCAATTTGGTGCAATTTTAACCCCTTTCTTGAACAGAGAGTGCCATGGAGTTGGGCTCAGAAAATAAAGAAAATGGTTCACATAGCTTCACTGGGCTTCATTTGGCCACCACTTACAGATTAGGTGCCTATTTCCATTCCTTGATGATATCAATGAAAGACTTGTGCCAGGTGAATAGGGGGGGAAGGGAGGCGGAATTCACAACGTTTTATAATTGGATTTGACAGTGATGTGTAGTTTCAGCGTTCTCTTCCAGTCACAGAGTGGTTTAAAGTAGTGATGACTATGTTTTTTATTTATAACCAAGAGTGTCAACTAGTGTGCTCAGGAAAAAAATCAAATGATTGACGAAGCTTTATGGGTCTTCGTTAGGCCATCACTATGGTCTGTGCATGTTTTTTTTTAAGATGTAGCAGAATCTCAAGATTATACGAGATTCCATCTGGTGAGGCTTCCTGATCAGTATACGTGTCACTGTGACTCTGACCAATCAGCATTTGAGAAGGTACTATCAGCTATGGATGTGGTTTAAGTGTGTGTAGTCTGGATCAAGGAAAGTACATTTTCAGGATAAACCCTGACATCTTGCGTGTGACAGGCTTTACCCTTCACCTTCTGCTCTCTGTTTGTTGCCCTGCTCTAAATCCCTTCACTATGGCAAACAACAACCTTTTGCTAGCAACCTGCACACTGAAAATGTCAAGTTTTGAACAAAATTTGGATTGTGCAATAAGGCAGGCCCATTTTGGTTCTGTCAGTAAATGATTGTGAAGATTTACAAAGAATGTGTATACAGAATTTAGTCTCTAACTTGGCATTGGTAAGAGCAAGTTATCTTTAGCCATGTGTCCAGCTAATTTATAGACAGTAGCTCATATTACTGTTTTGGGTCAACAGTCCACTTTAATTTTCTATGTAGTGTTTTTTTTTTGCAGGGTGCAAATGTATCCCAAAACAAGACTATTTAGCAGAGCCATGTATCAAGGTTTACTAAAAAATGATTTTGATTGGTTTAAAGAAATGCAAACAACCCAGAGTATTTTTTACATCCTATCCCAGAATATATGTATGGTACTGTGGAAGTAGGTTTAGCGAAGCAAGACTAAAGCCGGCTACTCATGATCTACAGTCAGACCGCAAGGTAAGGCGCAGAGCAGAGAGGCAATGCACGTTGCAGGTATATGTCATCGTGAGTGAGAAAACTGTTTTGGAAGATGTGGGTGTTGCATGCATTTTGTGGAAAAATATTGCTCATTTATGTTCTATTTATACTGCTTCGCGTGGCTAAATAGGTGCTATGCTCACTGTATCGTTGCATCAATGTTTTGTTTCTCCATTGTGTTATTCATGTCTACTGTCTTGTGGATGCTGATTATGTTGCTTTTATTGTAATTTTACCTTGTTTGTATTTTATTGTCACTTCACTGTTTTTGGCTAATGGAATGCATTTGAAAATTAATTAACACTGCTGCATTTACAGACTTTTCAGTTAATTATTGTGTGTTTTCCTTCACTTCATTTGCAGACTTCAATAAAAAGTACATACAATTGAGATTTTGTCTTGATCTTTTAAACAGCAGTTTGTGATACAAACTCACCACCAGGTTCACTCAGTAGCTAGCTTTTTAAGTACATCATGAAGAGATGTTGTCTGTGAGAATATGTTGGTTTAAACATTGGGATTTGAAGCTTTCTGGTCCAACATGATCAACACAAACCAATCTAAAGGCACAATCAGCTCCCATAATGCAAATGGATAGGTTATCCTCCTTCACCCATTCACTCATACATAGCATTCATAGTCTTTTTCATCATGTCATCACTATGCAGTTCTCATCATCAACTATTCAAGTGCCGTTAGGCTGCACTCCTGTTTCCATGACAACCACTGAAGTGATGTGGAGTGTCTTAGCTGCTTCAGTCTAAAGATAGAGCCCTTATGAACACACAATTTGGGCAACAAAGATGGAGAAAGAGTGGCTCCACCAGAAAATGAATGTGGCACACACTGGGAGATACTCAATTGAAAAACAAAAAATACTTTTTTTTCCCCCTAATATAATCATCACCATGGGCTGTATGGCAGATCATAGAGTGATTAATTCAGGGAGGTTACACACTCTATTGTCCAAATTATGTTTTACGTGACAATCCATGATCTACCTCTAGCCATTACCTCACTCTTTGCCAATATCAAAATATCTGCAGCATTTTGCTTGTATTATGTAGACTACTGTACAGGTTGCAAATTTGCGTTTTCTAAGATGGTGAAAGGATGTCCCGCCCTACTCTGCCTTTGATTGGGTAATAGGCATTGCCTTTGTTGTTTGTAAGGGTTAGGTTTAGGCCTGAAGAGTGAGATTGGTAAGGGTAAGAATACAAGGTTAGATTCAGATCAGAGATTAGATTAGATTAGATCAGAGGCAGAGTTAGGTAGCGTGGGGGGGGGCATGCCTTCGACATCCAAGGAAACGGATATTCGCGTCCAGGTCTTCTGACAGTGAATATGTGCGATCTGAGACCCATCAGACCCTGGCTCGTTTAACAGTCAGCTTGAGATGAGATGTCATTTTGTAGTTGTTTACTCTCTGTGTCTCTGTCTTTGTGTTGTTGGATGGTGGGTGAAGTTACAATAGAAGAGACCATGAACACACCACATTCTCCACTTTGTCTCTAATGATAGAAATGTATAGAGCATCTGCACTGGCGTCAGTGGATACAATGCAAGGCTGCCTGTCTTTCTGAAGAGGCCTTCATAACACATCCACAGCCTCCCACCCACTCACATTCTGTCTTGGAGAGGAATTGTGTGCAGTTATGAACAACAACAAAGCAGAGAGGATATCACATTAGAGATACGCACAGAGCATGGCCAGTAGTCACTTGACATGAAAATGAATTGTTATACTTTGAAAGAAGGATACAGCTCAACATGTTTGTTTGTAAGGCCTGTTAATGTGAATACTAATCTTTTTGCCATTTTATAGACCTACAGGAACAATTATTTACTGATCCTTTCTATAGTGAATACAGCTTGATGTTTCACATAACAATCACAAGGTCCACCTACACTTCATCTGGAGTTCCAGCCAGGTCTATAAAATCTGCAGCGTAATATTCCTGTATTGGATCCCAGTTAGTCTCTGTCCTTACACATTTTGATAATGTCTCTCTTTGAAACATTGTCTAAGCTTCTAAATCTACCACCTGCTTTCTTGACCCCCTACCAGCTAAACCTTGTAAAGATCTCTTTCCTTTAGTGGGACCTAAAATGCTGAAAACTGACAACTTGTCTCATACGACTGGTAATGTCCCCACTAGCTTTAAGACTGCTGTGGTTTCTACTTAAGAATCCACACCTTTATCCAGGGTCTAGAGTCATGGAATTAATGAAGTGTGATCCATGCTTATGATAATGCTTATGATACGTGACCTAGAGGTGGATTGTCATTTCCAAATTATTAAATTAGAGGCCTGTTTGTCTTCTGTGAAAGACTGAATGTTAATTTCTTGCTCCTAAATTCAGATAAAACTGAGATGCTGGTCATTGGCTGTACTCCACATAGACACCAGTTTCATCAAATAAGTTTTCCCTCAAGTTTTTTGGGGGGCCTTTTCCTTATCCAAATGGAGTGTCTAAGGACAAAGGGTGTTGTAGATTGAAAAACCCCTTGAAGCAAATTTGTGATATTGAGCTATATAGAAATAAAAAAAATTTAATTGACATGGCCTGATCTGCAACAAGCATGTGTATGTACGATACAGTTTTTCAGTGTCTTATGTTCAAGAACACAATGTCACTGTTGTACACATAGTCTGTTTGATAGACAATGTAGCTGGTCCAGGCCTGTCACAGTTATTAGCTCCAGCCAATCTCACCTTAGTATCATTTTTGGCTTCTTACTTCCAGAGCCTTGTGCCACTGACTGCAGTCTCATTGCCAGTCAGTTAGCATCAGCTGACAGAAATAGCTGTAGTGTATTACAGTCTATCTAGTGAGCACACAGTTTGCTGGTAATAAAGTGGTATGGTGGAGATCACAGCTTCAAATTAGGGGTGGAAATGCTGTACACACACTTCCATTTTAGTGTCTGGTTTCAGCAATGATTAAACACTTCCCAGAGAAGAGAGTTGTGAAGGTGTAGATGTTTACCTGGCTCATTTTTCACCTCACGTACAGTTTACATTTGGAGCTATGCGAACTGAGTGGCTGTATGGATGGAAGTGATGGTTCCTCCACAATTTTGGTCCAGACTGAAATTGCTCAACAACAATTGGATAGATTGTCCTGAAATTTTGTCCGGGCAGTCATGGTCCCCCAAGTATGAATCATACTGACTTTGATTCCCTGACCTTTTCTTTAGCAATAATTTGAGTCGATGCAGTTTCCACATTTACTTCATCACAGCAACCAGTATGGATAACTCAAAATGATGTCCTTATGGAATAATAATGCTAGGTGTCAGGTGGAGAAGAGAACCTTTTCTATATACAGTAAGACACTGTTACCAAAGTGTGTATTTTTATTTTTATTTATTAATTATGTATTACATTATATAATAAATTAACTGCACTGATGCATGAGCCATGCTGTATGTAATACATTAAGCCGTTTGTAACTAGTCTAACTTTACTTTATTATAATATTCTCTAGCACGCTTCCATATGATACAAACATCTCCTCCAGGCAGTGGACAGTGTTCTCTCTGTATTCTCATAGCAGCACAACAGATCGGCTTGTAGACCGTCTTAATAGACATGATTGTGCTGTGTTATTAGATAACTCTGTAAGATATACCTCAATGCAAAACCCACTTCCCTCAGGGAGCTGTGAAGCGCCAGGAAGAACCGGTTGAACCTTTCTCGTTCTGTAAAAGTCCAAAAAGGCCTGTTCAGCCAATAGCATAGTTGAGAGGAAACACTAAGAACAGATGGGGAGGGGGGGATGGACAAAGATGGATGGATGGATAAATGAAAGAGTAGCAGATGGATGATCTGTGCTCTAGCAGAACATAGCAACAGGACAGCTGAAATCAAAGCTGAGTAACAGGCTGCTGCTGGCTCACACACGAGCTCCGTCATGTCATAGGAAGGCTAGAGCTGACATTGATTTAATAATCAACTAGAAGGGCACTCCTAGAGTGCAGACCTGTGCCAAGTCATGCCATATCTCACAATGTTAATGCAGTGGGAATATTCACTGTCACATTTTGTTCTGATTATTATGACACCACATGAATGCAGCACAAATGCCCTATTTCTTAATGTTAACAAAGTGAAACATAATTTGTGTATCCGCCTGGTGATTCGGATATGCTCCAAAATTGACCCATGCTACACCCTTTCACCAAGACTCCGGCCAGAAGATTTTTTTTCTCGCAACTCTGCTAACAAGCAAACCAACCAGCCAACCAACCAACACACAAACCGACACACCTAGCCAAAAACATCACTTCATTGGCAGAGCTAGTTATACTTTACATTATCAGGTTTGAGGTTGTTCAGTGTCCCATCTTAATTGAATTATGTTTTATCAACCTTTGTTGGGCAGAGAACAAAGTGGGGGCCTTGTGCCTTGCTTAAGGGGAACTGGCATCAGCTACCTGTCAACATTCCATACCAATTCAGGGACATGAGTTGAAAAAAATGAATCCATTCATCATGGCACTCATTGCGTCCCACTCCTGTCACACATCCACTTAATCCCACACCAGCAGTATATTCATGTGAAGAGGACAAGCAGTACTTGCATGAACATAAACAGTACAGTATTGTATTGTATGTAATGTATTTTAACCAAGACCCAAAAAAAATCATAATCTTGTATATGGAATCTTTTGAATGTGTGTCAATGCAAGTAGATCACCATTAATATAGAATTAAACAAATTGCATCCAGTTATTTATTTATTTATTTTACAATTTAATATACTGTATAGTATCGGCTTACAGAAAAATCATTGCACTCTTAAACAGTATGAATAACAAACTATTATACTCTTATACATAGGCTACTATGTATTGCAGATTCATTATTTATGTTTATTTTTGTTTATTAGTTGGTAGTAGTGCAAGTTGAAGCTGCTACTGTTTTATACCTACATATAATGTGAATACACACAGATAGGATACTGTGTGCAGTTAACTATCACTTAAAGACAAACAGTGCCCTCTATTGGCTCTATTGTGTGTATCATGGTTTATGATACACACACACACACACATACAGAGGTTCTGTGATTTATTAGAGAGATAGTCCACAACATTTTTTGTAATTGTTATAATATCCTTGTAATACATATTCCTTGTATTACAGTTGCCTTATTATATATCAGTAATTGACCATTCCATGCCTCCATCATGTTAAGGAACTTGAGAAACTGCCAATCGGCCAGGGCACAGAGTCTGGGAGGGATACTGTGGCATCCTGGAAAGGTTACTCCCTCATGTATACACATTTCTTATCACTTCTTTTTTTAATTCGATTAAGCTATAATTTTTCATCATTTTTTTACCACATTACTTTTTTATTACTTTTTTCCACATACTATTCTATGGCAGTATTATTTTATGGCCCATCCTCATCAAACCAGCGTCTGTATTCTGCTCAATTAAATCCCAACAATATAACTGGCTGCATTCAATAACACTCTGAAAAAATGTTATTATCAAAATAGTCATAGTATGCAGTCACTAGTTTGACATTTTTTCTACACTATGATTTTTTTTGGATGACAAACTATATGATTACATTTTAAAAGATATACTATGGCTTTTTTGTCACTTTTTTGACTATACAATGTTTTTTTTTTACATACTGTACTTTACTGTGGCTTTTTCAACAAACTATACTATGGCTTTTTTTAAATGCTATGCTATGGCTTTTTCATCACTTTTTTGACATACAGTACTGTACTATGACTTTTATCACTTTTTGACATACTATACTACGGCTTTCTATATACCAAGACTTTTTACGAAATAATAAACTATGACCTTTTTCGACACACAACACCATGACTTTTTTTGACAACAAACGAGGTGGCTGAGTGGTCAAGGCGATGGACTGCTCATCCACTGTGCTCTACATGCATGGGTTTAAATCCCATCCTCGTCAAACCAGTGTCGTTTGAATGGACACTTAAATAAAAAATATTTCTATACTAGGCTTTTTTATCACTTTTTTCAACATACTATACTATGACTTTTTATCACTTTTTTGATATACTATGCTATGGCTTATTTCGATATACTATACTATGGCTTATTTCGAAATACTATGCTATGGCTTATTTAACACCTTTTGACATACTATGGTTGTTTTATTACTATTTTTGACTTACTATACTATAGCTTTTTTTCTACATGCTATTCTATGACTTTTTATCACTTTTTTCAACATGCTTTATGTTGGCTTTTTTCATCACTTTTTTTTACATATACTATGACGTTTTTTGACATTTGTCACTTTTTTCAACATATCAAACTTTTTTCAAAAGCTATATTTAAACTCTTGTTCAGGCTGCTAATTAAAACAAAACCTCCTGTTTAACCAGACTCATTTCACTTCAGAGTGATAGTACACCACCCCAGACTGTCACTCCGGTAATATCAGAACTTTCTGATGTAGGATTTTTAAATGTCTAATCAAAGCTATATGTTAAACCTTTTTCAGGCTGCTAATTAAAGATATATTTAAACTCTTGTTCAGGCTGCTTTTAAAAACAAAACCTCCTGTTTGACCAGACTCATTTCACTTCTGAGTGATAGTACACATTAATGCGATTAATTGCAATAAATATTTTGATCGTTTGACAGCACTAGTCCAAATAACAATCTATGTGTTATAGTTGTGTAGGACCCATTTAAAGCATTGTAATTCTCACTATCTGGTGTTTTATATATTTTAAACTTACAGAATTGTACCAGTATCATTGTGATCTGTAAGAAGAGCCAGGTGAAAAGTAATTGAAATTCAATTCCATTCAATTTTATTTGTAATATCAATTCACAACAAGAGTTATCTCAAGACACTTTACAGATAGAGTAGGTCTAGACCACACTCTATACTTTACGAGGACCAACAATTCTAGTAATTCCCTTCAGAGCAAGCATGTAGTGTGACAGTGGAGAGGAAAAACTCTCTTTTAGGAAGACTCTTGGTAGGCGGTGTCTGACGGGGCCAGTTGGGGGTGTGATGAATAAAGACAATAACAGTCACAATAAAGATAATGCAACAGTGACTAGAATTGGTAGTTTGTAGCACTCTGCACAGCGCTACAGGGTGTGGCAGGACGTAGCAGGGCACCGAAGAGCGTAGCAGGATGTAACATGGCATCGCAGGACCACAGCGACAGCTGTAACCATGATTCTGGTGCCTCCCTAATCCAAGGAAACTGCTGGGGGGAAAAGAACATAAGAACTCTGGGTAATAACTCCCCAGAGCTAGGTTAGTAACAAGCATTTCTGGGACATGGATGCACATAAATGGAAAGATAGAGGAGAGAAGACCTCAGTGTGTCAAAGGAAGTCTAAAATTGTAACAGCAAGAGAGAACTCTCCCCAACCGGATCAGGCTGTACCGCCCTGCCTCCGTCTAAATTGATTATATTATTGATTATATGGTAGATGAATCTGACGACTATGAGACCCACTAGCAGATACACACTCTGTTTTAGATCTACCACACAGCATTAGAATACGCCCAACAAACTATGTAGATCATTATATTAGATTACAGTTATATAGGCTTCACTCTTTTATAAGAAAAAAGTTGTTGCCGGGTGAGCTCAGACGCAGTGGCCGCTGGTTTGACTCCCACCTGCGGCCCTTTGCTGCATGTCATTACCCCTTCATGTCTTCATCTGTCATGTGGAAATAAAGACCTAAAATGCGCACAAAAAAATACTATATATAATTCGATCTGCTATGGAGAGATTTCAACCTCTCCTTGGAGTAGCGAGCTCCTTTTATGTTAATTAGTTCATATGTGGAGTTAACCCCAAATTACAAAACCTCATACATACAAAAAACAAACCAAGACACACCAAAGACCTTAATCCTCACAATCAGCACATGTAAAACAACCAACTGCCACACATGAAACAATAGACCATCGAGACAACACACAGGAAGAAGCGAGGCGGACATGTTAAACAAAACACTGCAAACACATACTGTATAAACACACTGCCGCCCAAAGTGGTTACCACCTGGCTTTAGAGACAGGAGTGCTCAGAGCTCCGTGTGCAATTACTTTTACACTTTAATCCGAGTCTTCACTGCGTGTCCACAGTTTTATGCACTTCTGAGTTTTCTGATAAAGGCCAGGTAGAGTATACAGTACAGTATAGAGTTCACTCAGCCCTTTTCTGATGATTTTTTATCACATCAGAGACACTTTGTTTCCAGACCTCTGTTTGTTCTCATAAAAGCCGAGCTGTATGTATAGATTTCAGCCGAGCTACACGCTCCTGTCAATAATTTAACTCACTGAGACACTTTTCAGAGAACAAACGGGGCAACTTTCACTAGATGTAATACCCTCTATTCCCAAAAGATGTTGCTCTTGCACCATGTATTGAATCCTAGCTTTCTTAGTGGTACACAGACAATATTCAGCTTTTAACCTTCAATTGGGTTCAGACAGCACTTCTAACACAAGCTGCCTGGTATACTAGACCACACTTATCTCGAGGAGCCTAGTTTATTAGAACACACTCCTCACATGAGGGGCCTAGTCTTGGAAAATCACACACTGTATTTCTCCCCAATTTAATTCCACCCAGATGACTGACACTCACAGATCCAAACGAAATTTAGTTTTTTGGTCCAAATTGTGAGAAATTCTGTCTTAAAGACAGCAGGTTACTCACTTACCTTTTCATTTTTTGGTGGCCCCCCTTGGATCTTTGAGTGCAGAGTCTGGGATTGTCGAAAGCCGCCAAAAAGATCTAGTCGTCTTTAGGTTGATCTTCACCATCATGGCGGGGTCATGAAGGTTTAAATTTCAGCGTTGACCTGGTTTTGGTCTGGCCCAGTGGCCAGATTTTATCTGACTTATAGTGTAGTCACTTCAAAGACCGCTCCTTTAGGTTTGTGTTTGTTTGAATGGTAGACCAGGTCATTCCTTGGGCCTGAATCTTACTCCTTTACTTATTCCAAAACCTATCTTACACAGAGTTCCATTGTAGTCATGAGTGTCTTTTATTCACTTTTAATTGTTTTCCAGTAATCCTGTACTGCCTTTGGTCTATTTACATTTTATCATACTATTTAAGCAGTTGCACATTTTAGTATTCTCAACTTGTATATATTCAAAAATGTGTTATTGTATTTTATGCTGTTATTATTTCATGTATACTGGTATTTTATTTATTTTTATATTTTGTGTTGTGTGACTGATTTTGCTGCTGCAACACTGTAATTTCCCATTTTATTGGGATCAATAAATATCTATCTATCTATCTATCTATCTATCTATCTATCTATCTATCTATCTATCTATCTATCTATCTATCTATCTATCTTTAACTTTGTAAAACCAGATGGTGTTCTCATGGCCCAACAGAGAGCAGAAAAACAAGGTCAGAGAATGACTTTAAGGCTTCTTCACCAAATATCTTACAATACACGGCGAACAAGGCTGAACCTGTTTTGACAGAATATTCAGAGTTTGTATTAGATGATTTTTGACCAAACACATGACTGGATTATGAATCATTGAAGATATTTTGTGACAAAGACAAATTGTCGTACACAGCCTTGTTAAGAAATGTATCCATGTTGCATTTTATGTTGTCTTTGTCTGCCTTTTGTCTTAGCCGGCTTTGCCCGCCAAGCTTTCATAAGTGCTTGCTCAGCTGTATTTTTCTGAACTTGTCCCCCTCAAAAAGGGATTCGGACAATGAAAATGTATTTGAGCATGCTCACTCTGTTCTTATGCTGCCTGAGGAGATCCAATTTGTGGAGAAAGAGAAGCTACAGAGCTGGACCAGACCCTGAAGGCCTCATGCCGATGTAATCCAGGCAAAATTCAGTGATGAATGAGACAGAGACAAACAGCAAGGAGACATGAATGTAAACATCTGTTATTCACAATGTCAGGATACAGAAGGAGGATTCTTTAGATTTGACTGTGTGAGATATTTATGTGAAGGAAATGAAGGCAACACACACAGACATTTTAATATCCTCATGCTTGCAGCCTCACCTAAAAATATCAGACTAACAGGCAGCAGTCTAATGCATTCTCAAACAGCAAAATATATATTTGTGTGGATTGTGAAATGATAATTTGAGAGGGCTTGTAAACTAAACACTGTACCGTTTAAAACAAGACGCCTTTCGAAAATAGCACCTTAGCTAGTAATTAGTAAACCTAGAGGAGGTAAGGTTAACTGTGGTGTTTAATGGAAACGGCTTTGAAATTTCAGGATTCTGGAGTAAATGATGCACATATTGTACATATTGTGCCTACAGCACCACAGTAAGGATTATCTGAGTTATCGTTGATCGGGATACGTTGTTTTTTCCACAAAACAAGCTTCAGGACTACATTTTCTTAGCTACACAATGTTACAAAAAAACATGCAGATTCTGTTCCAACAAGATTCAGAAAGACTGACAAGAACTAGGAAAAGAGACCATGTTTCTGTTTTCTTCTGCATTGTTTTTCATTTAAAACATTTATTATTATAAAGCTTAATTTTAAAAATCAAGTTACAAAATGGTTATTACGGTGCTTCCTTTTACAGTATGCAAACAAAATAAGGAAAGGGAAATAAGGATAAATAAATAACAAACTACTTTTGTAGTTGTTTTTTTATTGTTATTATTGTTGTAATCTCTGTGTGTGTCGTCCACCTAGGGCCCGGTTCTGTTCAAGGTTTCTTTCCGTTAAAGGGGAATTGTTGCTTTTCCTTCCATCGCCAGGGCTGATGGGGAAATGTTGGGTCTCTCTGTAAATTAAACAGAAAGGTCTAGATGAAAAGTGAACTTCTGTTGTGAGCACAGCACAGCTCAGCGGGAAAATGCTGCTTTTGCGCGTGCCGCGGTCAAAGTTCAACATGGTTCAACTTTGACGAGACAAATGCAGATGGCCGAATGACTAAGACCATAATAACTTTTGAGAATGGAAAACTTGTGCAGCATCATGTGTGGGATGGAAAGAAAACAACTCTAGAATGAGAGCTTGAACATGGAAAACTAAATGCCGCGTTGCGCTGTGACGTGCGTTCACATTCACACAAATAGTAAGCCCAGAATACACGTGGATCCACAACCGGAACATGGACCAGAGGTTGAATTTGGCCGTCAGCGATCTTCCAGAACTGTACGACACAAGTCTGAGGTTGTACAAAAACCCTGGACGCAAAACTATGTTTCCACCATAATAGGCATGCCAGATGTGTAGCTTACTGGAGCCTCTTAATTAAAATCATTCAGCTTTGTTTTAGCTATGTGAAATCAACATGGACATGTCTCCACTGAAATACAATCATAACTATGTTACTTTTTTTTCTCACTTACTTTGGTGCATTTGTCAAATCACAATTTGCATTTGCACAACAGTTGTTGTTTGTTTCCTGTTCCTGGCATGTCTTAGTTTCCTTCCTTGTCTTGTGTAATTGTTGTTCCTGCCTTGTGTTTTCCCTTGAGTGTCTGTATGTTCTGTTTCCTGTTTTATTTTGACAGTCTGGGTTTCTGTCTAGTCTAGTCTTGTTTTACTTCCTGTGTTTCCCCACCCTGTGATTACCTGATGTTGTTCACCTGTTTCCCACCTGCCTTGTGTTTTCTCGTCACCCTGTGTACTTAGTCTTTGTCTTCCCCTTGTTGTTTGTCAGATCAGGTTGGATTATGGGCTTTGTGTTTTGCCCACAGTATTGTTATCCATGTCTTGTTTTCTACATTTTTTCCTTGTGGTATGTACCGTTTTTTTTTGTTAATAAATCCTTGCTACAAACCTTCTCATGTTTGCCTGCTGTGTCTCTGCATTTAGGTCCTCAGTTCCCTACAACCGTCACAACAGTGAGAGCATTTCTTCAAACATTGGTGTGAACTGCACTGCATAGTGACTGACGTGCAAAAGTGTGTATCTTGCTGGAAATCTTTTGTCCAAAGCAAGTATTTATACCAATGACTCAATTAAACTAACAAGCTCTTACATCATTGTTTATACCGAGATAGTGAAACTGCTTTGTGTTGTCCATGTTTAACAGTTCACTCTGTAAGTATAGTCTAATGAACAACGCACGTGAAAGGGAGCACCATTCCCTATGAGACAAAGTTACACATTATTGTCATCTCTAATCTGAAAAGCAACTGAGAAGAACTGTGCTGCTGTGAGCTGCGAAAACCAAAGTAAGAAGTAAATATGTTTGGACTGATTTGACACAAGTCATGCTCATTTTCATAGTAATTAACATGTAGGTAATTGCACATAATCATTAAATAAAGTGTTTTCCAGAGTATGATTGAATGTATAAATTTAGGGTCATGGCTTAGCTTTATTATACCCAACTACAATAACTGCAGACCTCTTATGTATGTAACATGACAGTGTTGAAATTAATTGAATTGAAATGCAACGCTTTCATTAGAAATGAAAACCCATTCATAACCCATCCGGAAAATCGTAGGCCCGACTCTCAGCACACTGTCAACTTGCTCCGTATTGAGCCAAAATGACCCCTGGAACCGGTCCCAGTGAAAGCGGCGCTCCTTCACCAGCCGGAATTTCCCCAACTGCTCTGGACCTGAGGGTCTCGTGCACCCACACCCCTCTTGCTGCTGCCTTCCTCCGTATATCCTCACAACCAGGGCAAGTGCCAAGGCTTTTTTTTGTCTGAAAGACAGGAACATCTTCGCCTACACAATGTTGCATGTACTACACGTCTGATGTTAACACCGGGCGCAGAAGTGATGTGCATTTAAATATTGGTGTATGTATGATGTAAATGTAGAAAGTCTTGCCTATTTTGCGGCAAGCACAACAAATTTATTTTGGGACAAGTGGCGAGCGCAATAAATCTATGCAGTGGTCTGCAGCCTGTGTTTGATCTTTTGTCTCACACCACCATAAGGTCAAAAATCCCCCCCCTGAAGTTAAATAACTTATATTAAAGAGTACATAAGTATGTTTTCATTTCCTATCAAAAGGTATCTGGAAGATTACAGTATCACAATATTTGCTGCGTACATTTAGGCTGTCCATTTTAAGACATTCCATGAACATCCCTTGCATGGCTGGGAACCATACACTGCTTTGACACATGAATAGAAAAAAGTGCACAAAAATGTATATGTCAGTAAAATATATAATGGAGGTTTTCTCCAGCATGTATCCATGACACCACACGTATTAGATACCCAACTTAACCCTGCATCATGCTCACAGGCTTCCTCCTTTTGGGAGGACACTGTCCTCTGCTGGTCAGTATGACCAGTACCTCTTCACTAGCATGGAACACGCCACAACCATGTGTTAAAGATTTAATGAACATTATGAATGTGCAGATAGATAAATTGATGTGGATGTTGTCCGATTGCTGGTCTGGGAGACTCAGAGTGGGGGTTCCGTCTCAGAAGCAGTTTTTGCCGAATAGTTTACAGACCCCCAGACGGTACCTAGAAGAGACATTAGAGAGAAGTGCAAAAGGAAGGGATGAGGGGGAAGATGGATGGATGGAGGAGTGGAAAGGGAGGGTGGGTCAAGCAATCAGAGACACAAGCCTGGCTGCGCAGCACGGTAGATGTGGGTTTGTCTGGTGATTAGAGGTGTGGTTTTAGGCGTGGTCCCGCTCCTGAACCTAAATTAACAAATTAACTTCATTTATTATCTGCAGTATTGTCTGTAGCCTAAACTTTCAATCAAGCGTCAGCCACTGAGCTAATGACCAAGTATTGGCTTAATTGAGTCAGGGTTACTTTTGAGGCAAATACATTTTTACAATAAAGGCTTTGAAATATATTTCAAATGTAATGTTATGGTTTGTTGGAAGAATAACTTTTCAAAAAAAGAGGGGGGGAGGATGTAAAATAGGAAAAAGTTTGTGCAACCCAGCCATAATGTTTCTCAGCAGTTAAAAGCTCGGTGGTCGTAGTTGCCTTCTATGATCAAAGGTTTGAGACTACACCACAGCCAGGGCATGACACCTGCTGGTCTGGAGAGTCATTATTGACTTTTCCATCAGTCTTCATCCCCCTCAAACCTCTGAAGACGCCAGCTTATTGTAGTTTGGGGACTTTTCTTTTAAACTAGTTGTTGTTGGTCCTCTAAATGAGCAACACACAGTTGCGGTGTCGTGATGTGGGGTTTGGATGGAAAGGGACTAGAGGCTATATGCAATCGGCACACAGCAGGGTAAGGGGGTGTGAGGGTGGCTGGCTGCATGTCTTCTTCCACTTTCCCTGCTGGGAGCTGTGCAGGCAGACATACAGTTCATACATGTCTATACATCTGTACATACAATACATATCAGCCTCTGAAGTTAAATGTGTGTTGGAGACATAGTTTTGATGCTTAAAGAAAATGCACTTCATATGGGATGAGCATCATTTAAATGATATTACAGAGTGGGCACCCTCAAGTGTTTTTCATTTATTCCTCAAGGGTCCATTAAGGCACCTCTCTAATTTCAAATTGTGCAAACTGCACCTGGGCTTGCTCCCATGGAGGCATCCAATTAGGGAGTGTGTGGAAATGATTGGGGTGGTTTTCTTTGAACTGTCCTCTTGACTTTAAAAACCTTTCCAACAGCATGCTGAAATAATACAACGGTGTTATATTGGTACATCGTGTTCCCCAATTCAAACCATATCTCAATTGTGCTTCTAATGTGCACTTGGGATGGGGGGGGGGGAAATCGATACGGCATCATATCACGATATTTTCTGTGGCGATGCTGTATCGATACACAGACGCCAAGTATCGATCTATTATTAGATATATGTTGGTCATTTTGTCTGCTTGATAATCCCATTTTACAACATTAAAATTAAAGTAAGATGAACAGAGAAATTTATCTTTTTAGATGAAACAGATGTTGACAAAGTTTCCTTTTGGGGACATCATTTGAAATTGGGAATAAATAATAAAATTGCAATATGTGTAAAATTGAATGTATGTTGTATTGTGACATAAGTATCGTGATGATATATCGTGAGGCCTCTGGTGATTCCCACCCCTTATGTGCACATTAATTAAACACTGAATATATTACAGACACAGAACTGTTGTTCTCTTCATATGGCAAAGTGTTCCTTAAGAACCAAAGTTGTCGTTTTAAAGTAACTATTAAATGTATAGCAAAAGAAGGATGGAATAAAGTATTTCATTTTAGCACAAGAAAAAATTAAAGACCATCAATACAAGGGTTACAGAGGCATGGCCTGGAATACAGAACAGCCTGGCAGATGACTGATGTATAAGAGTATGCATTGCATTAAAACTGGTGCACACTTTAAGTCATTTATTAATTAATGTATAGTCCAACAATTCTGCTGTTCAACCTGTTTACACTGAAATGGGCCTGCTGCAAATTGCAATCTATAAACCACTCTACAGAGACTAAATATTCAGTCACATATGGTCTAGTGCACATTATTTGATCTTGTTCTTCAGCACAAAAGGTATTTCACCAGTAGGGGGAGATAGAGGTATCCTGCAGAATCAGTTATTGGACAGACAGGGATCTCTTCAATTCTGGATTTCCAGGTAGTTACGTTTAATCATCTTTCATGTTCTGGTTTGTTTTCTAGATCATGATTGTATACATTGAATGGACGGAGTTTTGGTTCCAGCTTGTACGTGCTGCCTGTTCTTAATTTTCAGATGGAGTCAAGTGAACTGAAGGTGAGCTCTGCAGCAGCTGAAAGTGAATTTGATCAGATTTTAATGTTGTGAAGAAACATGCTTATTACTAGAGGAGAGTTTCTGCTTTGGCTGCTATGAACCAAACTTAAAGAAGAGTAATTATTATATTGCATCATTGGATCGCATGCATGATATCAAAAACAAGTTAATGGTCGAAAATAAACCAAGAGAGAATAATCTATAATTAATAAATTGTACTGTGTAATTATGGGTTGTTTTGATCAGTTTGTTCTATGTGCAGTACTTATTTATGGTTTTATTATAAAGAATGTGACATGTGAATATTTGTGCAAAAATGATAAAAAAAGGCATGTTGAAGTCACATGTGTGTTTCAAGAATTTCTATCACACTTTTATCAAAATCAAAGTTACACTCTAATTTTACACCTTATCTATTACACCTAATCATTAGTTGGCCTCATCAAGAGGAGTTTGCCGTCGGTACCCAACAGAGGATGCAGCAATAATGTTTGTTGCTAACAACACTAAATTCTGCATGACAACAAATATGAAGTAAATGTTTCGCCACATTAAGTGCAGTGCAGATATGAGGCTCTCATAAGAAGGGATGTCATCGCTGCTTTCTGTTGCCTTGTCACAGCGACGGGGAAGAGATATTACCAACGCTGTGGAAGAACTCCCAAGTAATCACTCAACATATTACGATGTGTCACTGCAACCTCACACATCATTGTTTTCATTAGTTGTACTCACATAATGTCATCTTCATTGTCCAGACAGATGGTAAAGCAGTCAGTTGCAGTGGCATCCATTATTCAAGTTTAATTGCAGCCCCCAGATTTCCGATAAAAAAGCATCAACAACCCCTTTTTGTCTGTTTTGTGTGGCCTTGTGTTTTTTGGCCTACGTGTCTTTGCCACCAAGTGTTGCCTTATAGTACTTCAGGGGTGACTATTGCACCCCTTTAGCACCCCTATATATATATTCAAAGATTTGTTCTCATATTTTATTCCTATTATTATTTCATGTATATTGTATGTACAGAATATTGTATCCTAGTATTTCATTTATATTCTGTGCTATGTGACTGATTTTGCTGCTGCAACACCTTAATTTTCACTTTTTTTTGGGATCAATAAATATCTATCTGCTGTATCAATCTATCTATCTATCTATCTATCTATCTATCTATCTATCTATCCCTATATTTGATCCCGTCACCCCTAAAAAATAATACAAAGTAGTTTAAAAAGTCTGTGTGTTTGGGAAGCGGTTGAACCGTGCCTTAAAAGTCTGCGAAGTTATTTCAAACCTAAATGGCCATTAACGGGTCTATTCAACTCTCACATGAAGATATATCTGAACAGTGGTGGATTTAGCCATTTGGGGGCCCAAGGCAAAGGTATGTATGCCCCCCCATCCAATCTTTAAAAGAGAACAGAAAAAAGTACAGACTAAATGGTGAATAGGCAGGTGAAGCTAATCTATGGGGAAGTAAATGTTGGAGAGGCTGCTTACACTTCTTTACTCCAAAATGAAGACGGAAAGCAGAGAACACTCAAATTGTAACACAAACTAATAGTCACGATGGAACCCTACAGAGAACAGATAACACCTGTCTTTGCCAAAATATCAGGAAACCAGCACTGTTTATTTATTTTTTTAAGATATTAATATAACCAGCAAGACAAGTAGTTAGGGTAACTCCCCACAGTCATATACTTAGCAAATAGTGCCAAGATGAATAATTGATTTTGATTGTATGTGTGAGTGAGTTGGCATTGCACTTGAAACTGAACATTTCAAACATTCTACAAACAAACCTGTGTACATGATTTGTGTGTGTGTGTGTGTGTGTGTGTGTGTGTGTGTGTGTGTGTGTGTTTGCAGCATAGCCATGAAATGAGAGGATGACAAAAAACAACAGCAGTCAATCACTGGGATTAAGAAATAATACTATGAAATTTTGTATTACCATCTTTCTTTTGTATCTCTGTCCCTTCCTTTCTCTCTTCCTCATCCCTCTGTTTCTTTTCCTCCTCATGCCTGTTTTTACTCTCTCTCCCTTGTCTTTCTTTCTCTTCATCTCCTTTTTCTGTTCTTCTCCTGCTTTTCTTTATGAAACAACGTGATGTCCTCTTCATTTAATATGTCTTGGTTAATGTTATCCTCACCTAGCGCCACTTCACAGCTAGCTGCTGCTGCTGTAGCGGCATGTTCAACACCATAGACGTTGTCTTTGGCAGCGTTGCCAAATACTTATTGCCGTCTTTTCGGGTTTTTTTCTTGGGTAACTTTGTTTCATTTGCTTCATTTTCGCGATTAGACTTGTCTGGCCTGGTCTCTGTTTGTGTACTTCCCAGTCCTCCTGCCACTGCCCAATCCCAAAGTGAGTCCTGAGGACTAAGGACTCAGTTTAATGACAAAGATGTTGCTGACGCTTACTGGTTTGGGTATTTTCAAAGTTTGTTGCTTTCCACATGGCCTGATTCCACATTTATTCAAACTCTTGTTTTACAAGCTGGACAACAAGTCCGCTATGTTCCGTGGTCATATATGTTGTACCGTTGTTTATCTTTGTAATTTCCAGATTTTCCTACGGTCTCAGCGGTAAACATCACAACGCTGTGAACTGTGGGTAATTCCCTTTGGTGAAGTCTGCATAGATACAGACTCACAGAAAGGGCTCAGTAAGTGTGTACTCTAACCCTCACGCCCTTTGAAATTCAACATTGGGACAACCCTAAGCCCTTACAAATTTCACAAGAACACGCACCAAAGTCTGTGAGTCTGTGAGATTTTGGGATTGGGCATGCTGTCCTGAAAAACTTTAGCAGTGTTTTTTTTCCATCTGCAGCAAAAAAACAGCACACCTTCCACATTCCGTGTGTTGCATTAGGTCACAGCAGTTTCCTGCTATGACGACCAGCCACGGCTCGCCTCACGCATGACTCGGTACTAATCTGCAGTGGAAGGAGGACGGGCGCCGCGACCGAGTTGAGTCGAGCCAACTGGAGCAGTGGAGCAGGTACCGTGTAATGGAAAAACGCCATATGTTAAGACTGCCACTAAATCTGGAAGATCTGCATTTGGCTTTGGTGAGAGTCATTTACAACCGTGTCTGATACACGGCAGCTAGCTTTAGCCTAACTAGGTTAGATTCAAAGTTCTGCATGGCGTGAAAATAATGATTGACATGGTGAAAAGATGTTATTATCATCTTGTTGTATTCTGGGGTGGCATTAGCTCAGTCCATAGGGAGATGGGCTGGGAACTGGAGAGTTGCCGGTTCAAGTCCCCGTACAAACCAAAGTATGGAGTTTGGACTGGTAGCTGGAGAGTTGCCACTTCACCTTCAGATGCCCTTGAGCAAGGTACCCCCCAACTGCTCAGGCCACTGACAGCCCACTCACTCTCACATCTCTCCGTTTGTGCATGATTAGGTCCTGAGCATGTATTTCAGGCCTGTGTGTAGTGATTACTAACAGAGTGTAATTTATTATACTGTTTATTGTTCCCCACAGGGGAACAATAAACAGTATAAAATAATCCATTGTAGAAAGAAGATATGACTAAATACTTATCCTAAGAGCCATTTATATGTGATTATAAGGCCTTCCAGTAACCATTTCCAATGTGTTAACAGCATTATTTTTTATTATATGATCTTGACAGTACTAGAATAATATATTGTGAGCTAATGATTTCTGCTCTAGGAAAACCACAGCATCACTAAACTTCGTTCCCAGGCCAGGTTGGAGATATAATCTCTCCACCTAGTCCTGGGTCTTCCCCGAGGCCTCCTCCCAGCTGGACATGCCTGGAACACCTCCCTAGGGAGGCGCCCAGGAGGCATCCTTACCAGATGCCCGAACCACCTCAACTGGCTCCTTTCGACGTGAAGGAGCAGCGGCTCTACTCCGAGCTCCTCTCGGATGACTGAGCTTCTCACCCTATCTCTAAGGGAGACACCAGCCACCTCCTGAGGAAACCCATTTTTACCCTGGATCTCGTTCTTTCGGTCATGACCCAGCCTTGATGATCATAGGTGAGGGTAGGAACGAAAATTGACCGGTAGATTGATAGCTCAGTTTCTCCCAGGGGACCCAGTCATACGCCTTCTTCAGATCCACAAAACACATGTAGATTGGTTGGGCATACTCCCAGGCTCCCTCCAGGATCTTTGGGAGAGTGAAGATCTGATCCGTTGTTCCACGACCAGGACATAATCCTTCTAACCCCTGGTGTACTTTATCACAAATTCTTTTTTTCTTCTTTTTCTTTTTCAAATTTCAGCAGCAAATTCTTGCTTCAGTATTGTTAATACAAATGGCTCAAAATTCCAGTTTTTTTCAATGTAAATGTAGTTTTTTTCTAGATTTTGTTTCCCTTCTGATAGTTTACCAAGTAAAGTGAGTTGAGTTTGAGTAATGTCTTTCAGCTTCTCTGGCCCCTCTATTTTTTATTGAGGTATTGACTTGACACCAGAATGGATTTCTGTATCCATCACACGTGTGTGTTTGCTGAGTTAGAGGGTGCTGAGAGATCTAGGGCAAAGCACCCGCCAGCCTCTGTTTCTCTATGCACCTCAGAGTCCTCATTTTTCAAGTTGGAAAGAAATGTTTCAAGAAATGTTTCAGTGTATTTCTTCTTGTATTAACTTTAACAGAACAATAGAATTGATTTGAATAAAATGGAGATAGCATGGCCTGTAGAATGGCTACACATAGTACAGGGTCGTGACAAAGATTTCAAAGTACTGAGGTTGTGAGACAGTCTCAGCCCCAAAACATATCACCATACTTTATTATTTGGTTTTTCTATACATTATTAATTTGGTTTACTGTTTGGTTGTTTAGTCTCAGAAGATAGTCTCTATTATACCTATACTTAGTGTGGGAGTTAGGCAAGGGTGCTTACTTTACCCAAGCCTAGGACAACAGGCGCAATGGAATCCAGTGGACCCTGTTTACACATCTGGACAACCTGTGTTTTTGTTTCTATGGAAACATGGCTGAACAACAGTGTACCGGACTCCGCTATCTAGCTCCAGGCCTGCTAGCCTTCCAAGCAGATGCTGCTCTGTCTGGTAAGACTCGTGGAGGTGGGCTGAGTTAAAGCAGAAAGTCAGGGACATCTGGATACGGACTGGTCCGGCGGTGGCAGACATGGGGGGCGTGGATTTGACTACTCTAAAAACAATCCAAGCTTGTGCTCATTCCAGCAACTGCTAACTACTGGTGGAGTTTGACTGTTTAATGACCGAACCATTCCACATCCAATAAAAAAAAACACAAATTCACGGCTGTGTTTGGCAAAGAAAACAGCAGCACAGAGACAACAAAACTCTGTGTTTACACCACTCCCATTATCCGGCGCATTAATGCTACCAATTGCATTAGTGGACGGTGGGATCCACTGCAGAAAATAGACCTTCAGCACTCACTGGAAAGGAACTTGTTTTGGTGTGGGGTCTTGTTCGAAAGCAGGTTTCAACAAGTTAAAAAGTTGTTTTATTCGTGCAACACAAAACTACGATTGAACAGTCTGGATTTACCCTGCAGAGATCTGAGAGAAGATAACCATAGTCCTTATAAGGAAATTCCAGGCACGTGCTGACCCAGGACCCAACCTGGCCTGGGAACGCCTCGGGATCCCCAGTCGGAGCTGGTTGATGTGGCTCGGGAAAGGGATAAGCTGCTGCGGATGAAGATGGATGGCTGGATGGATAATACATTGATTAGCCCAGATTTAAATAAATAAGATGATAAAGTTTTGAAATTTGTTCAAAAAATGTGTTGTTCAAATGTTTGCTTAAGGAATCCCTGCTGCAGCCTGATGATACTGATCATTTTTTAGAACAAGGCACAGATGTGTGGCTAGTAATGGGAATGACATTTTTCAGTGACGTCATACAATTTATAATATCAGAAAATATCATGTGAAAAAACAGGGGCAGTAACCTGTCTATGCCGTAGCTGTAAACAGCTATCACCTCAAAGAGAATCACCAAGAACAGAATAAAAACAATATTTAAAACGTCAAAACAGCAAATTCATCATTTGACTTGAAGACATATTTTTTAATCACCAGGCATTCTGTTACCTGTTAGCAGCATCGGCAGCCAACACAATGCTTCAGAATGCTCAGTGGGGCTTTGAGAAAAGATCAAATCCAAGACCTTGACCCATGGGCTTACTGTGCATGTAAGCAGGCAATGTGGTGCCGCTCTCCTCTGACTGCTTTAACTTCGAGCCACTGGGAGAAAAGCTAGGGGTTAAACGGCAAGAAAGTCAAAATGAGGAAATAGAAATGACCTGAGCATTAACCAGCAATGTGTTGGTAAAGGTCAGATTCAGGGGAGCAGGGAAATGGAACAGCTAAGACAGACATGGGAATGTGAAACACCAAGATGTTCACACAAACATAAAAAGCAGAAACTGAAAAGTGTGCATTATGTCAAGCAAAGATTAAGGTAGCAGAGAAAAAGAAAATCCACCCATGGAAGCAGATTTGGTAAGAGCGAAGCACATGTGAAGGCATAAGAAGCAGGCAGAGAGGCATCAGATTAGAACCATAAAAACAAAAGCACCTTAATGGAAAATTTCAAAATTAGTTTATAGGAAAAACCCAATTACGCAGAAGGGATAAGAGGCAGGACGAGCGTCAGTTCGAGAACAGTTTTTGAAGAAAAAGACAAATTACAGATACAATTTTGTTGGTTGTGCACAGAGGTGTTTACAGTGGGGTGTAAAAAAAGAAATTGGTTGGTGGAAATTAGGTTTTCCAGTAACAAAACTATAATTACAATAAAGCTTTAATTTAAAAAAAATATATAAAATACAAGACATTTGAGGGTTCATCCAAACACATTCTATCAGTTGTTTAGTGTGCACAGGAAGTAACTCTGGATAAGGGATTAAGCCGGGATATTCAAGTTATCCTGGATGAATTTAGCTTTGACTTGGTTGCACAAAACCAAGTTGAATTAAACCCAGCCAAGTAACCATGGAGATTTATTCTTTGCAGCTAGCCTGGTCCAGAGTAGGCTAACAGCCAGGCTAAAATTAATCCTGGAGTCTCATGTGTCAAATCAGCTGCCGTCTGATCCAAAATAAACATGTTTAACAGTTATTCCGTTGTCTTCTGCATGTCGTTATGCTTTATTTTCATTAACATGCATTATTTGCCACTATTGTTATCACGAGTTTGATTTAAACTCTACTACAGTTGTTTGGATGGTTAGAAATGGTTGCACTGGCACCCTGATGTGGAGTGGCAATCGGGAGAGTCAGGACTTTTCCCGGTGGAACAGCAATGTGTCGAGGCTGCCTGCCGTGTGGCCGCGGCCCGGTGGCCGCTGCCTGCCGGCATACTTGTGCATCACATCAGTCTTCTCTCTCTCTGTAAAAGTAGAGATGAGCAGCGAGGCGAGGTTTATACAGGATGCTGCGGAGATTAAGTGGGACAATGCAGCGATATTCCCAGATGATATTAATGGCAGACTGGTCAGAGACCAATACATTAATGATTTAATTTTCTTGTTGCTTATCCTTCTCTAATAAAGGACAGTTTGTGTTACTCCTTAATATGTAGGCCTAATGTTTTTTTATTATAGCTTACATTGGTTTCATAACCTTCTCAATTAGTCTCCCATCCCTGGACCAATAACGTGGCCTATATACAGTACGTGTAGTGTAGTTTACATTCATCACACCAGGAACACCACAATTCTTCTTAATCTTTTTATTTTGGTGCTGTCACTTGTCAGAAGAATAAAAAAAAACATGAATATTGTTTTACATATGCTCACAGCGTGTATTGAAGTCATTTACTTCTTTTTCCAGTTTTAGTCCCATTCTGATTGTTCTGTATGAACATTAATTTACAAAGATATTTAGAATTAGTCATAGCTTATAGAGATTTGTGCATATGGTTGTAAAACATGTTCTCACTTTGTGAAAAAGGGTTTGAAATTAAGCCTAGAGTCCTTAGGGTACATTTCCCAAGGAACATGATATCGCTCTGCTCACTTTTAAGACAAAGTAGGCAAAATAATAATACAATTATTTATATTGTGCTTTACATGGTAGGCTAGTCAAAGACACTTTACAGTAAAACCAGCACATTTATCACATAAAAACAGATACATGAAACTAGCATATTTAAAGCGATTAAACACAGTGTGGCCTACAACTTTGTAAAAATGTGGAGTGACTAGTAGGCTAAGTAGATATTTTTACACCCTCACACATTCAGTTTGTCCGCTATAGTCTGTTGGGCTTTTTTCTCTCCATTTGATAACAGCTGTATTTCCCTTTCTGCATATTATATTATTCACCTCCTCGTTACTTTCCATTTGAAGTTGCTGCTCATTGGGTGAAACATATGGCGCATGCGTCTTCTCCATCTCTGCATCAGTAAATCTGTGATCGATACCGTGGTCTATGTGAGAAAGCCGTGAACGTGCACTTATCCCAGCTATCTCCACCTGGCTTGACATAGCTTCACCTGTTCATCCTGGCCAACGTGCAACCGATTAAGCCGCGATGAGCGGATCACACTAAGTCAAGCTGCGCTTTTTCGCTTATCCTGGATATCTTTATTCCACTTTCGTGGAACAGGCCCCAGGTCTTAATACACACGGCAGTCACATGATCTCATGGCATGAAGTCACATGACTGCTAAGATGTAGTTCATTTGTGTTTCCAGAGAAGATGGTGTCCCAGCAGCTTCCCTTTTCAAATATGGCCTCCTTGATGCCTCTTTCAAACCACCTATCCTCTCTGTCCAGGATATCGACATCTTCTGTTTGTAGATGAGTGTGGACTGGAGTCTTGTCCCAAGGAGTTTTTCCGCCTGTGTTGATACATGCGTCGGTGGAGTGGCTGTTTTGTCTCCCCGATGTACAGTCGCAGTTTATTCTCTAGAGGGTGGTCGAACATTAGGCCGGCTACCCACTGGCTGCGTCACGCGAGCGTGGCGTTTCTGTTGTATGTCAGCTGCGTGGATTTTTCTATGTCCTACACACTAAAAACGTGCTGGTAGGTGACATACAGGGAGGGCTATCTCGGGACATAGAGCGAAAAAACGGACACGCCACGCAGCTGAAATGTTCGCGCAACGCATCGAGTGTGCAGCTGGTCTTAGGTAACTGGTCAGTGTGGGTTGGCTTCCGATAAATCTCCACCCTTCCCGCGAACTTATTGCTCAATCCAGGAAGGGGAGTTTATTTTCCGTCAGCTCCTCTTTTTGTGAACTTGACGTTTCCACCCATGTGCCGTTCATGTACCTGAACCAGTGGCTCAGAGGAACTCCCTTGTAGGTCTCTAATGCCTTCCTCTCCACTTCCTCCATGTAGAGGTTGGCCACAATGGGGGACACGGGGGAGGCCGTCGCACAGCCATGCTTCTGTCTATAAAAGACATCCTTATATTTAAAATAGGTGGTGTTCAAACATAGCTCCAACAATGAGCCCACCTGATCTGGATAGAGTTGTGTTCTGTCTGATAAAGTGTGGTCATGGCACAATTGTTCCTTCACAGTCTCTATTGCCGAGGTAATTGGCACACATGTGAACAAGGATGTGACATCGTATGACGTCGTTTCATCCGCCTCCAATGAGAGTCCCCGGACCTTGTCCACAAAGTCCTTGGAATTCTGAATGTGATGATTAGCGTTGCCAGCCAGTGGTGCTAATATAGTGGCCCGGTTAATACTGCTGACGATGGGTCTGAGGGGATAGTTTTCTGTATTTTGGTAAACCATACAGACAATGTGTATCTCCTGGATACGGTAATATAGGCTGCAATCACCTGGATGCATAAATGAATTTCCATAGACAATTTTATTATAAAATAATAACATTAATGACACTTTTATAATTTTAAACTAAAGTTTTGTGTTGTAAACTGGGGAAATCACAGATGCAGTCTAAACAGATGGCTCCCTCTGTTACCTTGCAATGTTGGCCTTTGTTCAGCTGTGACACACCTGCTGCTGTGTTTAGAAATGTGTCTGCTGTTGTAATTTTACTATACTTAAATACATTTTTTATTAAGTCTAGTCCTTTAAGCCTACTTTGGTCTGTTCTGTCTTTTCTCCAAGCAGTTCAATACATGCTAGTAATGGATGGAGCTACCAAATTTACATGGTCTTTAAAAGAAAATAGTTTGAGATTTTGGGAAAAACGCTTATTTGCATGACTTCATATTTAATGTGTTGAGCTTGTCACATAACACTTGGCAAAACATTGAATATGAATGAATTTCCCAAAAATATATATCTATTTTTATTACATTGGACTTTCAATCATAGGACTTGGCTTGCAGGCATACCTTTTTGAAGTTGTCCATCTATCTTCTAGTTGCTCAGGTTTACACAGGTGACAGGGCAGCCAGATGTAACTTTACCCAATCATTGTGGGAAAAAAGACACATGAATCCCAATCATTTACACAAAAAGCAACTTAAGTAAGCAGTGTACAGTACATCAAATCAGCATTTTTTTAGCCATATTCATTTTGGCACACAGAAGGCCTAATTCACCTGTCATTCATTAATTTTTCCTTGGACATCGGAAGGACTAGGAGGGGTGGTGAGCAGTAGATAAACTAAGGTCAGATATAGGGTCACCCAACTCTTCCGTTTGATCTTCAAGACATGATTTGATTTGACACCAGTGGTTCACACAGAAAGCTTATGTGGGTTTAGAGACTTGTGTTCTTTATAAGCAAGTCTTTGCAGCATTGGATTTTGGTGAATTCTCTTTAGTTTATTTTGAACAGGTTGAAAAATTCCAATAAAATGAATGAGAACATGTACAGTTCAGTACAGGCAAAAAAGCATCCTTAGCTAACATTTTAAAATTATAGTAAATGATTTCCATGTTCAAAAAGGAGGAAGAAAAAAAAAACATTTCTAGTCCTAATTCCCTTTTTTCTATTTTTATAGTTTAGTTAAATACAAATACATTTAATTCTTCACTTATGACACATTTTCCAGCTTTCCCCTACCAGTGTCCATATTTCATCTGTTAGTTAACTCAAACCAAATAACCCATCCAAACTGGACATAACAAATAAGCCCAAGAACAATACACTCACCACACAATACAGTCCCATCGAGTCCTTCTTGTACCCATTCAATATATGGATTTTAAAAAGGCTCATGAAATAGCTCTTTGTTTTACATGATTTCATCTCTTCACTGCAGCTGTTCCACACATAAACTCATTTGGTCAGTGATATTTAGCATAAGTTCCTTTTTCAATACATAAGTTCCACTTACTATAGAATCAAGTAACAGTATCTTCATATCAATCTTTTCTGTATTTTAATTTTAGAAATTTGATTTTATGAACTTTTTTTCAGGGTATAGTACACTTAACTTTTTTTCCCATGCTCCCCCCTATGATTGTGGGTTTTTTAATGATAGTATGGAATAGTTGTTATGGGATTCAGCAGTGGCCTGCCCTACTTGTGGTCAGTGTGCATCGTATCCTGAGGCAACAAATGCAAACTGCTGACCAAAGGTTTCATAGAAATGTCAACAAATCCTAATACGGTGGAAGTGTTGTTTCCACTAATAATGGGCCAGCCTGGTGGATTTAAAAGACCGCATCAGTGGTTTTGCATGTCTTGGCCCATTAACTACAAATTGCATACACTTTACATTGCTGTCAACCATTTTCCAGAGCATACCCCAAGTTTCTAGATTGATTTCCTACCTGCCAGGCAGCCATTAGTTTCAGTTAATTTCAATATCCAAAAAAAACCACTTTGCTTTAGATAGGCAATCCATCACAGTTATCAGCTTACTTCCTTTGTTTTTGTATAAAAGTCAAGTTTTAGAAATGTGATGATGCAGCTGTAAACAAATATTTTTTGGTTCAAAACTCATCCCAACCGACTGCTGCACAGCAACCTTTGTTAATGCCAGAAATGTTACATGATCCTTTTTTAAGGTTAAAAGGTACAGTAGCCGATCACTACAGCACATGACAATAACATGGGCGAAATAAGGTGTTAACTGTAATAGATTACTTGTCCTAACTGAGTTTCAAGTTTCTTTGTGCACTGAAATATATAGCAAAGCAATGATGGCTGCCTTGACTGTTTTCTTAATATATTTATTGTCAAAGCACAAAGAGACTCAAAAGGAGGAGGTTTGCAAAATAGTTTGTTTTTTCTCCAGTTGAATCAGTGTTATAGTGTCCTTCAAACATCTTCAAAATAGGCATTTACATCACATTTTCGTCTCAGACAGTCCTGCAAACAACCTTGCACTCCAAGATTATCTTACAATGGGTCGGTTTTGCAACTGCTGTGCATGATATTAATAAAGATCCTTCTCCAATGTTATCAGACCCTTTGGCATTGTATTTCCATAATTTCCCATATTTTCTTATGTTTTATGTTCCCATGGAGGCTAGATGCTGTTTCCAAAATTCTTGGTTTGGTGTTCTTATTGCTTTACAGTAACCTGTTGATCCTGACTATTCCCTGGAATTGCTTTTGCTTGGCTAAGGTCAACTGAGAACATCTGTGACCAGCACACATGATTTTATAGGCCAGTACACACTGAATTAATTCAAGAGTGCGTGCACCATTGAAGGATTATGTGTATTATTAGGCATGTGTTTGGCATTGTTATGTCATGGGAGTCAGATATGCATTTTGATTTTCAATGGAAAAGTTGAATATATTTACTTTTGATTGTTATTAATCTGTCTGCTAAGAGCCGGTTGCTCTTTATATGACTGAGCCCCGTAGACACTCTGTCCTGCAAAGGCACTATTGCAAAAAATATTTTTTTGAAGCAGCATCACTCCTACAACAGGCCTTCACATGAAACTAAGTTTGCTGTTTTTCTTCTGTTTCTCATTTGCTCTCTATTGCTGAAATAGAAGCATTTCCCTGGTGCCCTCATTATAAACTTCAAAAATACTTTTGATTGAAAAAAAGGCAGCAGATGAACTATCCACCAGACTTTGTGAACATGCGTAAGACTGCTCTTGAGATTGCTTTGGATTTCATCACACCCTTTCCCCCAAAAAATCAACATGCAATTAAGGCACTTTTATGGAAAATCCATACATCTTGTTTAGTATGCTTACTGTAAAATAACATGTGAGGGTACCGACCAACAGGAGTGCTTTATGAGTTCTACTGAGCTCATGAGAATGCCAACATGAGCATTTAAAATGTGACAGCGCTGATTAGGATGCTTATTGTTAGCCCTTCCTTCAGCCTCTTAACATACTTCAGTTAAAAGGCGAATCTGGGCATCTGATTCAAGTTGCTTAAGTGTCAGCCCCGTTACTCTTCTGGGATTGACAGTAACAGCTCTCCATATAACAGCCTGAGGCTGCTCCAGGCCTGAGGGGGATTGATTCAACACCTCTGTCCCAAGCCTTGACATAAAAAAATGTCCACACATTTAGACTCATCCATGGATTATTCAGCAAGCTCCTAGCTCACAGCAGAGGCACACTGTAGTTTTTTTTCCTGGCAGATGAAAGGACAATGATATCTCTTTGGGATGTGTGAGTTCATCACACTGGGTTCTTGTACTTGACACACTGTCACAAGTGTTTAACACTCCTCTTCCGGTCAGGATATGGTTATGAATATTAAACTCTGGTGACTGGTGCAAGAGCAGCTTTTAGTGAATGTCATATGGGTCTCAGTAGCTTCATTGCTGAAACAGCTGGCTCGACTGAGATTTCATCAATAAGAAATGACATCCTTAAAGCGGCAATCAATCAATATTTTTACATTAACAATGGACCACTTCACTACTTGTATGCAAAAGCATTTGCTCATAGTGATGAAGCTGCAGAGAATGATCAACCGTCTCTGCGCTGCCCATTAGCGCCACAGAGCTTATTTCCTTCGCCAAGAAAGTAAAGCTTTTGGTTCTCACTTATCTGCCTGTCAGCAGGATCAATTTTCATGAAACTTGGTTAAAAGGGGTAGCAGAGGCCAAGGAAGGACCAATTACATTTCCGAGTGGATTGGCCAGGCCTTGGCGGAGGTCTACAGAACTACACCCGCCAACCGTATTACCACGCAGAAGGCAGCATAGTCATGGACAATGGACTCCTCATCCGCTGAGCTGTAGCGTTAGCTAGCTAAGGTGAGCTAGCAGTATTAGTTAGCTATAGTTACAGCTCAGCCAAGGAGGGTGAGCCTCTCATCCATGAGTATGCTTATATTCTCGTAGAAAGAAAAAGATTCCTATGTGAAATTGCTCATAACCAGATCTGTGGAAGTAGCCTGTTGGCACTTTGAGGACTACAAGCCAAGTGCTATCTAGTTGTGTTATATTGGAGAGAAGGCAGACATCTCTAAGGCTGATTTCGCCAACACTGGGCAACTCACACCAACTGGGGTGAACTGTCCCTTTAAAAAAAAAAGTTTAAATACCTAACACTTACATGGTCAGTGACTTAAAATAGTTTTATTAATCTAAAACTATTATTGAAATCAGTAAAGCAATTTTGAATTTCCACCTCTATTTGTTGTTGAGATTGCTTTGGATAATAGCAGATATGGGTTTTCAGGTCTCCTCTTAAGTTAAAAATACAGTTATAAAATATCTTAATTATTTAAACTTTATGTGCTTTGATGTCTCATCAAACCATAACTCTTTTCAACATTATTCCAGCAATAATGAAAGGCTGACAGTAAAGGTGACCTGGAGGCTATTGTTCTCCCAGTGAAGTCAGATGAAAGCTTCTTGTATATAGGATGAAGGTGACCTAGCCTGGGGCTAAATGATCTCTGTGTGTCCCAGAAGTGATTGTTATCCAGCAGTGAGAAGAACCTGTCGCTGAAGTGTTATTTCACATGCATTTTCAGACTGAGCTGCTACCTACAAAGGAACACTTTCCCCTGGTGTTTTTAAGCATACATTCCTGCAATACTGTGGGCTAATGTGAGAAATAGCTCACTATGCTGCCACAACCTATCTGCCATTTTGGTTTGGAGTTGCTGTCGATAGGGAACAGAGCACAGCGAATCCATAATGATATAACACTTTGTTGTGGCATGCCAGTATGAATGTATCTTTTTTATGTTTTATTGCAGATAGAACTAGCCTGCTGTTATCCACAGACTGTAAGTACAGCAGTATCCTATAAGTTCAATCAGTTCCTTACTTTCTCATGCACACCAACCCAGATTCCATCGTCAGGAGTAAGAACACAGGAGGCAACGACAAAGCATAGCCTGAAGGTAAAGCCAAGTATGCCTCAGAAAAAAAACAAGGGGAAGCGTAGTTTCTTGCATGTGTTTTTCTCATGCTTGCAGCTTAGTATCATATAGTGTGGAAGGGCTGGGCATGGTACGTGTGATATTAGCTTCTTAGACAAGAAGCTGTCTCTTTGAAGACAATGATGTGTTATCCAGCAACTGCTGAGGCTGTTTTTCTTTAGCTTTTTTTGTTTTTAGCAATTAATTGTCTATCTTGTTTATTCTTTTTAGTGTAACTTCAGTTCAGTGGGACTCATAATTTCCTTGTATGGGCCTAGGTGCAATAAAGGTTTATTTTATCATTCTTTGATGAATTAATAGACGTGCCTTGTTCTTTGACCAACATTGCAAAACCCTAATAATCTTGTCAGGACAATTTTAACTTGATTAAATGATAACACTTAAACATTTGACACTGTTTTATTTTCTTCCAGCCAGATGTGTCAGTGCTATCAGATTTGTTTTCCTGTGCTGGCAGCATCCAGGTTTTTTTGGCTTGAGTGTTTAATTTATGTATGCGGGGGGGGCGATGATATGTAATTTGAGTTGCAGCCTCAACACCTGAATATTTTCTCTTTTTCTCCCCCTCTGCATATGTTTCTTTCTTTTTCCAGACTAAGGCTGTTGGAGTATGATAAGGTGGTGTAGGCCTGGAGAGTAATGATTCCCCCCCCCCCCCCTTAGACATTCTCTGTCTTTTTATGGTAGACCCTTTAAAATGTCACTGCAGCCCAAGAATCTCACAGTCATTTCAATCCACAGCATATAGATTATTTTATGGAGGGAAGCTGGGGGCACTTTCATGCTTCCGCGATTGACTATTTGACTACACCCTCCCTTGCCTCTTGTGCTAAGTCACCAGTATTGTAGTTCAATCTTACCTTTATTCTATCCTCTATGTATGATACAAATATACAAATGTAGTTTTATTCCCCATGCTCTCCTAACATGGATAAAGAACCACAAATGGGTGGAGGAAAGAGGGCGGACTGGCAAAAAAGTATAGTATAGTATGTCAAAAAAAAATATATATATATATATATATATATATATATATATATATATATATATATATATATATATATATATGTCATAAGCCTCTTTCTGACCAAGTAGTTACAGGAACGTAGTCCACTTCTAACCAGTTCTACTAACTACTCTCCCCCAAAACAGTTTTTTCCATTTGCATTCACACTGACCCAGTGGCCATAGGAACTGACCTTTTATTGTTATAACACAGCCATCTAACCACCACTATGCGGAAAAGGGAAAAGACCCTGTCCTGAAGAGGGAGCTGAAAGAGTTATAGGACCTATGGTCAGAGGAACTTAATAATCCCCAAATTAGTCCAGTTGGAACACGAGAAAAAAAGGGCTCTATGAACGTTAAGTTCTAGGACCCGCAAAAATCGGACAAAAATCATAGTATAGTATGTTGAAAAATGTGAAAAGTGTAGTATGTATAGCTTGTTTTTTATATTTATAAAATGTGATCTTGTATTTATTTCTACCATTGCACCAGCTATATTTATTGATTGACCGTTTTCTATTTATTGACTGGTATCTTTTAATCTGATTGTAGATTACTATTCACTGTTTGTAATGTATCCAGCATCGTTGCGCCCGAAATGAATTCCCCCCCTGGGGACAATAAAGTGTATCGTATTTTTTTAAAAAGTCATAAAAATGTCGTAGTATAGTATTTCGAAAGAAGTCATAGTATAGAGCAGATTGGGGAGAGTGGCTGAGAAATACACCAATAGAGAGATAAAGCACTGTTTACTTAAATCATTTCTTGATAAATGGCCTGGAGTGGGTTATGTGGGCTCACTTGTTTATTGTCCCTGCTCTTTCCTTGTGTTAATTAAGTCCTCTGCTCATTCTGCCTGCAGATACACCTCCTTCACTGTTCTGTTGAATGTCGACACGGTGTGCTGGTTAATGCAAGGAGCTTACAATGAAAGTTCAGTGTAGGCTGGATGCGAGATGGCACAATACTCTTTTTCCACTGTCTATTACTATTAAAGGCATAAATCCTCTGTGGTTGATTATTTAAAAGGAATGCATAATTGATGATTTAAATGATGCCTGTATGCTGTTTCATATTTTAAATGTCACTGACTGTTGCAGAGAGGTAGTATCTTTCAGGACTAACTGTAACTGACACTTTTACCCAGGGCAAATTACAATTAGATATCAGGTAAGGGGTCTGTTGCTTGCTCAGGGATACTTACTCAGGACACAAGTCTGTCAATAGACATAGATTGGTACAAGATAAAACCTGGGACTTTCATGTTAAAGAAGTAGTCTATCTAGTCTATCTACCCACAAGGCTGCTAAATAAATTATGTGTGAAAAGCAGCAGGAAAAAAGCTGAATTGGTAACTGAAAAAAGAGATTTTAAAAGCAAAATATTTTTTATTTTTTTATCCATCCATCCATCCATCTTCATCCGCTTATCCGGAGTCGGGTCGCGGGGGCAGCAGCTCCAGTATTTTTTTATTTAACCTTTATTTAACCAGGAAAATCACATTGAGATTACTAATCTCTTTTTCAAGGGAGTCCTGGCCAAGACAGCGGCACAGAACACAACAATTCCGAACATTACAGACAAATTTCATAACAATTTCATAAGACTATTTAAAACATTTGCAAACCATAGATTTCATTTCCAAACCTTTGAGCAAGAGTTTAAACTGGCCAATTGTAAACACTTCCTTTAATTTCCAGAACTTTTGTAAATTGTTCCATGTTATGGGGGCAGAATAGTGAAATGCCATCTTACCAACTTCTGTGCGGACACTTGGTACAGTAGCAGTAAGTCTTGTGAGCGTAAAGAATACAGCCTAGCCGCTTTTGGTTGAATATATTCACACAGATATGAGGGGAGCAAACGCAGAATACCCTTATAAATGAACATATACCAATGATTGAGTCTACAATTCTCCAATGCTGGCCATCCCACACGTGTGTAAAGTTCACAGTGGTGTGTGCGAGGCTTACAATTTGTGATAAACCTCAATGCGGCATGATAAACAGAGTCCAGTAGTTTCAATACTTGGGTTGGAGCATTCATATAAATGAGGTCACCATAATCCAGATGGGGTGTAAATGTTGCAGCTACAAGTTTCCTTTTTGCATTGAAAGAGAAACATAGCCTATTTCTAAAGTAAAAGCCAATTTTCAGTCTCAGTTTCTTAACCAATTGTTCAACATGTCCTTTAAAACTAAGACTGTCATCAATTAAAATACCTAGATATTTAAAAGATGTAACTCTTTCGATTTCTGCCCCTTGAAGAGTGACAATTAGACGATTTATGTGCAGATTGCTCTTTGCTTTTGAGAATAACATCAACTTGCTCTTATTTGCATTTAAAGTAAGATCCAGTTGTAAAAACATATTCTGAACTTTGTTGAAGGCGTTTTGTAATGTAGAGACACAGGCACACAACACACACACAAAATAAGGAAACCTCCCTGTAAAAGGTGCTTTAAAAATTATTCATTTTAGAATGTGATAGCCTTACCTATAGCTGATAAGGCAGGGTCTTTCACAGTACTGAGAGTTGATAAGACCTCATCAACTTATTTTCAGCCAAGGCTTTACTTGCTGATCAGAAATCACCTCCAGTATAAAAAGTTTGAAATCCCTAAAAACTGCAAAGTAACACAGATAGGCCCAAGTAAATCCAGAATGTTCTCATTCCCAGGTCGTCAAATACGCACAAGGCACCCTTTGGTGTACGTGTGAGAAGCAGCGGGCTTTCCACTAACTCCAATGGAAACCCATCTGCGGCTACAGTGGGATTCAAAAGTTTGGGCACCCCATGTAAAAATTTGTATTAATGGGCATAAAGAAGCCAAGAAAAGATGGAAAAATCTCCAAAAGGAATCAAATGACAGTTTAGACATCCGTATAATATGTCACAAAAAGTTAGATTTTATTTCCATCATTTACACTTTCAAAATAACAGAAAACAAAAAAATGGCGTCTGCAAAAGTTTGGGCACCCTGCAGAGTTTATAGCATGCACCCCCCTTTGGAAAGCTGAGACCTGACAGTGTCATGGATTGTTGTCAATCATTGTCTGGAAAGACCAGGTGATGTCAATCTTAAGGTTTTAAATGCCCAGACTCATCTGACCTTGCCCCAACAATCAGCACCATGGCTTCTTCTAAGCAGTTGTCTAGAAAACTGAAACTGAAAACAGTACAAGGTTATAAGAAGATAGCAAAGCGTTTTCAGATGCCAATATCCCCTGTTGGGAATTTAATTAAGAAATGGCAGTCATCAAGAACAGTGGAAGTTAAAGCAAGATCTGGAAGACCAAGAAAAATATCAGACAGAACAGCTCGCAGGATTGTGAGAAGTTGTGGTACACCATTCCACTATAAAGAGATACTTGTACAGATATGGTCTTCATGGAAGAGTCATCAAAAGAAAACCTCTTCTACGTCCTCACCACAAAAATCAGCGTTTGAAGTTTTCAAATGAACATATAGATAAGCCTGATGGATTGTGGAAACAAGTTCTGTGGGCCGATGAGGTTAAAATATAACTTTTTGGCCGCAATGATCAAAGGTACGTTTGGAGAAGAAAGGGCACAGAATTGAACGAAAAGAACCTCTGACCAACTGTTAAGCATGGGGGTGGATCAATCATGCTTTGGGGTTGTATTGCCGCCAGTGGCACAGGGAACATTTCACGAGTAGAAGGAAAAATGGATTCAATAAAATTTCAGCAAATTTTGAATGCTAACTTGATGCCATCTATGAAAAAGCTGAAGTTAAAGAGAGGATGGCTTCTACAAATGGATAATGATCCTAAACACACCTCAAAATCCACGGGGGATTACATCAAGAGGCATAAATTGAAGGTTTTGCCATGGCCTTCACAATCTTCTAACCTTTAACAGAATTGAAAATCTATGGATAAACCTTAAAAGAGCAGTGCATGACAGACAGTCCAGAAATCTCAAAGAACTGGAAGACTTTTGGAAGGAAGAATGGGCAAAGATACCTCAAACAAGAATTGAAAGACTCTTGGCTGGCTACAAGAAGCGTTTCCAAGCTGTGATACTTGCCAAAGGTGGCGGTACAAGGTATTAACTCTGCAGGGTTCCAAAACTTTTGCGGACGCCATATTTTTGTTTTCTGTTATTTTGAAAGTGTAAATGATGGAAATGAAATCTAACTTTTTGTAACATCATTTGATGCTTTTTGGAGATTTTTCCATCTTTTCTTAGCTTCCTTATGCACATTAATACAAATTTTTACTTGGGGTGCCCAAACTTTCGAACCACACTGTATATTGGATTCTCTTAGCAACTGGTCCAAAAGTAAGGTGTAAAGAGTGACAAAGCATGCATAGGGAGGAGGTCAGTGGTTAAGTGGTCATATCCAGAATCATTTTCTCAATTGAGTCAGGAATACATGTTTATCACAGAAAACGAGGTAAGGCCATTGATTTTTCAGGTAGAAAAAATTTAACTTGTACCTTTTTTCTTCTTGCAAAAATTTGAAATAGGTCAGTTTGACCCCGAATACCATACAAGGGATAACCCAACGAATGATTCATTCCTAAAAATAACTGTGCAGTTTTGTTGCCTAAACCTGACCAGGTAGCTTTGTTAGAATTCCTATCGTTAAAACTGCTATTGGTGCAGCCTCATAGTTTGACGCAAAGTACCCGGTGTTTTAAAAAGTGATGCCATGGGACACTGATTAAACATCCATATGTGACGAGTTGGGAATGAAAACAGATCGGTAAATCACATTGTACACAAATGTATCTTAACTGTACTGGAATAATTTTCCAATACTAAAACATTTAAACATGTTTGAAAGGGCAGTAAAGGACATTTTACTACATCCTTACTCTCTTATGATATTACAATAGTCTTTGAGAGCAATTTATCGAAAAGCTCATTGCTGTATCTTACCCAGCTGTCCCGCTTCTGCAGTGAGTATACAGTTTCACAAGCCTGTGATCATCATAGAGGTTATAGCAGTCATTTCATCCAGAGATGTTAAATGATCAAACTAGCATCGCACTGTTCAAAGGGCCGATAAACCCACTCACATTTCCACATTAGAGTCAGAAACACTTTGACATACCAAACACAATGAGCACACAGGCAGATGAACCTGGCTAATGGTGCCGACTGCTGACACATTGGAGGACACATTGGAGGTGCCTGAAATGAATTATTTCAGAGAACATGTGAAGATCAAAGAAAAATATTGCACGGTGTCTAAATTGCAACGATAAATTCAATGGAAACATTTTGTTACTAGACCTTTATCTTGCAAAATGCCTGATTTTTTTCTGGTGAAGGTCTAGCAGCAAAACATTGCCATTAAATGTATCTGTGCAAGTGTGCGGGTGTTTGTTTGCAACTTTTTTACCCATTTGTCCCTTTCCAACGCACCTGTCTCAAAAATTAGATCAAAAAAATAATAAGAAAATATTTTTAGTTTAGAGTTTCTCCAGACAAACCATTTTCTCCACAAAAAGTCAAGTGCATGCAAATGCAGAGCCTTCTAAAGGGACTGAAGGAATGGAACAAATGAAAATGAAAACTATGTCCCCCCGCCCATGTTTTATGCTCAGATGATCAGAATGTCTGAGTAAATATGATGTTTTTTTCCACATGAAAATGGGATTGTTTAATGTCTGTGCAGTAAAACTGTGCAGCCATTAACTGCATCTCTGTGGATCTGTTATCAGCTGTGTGTAGAAAACAAACAACTCTTTAGCACCTTTTTTTTGTAGTTTGAACAAATGGGTACAACACTGTACACTTTTTCTTTCTTCACTCTCAGCTTTTCTTAATACAGAAACAAACTTGCCATCACTCTTTATCACAGAGACCTGCAAAGTAATTTAAAAGAATATAGAAAATCAGGAGCTGAAATAGAAGCGGACCAGATTGGTGGAGGAAAAATGTGGCTACATTGAGAAAGTAAATTACAACACGTAATCTCAAAATAAGTCCTGGAATGCATTTAAGAGCCCAGATTGGTGATGTCATGGAGACTCCGAGGGGGGATGTGTCCTTAAAGCAAAGGACTGTGCCATGATCCACTGATACTGATAAGAGGATAGGGGCAGTGAATGACTTGGACCAGATAGGACCTTCTCATGTGTACAGTAAGTGAAGAATGTTCTTCACCAATATAGTGCTGAATGAATCTTTATTCAGCCCTGACACTTTCTCGCCTCTTACCCTGCATCATCACAATATGGTTGTTTAGTGGCAATGTACGGATGGAGGGGGAATGAATCAGGAACAGAGGTGAAGGTGAAGCATTGTGGGTCGCAGCAGAAGAGCCTGTTGTGCTTGTGCAGAAGGAAGGCAGCTTTGTATGGACAGCCACACAGAGGGCGATGTTTTTTAATGAGAATGTATCCACATGTTGAACATACCATACAGCCAACTGCTACAGTACACTGTCATAATGGGTACCGGTTATATGCATCTGGTAGCCCACAACCATTCTGTCTTTTTTTTTACAATATACTTGCTCATAATGCTGATATTATAAATGTATTGTACTTTAGGTAAGAACTAAGCATTATAATAATTACAGTACCATGCACATTAGCATCCATACTAACACACAGCGGTTCCTAAATAAACAAATTTTATACAGCATCTGTTGTTCTTTTGATCTTCACTATGTCATTCAACACAGAACAGTCAGGAGGCACACAGTGGGATTGCTTCGGCAGATGTCACAATCTCCCATGTTGCAAAACAGTCCCTATCAAATGGCAGCAAAAGTTGCCTATGGTTGTTATCATTCTGCTCGAGCCAAATTCACACAGTAACCGTGTGTTATCTGTTCAGTGTCTTACATTCTCTCATTTTCTATGCAAGGAGATCAGTTTCCTCTTAATAGATGCTCTCTTTGCAGAACTGTTTATTATTCATTTACAATACGAGAATATGTAACAGATGCATTGTTGCATTTCAAGTGTTGCCTATGGTAACTTAGCCTACTTTGGCTGTCTCGTGAGCTAAACCGGGTGTCACTGTCACTGTGTCACAAGCCAAAGCATTAAGAGTTTGTTGTAACAACCAACATAATAATAACTTTGATTAAAATAGCGCATTTCATGAAACTCACAGATGCTTTACACAAGTACAGGGGGACAAGGGAAAAGAAAATAGTAGGCCAACACAAACATGGACTAAAGGAATAAAAACGTCTGCGCTAAATGGAAGGAGGATGTAATTTAATGTCGGCTACTGACATGCAACCACATTGCGCATTGTAAAATTATTTTATGAAAGAAATAGACATTTTGCATACCTGAGGGGCAATTCGGGGACGTTTTTGAATCATTTACAATCCCGCAATTGGCTCCATCTGTTGAAAGCTGACAGATTGATTTGCGTTTTCACACTTTGTCTTTCACTTTCCCTTTTTGCTTTAATTTGTTCTTTGTTGAATTGCCTTCTTTTCTGTGATGGCCCTGCCCCAGTATCAGCTAAAACTGCAGCAGATAACCTCTGAAATAAAATGGGATTAATAAATGTACAAAATAAAATACAATTAGGCCTACATAAAGACATCTTCTGCTACCTTTTACCTGCATCCTCACTAACACAGGCTTTTCCAGTGTTCAGACAAAATCTGTGACCTGTCAGAATGTGTTACCGTAGCGGCGTCTACCTGCCGTAAATCATTTTGTGACTTTGCATCAGTGGAGACAGAACAGCTTACATGTGCACAGAGATAAAAAAAAAAAATCACTTCATTTTAACTTAACATCAGTAATCTGACAAAAGGTAGAAAGGCCCGTGTGAATAGAGTAAGTCTCTTACAACCAAGGGAGAAAACTAATCTGTGTATTTGTGTTAAATGCAATGTGCTTTCAATTAGTTTTTTGTCCAAAGCTTTAGAGCATGGTACTATAATCTAGAACCAGTTTCAAACCTCTGTCACATAAATGGCTCTCTTTCCCCTAATCTCCATCTGCCACAACTAGTGTATACATACTTGTATTAAAAAGCATATTCACTGTTTTAATTAAAAGGGAAAATGTACCGTTCATGCTTTGATAAAAAATGCAGCCATACATGGAATGGAAATTGCATAAAGGATACAAAACTGGACTAATTGCTTCCTTAAAGCGATGCCTGCGGGTAGAGGCCGTGGCCTGAATCAGGTAGAGGAGTGCTTGTCCAACATGTTGCATGTTCTTATTTCCTTGTTGGGCTGGTTCTTTGCTGCTCAGTATTCCTCTCTATTTTGTGCCTTGTGAGCTGCCTCAACGTGTCTCCCTTGCCTGAGCTCTTTGGTAAACCATGGATTGTTGCTGTAGCTCACATGAATGCAAACAAGCTCTCTGGAAAAGCACAGGCTTTTCCAACCTTACTTCTGATACTGCAATACCTTATACATCTACTATACAATATATAGACATTCATGTGTTAAAAAATAACCTTTAATTAAATGTTTTCATGTGCACTATAGCTGCAGGATCATTTCATGAGATGAGACCATCAGACATGGAATTCACCTCAGTGTATATGTGTTTTGTCCCTTTCAGCTGGACATGGAAGCGTGAATGTTATATTACATATGTATTCACAATAATATCAACTCATTTAGTGACATTGTACAGTTTACAATACAGTGTTGTAAGATATGGGGGGTGGGGATATGTTTTGCCATATCCTCAGCTCAAAAGGTTAGCCTTGTATGTTAGTATTGTAGAACAGACTTTCCAGAAGCTGTGCTGGTGTGCAGTAACCCATGTTGCCACAACTTTTAATGTGGTCAAAGAACCTACACCACAGGTCGATGCATTTATAGTTTTGGAAGAGGGCTGGCTTAAAAGAAATTTGCAATGAAAGTTTGGACCTGGAACTTAAAGTTTTCCTAGCTCTGTGTGTGGGAGGAGCAGGCTGAAGGCTGCAGGCTGCAGAGTGAATGCTGTACCAAAGAAACACATAATTTAAGGGGTTTGTGCTGTGAAACCCAGAATGTGGATGTGAGAAATATCATAAGAACAAAACTACAATGAGGGGATTTAACGATTGCATGTACAGAGTTATAATCTATTCATCTATTTAGAGGTATTTACGTTCTGTAATCACCTCCCTATATAGGTATATATATTTTTCTGTGTGTCAGCCTAAGCAACATGTTACCTTTTCAACTTTATTCTGTCCCTTGTATGTGTAAACATCTGTGTCATTTGTATACCTGTGGGAATGTTAAAAACAGGAGCCGTCCACTCAAATTGTCAGCACCTAGCTCTGGCTGATGGTTAGTGTTGGCAGAGTGATTTGAACGAGTTCTGGATCAGGAGGAGTCGCAGCAATTCAGTCATGTACTGAACACAGGTAAATATCAGGGACGTGTACAAGAACAACTCAAACAGCCATTTATATTGCACTCAGTTCAGCTTGTTCAAATGGAAATTCAAATACTGTGGATAAGTGCTTCCTGTTGGAGACAGAGGACATAAGAAGATAGAGTGTTTCCTTACACACTCCTGACAGCTCAGCTGGGGGAAAGTGGCGTCAACAGGCTTCTTTAGTGATTGACACATTTTGGCTTAAAGTCAAAGCACTTACAGGATCTGGGGGATATGGGTACTTTAAAGAATCAGCATAGGGTGGCGTTAGGCCATTCAGTCCATTATTAAAGAGAGAGAGAGGGAGAGAGAGAGAGAGAGAGAGAGAGAGAGATAGTTACATCAATACATGAGCCCTTTTCCAAAATAAAAGATGTGAGCTCTGGTTTGATCAGCAGCGTCCATGCCTTCCTGGCAGTTAATGTGGTAATGTAAGCAATCTTCTTCTCAAGCAATACAGCTGGTGTAGAGTTCACTGTACATATTTTTTCATTTGATGCACATGGGAAAGTTGAAAGGTTAAAAGGGTTCTTTCTACTAAGCAATTGACAAAATGTAGATACATGTTCAAAACTGTTTTAAAAAAAAAATTGAAATATCTCAACAAATGATTATGTTGTATAAGTTTCCTCTGTACTGCCATCAGGTTAACATTTTCTTTCATTCTTTATTGTGGTGGATTGTTATACAATTTGGTAGAGATATTCTTGGTCCCTAGAGGAGGTCTTGGGTGAGGCAACAACTTTTCTTCTAGGAACCTTAGAACTTTACAGTTTTCTCTCATCCAGTAATATATCTCAACATCTAGAACAGCCCATTTTGTACAGGCATTCACAGTTCTCAGACTTTGACTCATGGATTTTCCTCCAATGCCACTATAGGTTTGGTTTAGAGATACAGTACATGTCCACCTCAGGATGAATTCTAATAACTTTGATGATCCCCTACATGTACAAATCCTAATTGGTTGTTTATTGCCAAATACCTGCAGAACTAAGACCTTCACATCAGCATCATATATACTTATCATCTATGCTTATTAGTAAAAGTTTGCATTCCTTAAGATGGTAAACTTGATGAACACTGCACCATAGTGAGCAACACTGTCACTACCTGGAGCCTCACAGAACTGCTAGCATGGCTGCAGACACCAGTCTTGTTATTATGCATTTTACTCTGTAACTAGACTATCAATGAATAAATAAATTAATTTCAATTAATTTTACACATTACTTTAATAGTATCCTCCAGCATGTCTTGTCTGACCTGGTTTAGCAACTGTTGTGATACCTTAAATTGTTTTTACTTGTCATTTTATTTGTGGACCTTATTATGTAATCCTGTTTCATCGTTTCCTTGGTTATAGTTGCTGAGTTGCTTATTGACTCTGTCTGTTGCAGAACTTTACAAATCTCTCTATGCACAGTAACAGAATCAAAAATACGTTTTCTCAGGTGGCCTTTGCAGTAAATGCTTTAGAATCTCATTGCTTCATTAATCTGTATTTCTATGAAGCATCACTACATTATCATTTTAATCTGCACTCTAATCTGCTCCTATTGAGCTCTCTTTCCTTCTAAGAATATGGCCAAAGGGCGGTCACAGTCGCTGACTGCAAAGTTGGCTCCAGCCTTAGAAATACTGGCTCTAATTACACTCGGATTGCTGGTGTAGATTAAATGTATGTAAATGCAGTGCTGAATATTTATCAGAGGCATGGGAAATAATAACATCCATTCAGAACTACACAAGCTGGAGATGGACGACAAGCTGGTACACTATCGATAGCAACTGGTCTGTCATTATGTGTGTGTCCGTACAGGAGAAGTACATGAGAATAGTAGAAGTGTTAGGGATGCATTTTTATGTTTGACCTTCTGGTTTCTGTCAATTAAAGGAAAAGAATGTGAGACTTCTCTTCCAATTAAGAAAGAAATTAGTTGGTATATGGCTTTTTTTATGCAAATGAAATGCAATTCAGCCACCCACATTTGCATTTATAGTGTTTCAGTGAGCTTGTTTAGTTGTGTGTTTATTCATGGAGATGTTTAGACGAAAGAAGGGGCTCATTAAACTCTTGTAAATTCTCGTATCAATATAGTTGACTTTTATCAATGCAAGCAAGAGGAAAAGGGGGAAAACATGTCGAGACTCAAAGTTTGATGAGGTTAAGCTCACGCAAGTCCGTTACATCTCCAAACTGGAGAGTTCTCAGAATTAGTGAGGTTTATGACAATAATTTGGCTGATACAACTGTGGACTCACTGCATGTAAATAACAGCTGGAATGATTAATTTACTCCAAAAAGTGACACACTGAGCAGAGTGTGTGCAGAATGACAAGCAGGCGGGTGAATATATTGAGTCAGATTTCATTATCAATGGAATTACTCTCGTCTCTGTTATTACAAGTGGGATAAAGACCAGCCACAAGGTTGCTGAACCCATCCACTGCTCTTGTGCGCTGCTTTTTTAGAGATCCACCACATAAAAGTTTTATGGACAAGATTTTTTTAAACTGGCATTGAATTTCAAATCTTGGGATATATATAACAACATGTTTATTTGCTAAGTCCATTGAGTGCTGTGGTTTAACACAATGCGTTATTACAAAACATTTTTTTGGGGTTAATTAACCATTTTATACAGTCAGCAGTGGTTAATTAATTTAATCTACTAGAATCAAATCTTCCTTTTCTTTAGCACTGCAGTTCTGTGTGCATGTCACATTGTATTGGTCTAACTGCCATACATATCAACACAGTAATAATTAGATAACACAATTAGAAAGTAGTTACCCATAACTTAAAATGTGATTGTGCTGGCTCCAAATTAACATTTCCATATCTGCATGCAATCATTTTGTAAAATAATAAAACATTTTTATCACCTTAATGAATATTTTGCTTAAATTCTTAATTTCACACTTGCCAGTCCTGATCACCCAGTGTCCCAGACAGTTACCAGATTGCTCTCTCTCCCTATCTTTCTAAGATACATGGGATCAACGCTGTCACTCTGCAGGAGAATACATGTCTCTCTCGGCTATTTCAAATGTCAAAGGACTTTTCTGGCAAACAAGTCCCACAGACAGAGGCTAACTTCTTGGATGGGCATCTGATTTCCCCAGGCGGTTTCTCTTTCTCTGCATCATGATCCTTAGGCAAAATTCACAATTGACGCATTGAGATGTACGTAATGCACTTGTGTCAGGATCCTGCTGTGACTGACTGCCTTTGCATCCCCCTTGTGGCCATTTTGTGTATTGTGTGTTTAGTGCTTGTTGCTATCTTCCATGTGCTCTGTGGTTACCTGTCTGTCATGTGTCTTTGTCTCCGCCCATCCCCTAATGTGGTCTGCACTTCCTGTCTTGTTAGTGTTCCTCCAGTTCTGCTCCCACCTCTTCCCTATTGTGTCATTAGATTCCCTCCGTTTGTGCTATCACCAGTTCCCCGTTACTGTCTTGTCCAATCGTGTCTTGCTCTTGATTGGTCTGTGTATTTCTACACTCCTCTGTGCCTTTGGCTCTCAGTTAGTTCCTGTGAGAGTCCTGTTCGTGTGTCATTTCTAAGTTGCAGAGTCAAAATAAAGTTTGTTCTGCACATTTTCCTGAAGGAGTCTTGCATTTGGGTCCTCCTGCTGAAACCGTGCCACATTGTTCCACATCACAAGTTATGAAACCACAGCATTACACTTTTGTGCAAAAGGCTTTCATAATTCCCCTGCAATATGAATCCAACTTTGCAGCATCATATGATGTTCTGTCAGGGAAACAACAAAACAGTATGAAAAGAGTATAGATAAGAAATGTAGTCCTCAGTCTACTGACAGAACAGTCTCACTCAAAGCGCTGCTGTTCATTGAAAGCTGCATTTGAATCACATTGTGTTCATGCTGGAGATTGGGCCCCTATGTGTGGAGTTTGTATTAACTCCCCATGTCAGCCTGGGCTTTCTCTGGCTTCCACCCACAGTCCAAAGACATGCAGGTTAGGTTAATTTGGCTAATTGACTCCATAATTGCCCTCATGGGAGCGTGAATGGTTGACTGTCTTGTCTCTATGCGTCATTCCTGTGATTGACAGGAGACCTTTCCAGGATGTAGCCTGCCTCTTGCCTCAATGTCAGCTGGCTCCAGCCCTCAATGACCCCGGGAAAGATAAGCAGTTACAGATAAGGGATGGATAGAGAGGCGGTCTGAATTCGGTCCAAACCTCCCTGCCATAACAGATCAATTGGCCTACGGATTGATTACTACAGTACACTAAACAAAATATGAAAGGAAACCATCGGGAAAGTTTGCAATAATTGAAACAAAACATTTGAAGGGTGACAGGGGCCCAAAGAGGTGGGGCCAAATGTTTGTAAGAACATGAGTTCGAGCGTGAGTAATTCCAGCTAAAGTAATAGTCATTATTTTTTAGTGACAGACACCGAGCTGTAGGACTGGGCCCCAGTTAAGATATGATTAATTTCTCCAAGGTACAAGGAGAACTTTTAATTAGCAAAATTGTAGTAGTTATTGAGCTATTTGTTTTTGTTAATCCCTTTCCAATCAACCGTGTTGATTATTCATTTCAGCCCTAATTCCCTGTTATTGTCATGCGCCCTTGAAGGTGGTCCAATAACCGGAGTCCAGTCCGCAGAGACTCCTCCGGGTTTCACTTGCACATGATTCGGGTGTCAATCATTCGGCAGCATTTCCTGGCTGCCAAAGAGCGACTAGTCTGTGAGAGGGAAGACAGGCTGACTCTAACGCTTTGGACCAGTCACTTTTTAATTTACTGTAACTGTTATAGACATATGATATATGTTATAGATATACCATCACCAGCTCTAACCCTTGGGAACCGTTAAGATGAAGACAAAGTTAAAGTCTTTCAGCAGAGGGAGATCCTGCTGTGATGAGTCATTGTAATGAAACCTGCTGTACGTGCAGGATAAGCAGGGTTGAAGAGTAAGGGAAACTTCTTCACCTCTTAGGCATTCAGTAATAATCCTGTTATGGCTTCCATAATGTAACTAGAAAATGCATTAATGCAGAAAATGTTTGTGAATGCTGAAAAGCAAAATTACTAAAGATAATCTGGATTACTGGCATAATTACTTGCTGTCATCTTTCCATCAAAATTGAAAACCAAAATTTTGTTGAGGCTTTTAATCAACATTTTTAACTTTTTCTTACGTTTTTGTCCCTTTTTCAACACTTTTGATGCTTTTTTTTCAATGTTTGTCACTTTTTTTGACGTTTTCAACACTATGTAACACTAACTTATTAACTAGGTTTACAGTTATTTTAGGAATTTATGGTCAATAAACCCACTTTTATTAAATTATACCTAATGTTTGAGTTAGAAAAGCAGAAATTAAGAATTATTTAGACTAAAATGAAAGGATTTTTTTTATAATTGATGGGAAGACTCTTAAAACTGATATCCTTTGAACCAAATACATCTGGTTTTATGTTTATGTCTCAATACACCTAGCTACGGGACATAAACTAAATTGATTGTTTTTTAATAAAAAAGTGATTTAAAAAGCCATAGCACACCTGAATCACATTACTTTGAATTTGCATGTAGGCAGACAGGGTGGCAGACTGGTTAGAGCAACGGCCCACCTGCTTCTTGTCATAGTTGTCAGATTTATCTATCATATAATCAATAATATAATAAGAGGGAGGCAGGGCATACAGCCACGTGCTACACGTTCTGCGATGCCGTGCTACATCCTGCCACGAGGTGCCCAGCTACGTCCTGCTGTGCCTTGTAATGCTGCACAGTGCACTGCTATGCCACGAACTACTACAAAGAACTACTACATACTACTATTTTTTGTGACTGTTATTGCCACTCTTCATTGTAACCCCAACCGGTCGTCAGACACCGCCTACCACCGCCTGGGTCTGACCGAGGTTTCTTCCCAAAGGGGAGTTTTTCCTTTCCACTGTCGCACTGTTGCTTGCTCTGGTGGAAACTACAAGAACTGTTGGGTCCTTGTAAATTCTGGAATATGGTCTAGACCTGCTCTATCTGTAAAGTGAATTGATACTATAAATAAAATTGAATTGAAAATTGAATTGAATTAATACATTGTGCTCTGCAGATGTGAGTTTGAATCACATTCTCCTCTAACCAGAGTTATTCGGCTATAGCTACATATCAACAATATACCTGGCTGCATTCAAACAACTCTCTTTTCTACAATGTTATCAGTTTCTCCCAAAGAAACGCTCATGTTATTGTTTTTTAGTATAGTATGTAGAAAAATTCCTTGTGTGGCATGTCTAAAAAGTCTAAAAATAGTATAGTATGTCAAATAAAGTAATAAAAAAGTCATAGTATAGTTTGTTTAAAATTTGAAATATGAAAAAGCCAGGGTATGGTATGAAGAAAAAAGTCAAAAAGCCATAGTATAAGTATGTTAAAAAATCCATTATATAGAATATAGAAAAATAAGTGATAAAAAAAGCTATAGTATGGTATTTCAAAAAGCCATAGTATAGTATGTCAAAAAAAAGTGATTAAAAAAAGTAAATGTATATTATGTATGTAGGCATAGGCAGATGAGGTGGCCAAGTGGTTAAGGAAATGGACTGCGGATTTATTGTGTTCTGCATGCATGTGGATAAAAAGCCATAGTATAGCATGTCGAAAAAAGTGGTAAAAAAAACATAGTGTAATATGTTGAAAAAAGCCACAGTATAGTATTTTAAAAAGTACACATGTACAGAGTATGCATAGGCAGATGAGGTGGCCGAGTGGTTAAGGCGATGGACTGCCAATCCTGTGGGTTCACCATGCGTGACTTGAATCAGATCATATCATATTACCTTATTCTAGTACAGTTACATGTTCCAACAAAATAACTGAATTCTGTCAAACAACTATTTCAGCTAAAATCATGTTAACACTATTTCAGTATAGTATTTGAAACATAGTCATAGTATAGATTGTCAAAAAAGTAATGGATGAGTCAAGGTATAGTATGAAGAGAAAGTAATGAAAAGCCATAGAATATTGAAAGAAATTATATTTAAAAAATATGATTGAATGTGATAAAGTAATTATATAGTATGTTGAAAAAAGTGATGAAAAGCCATAGTATAATAGGCTATGTTAAAAAAATTCCATTTTGTTGTATGTCGAAAAAAGTGATAAGAAAAGCCATAGTAGGCTACAGTATGTTGAAGAAAGTGATAAGAATGTCAAAAAAGCCATAGTGAAGCATGTCGAAAAAAGCAATAAAAAGCTATAGTGTAGTATGTTGAAAAAGCCATAGTGAAGTATGTGAAAAGTGATTAAAAAAAAAGCCATAGTATAGTATGTCGAAAGAAGTGATTAAAAAAGAAAATGTATATTATGTAACAACACATGGAAAGATGAGATGGCCGAGTGGTTAAGGTAATGGACTGCAAGTCCATTGTGTTTGTAGGGTGTGGGTTCCAATCACATCCTTGTCATGCCAAAGTATATTGTTCTGCTACAGTTACATGTCAACAAAATAACTGGATTGTATCAAACACATCTCTCTGCTAAAATGGTATTAGTGTCTTTCAGTGAAATGCTCATGTCATCAGTATTATAGTATGTTAACAAAGTCATAGTATAGTTTGTTGAAAAAAGTGATGAAAAAGCCATAGTATGAAGAAAAAGTAATAAGAATGTAAAAAAAAAATGCCAAAAGCCATTATATAGTATATCAAACAAAGAGATTACATCATACTATAATGTATGTAGAAAGTAATGTAGAAAGCCCATAGTATAGTATACTATGTTGAAAAAATAAAAAGTCATAGTAGAGCATGTCAGAAATGCTAATGTTATTAGAACTTTAGTAAAGTCAAAGTGTAGTTTGTTGAAAAATTTTATTAAAATGCCATAGTATGTTGAAAAAGTATAGAGAAGCCAGAGTATAGTATCTCGAAAGTGATAAAAAACATGGTATAGTGTGTCAAAAGTGATAAAAAAGCCATGGTATAGTATGTCAAAAAAGAATATTAGAAAAGCCATAGTATAGTATGTAGGAAAGGTTATAGTATAGTATAGTGTGTAAAACAAATTGTTGAAAGCCATAGTATAGTATGTCCAAATTGATAAGCCATAGTGTATGTCACAAAAGTATAGAAAAGCCAGAGTCTGTTGAAAAAGTCATAGTATAGTATGTCAATAAAAGTGATGAAAAGCCATACTATAGTGTGTAGAAAGAAAGTGAAAAAAGCCATAGTATGTCAATAAAAGTGATGAAAAGCCATACTATAGTGTGTAGAAAGAAAGTGAAAAAAGCCATAAAATAGTTTGTCAGTAAAAGTGATACAAAAGCCATAGTAGAGTACGTCGAAAGTCAAGTGGTCAAGGCAAAGGACTGCTAATCCATTGTGTTCACCATGTGTGGGTTTGAAACACGTCCTTGACATACTGTTATTCTGCTACAGTTACATGTCCACAAGATAAATGGAATCTTTCAAACAAGTCCTTTTGTTAAAATGTTAACAGTTTCTTACAGAGAAATGCTCATGTTATCAATATTTTTTTTGAATTGAATTGATATCTTTATTTCGAACATGCAAGAGAAAGTATATACAAATAAAACCCCCAAAAAAATTAATAACAAAAAGAAACAATTGAACAATGTTTGAAAAACATTGGAGAGAAAAACAACAAACAAGGTACCCTTCTTTCCTGTGTTAACATACTTCTATCACATGTGTGTGTATAGTTTGTTGAAAAAAGAAATGAAAAAGCCATAGGATAGTATAAAGAAAAAGTAATAAAAAAGCCATGGTATTGAATGTGAACAAATATTTAAAAAAAAAACATAGCATGAAATGTAGAAAAAGCCATAGTATAGTATGTCAAAAGGCCATATTATACTTTGTCAAAAAAGATTAATAAGACACAGTATTGTATGTCGTAAAAATTATAAGAAAGAGTCCTAGTATAGCATGTCAGAAATAGCAAGAGCGTGTCGAAAAAAGTGATGAAAAAGTCAGAGTAATGAATGCAGAAAGCTGCGGGCAGAAGAGGTGGCTGAGTGGTTAAGGTGTGCTAATCTGTTGTTTACACGTGTGGCTTTGAAGCCCATCCTTGTCGAATCAAAGTATGTTAAAATACCACAATTACATGTCAAAGTAATAAATGGAATATTTTTAAACATCTACTTGCTAAAATGTTATTAGTGTCACCCAGAGAAATGCTCATGTTATCAGGAATTTAGTATAGTAGAAGAAAGTCATGGTATGTTTTGTCAAAAAATGGTATTAAAAAGCCACAGTATATTATGTAGGAAAAGTAGAGAAAAGCCAGAGTATAGTATGTCGAAAAAATGATTAAAAAAAATCACAGTTTAGTATGTTCAAAATGTTTAGGTTATAACATTAGGTATAATTTGTTGAAAAAAGTGATAAAAAGCCATAGTTTACTATGTGGATGAAAAAGGTAAAAAAGCCATAGTAGAATATGTTGAAAACGTCATAGATCAAGGTAAAAAAAATGTGATGAAAGCCATAGTATATGTCAAAAAAGTGATGAAAAGCCATAGCATAGTATATCAAAAAAGCCATAGTATAGTATTTCAAAAATATCATAGTTTAGTATGTTGAAAGTGATTAAGAAAAGCCATAGTATACTATGTGGAAAAAAGTAATAAAAACCTGTAGTAGTGTTTGTCGAAAGTGATAAAAAAAAAGCCAGAGTATAGTATGTTGAAAAATAATAATAAAAGAGCCGTTATATACTATGTCAGAAAAGTCATAGGTTAGCATGTCAAATATTTTTATAAAAGCCATAGTATAATGTGTCAAAAGTAATACAAAAAACCTATAGTATGTATTAAAAAGTGATTTAAAAGTCATAGTAAAGTATCTAAAAAAAGTCATAGTATAGTGTGTTTAAAAAAGTGATGAAAAGCCATAGTATAGCATGTCGAAAAAAGTGATAAAAAGTCATAGTATAGTGAGTCAAAAAAGCAATAAAAAAGCCATTGTATAATATTTCAAAAAGTCATAGTATAGTATGTTGAAAGTTATAAATCATAGTATATACTATGTCGAAAAAAGTGATAATAAGCCATAGTATAGTATGTCAAAAAAAAAGAGCCATAGTATAGCACATCGAAAAAGTCAAAATATAGTATTTCAAAAAATGTGTTGAAAGCCATGCTATAGTTTAGCCATAGTAAGTAGAAAAAAGTGATAAAAAGCCATATTATAGTATCTCAAAAAGAGCCATGAAACAGTCATAGTATACGTAGTATGTCAAAAAAGTGATTAAAAGCCATAGTATAGTATGTTGAAAATAATTTGATTAAAGAGCCATAGTATAGTATGTCAAAAAAGTTATAGTATAGTATGTCAAAAAATGTAATAAAGCCATAGTACAGTAAGTCAAAAAGTGATTAAAAAGCCATAGTGTTGTAAGTCAAAAAAAGTTATAAAAAAGCCATAGTATATTATGTTGAAAAAAATACTAAAAGTGCCATAGTATGTTGAAAGAGATATAAAAAAGTGATAAAAAGAGTCCTTATGTTCTTTTTCTCCCAGCATGTTTCCTTGGATCAGGGTGGCTCCAAAATCATGGTAGCAGCTGTCGTCGTGGTCCTGACATGCTCTGCGGTGCCCTGCTACGTCCTGCTGTGTCCTGTAGTGCCGTCCAGTGCCCTGCCATGCCATGAACACACTACTATTTTTAGTAACTGTTCCATTATCTTTTACTGGGGACTGTTATTGCCACCCTTCATTTCAACCCCAACCTCGCCACTGTCACACTGCTGCTGGCTCTGGAGGGAACTACTAGAACTGTTGGGTCCTTGTAAATTTTAGAGTGTGGTCTAGGCCTGCTCTATCTGTAAAGTGTCTTGAGATAACTCTTGTTATGAATTGAGACTATAAATAAAATTGAATTGAATTGGCTCTTTTATTATTTTTTTTCTATATACTCTACTATGGCTTTTTAATCACTTTTTTGACGTACTATACTATGGCTTTCGTCACATTTTGTGACCTTAATATATGACTTTTTTCCATTTTTATCCACATAGTATACTATGGCTTTTGTATCACTTTTTTCAACAAATACTATGACATTTTCAACATGATATACTTAGGCTTTTTTTATCACTTTTTACAACATACTATACTGTGGCTTTTTTGTATCACTTTCCATATACTATACTATTACCTTTTTGACATACTATACTATGGCTTTTTAATCACTTTTTTGACATATCATACTACGTCTTTTCTAAAAAAAAAAATTGACATATTTTTCGACATACTCTACCCTATTATGGCTTTTTCAGAATTTTTCTAGTTACTTTACTACGGCTTCTTATCAATTTCGACATACTATACTATGCCATTTTTTTAATTTTCACATACTATACTATGGCTTTTTTTATCACTTTTATCAACGCACTATGCAACGGCTTTTTTGACATACTATACTATGTTTTTTTTATAATACTATACTATATATATATATACCATGACTATGTTTAACATGCACATTTCTCTGTGACAAACTGATAACATTTTAGCAGAAAGAGTTGTTTGATAGAATCCAGTTATTTTGATGACATGTAACTGTAGCAGAATAACATACTTTGGTATGATAAGGATCAGATTTGATCCATGCTGAACTAAATAATTTGGCAGTCCATTGCATTAATCACTCAACATCATCTGCCTATGCGTAAATACATGAGATATAATTACTTTTTTCGACATACTATACTATGTTTTTTTCTACATTTTATACTACAGCTTTTTTTCGACATACATTACTATGGCGTTTGTATCACTTTATTTTTAAAGGCCATAGTATGTACAGTATGTCAAAAAAAGTGATAAAAAAGCCATAGAAAAGTATAGAATCTAGAAAAGGCCACAGTATGTTGAAAAAAGTAAATATATCTTATGTACTGTATCTACACATAGCCAGATGAGGTGGCCGAGTGGTTAAGGAGATGGACTGCTAAACTATTGTGATCATCATGCATTGAATCAGATCCTTATCATACCAAAGTATGTTCTTCTGGTACAGTTACATGTCGTCAACTTGGATTCTATCCAATAACTTTTTCTGCTAAAATGTTATCAGTTTCTCACAGAGAAATGTTCATGTTATCACTATTTGAGTGTACTTTGTTATTGTTAAAAAAAAATATATAAAAATATATATATATATATACATAGTTTAGTATGTCAAAAAAGCCATAGTATAGCATGTTGACATTTTTTTTTAAAAAGCCATGGAATAGTACGTAGAAAAAAAGTGATAAAAAAGTCGTAGTATAGTATGGCAAAAAAAACAAATAAAAGAGCCATAGTATAGTATGTTGAAAATGTCATAATATAGTATGTCAAAAAAGTGATACAAAGCCATAGTATAATATGTCGAAAAAAGTTACAAAAAAGTCATAGTATATTATGGCAAGAAAGTGATGAAAAAGTAAATATATAAGTATATTATGAATGTATGCATAGGCAGATGAGGTGGACAAGTAGTTAAGGTGATTGTGCTTATCCATTGCCTTCTGCATGCGTGTCGAAAAAAGGGCCATAGTGTAGCATGTCGAAATAGTAAATAGTTATACTAAATGTTAAAAGATGTGATAAAAGCCATAGTATAGTATGTCAAAAAAAAGTGATTAAAAAAGCCATAGTAAAGTACGTTGAATAAGCAATAAAAAAGGCATAGTATAATATGTCAATAATATATAAAAGTCTAATATTTCAAAAGTGATACAAAAAAACATGTTGTGATAAAAAGCCATAGTATAGTATGTTGAAAATGTCATAGGATAATGTATCGAAAAAAGTGATGAAAAGCAGTAGTATAGTATGTTGAAAAAGTCATAGTATAGTATGTTGAAAATTATAAAAACAATCATTAGTATACACTGTGGAAAAAAGTGATAAAAAAGATATAGTAGAGTATGTCAAAACTGATTATAAAGCATAGTACAGTATGTCAAAAAAGTTACACTATAATATGTCAAAAAATGTGATAAATGCCAAAGTATAGTATGTCCAAAAAGTGATTAAAAAGTCATAGTATTGTATGTTGAAAATGTCATAGTATAGCATGTCGAAAAAAGTGATAAAAATGCCATAGTATAGTGAGTCAAAAAAAAAGTTGGGCCACTCAGATTAACACCAAAATGAATCTGCTCAGTTTGGTTCAGTTTAATTAATTAACACATGTTAAAAGACATGTACAATCATAAGATCTAATGCAGACATGTGAAATGGGACACCCTGGTAAACTAATCTAAGATTGTGTAAAGGGGCCCAAATGCTAGCAAATAATACACATAAATACTATCATATTGTTTGCATAAAAGGAACATGTATTATACAATAACATGTACAACTTACCCTAACCCTACCTAGGTTTTTTTCATGTTTATTTGAGTAGGGACAGATGTTTAGACCAATGTACAGCAACACAGCATTTATATCTATTGCTCATTTTCAATGGTCGTCCCTAGAAGGGCCTTTGAACAGTAATGAAAACAAACACTAAACATTGCCACAATTAAAATACATTAAACACATAAACATCTGTACACACCCCCACACACCGTCCCACCCCTATATGTGACTACAGGTCTGATATCAATTAAAAACTTCTTCAGTTTACTTTTAAAAAAGCCCCTGGCCTGTAATGGTTGCACCACATCACAGAGAGCCTTTGGTGCCTGTTCACGTAAGCGCTTCCAGATGAGATTGGAATTTGCAAATGCAACGTAATTGTCAAATTATCTCATTGTCAGGACGTGACAATGCTGTGAGCTGGTTTGCCTTTTTGCCCAATTTATTCTATTCACGATTGGAGAGTCTCTCTAATGGTTTAATCACAAATGGACTTGCCCGGGCCCACGAGGTAGCAATAACTGAGGTGTGAAAAAAATCATTGTGTGCATTGTGTGTTTTTCCAAGATATGTATTCCGTCAGTCTAAGCATTGGTTAATCAGTCCATGCATTGGTTAATCTGTGATTGTCTTAATGACTAAACTATGACTAAACTGTGCAACCCCTGAGCTCACAGAACACACACACAATATCCACATTAAATCCACTAAATAATAATCCAATACTTTATCAACCCTGTTCCCCAGTAATTTCGTCTGGAAGCGGCTCTACAGATGAAGTTTCAACTCTGTGACAGACAAAGTTAAGCTACAGTGAGTAACACTGACATTGACTGCAGGTTTACCCTTTCATAAAGCCCATGGAAATGACTGTAACAAAAACAGAGCCATAGCTGAGACAGCAAAGTAAGTAGAATTCCGATGAGGATGTCTCTGTACGAAGCATATTGATGTGCTGTAGTTAATCTCTGGCAGCTTGCCATGAAAAAAACATTGGCTCTGACACTATTGCACACCTGTGGGAATAAATTAATGACAGAAGCATGTATCGGATTGAATTGTAGGAAAATAATACCATGCCCGTTGAATCCCTCGATACATCTCATTAAGCGCTGTCTTTTTTCACATTTCTTTAAGCAGGATCCTAAATGATTCCGCAAACCTTCCAGTTTTTTTTTCCCCAGAGGCACTCATATGGCTTAGTAAGTATTTCACTCTTCGGGCCAAAGCGATTACTTCGATTCAAACCGTTGAACTAACACAAAGAACAGTGGATGAAGCAGGCAATCAGTTAACACTGCAAAGCTGTTAGCTTTGCTGCTTTTTAGGTGAGACATGTTTTGCATAAATTAAAGACATTGTTCTATGAAAGCAAATGAAAAAAAGCTTCAATAAATCTCTCTGTTGTAGTGAGCCTGCGATACTGCATGTAGTTGCTGTGATTTGTGTCCATGGCTGTTTTTGTTAATTAATTTCCCTCCGTTGGCTCTGCTGTGATCTACATGTTATCACCTGCAGTATATCTTCCTGTGCAACTAATCTGATTTGAAAGCCATTCATCACCAGTTGAGGTCACAACAGATGATAAAACTGCATTGGCAGTGTGGTTTGTGCATGCCGTCAGAGGAATTATGAATTCATGTTATTACTTTGGACAGTTGGATTCATATTTGTCAACATGTATTCCTCAGGGAAACACCAGGAGATAGGTATTGAACAAGTGATGCAATGAAGGTCAAATATCTGTAGTTGCCCTGAGGAATTAATTTTGAGAGCGTGTGCAGTTACTTTCTGAGAATAAAGACAAACTGAGCTTCATAATTGATAACAATACCCCTATAAGATGAATCATTTTATGATGATAGAAGCCTGTAGAATAGCAGTTAAATGTCTTGCTCACAGTCAGGGTGGGATTGATGTATTCATAAGGGTGATTCATCACTAATTCACTTTATTAAAGATCCGCACCATCGAAGCATTGCTGCCCGATGTCAAAAACAATCACTTTAACTCAAAGTTCAGAAAAACAACAACTTTCAAGTCCCACTCATTCTGGTTTGTTGACCCTCACATTTGATGTCTTAATTGTACCGACACTGCATCTGTATGTGATGATGGGTAACTTTAACATTTTGTTGATGAGGACTCGATCATAGCATCAATCATAGGCAGCCGAGCATGCTCTGCTTTTTATTAAATGCTCATAGCTACATTTGTTTGTTTGTGTGTGGTTTGTGCTGTTTAGGAGGAACTTTGGATTTCACTCATTACTTTTGATTTATCGCTGGTAAATAATTATCCATAACTCTTTAACTAAGTTTTAAATTTAAAAAAAAAAGTCTATGTTGTCTCATTTATTTCCTGTTGTAGCTCACTTGGATGTTTCATATTAAAAGCTTGTTTTTATTTGCAGAAGGGGAAACATCTCTCTCTCTGCTCACCTTAAATCGAGTTTAAGCCTGGGAAGTATGAGCATGATTACACAATTGGAAGCCAAACATGACCCAGTATGCAACTTTCACAATTATAAAGTGGAAACTTGGAGCCTGCGGTGAACATACACTGAGAATGGATTCTTCAGTAAAGTATGAGACATCTTATGTAGGTAAACTTCTGAAATGAACTACATGTGAAAAGTATTTTCATAAATATATGGTGTCACTATCACCCCAGGGTTTAGTTTGTTGCAAGTTAAGCAGTAAATGTTGAGTGACTGTGGGTAATGAGTGCTCTATAAATCCCACTATTAATATCAAATATTGTGCATGCATTATCAAATGCATAGGTTCCCACTATACAGAGTACCGAGTAAACTGACATGTACTGTATCTTTAAAGAAACTATACCACCTTAATGCCTACATTTACTGTAGCTTTAGCCCTTATTGGAGCTAATCAGAGCCTTTTTCTGATTACTGCTTGCCCCCTCCAATCAGCTTTGTTGGTGTGATGTAATTGTGCATGTACACATGTCAGGGAAGCAGACATGTTTGGGGAAGACAGCAGTGATAAGGAGCCAGGTCAACACACTTCTCCCCGATGCTTGGCTGCTTGGAGGGTTTATTGATGGGGATGCTTCAAAGCAGTTATTACTCTAATTAATTACATCGCAGTCACTGGACATCTACACAGTGATAACCACTGAAATGGCATTCAGAATAGTCCACTTTACTTTTGTTGGATTTGCACAGGAGAGTGCTGCTGTGTTATCTGTGACAGTTGTTTTTATGAATTTCAGATTTCCTCATACGTGCTTTTCATCTGCTCAAATAATTGTTTAAACCACTTTAGTGACTGGGACAAAGCTTTAGTTTTTTAGAGTCTTATTAAAAAATCACTGAACAATTTAGTTCCCAGAGTTCTTATTCACGGAAAAAAATCACTGAACAAGCTCCTCCCAGAAGAAAGCAATAATTCACAGAACATCACTCCATATAGTACTGTACGTACAAGTTCAACCGTTTAGGTGTGTCACGGAAAACAGATACAGATATGGAAATCAACAAGACCTGAACTTTTCAACATAAAATGAAAATGGAACCTTGCTGGTATGCGCTTTTAATTACATTTGGAAGAAAATGATGAAAGGTAAAAACATGTTCCACCTTGTTGATTTATTTCTTCAACCTAATAGAGTTACAGCTTTCATTCATTTTTTACTTTAAATATATTTTTTACCGGATGAAGAACATTACTCTTTTTCCTCTTTATTGCATTGAGTGGGCCTTTTAAATGACACTTCCAGAAACAAATGTTCCTTAAAGATTAATGGCATTCAGCTAAACTTGGCTATTGTGGGTTCAAAAGAAGCTCGTTCAATCTTCAGAGCGAAAGATAATAAAATAAGAGTCAACCGAATCATCTCCTGCAACATTGTACTTTCAAGGCCAACATAAACTTTGATTGTGAGACATAATGAATCATTCCCCAAGGACTTCACTCATTAAATCATTAAGGGATTTGATGAATGCTTTCTGTGTATATATTTACATGACTGTAGGGTTCAGAATAAAAGCTTGTGTCACGGCCAAGGTTGTTATATACATCCTCATGAGAGGACAATACATACATACATACATACTGTACATACATACATACATACATACTGTACATATACATACATACATACATACATACATACTGTACATACATACATACATACTGTACATATACATACATACATACATACATACATACATACATACATACATACTGTACATATACATACATACATACATACATACATACTGTACATATACATACATACATACATACATACATACATACATACATACATACTGTACATACATACATACATACTGTACATATACATACATACATACATACTGTACATATACATACATACATACATACATACATACATACATACATACATACATACATACATACATACTGTACATATACATATACATACATACATACATACTGTACACATACATACATACATACATACATACATACATACATACTGTACATATACATACATACATACATACATACATACATACATACATACATACATACTGTACATACATACATACATACATACATACATACATACATACACACCTGGACTTACATTAATACCTGGTCACTTTATCACTTTAACACTGGACTCAACACTGACAATTTGATGTAATAATTTATGGTCGAAGGAAAGTTTTTGGCTTTATTTGACAAATGTTCTTATTGTTATTATTATTATTACTGTTATTTTGTTGTCTTTATACTGTCATATACATTTTTATCTATTGGTCACTTTATTTTAACACTGGACTTGACAATTTGATAAAAACTGCTTTATTTGCAAATGTTCTTATTGAATTTTCTGTTATTTTGTTGTCTTTTACTGTCTTTTTTATCTATTGTTTTCTTGCTAAAACTGCTGCTGGAATTTTCAATTTCCTCGCGGGAGTCATCCCAAAAGGATCAATAAAGATAAGTCTAGGTCTAAGTCTAAGTCTCATTCACAAATGTGGAAAAAAAATGCAAACACAACCACGGAATGTGGATTCACACAAACACTAAATAACATAATTACATGTGATGAGTTTCTATATACATACTGGACATGGAGCATATATGTGGCATATATGGAGCCTTACTTGTTTACCCCTAGCAACCATAACAATTCAATGTTTCTAATCTTGATTCTAGAAGTGCCAGTAGCCAAAGAAACCCTTATGTACGGGTGTGTTCATGTAATTATAGTTGCTTGTCAAAATGTACCATGGATTTGTACACAAAGAGTGATCGGGAGGAGGGACAGAGAGGTTCTGAGAGCTGGGAAATTTAAATCAGCAATGGATTTACTGCTTTTGGGCCTTTAGCGTTAAACAAGGGTAACACAGCTTCCAGGCAATCAATCTAAGCAATGTAATGATTATAATGATTGTGTTGCAGAAATTCCTATACTAGTTGATGTTTCAATAATGTTTGTACTCAACCTCTCTGCCTTCTTTTAGCATCAGATAATATTCTCGCTCCATCAGGAGGCAGTCGTGTTAAGAGACACAACTTTTACTTGGGGTGACTTGATAATTATCTACCACAGCAGCTGACAATGCTGTGAGGTCATTACTCCTATGATGGGTAATTTCCCAGCCTTCTTTCATGGCTACAGAGACAAGAGAGGAAGAGAGCAAGAGATCAAGTGAGAGTATTCCACAAGAGAAAAATTTCCATTTGATTTGGACCGTACTGTGGCACCTTAAACTCTCACTTTGCTGAAGAGGCTGTTGTCTTTCATAAAACGTATATTACGTTAGGGCTTTGGGAAGATGACGGGTGGGATTTCACAAACCAATTAGAATTTATCAAAGAAATGTTAGTCTATTTTGTTGATGTGTCAGCCAAGATAGAAGTTGCATTTTGTTGCGCAAACGGGAACTAGTTCTGGCAAGTGTTTCCAGCCTACTGTCCTTGACTTCAAGGAAATTACTGTCTCACAAAGTGCAGCACATGCTCACTTTAGCTTCCTAGCTTCTGAGGGACTTGGCGTACATCATAAGGCCCTGAGCAATCAAATCTGGGCAGATGACACAAAAAACAATGTAATGCAGAAAAATGAGTCTGAGTAGAATCCATTCAATGTAAAAGTTATATAGGGAATCAAGGTAGAAGTTTCAAGGCGCCCTGGATTGTAGTCCATATACAGGATGAGGTGATTTTGAAATCAATTATGAGGCTAGTAGGATTATTGACAGATACCACCCAGTCATTACAGCATGTCAACAAAATGATTTTTCTTGGGAACTTCCATTAATTTAGCTGAAATGGAAAAGTGTGCAGCCCCTGCAAAGCCACCTCTGGATCAATGACAAGGAACCACAGAACAATTCCAATTGGTCCTCTCTACTGAAATACACAAGAAGGCACTGTTATGGTACAGAACGTGTTCAATTGGATTCCACAAATCCTTCACACAACTAAATGAGAGAGAAACAGAGAACACGTGTGTTGAACATTTGAACATTTGATTTGGGAATATAGTATGTATACAGTATACGTAGTAATATGTGACATTACTAATGAGCAGATTTGGAAACTGTGATATGTGAGACATGATGGAATGCTGTAGGTGTGTTGTGTGTAATAACATGATTTGTGACAGATATTAGTAATGGGAAATGCTTTTTAGTAAACCGTCCACCCTCTATAGTTTAATAGGTATTTCTAATGGTTATGGTGACATCCAATGTCATGTCAGTTTTCAGTTTTCAGAATCCAAATGAGTCAAATCCAAAACACAACACAGATGAGGCCGATAGCCTCAAGCCAATGTAGCCATGTTCTGATACAGTGTGATATAGAAACCACTGAAGTGTATCCAGCCTGTGCTGCGTACCCTGTGACAGCCGCTGAGCACCGATAAAGATGTGTGTGGGCAAACATGCAGACTTGATCTGATGCTCCTATCTCTACGAATAAGCGCCCAGTCATTCAAACAGCCACATGCAGTGTGCAGGGAGGAAGAGTGGGAAGATCAATGCTAATCAAGCTCTCTGCATGAGCCATTTTCTATATTTAATAAAGACCCTCTGATGGGACGTTTTTGTTCTTTTCACATTGCTGTTAGTGGTGCAGTTTGAGATACAATGGGAACGCATGTAATTTTACATGTGATAGTTAGCAGAGAGGATAGTTAGATAGCAGTGACCCAATCACATGTTCAGGTGATATTGTACACCTGCAGACTCAGACAGGCCTTAAAAATCTTGATTCTCAAACCGAAGAAGATTACAAAGCTGCATTTTACAGTAATTGCAGGTATTACCATGGTTACACATAACCTCTAGTCTCTTTAGATGTTTTTTTGGATCTTTTCTCTAATTAGTTAACTTGCTGGTTTTATTAGTAAAACTCTAACTTCCTTCATTTGAATTAAAGGCATTATAAGCAGTGTCCGAGGCCAGTCACTGATGGTGCAGTTCCCTGTAATTGCTGAATGGGTTTCATGAAAGTAACAGATTACAGCCCACCTCCAGTCTGTGTTTGTGTCATGTTTTTGTCCTTGTGTCAAGTTTCTTTGTTTTAGTTGGTTTCATGTTTTCTGTGTGTTTGTGAACCTCCTGTTTTATTTTGAAATCCACTGTTTGGTTACATCCTTGGACTATTGTCTGTCCTTGTCCTTGGCCTTGTTTGTTTCCCGCCTTTTCTGATTGTTCTTCCCCACCCTTATGTGCTTCATCTGTTGTGTCAGCTGTCTCTTGTTAGTCCTCATTACCTGGTGTATTTAGTCCCTGTCCTGTCTTTGTCTTGTCTGTTATCATTTTGTTTCTGTTGCTGGTTGGATTATTGTTCTGTGTTCTGTTCTGTTCGGTGCTGCTCTGGTCAGGTCTGGTATGTTTATCAGTGTTCATGTATGTTCCTTGTTCCTGGTCTTGTGCTATCTTCAGTAATTTTTGGAAATATTTTGCCTGCATCTTCACAACATTTTGTTTGCTCCATTAAATCTTTGAACTCTGCTCTGCTCTCGTCATCCCTGCATTTGGGTCCAAGTCTCATCCCCAACCTGACAGTTTGTTTATGACTCTGCATGCAAATGTACTTTGCCTGAGGCGTCTCTCATTATATGTGCATGAAAACGTGAGTGTTTACCCATTAAAGAAAAGATAGAAGACCACACTGACATGTAAAAGCCATTATTAGGTACCATAAAGCAAACCTCTGTTATTGTAGAGACATCATGGTGAGAAGGAAATTCTAGTGAACGCTGTGAATCATCGTAGTGGTTCATTGACACTTCACGCTGATTGAAATGCCAAAGAATGATTCTCAAGGCCTCATGAGGAGAGCAAGAAAATCCTTGCCTTACTGACTGATACTGCCATCATCACTTACCAATATATATTCATGTGCCCATATTTTTATAAATATGAAGTAGGCTTTTATTATGTATAGCCATGTTATCTTTAAACCCATGATATTATTACTGCTATGTAAGTATGGGTGCGACTTCTGCTTACAAATCATCGAATGGCCGAGCTGATTGTTCAGATCAAGGCAGATATCCATTTTATCTGCCAAAACCATTTTAATGAAATTTTTAAGTACAATATTAATTTCCATGAAAATGCACAGATATACTTTTATGGTTGAATTTTATAAAAAATACAAATGTTCTTTTTCCACAGATACATCCGTAACAGCAATAGTTTACAGGCCCATCTTTAAAACAGTGGCTAATATATTTTATAATCAGATAGCTTAACATGGTGGCAAATATGCAGGAAAAGGTTGCCATTAAGGTTTCAATACTTTTAAATAGACAAAAATGCAAACACTGTAAGCAATACAGATTTGAAAAACCCTATCATAGGAAATGAGACAAAATGTGGACATCCATGCAAAAGCTTTTGACAGTCTTTGGCTGGCAGACTCAACACATTGCAAATAAGGCATAACCGTCTGATCAGCAGCAATGGAAAGGAGTAAAAAATGTAGAGCATGTTTTTTCAGTTTTTTTTTCAAGTATCAAGTCATTGGTGTCCATGCTCAATTCAGCCAGAGCCACAAATTAGAAAAGTTCTGATGGCAATTAAAGATACCATAGTCCACTTTTGACAGAAGAAAACAGCGTTAATTAGGAGGTCCTTTTTTTTAATATCACAAACGATGGTGCTTTAGTTTTGGTTGGAAAAGTATCATGTTTAAGAGTCATCATCAGTTTTTATGACATGAAAGAGGGTGACATTAAATATTACCTGGTGTCCGTTATTCCAGGCGTACAGTGCTCTCTCTCTGGCGTTGTAGTCAAGCATGGAGATATGAAAGTACTGGTTGTGGAAAGGAATGTCAATGTACTCGTAAGTTGAAGTCTTCGTAGAGTAAGCGTAGTAAACCTTCGCTCCGGACAGGTGAGAGTTAGTGACGTAGAGCGTCCCACAGATCATGAATGATTCGCCCGCATTCCTTTTGGAGTATTCGGTGTTCCAAGTCTTCATGACCTGTAGGGTGTCAGGGTCAATCTGGGAGATGACGACATTTCCAGCATTTTGATTGGTCGCGTATACAGCCCACATTCCCAGTTCGTCAGCCATGACGTCAATGTCGGAGTACCCCCCCCATGTGTATGGGTACATGTTGTGGAAGCCGGCGAATTCCAAAGCTCGCTGAGCCAACACGTTGCCTGTCTCGAAGCTGTACTTGACAATTATGTTGCTCTGGTACTTGTTGTAGTAAAGGGATCCATTGTAGACAATGTGATTGGTTCCCTCCCATTTAAATGGGAGGTTGTAGCTTCGGGAAACCACCCCTGCCACAAAGTCATCCATCGTCTTGTACTCGCGCACAATCTTGCTGTTAGTGAAACTGTCCATGTACCAAACCTACATCAGAGAAGATGAGAATGGGTAGTGAGAAACTCAATATTGCCTGATACAACCACCAGATATAAACCTTTTCCAACTTCTATTTTTTAAAAGATCTTTAAATAATGTATCTGATTCTACTTCAAAAACAGGGCAAATATGCAATTCAAAAATGAGAAGTTCAGAAACATCACTACTCTAAATTAGCTTAATTCAAAACCCATTCCATGATAACAGTCTCCAGCAGTTGTGATATTCTACTTACTCTAAAAAAAAACACAGATATAATACTGTACACACTGCACAGTCCTGAGAAAGCACTCCCCTGATCTCATAACTCACCCTGTAGTTTCTGGTCGATGCTAGAGGATCAGTCATCCATGCCCCAAACCGGGTTCCAGATGTCTTTATTGTAACAGGTCCAGTGATTTTCATTAATTTCCCACACGCTGTTAATAAAGAAATGCAGCGATAAGAAGGTGCTGTGGTGCTTTTTGTCTCTAACTAGATTTCTCAAGCCCATTTCATGCCTGTGCCACCAGAGAGTGTGCCCTCGGTGCATACTAAGATAGTACTGGCAGCGAGCTGCTTGAAGCATAATGTTGCAACTCCTGTTTGTATACTCTACAGCTTTCTCATGCCTGGCTCATATTTGTCCTTGTTTTCATTGCACCTAAATACAATGTAAATACAGACCTTGCATTTTCCTAATTTTGTCTTTAATGTGTGATTCAGTCACTGTAAAGAAAAAGATGTGCAAAAACACAGCTGACTAACAAATAAGCCTGTAGACTTCCCTGTAGAATTATTGGATGCTGTGGTTGTAGGTCCCAAAAACAGCCCTCCCCCCCCCCCCCTTTTCTGGCTGTTATGAGGCAATGAGGTACTACAGCATGTCACTTTCAGAAGCCTTCTTTAAAAGATTGGGGAACATTATTGTTTGAAAAGCCAAAGGCTGCCAAGACACCAAACATTCCACAAGAACAAAAACTAATTGCTTCTTTTCTTCACTGGCATGACATTGAGGTGAAAAGTCATTGCCGTTAAACAGTTGTTGTTTTTTTCTTATAAAGGAAACACATTCTTTGTGTGGGATGTGAGGGTAACACAACAAAGAAAAGCAACAGACTTCTTAAGGTAACCTGCTGTACATAGGTGCAGTTTAATAAACACAGCTATGCACATTTGTGATCTTTTACACACAAGGAAATCCGGCTACAAAGGTTTATTTTAAGACCTGCTTTTCTCCTTTGGTTATTTTCTTCAGCAGCAGCAAAACAACAGAATACAATGAGCACAAAAATACAATTTCCATGCAAATACTATTGTAATGCTAGTACTACTTATTCACCAGTAGCATTGCCAGCACTATCTCTCGTCAGACAATGAAAAAAACACTTCACACTCGCACATGCAGTGTTCACCACTTACTTAGTTTGCCCATACAGCTGCGGAGCCGGCTGTCCAGTCGCAGGACTCGCTGATAGAGCTCATCGTAGTCAAAGGCCCCAACCTCCTCCTGGATACCTGTCAGCACTGCTGAGAGGTTCCTGATCTCCTCCTTGAACTGGGAAATGAGCGCAGCATCCATCTTGTACTGCTCCAGTACAGGGATCAACGGCTTCAACTCGTCCATCTTGTCCTTAAGCTCCTGCAGTGACAGGGACAGCAGCAGAAATGGTAAACAAAGAGAGGTGGTACAATGTGGATAGGTGTGATACTCAGGGACAAACAAAAGTACAGTTTGTTGGTCAGAGGAGTGATCCCTGCTTCAGTACATGGTGAAGTACTAGTTATCAAAAGAATGCACCCATGTGCTGGGTAGACTGAAATGCTGTTTGCCCCTTGTTGTCCCAGTGTTCCAGGCTAACATGCAGTTACAAGTGACAGTAAGTCTAGCATTATTACTAATGAGAAAACAGACTGATAGTGTACAGCACCCAATGGAACTATAAGCTAACAATGAAGCAATAAACCATCCATTAATTCATTCATTCCCCCATCCATCCTCCATGCATTTCAATGTTCAGCTTGTTAAAAATATATATGTATCCGACCTAAAACATAAGACATACGATTTACATATGATATCTAGAGTTATTGGTGGCCAGCATGACCATGACTTTGTTCCTGTCCTTGCCATGCTAGTGGTTGTTCCACACAGTTACTTCTTCAACGCTTTCAGTGTCTCTAGTGTTGCAACTTGCCACACTAGAGATCTTCCTACTCCTATACCAGATGTCCAGGCCAATCCACACAGGGCAACCGCAGCAGCAAAACAGCCGGTGAAGCAACCAAAGACGTAAGCACTTCTTGAATTAGAGCTTCTGAATATTTCGATGAGTACATGTTCTTTATTTTCAAATCCCACTTCCATTTTAATTATGTTCTAGTAGAGACTGATTGCATTCCCTAAACATACTGTATATGTTATCTCAATTGTTTGAAATTGATTTGTTAAGAGATTATGAAGTAAAATTTTATTTCAGAATTGTTTTTAAAACCCCAAATGAGTCACGGGTCAATTTGACCAGAGGGATATGAGAGGGGCCCGGAAGTGAAGACAATACAAAGGGTTAAGTTACTTTGGACAGAGTCGATCCAGTAGTGTGGGGGATACTACTGGATTTACAGTCTTTATGCTGAGCTAAGATAACCAGCTGCCAACTGTAGTCTTATATTTACAATAAAGACATAAGAGTTGAATTAATCCTTGAAGTGTAATTGTAAATGTGGATCTATTTATTTAAGCCTAAAACAATACAGGCTTTACAGTTTCTCATCAATGGAATGTGATGTAATAGAGAGTAAATCTGATTTAGGCCAGTCATTCCCCTGTTTTTTCAAGTCGAAAAATGCCAAAAATGTAAGTCATGTATAAAGTATGTATTTATAAAGTTCAATCATACTTGAAAACATGTTTATGGTGTAAATGGCATTCATGAAATCTAAAAGGAGGAAAAACAAATAGAAAAAATCTATTGAACATTTGATTAAAACAGGCTGTAGAATACCTGGAAGTTTTTGGCTATGATGGATTTCCTGTCGTCCTCAATCTGTCTGAACTTGGTCCTCAGGCCCTTCATCTGGTTTTCCATCTTCATGACATATTGGAAATCCCTCTGAGTCCGCAGGTTCAGCACCTCAATGGACTGAGACATGTTCTGCACCTAGGATAAAACAACGATAAAATATCCACTCAAACAGGGTTAGCACTCACAAATTGGACATTTAGCAGTATAGTATAGTATAATATAGTATAGTGAAATAGTATAGTATAGTATAGTATAGTCAGCAGGTGAATTGAGGATGCCTTTCCTATCGCTCCTTATTCAACCTTAAACTGCAACTAATTAAAAATAAATCCCTGGTGAGTCTGTCTGCATGCGTGTTTGTGTGTGTGTGTGTGTGTGTGTGTGTGTGTGTTACAGGTTATTTTTGAAAAAGAAAAACCATGGCAGGCCTGGCAGAGGAATACCTGTATTAAAATGCACATTGTATATTACACTCCTCAAATGAACAATAAAGCTTATAGAAATGTGTTCCTTTCTAATTCCCAATCTTTAACAGTGTGTGTGCTTGTATGTGTGCATGCTGCACTGGCGTGGTAAATATCCCATCGTGCTTACCTTTTCCAGTAGCTGGCGGAGCTGCCTGCTCTTGGCATCTCTGGAGCACAGACTCTGTTCTGGTGCCACCACTGTGCAGACGCAGCGCCCATCAGCATCCTGGGCCGAGCTGTACACCTGCCAGCCCTCCTTTGGGCCGATAGTCTGCAAGCACAAACAAATAAATGTATGCAATAAGGGTAGATCTATATTTTAGGTCATGTATTGCAAGATCATTCAGTTCATATTTATATGACACTAGCTCTCTTTGGAAAGCTGTTATGCTCAAGTAATTCTAAGCTTAGCAACAAAGACATGCTGCTACAGTCAGTGCTAAGACAACTTGCATCAAACAATGATATACATTTTAATAATATAATAATTATCGCTTCATAAATTGAATGTCTCAGGTTGGGTCCATTTTGTTTTTGTGTTTTTAATGTTTCAGAAATGAAATATAAATTCATATGTGATGCATATTCTGAAGCAGCTATTCTGCATCCCCAGATGTACTATTCCCTTTATCACAAATATTTGGGCATCTAAATTGCTGACACATATAAATAAATGTAACATGTTAACTTATACAGAAAATGGCTTTTTTAGGGAGAGGGTAGCATGTCAAGCCTTCACTCAGGTCTGAAATATGGAGATCATTTATAGACGTAGAACTGTCTCCACCCTGTCTGCCCTTTAGCTTGCTCATTTATAGGGAGCCTAAGGTTATGATTTCAGAAATTGGCTCATACACCAAAAAAATAATCCCTGTTGTCATGTTTAGATAAGAAGATGAGCATCTTACTCCCATATTTATTCATCTATACATTTACTGTGACTTTGCCAGGCAGATTTAATCAGCTGTAGTTAGCTAGATATCATTAGATTCAAATTAGATTCAGACTTATGATTTTTGAATGACTAGTGATAAAGTGAGAACCATTTAAACCCTGTCCTAATAGCCAAACAGGTTTGTTTCATTCAGCCGCAATAAGAAGTGGGTCTGCTACTTCAGAACCCCGGACAGCATCATGGATTTATCAACAATACATAGTGCTGATATTTCACGGTTGGGACCATAGATTCCAACAAGCCTCAGTCAGATAAGAATCAATGAGTCAGACTGCCCCCCTCTCCAATTGCCTACTGTACATACATGATATCATGCTAAGACTGAGGCCAAAGCTGCAGCTCCCAGGATGTCAACACCCTGACCTGATGCTGATCAATGTAGAAGACATGGAAATACAGATCCAGCATTGACCTGTATCACAGTGTAAAGCTAGAGTTGTACTAGAAATACATCCTAGTATTACATATGTATGATAACGATCTTAACACAGAAAATTAAATATTATACTCTTAGTTTGTCCTGTTTGGACGCTCAGTGAAGATACTTGGACAAGCAGGACAGATATTCGTTATGCTTTATTGGTTGTAGTCACAGCTGTCTGAAAGAAATAGACAGTGGATGTGCCATTATGAACCAAGCTCCTCGGCCTTGAAAGTATCATTAATTCTGGGTTACCACTCCACTGTAGGTAGTAAGGGAGTTAGGCAAGCATGCTCACATTTGCAGCATAGATTAGACAAACACACAGTTGAATCCATCTCTTTCAGACTTGGAGAGGCTGAAAAAAGACACTCTCCAAACTCTTTACATACAGACTATGACTACGTTTACACGTGAGCGGCTATTTTCATAAAGGGACATTTCAACCTCTCCGGTTTCATAAATAACATTGTTCACAGCTATCAGTTTTCAGAAAAGTGTTTGTTTACACGTACCCATGTAATATGCCGTAAATGCCGTCACGAGCATGCCAGACCTGTAGGTGGCAGTGTAACAAGAACAAGAAGCTCAAGCCCACGTTAGCCAATCAGAATCCTCTCTCTTCTCTTCCTCACTTCCTCGGCTTCTTAAACCGCCGTCTCAGTTTACATTAGCCAATCAGAATCATCTCTCTTCTCTTCCTCACTTCCTCGGCTCCTTAAACCGCCGTCTCAGTTTACATTAGCCAATCAGAATCATCTCTCTTCTCTTCCTCACTTCCTCAGCTCCTTAAACCTCCGTCTCAGTTTACATACAAATGTGCATGCAAAGATTTCCAAATGCCAAAGATTGCCAGTTTTTAGAAAGACTCGTTTTCAGAGGCAAAATCTCCGTTTGCGTGTAGTCAAACAAAATAACGATGTACGTATAAACGGGGTCTATCACTCTTAATACAGCCTATGCACACCGCTTCAACATGTAGGGAAATCCAAAGTTTGACAGGCCTGCTGTGCCTAGTTATGGTTGCTAAGCTATGATTGGATAATCACTGTTTGGGGTAAAGGCTTTAGGAAAGGGTTAATCACCCTGTGTGGGGTGCATTCTTTTTTTTAAAAACGCATCTGTAAGATTAGAATATTTATAACGTGCACATTTGTAAACAGGCATAAGTAAGTTTTATTTTATTTATTATTTTTTGAGTTGAAAGGTTCTATTGGAACTACAGTATCTTGTAACTCTTGCCACTATGTTAGAGCTGTGGGGTTGTCTAAAGATAATGCACAACATCTTGCCATTCAGGATCATTCAGAAAACTAAAGACATGAACTTCAAGTGGCTTCAAGTACTTTTTTTCAATTATTCATAGGACCGGTGGCCATGAACTCTTTAGCAGTAGAGTGATCGAGCTGACGCTTCAATCAAGACAAAGAAGACAAGCAAGTCTGAAAATGCTTTTGTAATCCCGTAAATATGTATCTACTTTGCCACCAAGGACTGTGCGAGTAAACCTTGTCATCCACTATATATCTGAGTGACATATCTGAAGAAAAAGAAGACAAATTTTGAAGAATGGGGTTTATGAAGGAAAGGAAAACAGTATCTGAAAAAACAATAAAAAGAGGACAATGCTGACAAAGAACAAGAAAGTGAACTTAACTGTCATTTAGGGGGACAGAGAGAGTATGAGAGTAGATATGCAGGCAGATACAGTGGCTTGAATAAGTTTACACACACATGCTAAAGTAGATTAAAAAGAAGTATTAAAACACATCTTTTGCAAATTGATCTTAATGCTTTAATTAAAAAACATTAGGAAAATGTGTACATTATCACATACACTTCACCATACCAAGGGCAGGTGTTATTTCAGTTAGCTTAATAGCTGGTTTGATTTGCACTGAGAGATGATCTTATGGAAAGTGCCCCATGCCACTCTCTATGTATGGTGAAGGGTATGTGATGATGTGGGGGGCCAACAATTGGTGTCCTTAAAAGGTTGTAAAGGTTGTATTTTCCTAAATGTTTGAACTAAGGCATTAAGATCAATATCCAAAAGATATTTTTTTATTCCTCTTTTTAATCAACTTTAGCATGGGTGTGTAAATGTATGTCTGTACAGAGAAGTACAGGGACAACAGTCATAAGATGATGAGTTGAGGGATAAACAGGGAGAGAAGTAAAACAAAATAGGCAGATACAGTAGATGGCACAGGCAGAGCAGTCCATCTGTTGCTTACTGGTGCTTACCCACTGATTAAAATCACTTGCTAATTCATGACAACAGTGTCATACATGATGAACAACATGGTTTATCCCATGGTTTTATAACATTGAATTTTATTTAGGAAACTGTGTTGTTGATAAGGCCAGGCTAATTTTCAATATGTTCTATCTCTCAAGATCAGACCCAAGGCTACAATGGTTTCACAAAGCTGCGCGCTAAAGTCTAGTCATTAATCATCCTCACAAAACAGCATCCAGCAGCTCAAAGCTCTGCCTAGCCGCTCAGCAAAGTGTTTCGATCTCTCTCTCTCTCACACACACACACACACGAGTGGTTACATACAGCATGTACTGCACACACAAACACATGACCAGTTGCCAGGACCGATTCATGTTTCATCTGTTCTGCTTGATCTCCCAGTCTTTCTTGGCCAGGGATTGACTCATCAATAATAGTCATCAATCATTACAAAAGAAAGTTGCAGACAGACAATATTTTGTGCCAGTATTCCATATTCAACAAGTCAAAACAAGAAATACACTGCAAAATGGATAACCCCTCCAGGTTGAAGGAGGAGTGAAGGATTAAGGATCACTAGCTCAATCAGCACTAAGATGCATTTTATACAATCAGACCAGATTTATTATGTAAATAATTAATTTACTATGGTCTTAACATATCATGGGTAAACATATCTGGTTAATGTAACAACCATAGACTGTTTTATAGCATCAAATAACTAATAAAAACAAAACTTCTCAGACAAATGAACACTTGAACAAACACCTGTTGTTTTTTTAATGCATACTTTGAATTCTTAGTTTGGCCCATCTGCTAACATGGAGGGGGCGAGGTTTATGAACTATATTGGGGGGGGGCTGTTTTGGCTTCACTTCTGTGGCGCTGTTAAGCAATCCATCTTTATATAAAGCCTATTATATCAACCTAAGACAGATTGTATGTGCCATTTCTTATATAGCCTCTAAAGTTAATTTTGCCTGATTTCTGTGCTCTACATTCTAGAAGCAAAGCTATAACACGATAATAGAAACGCCTTACAATATAACTAAACTAAACTACACTAAAATGATGGTGCGTAAAATTACCATAGAACTGTCTCTACATCTCTGTAACTCACCATGTCTTCCTATAATCTTCAAACAGGTTCAGATTTGTCCCTTTTTAGAAACCTTCATTGTACAATTAATCACATTAAAGCATGCAACCGACGTCCTCCAGTGTTATCTAGCATTGACCTGCTATTTGAAAAAAAGGCCTCTATTATTCAAGGATCTAATATAACTTACTGACTCAAAGATTATATGACAGTCCAGTAACCACTTATAATGAATGATCATGGACTATATTACTTTTATTGCTGCACACAAGGTCAGTCTCTCTTCTAGTCCCTATTAATGTTGGGCTTTTATGAGGCAACTTGATTAAACTGTGAATTAGCACTCCAACTTTTCATGCCACAGTGAATCCAAGAGTGACATTTACAGTACTGTATAATATGACTGTATCCGTCATCTGGCCACCAAGGAATATCCAAATGACAGGAAAAGAAATGGAAGCATTTATTTTCACCATAAACATTGACAAAAAGTGAAATGCTCAATTTATGCATTATCATCTTTTGGCAAGCAACAGGTTTACTGTTTGTGTTGTGTCTGTAGTGTTTATTGCAGGACAAGTTTGCTGTAAGTGCTGACTTAGCCTATTATTGTTGCCAATTGTATTAGGTGCTATATAATAACTATACTGCATATAGTATTGCCTTTATTGGCCAGTGTACTCCTGTAATGTTACATTTTATAGTAGTATTCCCCGAAACAAAATATTAAGCTGGCAACTATTTCTTTCAAAAGGTTGTCAGCAAGTATTTTTTTGTCTCAAAATAAATGATATAATTTACAAATAATATTGGTGGAGTTGCCTGTTTCAGCCAGTTAAAGTTGGACTTCCACATTGTCGGTAAGTACATTTTTAAGATATTAAACTACCATAGTACATATATGTATGTTACCAATATACAGTTCATATAATATATAGATATTTATATTTTTCCTTTTTTTGGACACTGTACTATCACTCTACATGCTCTGCACACCCATATAAGAATGTTATGTTTATTTTTTATTTATATAGCTAATATCTCCATTTTCTACGGTGTTGTTAACTGTTTCTGTGCTATATTATTAAGCTGTGAACTTTGCACGTAATTTCGCCCTACAGTGTACTGTGGTATGACAATAAAGAAATTTTGAATCTTGAATAGTACGGGTTTAGATTTGGCAGTAAATATTTTAAGTGAAAAAAACTATTCTGTTGTCATTTGTCAATAAATTACGTTGTAAGTCAGTCACCGCCGATGTCTGTTATGTTCATCTGGACAACTTTCATTGCTTACAGCTAGCACTCTGTTCAAAGGTGGACTTTCAAAATCTTTGATTACTCAGTAAAAATATGCAAAGTCAATGGTGCACCTGTAAAGCGTAAACCATCATCTTAAGGGATTTTTCCCTGTGGAAGATAGGATTCATGCTCTTCACAGCAGACAGGTATCGTGCCAATCACACACCTAATTGAATCCCATTTCTGTTTGTTGTTGTTTCATCATCATGTATTTTACATGCTGCTTCACACTGAACATTATTTTTGTCCTCATCAACCTTTTTGTGTGATTGAGGGAAAGACGTAGGGGGTTGATGAGGGAAGGGGGGTGAGTAGGTTTTTATGGGTAATATGGTTACGATTGAGTTAGTGAATGATGTCAGGGAGAGCTAACCGCCGTCATCAAATCCGGATCACTTCCTTTGCCCTCACCCGTGACTGTGAGCAATTTAAAATTACAGTTTTAAAAACACGGGTGACGGAGTCAGAATATTAGGTTGTGTTTGCTTCCTGCTTTACTTTTCATGCACATTTTTCAGACCCAATCAAACCTTGTTTGGCCTCGGTCCTCTTGTCCTTTTACCCTGCCTTCTTTTTCGGTCAATGTTGTTACCAACTGTAGATATAATAGGAAGGTTTTGTATTTAAAATGACTTGCTTTATATACTTTACTATGTATTTCCACACCAGTAATTCTCACTACAGTTAAGCAACATTTCTGTAAACTCACTGCACTTCTAATTTGATAGAGCCTGAAGATATTTGGCTGCTCTTTGCACCCTGCATGGAAACCTAGTTGGACTCAGGGACTATTCTGTTTAGTGCTAAGTGGATCTGTTTTACCCACTGCCAAGATTTTTTTCTTTGCGATCACTTTTTTTTTATTATTTAAGCAAAAGTGCAAAACATTGGTTGAAGAAGGCACAGTGTACCTCCTCCACAATCCCTCCCTGAGACCAGTTGTTTCCACACCAATACAAAGAGAGGCAGGAAGGGAGACACAACAAAAGCACATCCACTGCCAAGATTGACAACAAGTCCATATACTGTAGCTGACTGTGCAGCGTAAACAAATCTCCACCCTGCTGAGTAAAGCCCGGGTCTCTTGATCTAATTTCTTTTGCCAGTCTCATGATTGCTGATTGCATTTTCTATATGAGTCTGGCAATGTGAAGGACTCCCCAGAGGGACTCCACAGGTGAGAAGCGGGCAAGCAAAAAATTAAAAGATTGGCAGTGGCAGAAATCAATCTGTTATAAATACAGTCTAGATAAATAGCATAAGAAGTATCCGACTACCTCAACGGCATCAGCTAGAGCTGCAGAGTGGAAACACAAATAATTTAATTCTAAGTAGCCATCACCATTGTTTTTTCACTGGAGTGTAACATATGGAAGTGGAAGCTTACTCTCAAGTGGCACCTTTCTTCCCACAGTTCTCAGACATAACTGGAAGATATGTATCTACTTTGCTTTGCATCAACCTGATTTAAAACCTGGATTAAAACTTTAAAATTAACATTGTGTGAAACTTAAAAGCAAATCTCTGTTAATAAATACATTTACTTCATCCCGTTTATCAATAGTTAAAATGTATGTACTACCTTGTGTTCAGTTTTTTGATTCCTCTTACTCCTTCTATTAGCTACTGATAAACTTACTCATTAATATCTAAATATATATGGAAAGGAAAGAGGCCTCGTTTAAAACTCACAACTCTTCAACAAGACAAGGCACAGGGAGGGCTGGCTCTCCCAGATTTTAAGATGTACTTTTGGTCCTTTGTGTTACGCCCTCCATCTATTTGGTTCAATCATGGTTCTTCAGTCTCTTGGAGACCAATTGAGGAAGATTAGTCGCTGCCTAACAGACTGCAGGACCTAGTGTATTCCAACATACCATTGAAAAAAGCCAAATTACGTTTAGGCCCTATAATCTCATTTCTACTCAAAACCTTCTGCAATTTAGGGAAACGTGCGCAAAGCTCCTATACGGCTCAATCACTCCCCAATTTCCAACATTTTTTCACTTCTTAAGGGCAATATACTTTTTTCATTCCCACATTGGAAGAATAGGGGAGTTTATGTTTTAAAAGACCTGCATTGCAACCATGGCTTTAATGATTTACAGGCTGAGTATGATCTCCCGGGATCATCTTTTTCTTCTACTTGCAGTTAGGGTCAGACGTGAAGGCATATGGTGTCCCATGGGAATCAGCTCTCCCCACACATCCTCTTCATATAATATATACCTCAGTGGGACCAACATGAGGGAATGTCTCTAAACTTTACAAATTTATTTCTGATCCTGCCAAATGATTGACAGTTGAAGCCACATGGCATAGGGACTTAGCTGCTATAAATACTGAAGATATCTGTTGGAAAAATGTGTCTTATAGGATAGGATGTACCTTACCCATAGAAGGCGCCATTCTATGAAAATTACTACATCTCCCAAATGTGACCTATGTCTACTCAATGTCCTGGGGTTGTTTATGCATATGTACTGGGAATGCCCCGATGTGATTAGGTTCTGGAAGACGATACTTCTCACTTTGAGTGACATGCTTAAAGTTAGGATTGTAGTCTCTCTGATTTTGCTCCTACTAAATGATGAATCCTGTTTAGATTTGTCTGTACAGCAGAGCATCTTATGGGCTGGCCTCATGGCAGCTAAGAAGATGTTGGCCTTGAGATAGAAGCCCCCACATACCCACAATCTGGCAGCAACGGGCCAACTCACTTCTTGAAATTGTTTCGATGGAGTGGTCCGTGGATCGAATACATGGCGCCAGCATTAAAACTATCCGGGCATGGGATGAAGCGCACACTCTAATTAATGAAATGGTGCAGCATCATCATCTCGAGTCTTTTGCTTTTTTTGGAGGGGGGAGAGATCTGGGGGGTGGGGGGGTACAGTTTTTTGGGTTTTACTTTTGGATTATCTTACATTTTTTTGTGTGTGTGTTAAGGGATAGGGGGGCTGAAGAAAAAGAATAAAGAAAAGGGCTAAAACTGTGATGTGTAATGCTGTTAATCTTGTGCCTTTCTCAATGGAAAAAAAATAATTTAGAAACCAATCCAGGTGCCATTGATGCCAATACAACTAAATCCCATATCACAGTAACGCTGCCGCCCTGCCTGTCACAAGACAGAGCCCTAAACAGATGCTATCTATCCAGTCATCTGTCATCCTGTCCAAACAAAAAGTCACCAGTGTATTGGAGGCAAGTGAAGTGGAATGCGCATGTCAGTACTGTAACTGATGATTATATTACTTAAATGAGTTAACATTTTAGCTCTAATGGCAGGGGAAGATGAACTTACATGTTCAGCCAGCTCTGTAACCAGACTGATGCAGACATCTGAGACGGCTATGACATATGGTAACGCCCCTAAACACAGCTGCAACAGCAATCCTGCCAACTATAATCCTTAGACCAGAAAAGGTTCAAAGATACTGACAAAGAGATGATGCATGCTATTCAGGGAAAGAGGGAGGGGGAAAAGACACAGCAAAAGAAAAGGCAATCTTTTCTTGGATATGTGACTGTGAATAAAGGCTTTCAGGGAGATTAATTCACTAGAGGCGTGCCACCTTCTTGGCTACTTTGACCCCAGCGAAGAGAAGATTGAATAGATAATTCTGCAGGAGCGCGGCACATTCTGCCCTAGACCGTCTCTGAAAGAGCTACAGCATTATCTTGTTCACACCCTCGTGCTTCTTCTCTAGGGTGTGCTTCAGTGAGTCTTCTGGCTGACGACATGTCAGTCATACGCACCACAGAGGATGATAATGAAACGGTCATAAAACATTATCGGTGGAGTAAAGCCAGTGGACATCTCCAGGCCACACTGAATGACACATGCATACCAAGCGGAATGCTAAGCAGCTGTGGCAGCGCTCTAACGTCAAGTTATTTATAACATGCTAAAATAAAGTCAGGTTGAGGATGCCTCAAACTACGATGGGCCGTAAATAGGTAAATCAATGTAGCCAAAATTAAAACCCACTGTAGAATTGATAAGATAAGACTGGTGTATTAGGTACCATTTTAAGCAACCTCATTTTAAGCATTACTCTTTCGGGATACCCAAGGAGGCCCTGTAATTGGAATTCTCACTCATTATGCTGGCAATTCCAGTGGAGCAGTCTGTTGGGATAAGAACTCTTCTTAAATTGAAGCCTGAATCCAATCTGTGTCATCAATATGCATATGTCTTGGCAGCTTCTCACAGTGTTTGTAAAGTAAGAGTATGCTCATTAGTACAGTATTGCATAACAAACTCGGTTTCCAAATCTTGACAAAGGACATTCCTGCCATGTTAATGCCACAGAATCTGCAGACTTTTTTAAACATTTGCAGCAAAGTTAGTTCACCTGATTATTTCTTGCTCTTTAGCAACCTTTTGAATTTTCTCCTTCTAATTATGCTCAATATGTTGGGATGTTGAAGGTGTGGCAGAAGACTCCACTTTGGCCTTCATTCTGATGTAGAAGCACAAGAAGAGTGTGCTAAAAAAATAAGATTATGCATCATTTGTATGTATGTGTGTGTGTGTGTGTGTGTGTGTGTGTGTGTGTGTGTGTGTGTGTGTGTGTGTGTGTGTGTGTGTGTGTGTGTGTGTGTGTGTGTGTGTGTGTGTGTGTGTGTGTGTGTGTGTGTGTACACTTGATGTATGTGTTCCCACTGGTTTGATATCAGCAAAGCAATATGCAATAATTGCAATAATATGATCTACCACCAGAATACTATTTTAAACCACTGCATTAGTATGTTCACTGCATTCCACGAGGTTCTTTGAAGTTTTTGCAATTTATTACTAATAACTAACAACTACTTTCCTTAAATTACTTCCTATATGTTTTACTTGGGTTTGTAATTTTCTGTTTCTTAGTAAGCCTTCCAGCAACTTCAAGAGAATGTCCCCCAACTTGTTGCTTTAAATTAAAGCAGGATATATGGACATGTAGGGCCTACTGTTAATTCACAGTGGTTAGTTGGCTAACTGGTTTGTAGACTTTACTGTTACTAGGCTACTGCTGATGAAGAAATTGGTCACCTGTCCTTTGTACATCGCCGTTATCACTATACAAGTGCTGAACATCTGTCCAAAATTCTGCTTCTTTAAATTTTGAAGAACAGATGAAATCTGATGTTTACAGTTAACATTTTAGACTGCCATTGACCTCGATTGTACAGCAGCTGCTCTGGAAATCTACAATTGGCCGTTCGTTCACTAAACCCCTCCCCCGAACAGTGACTGTCCAATTACAGCGTAGAAACCGTAACTAAGCACAACAGGTTTGTCAAGCTTTGTACTTCTCCACATGTTGAAGCGGTGTGCACAGGGCTGTTACCAGAGTGATGCATGACATTTTTCAGAGAGTGGAGAGTTTTTATTCTAGCCTGTTGAAAGCCAAAGATAAAAAAGTGAAGTGGAAAGATATAATTACAATTATGGCTTTATCTGGTTCAACATAAGCTGCCATTGTTAGAATGCCTGGCTTAAAATATGTATCTACATACTTAGTGTGCCAAGGAGCACACCATGTCAGCTAAACAGCCAAACAGGGTTATGTTAGGAAACAACAGTCTGCTCTTACAATATGTGAAGTTGGCCAGTCATACAAAAAATTCGCCAAAATACAAACTAGACACATTGCCAGTAACATATTATATTTGGGAGCTATGGTATGATTTCATGTTTTAGGTAACCTTCAACAAACTCAAACTTAGCTCTACTCTTGTACTTCAAAATCAATCTATCTGCCTCTCTGTCTAAAGCTACTTAATAAGTTATGTTGCATTTTATCTTCGCAAGTAAGAAATTAACAAGCATAGCCCATAATCATCTCTCTGGTTGATTGAGTACATTATAAATTTCTTGAGACCACAAATGGCTTCCTTTCCTTTCAAGTCTCATCCAGTGATATGCATGAGTGTAATTATAGCAATCGTAAGGGCAACAGAGGGAGAGGTTGGTAACTGTGCCCCTGGTGGTTTCAACATCATGTCCCAACTCCTGTAATTATGGCTTAGACTAATATTAACGGAGATGCATTCACCCATAAGGAGTGAAAAGTGCTCATAACCAGGGAAAGTCACTTTAAAGACGTATAATCATCATATATATAAAAATAAAGCGATTTTAAGCATTTCCTAATTATTCATATGAATGACATTGATGTAACGCTTTTTTGAATGAACAGGACAAGAAGCCAGAAAAGGGCAAAACGGCACAATGAACGAATAGAAAATTGTTCCGAGGTAACTGGTGCTTTTCTATCATTGTCAGTACATAGACATCTTATTACTAATCGACAGTATGAATTCAGTTGCCTGACAAACATAAGCTCAAATGAGTTATTCAAGAGACAAAAAAACCCATTACAACCTCGCACAGACACAGTCTACCACCTCTCTAAGTCCGAGCGCCATATATTTAACCTGCAGCTGGCATAAACGATTCACATCCATCATCAGCGCACTTTCTTTATTCCAGTCCATCAGCTCTGACAACTCCCTCCCTGCTTCCAACATGAACCATGCAGCGTCACAACTAATGACTTTGCTGGCAGTCTTGTGGCAAGCTGATTGCTTTGTTTGTGTTGACAAATATCTAAATATATATATATATATATATATATATATATATATATATATATATATATATATATATATATATACATATATTTAGATGTGTCAACTTTAATTTGGCCCCCCAGGGGATACGGTGATATGAAATATGAAATGCTTGCGTGCATGTGCAGGTGTGTTCCCACAGCATCTCTCATCTTTTAATACGACATCTGTGCTCGACAAATTCTACCGAGTCTGACAGTATCAGATTTCAAACGAACAGAAACAGCATCAGCTCCTTTAACGCCTTCAATGCCTTTTTTTATGTTTCATATGATTATCGATCAACAGGATGAGTGGAAGTAACATTTTCTCGGCAGGATTTCCCCAACCTTTGCAGCTGTGATCACATTTCAGATCATATTTTGATCACACATGATCAAAACCTTTCAACAGAAGCTGAGGCTGAAAACTATAACTCAGTCAATTGGCAAATCTGGCATTGTGGATGAGACCTTGTGTGTGAGTGTGACTGCATGTGGGTGTGTGTGTGTATATAGTATGTTTGCTTGCCACCTACTCACAGTGGCTAACACAAAGGTTGCTTGCCTACACAAAGCTCCATCCCAACGGTGGTGTAACTAAATTCCCAAGAGAAACCGCTCTTTAACATCCACATTATTCACAGTTACTTTAGTTTTGTTTAACACAGCTATGTACATCATTTGTTGTTTATCCACCAAGGTGCAAACATATTAGGACAAGTTTTTCTAGGCACATGTTTGCTGTTACCCAGATTACTAACCAGATTACTTCAAATCCCAGGGAACAGCATGGCACTATTACAGGGGAACTTAAATATAGATTTCAACCTGGACCCTATTTCCCCATGTTTTAGTGTCTAAGGGACTAATTGGGACAACAATTTTTGGAATTGGTCCAGTATTGAGCGAGAGCCCTGCCGGCCGGCAGCCATGAAATCGGCAGCAATAAAATCCTATGGGGTAATTATGCAGCACCAATGTATGTTTACTAAAAGTGATTTTAGTGTTTTTCCACTGCCAGGCTTAAATTGAGAATGTTTCGTTCTGAAATTTCACAGTGGTGACTTGACTCATTCACATTGTCAAAATCATCTAAATATTCAGCCATGACATGAAAATACTCCGTTTCACATTCCAACACACTAAAACTCTTCCTGGAACTCCTCTCTCCAACTCGGATCTCCGCCGTCTTTAGGCATCAAGTCACCGAAACTTGGTTAGACACAATACCAAACTGACATTAGTCAGTATATAGTCCTATTACTCTGTAGGGTCCTTTCTATAAAGTTGTCAGACACTTATAATAATAATAATCTGAGCCTTTTAGTGGTAAAAAAGTATGATTTAGTAAACATACTGCATAGAAGGTTTGTGTTTTCAGAAGGAGACTTCTTTGTGAGCAAGACCCAATTAAAAACAGAAGGGATCAAAGCACTTTCATTAAAGATACTTTGACGGTTTGTAATAGCCCTGAAGGAATGCATTGCAGCCCTTTTCTTGGATGCAGGTTGTTGCAATTTCAAAAGTTGTTGTCTCCATTGGTCACTTTAAAACATGAGAAAATAGGGTGTGGGTTGACAAAATACCAAAGTTCCCATTTAGGCACAAAAGTCATGTTGTGCCAACGTATTGGTAGTTTTAGCATAGCTAAAATACATTAAGTCTCTCAATCTACTGCTTCATTTCATCTTCTTCATCTTCCCAAAACATGCTCAGTTGCAAAAGTCACGGCCATGATGGCTAATAACTGTAACTGAATTTAAAATGTAAGTAGAATGATCCTACTCATCTGGAGATACTGTGCTGTGGTACTGGAGGTACTGTGATACCGTAGGTACTGTGATACTGGAGGTTCTATTGTAGAGGTGGTACTGTGATACTGTAGGTACTATGATACCTTAGGTATTGTGATACTGGAGGTACTGTGATACTGGAGGTACTGTTGTAGAGGTGGTACTGTGATACCGTAGGTACTGTGATACTGGAGGTACTGTTGTAGAGGTGGTACTGTGATACTGTAGGTACTGTGATACCTTAGGTACTGTGATACTGGAGGTACTGGGATACTGGGATACTGGAGGTACTGTTGTAGAGGAGGTACTGTGATACTGTAGGTACTGTGATACTGAAGGTACTGTTTAGAGGAGGTGATGTGATACTGGAGGTACTGTGATACTTTAGGTACTGTAATACTGGAGGTACTGTGATTCTTTAGGTACTATAATACTGGAGGTACTGTGATACTGGGATACCTTAGGTACTGTGATACTGGAGGTACTGTGATACTTTAGGTACTGTGATACTGGGATACCTTAGGTACTGTGATACTGGAGGTACTGTGATACTGGGATACCGTAGGTACTGTGATACTGTAGGTACGTGGTACTGGATGTACTGTTGTAGAGGAGTTACTGTGATACTGTAGGTACTGTAATACTGGAGGTACTGTTGTAGAGGAGTTAATGTGATACTGTAGGTACTGTGGTACTGGATGTACTGTTGTAGAGGAGTTACTGTGATACCGTAGGTACTGTGGTACTGTAGGTACTGTGGTACTGGATGTACTGTTGTAGAGGAGTTACTGTGATACTGTAGGTACTGTGGTACTGGATGTACTGTTGTAGAGGAGTTACTGTGATACTGTAGGTACTGTGGTACTGGATGTACTGTTGTAGAGGAGTTACTGTGATACTGTAGGTACTGTGGTACTGGATGTACTGTTGTAGAGGAGTTACTGTGATACTGTAGGTACTGTGGTACTGGATGTACTGTGCTGCAATAGAGCCATAGCCTGTTCAAGACTGGGATTACCAGATCATAAAATAGAATTATATTGAAAGTCAAAAAACTTGAATTATAACTTACAGAAAATCAATGTGATTTAACCTACCTCTCAAAATGGATTTTTAGCCATTAGCTGTGACGACTTAAAGGGACACTATGTCCAGTGAATCTTAAGAGAGCAACTGAATTCTGGCACCAGTCTTACGTCAGACTCCTGGAGTCTATTAAGTCTCTTTTTCTACTCCAATCAATATGTCCTCCAGGTGCAGAATATAATGTGTAATCATAAAAACACATATTCCAGTCATCATTTCGATCATGATGAGAGTAACACAGTGTTGTTAGCAGTCACTGTGTAATTACCCGGCTGGCACAGACCATAAGGGAAACTAAACTATGCAAATATTTCATTTTCTCACAAAGGCTCCTTGGGGATCCGTTGTGTATGCAGAGGTAATCTCCCTCATGCCACACCCCGATAAAAGGGAGTCCATACCATCAGCCCTAGTGTTAGCCAGTTTATCCAGAATAGATCTGGCTTCTAGGTTATTTTAAATTTGCTGAAACTTAACCTGTGGGAAAAAAAACAAAAGGCAGCACAAAGACAAACTGAAATGCCAAGAGGTAGAGGCTGCCACCCTTTACTATAATGAACAAAGCCTTGTGAACAAGGTCTGACAGCCTGTGAGTGACAGCTTAATCATTTCCAGCGTACTGGTATACTATAAAAGGTTTGGCTTTCCAGATCACTTTTAAATACTGAAGTAGAAAGGCCTCTGGGACTGTGCTAGCCATTTGCATGCCGCTCCTGCTCCAGCAACATCTCATATTACATATCCCTCAATGGCAACGATGTATTCATTGATCCAATTCAAAAAACAATGAAACAACAGAATGATAATCTTTAGATAACATATTTGTAAAATATAAAGAGATTAACACAGAGTAGATACCCAGATGTACCAGGGATGCATTAGGGCTGCCGTGATCATTTCCATAGCTGGTTACCTTTTCACTGAATTGCTTAACATATAAGGTGTTAGGAATAACTACACTAAAGGCATTGAATGGCTAAAAAAACAAAACAAAGGCTTTTGAAATCATATGAAACTAACTTCGCAGCATTACATTGGATAAGATGTAACAAGGAGATATTTGATATTTCTATTTGATAAATGACGTTAAAGTGATTAACAATCAATTAATTTCCTATCTATGGACTAATCGATTAATCCCCTAATTGCTTCAGGACTAGGATAAAGGATCTGCCCTTGGGTGTTGGCATTATTCTGCTCTGCTTTACAGGTTTATACAACTGCATATACATGATGGATGTCGTTTTTTCCCCTCTTCTATGGCTTGCTGCATAGCCAGAGAGCTTGTGTGGTGAAGCTTCAGCACCAGAGAGTGGACAACTCCACACCCTCACCACCAGAAGACCCTGAGCAACAAGCTGATTCCTCCATTAATCATAAGGGACAGTTATACCATCCTTCCCTCAGTACAAATCACTGCCCATGCAATTCCATTTCCTTCAAATTTGGTTTGAGCTTTGTTGAGCACAAAGACAAACCAAATACTGACAGAACAGCAACTCAGTATTGAATTAAGACAGAAGGGAGACCGCCCCTGGTGCCACTGGTGAACTATTAGTTATACAGGGCTCAATTGGAAGACTCTCTTCCATAACTTATGCTGATATGATTGTCTCACCTAATGCTGTCACAATTGCATCACAACTTATGTATGGTATCTTTCAAACAAAAGAAGATCCACAAGTGGGCAAGGTGGGTGCATAATAAAAGGTGATTAGTCACTAATGACATTCTGTATTTCAGCATAACACAATCATTTTTGGTACATTCAATTAAGACAATGCTATTCAGATAAATGACGGTGGTTCAATGTTCTGCTTATTGTTTGACCAATAAAGTAGGTAACTGTCACGCAAAACTGCATTGAAATGTGGCATTTTTATTTTTTTGTTGCTGATCGAAACGTTTTCCCGATAAAACAGCACTCAAATAGTCTACCTATCCGAACAAATAAGGTCTATTTGTAAATTCGTCATACATGTAATCTACCAATTTCTCACTGCATTTTCAAAATGTCCTTGGTTTTTTAATTGATTTGTTTTAGCCTACCTTTGTGGAGAAGCGCTGCAGGCAAAGCCTTCTGATTAGTCATAGTTTTAAATTATTGTTATTATTATGGAAATAAGTGCAGCTATGTGCATTAAACCTTTACCGAAGTGTAGAGCATGCTGGATGCATGCATGGATTTATAAAGCTCCCTGAATGTAGTCTAACCAGGTTTATATTGCTGACGGTAAATTTGGCCACATTAAATTGTAGGACGTTTGAGTGAAGTTTGGCATGTCAGCAGCCTCCATGAAAGGGACTATCGCGTATCGTTTTACTGTAAAGACCCCACAATGCCATCAAACCCGAGTATAATATAGTCGTTAATAGTAAGCACTGGTTACAGCAACGCTCTGATATGAAACAAGTGGCAGTTAATATGAAATGAGAAACTCACCATAGAGGGGTATAATCCGAAGATGGTGAGGGAGAGGACGGGGTACAGGACGCTCAACAGGACCCGCATGGTTACGGGCTCCGGGCAGGTGCAGTCCTTTAACATAGAGCTCCTGTCCTCTCGTTCACTCACCGCGTCTCTACTGCTGAACCACTGAGAGAGCGCTCCGACGCTGGCACAGGGACCTCGCCGTTACCGGCATTACACCCACAGCTCCCCGCTGCTCCGACTGAAGGCAGTGCCGAGAAAAAGTTTGGAGTGAGGGGGAAATATTCAAATATTTCAGTTCCAGCAGACTGCAGGGGAGGCGCACCAAGGTGTGACATCACTTGATGGGTTTGAGGGCTATCTATCTATCTATCTATCTATCTATCTATCTATCTATCTATCTCTATCTATCTAACTATCTATCTATCTATTACCATGCATCCCTATGTATCAGGAAATCAGGATTTATGACTTTCGTATTCACCTCCAGATTGTGTCCATTTGTAAGGGAAAAGAATAAATAAAAATGCTTTGCTATTGTTTATTTCAGTGCACACACCTCTCACTGTCTCTGCACTCAAGATTCTGCCAAAAACTATGGCGTGCCTGCGCGCGCGTGTGTGTGTGTGTGTGTGTGTGTGTGTGTCTTGTGACAATTTGTCATTTAGTTTCCACTCAAATTGCTATGCATGAATGATAATGATAGTAACAAAAAAACAAACAAATGAAGAAATGTATTGTAAAGAATAATGGACTAAATTCCATCAAAGCAAAAACATATTTTTTTTGAATATATCTGAATGTGTATCCAAGGACAAGACGTTACTATAAATGATCTGCTATTGGCGCTGTTTAAGAACTAGCCTTCACATACTTAAAAATGTAATATAACAAATAATCATGTAACAATGGGCATTGTGCTGACAGAGATTCAGAGCAGGTGTCCTTGGTGGGAAGGAACTCGCTCTACACCTTACAAATCAGAGAGGTGTGTCCTGTCTAGGATATATACTTACCTTCAAGGTCATTAAGGCAAAAGCAGATGTGAAACAGGTGTAGCAACCCTAAAAACTCATCACTAATTAGGCTGGGGCTCCTCACATTTTCTCCGATGGAGAAGGAAGAAGCCAAGGGAGCCTGGTTCTTTCTGACTCTCACTCAGAGCTGGAGCTGAGAGGTTTTTATTTACAAGGCTGACGGGTGGGTTCTGCACACATCTGTGGTTACCATCATATAGTTTCATGAATATCTCATGCTTGAGATATTCATGAAACTATTCATCTGTGGAGCTGCAATGGGGAGATGAGATGCCAGTGCGGGCTAATGTGAAGATGCTGCCTCTAGACAGGCAGCAGTACAGGTGCAGTTGAAATCTTGATAATCTGGTGATCAGCTGTGTGACACCAGGCTTTTTTTCAAGGTCTCTTTTCAAGGCACTTAATCTGTTGTGTGCAATCATCACAGCAGCAATCCGATTCTCACTTTCTGGTCTGTAGCTACTTTTATTCAGTGACACGTCTTTCAAAGCAATATCATTAGATAATATCAGTAAGTATTGATGTATGTGTATGTTAGATTAGGCAAAGGGCGGTTAGCGTTTTCAAGGTTTGAAAATGTCACGGTTTCAAAGTCTCTAACATTTTCTGTCATGACAGGAAGTGCACTTTAGAAATCCGTCTCCCTGCCAGTGTGCAGTGTGTTTAAAAATAAAATACATTGTGTTCCCCCAGACATTTAAAAAAGAAAAATATATTTTAAAGCTGTAATTGCAATAACGTGAAACCATGATATTTTTGAAGGTTATCTTACCGTTAAAATCATATACCGGCCCACGCCTATAGTAGGTCCTCCTAAGAATGTTGACTCGTAGGAATCACTAGAAAAATACATACAGACGAAAGTACTTCACCAATGAAAGAGTGTTCTGATTGCTTACCATCCATGTGTTGTTCTCTGCTTGGATACTCTTTATTACAGACTGTTGAAGTGGAGTGAGAATAGGCCACTGTTGTTATATCAAAATAAGATACTTGAGAAGTTTTACCAGAGTATAAATACATTTCAAATGACATGCAGCTGTATTTATTGTATGCAGACGATTGCTAAGAATGTAAATTCAAACAATTCTGTAATTGCAAAACAATACCCCAGAAGATAAATCCTTTGCCTGGTATAAGAGGCAGTGTCTGCGGTCCCTCGGACTGTTTGGCATCACTGCTTTTTTTGCTGACAAGACTTTGTCTGGATACAATCTGGATATGAAAAAAATAACAGATTTGGTCTGGCAGTCTGAACATGACCAGCAACAGAGTAAGGACTTACAAAAGTGAGCAGAAAAAAGTCCTAGACGTAAGTGCTCTCAATGAGGTGTGGAGGACTAATTGTTCCGTAGAAATACCGATGGCTTCTCTGGGGAAACTTGATGTATGCCTGGCTGCACTCACAAACACCCAAAAAAGACTGAAGTGGTATTTTTACTGTACTTTGTGAGTATGTGAAACTGCATGACTCAGGAAAACCTTCTCCATGTAAAACTGAAAGATCCACTCAACCTTCACATGCAGTTGATTTGGTTTATAAATACTTTAATTAGCCGGATTATTTTCTGCATTTGCTTATTCATCCATTCAGTTTATTTGGTATGTTTTGAGCAGTCTACTGTGTCAGGTTGCATGCTGTGTTTTTTAGACTGTAACATAGTGTTCCCTCCGTAGCAGATAGAAAAGAAATCTCCTGTCATAATTTAAAGCAAGGGGGAATGAAACCGCTTTCAATACACGGCTAAAAGCACTGCCTACCAATGAGTTCTACAGAGCCATGCATTTGTTTGTAGAGGAAACTTTGACACAGAGAAGGAACTAGGCTCACGTCCATGTTTGCATGTTAATAAGATCTCTAGTGTGATCTCTAGTTTTTGGATGAAATGATAACATGAATTAAATCCAATCTATAAGGTAGATTAGTGAGATCCAAGAGTGATGCAATGCACACAGTATGATGGAGTCTTAATGAAGCAGGTGCTAATAGAGATAGTTCAGATGGATAAATTGGAGTAATATCAAATTAAACAGACCTTCTACTGGAAGAAACCCATCAGCTTATTTCTATGTTCTTTTAGATGATCATGTTTGTGAACTGCAGGTTCTGCTGTTTGCCATGTTTAATGGTGTTAATGTACTACTGTCTGCCTTTATATAATGACTATGCATTATTCAACACCCCATTAGAGGCCATTTATTGGATGGTGATATTACTTTAGCTAATTGATAGCCTCTATCTTATCTCCGCTCTTTACACCTGGAAACAGGTCAGACTCTCACTCCCTTTTTCTTCTCATCTACCTCTTTTCTGCTCTCCTTTGGATTGATCAAAAGACTGTCTGTATATTAAAAAGGAACTGAGATGTGTAAGGTATAAATTACGGAGTTATATAGACCCTTTGCCATCTCGTGACCACACCATGACGGACGGTGGAATCACCGGAAGCACAAGCTAAACAGTGACAAGCGGAAAGTTTCATTAGTTTCAATCAGTTAAAAATAAATAACACTAAATAAACTGTAATAATAATAATAATACTATCTTCTTCATTATGGCTTCTTCTATTGAACAGCAAGTTCTCGTGCCGTTATCGGTCGAGGTAGGGCATCTGGTAGGTGCTTATAAAGAGCGGTATTTGGAGAATAGAGATAGCAGGATTGGATTACCTTCCCTCTCACTCCGTTTTCAGTCTGCCCAACTTCAGTCCACACGATCTGTCTCACTATGTGGTAAACGGGGTATCCCCAGACACTGGTGCTGATCTCAACAAAGTCTGGATACTTTACCAGTTCTTTGTAGCTGGCTGGGTTACAGGTACGCGATGCTACGCTGTTTATAGAGGACATGGTCAGTCGTGGCTACCCACGTACAGTTGTTCACTGGGTGTGCCAATGCAACTTTCTAATGGATGCCTGGATTAATTATCTATCACACGTTAATCTATGCAGTAAATCTAGCTAGCTGCAGCTAGCTTTGGACTGCTCGCTAACCAGGATAGGAGCTCCACAGACCCGCATTTAACTCGTTTTTTTAATACCTTTTTGAAGCTAGTTTCCTTGCCCTGTCATCTTTAATTTATTTTAACAACCACAGATCCTGTGCACACATTGAAATGATTGCACGTGTGTCTGTGTGTTAACCAGATTATTAGACACAAGCTGGGGGTTAAAGGTTAATGCATTACTGAGGGATAAATGTGTGTGTGTGTGTGTGTGTGTGTGTGTGTGTGTGTGTGTGTGTGTGTGTGTGTGTGTGTGTGTGTGTGTGTGTGTGTGTGTGTGTATGTGAATGAATGTGCCGTGTGCATGTCCATCTGCATTGATTTGCCCAGAGGTAATCTAATGAGTCGTCTGGGGAGAAGCCTTGTGTGATGTGGTGGTCTCGGTCTCAGTAAAGATTTACCAATATTAGCCACAGTGTCTTCTAATGGCTTCAGTCCAAATTGCACAGCTCCTTTGTAGCATTAGCTATACGCATGAAGGGCTCCTAGTCATTTTTTCATCTCTTGAGTTCATAAATTGGCAAGAACACACAAATCTGAGTGGAAGTATGAGCAGCAGTCTAAATACTGTTGTTGTCACCATGACCTTTGTCTGTCCTTCTTCCCCTGCACTTGGACAAGTTCACATTCCAACACTTATCGTCACTTATGCTAATGAGCTGTGAGACACTATAAAGAATCTTTAATAATCCCCTGAGGTAGCCAGTCCCGTTGAAGAGACTTTGAAGAAGCAGAGAGTGAACCACATCCACATGTATAGCTTATTCAAGGTAAAGCTGCTTACATCACCTTCACATGGCAGACACTTCAAAGCATCTCGCCTAGAGCCACACGCTAAAGTACATGTGACATATGCATGTGTTATACCGCAGCATCATCGGCAAAACCAATTCAACAATTAACAGCAGAACCAAGCCATACATCAATGTCTAAAAAACAAATATGGTTCAAAAAGTCACATTTAAGATAAAACATTCAGTTTTATGGAGTATACATGTAATATATCAGTAATGTTTACTTTCTAAATGTCCTGTTTTTATAGTGTTCTTCTCATGGCAAATCTCAAGGAACACACAACAAAACATCTGAGAGCTTGAGCAATAATCAATTTGACTGTACCGTGCAAAATCCTCAAGAAAGCCAGGGAAGGAGGAGAAACCATAACTCCAATATTCCATCAAAACCAGTCACAATCCAAACACTTTTTATCCCAGCATTATTAAGACACAGCTCAACATGACCACCAGGAAACACAGAACAAATTCCAATGCGTGATGAAATACTGTAAGTATAGGTTGAGTATTGTACACACACAGAACTACACACAAACAAGTGTGGGAAAACATGTTCCTCTTTATGAAATGATGGCAAAACATGAAGCGTGAATCAATAGTCCCTTCAGGATGCTCTTTGTGATGAGTAAAGGTCTTATGTGCCGTATGCCTTCGGAAAAAGGTCACACCAGAGCATACCACTCTGGTGCCAACCAGAGAGGTATTTGAGGCAAGCAAAGAAGCACCTGCGGGCCACTTGGACTTTAAGGTAGTTTAATTTGAGGATTGCACTTTAGTATCCCCTCTGCTGTGACATGAAGCATGGCAAGATCCCAATAGGGAACACACCGTGGAAGCTTTGAAACGGGCCTACTCATACTTAAGCAAAAAAGATCAAAAGAGAATTTTCCTTTGAGTAACATTCTAAAGTGATATGTTATGAATTACAATCCTGAAACACAAAGCAAAGTACAGATGTCCTGCATCTGACACTCTTCAAACACCATTTCTGACAAATTTACAGAATAAAGCAATAAAACTGGTGCACAGACCAACATCTTACATCAGCTGTCATTTCACACACACATCATAACGCCACTCAGGGCATAAGAGAGATTTGTTGCATATAACTGTCGCATATATGCAACTAGTCTCTCCTGATTTAAATATACTGTAGCTCAGCGTAAATTCTTTCAGGAAGGCATAATTTAATCAATGCTCTCTTCCTAAATGGAATCAGCTGGTGGAGGTGTTCACCTTCCTAGAATCTTACACAAATTGCAAGGGCCAATCACAAAGTCCCATCCCTGTTTTTAAAACTCTGTTTCTCCCTGTGCTATTCAGCTGACGTGGCAGGCAAACAGTGCAACCCTCCACCTCCCCTTCCACCTCCAGTCCTCTACTCCAGCTGACCGGTCCGGAGCCTCCTTCGGTCTGGTCTTCGGGCTCCTTCGTCGCCACCACCGGTGTCTAGATTCCATCGGGGGGGGTCTGATGGTTCTCTACCCCTATATGGATATATGAAATATTCGTATAGCGATGGAGTCTAATCGCCAAGGACTTTGTACATTTTATTGAGCTGTACAATAAACCTCATTTGCATATCTGCAAACATGTCTCTCCTGATTGAAATGTTGTTTTAGTAAGACATGCATTGATCATTGCAAATATTGTCTACATTATACTCGTTTCTTCAGCCATCTCTTCTTCTTTTTCTGCTACCATAAGAGGGAGTTTGCCATCCACAGCTCCTAGAAAAATATATGCATCATGTTTTTTTTAAGTCAGAGCTTGACAACATTGACAGACCAATATCCAATTTGTATTAAAATTGTTTCATTACGGCTTCCTCTACTTGCCCTTTTCTATCTTCTCTGTTCCAGATTTGCCTTTCTGCCCTTTAGCTCGATTCATCTATGAAATGTGGTACTGCCATATTGTCCTTCCTCTGTCATTCCCTCTGCTGCATTATTCCTGTTTCATTCTCTTTTCTGGCATTAGCTGCTCAGCAACATCAAGTGGCATTTGGTGGTACAGAAAAAATGGAGGGAGAGAAACAGCACATTCAATGTGAGGGGTCTTAAGTCATTCTGCAGTAGCTGGTGGTTTTGAAAAACACTTGGAACTTTGATCTCTACTAATGCTGTCATTCACTGAGTAACATTTCTTTTATTTGCCATTTACAAAACAACACATTCATTTGAAATGGAGCTAATTTATGGTACCCTGTGGACTTCTTGAACACGTGTGGTGCTGCACTGCTGATTTCTTTATTGGTGCTTCCTGGCATTATTCCTATTTATTGTGCCAGGACTTACATGCGCACTACAAGAAGTGATGCACATTTCTGAAGACTGCCAACATCAGTAATGGGTATCACCAGCTAGGGGCAATAACCTGTAAAAGCCTGTAGGCTAAAGCATTATTAAAAGGAACACACCGACTTATTTGGACTTTAGCTTATTCACCATTCCCCGAGAGTTAGACAAGTCCATACATACCCTTCTCATGTCCGTGCGTGCTGTAACTCTGTCTGACACACCAAGCATTAGCTTAGCCTAGCACAGATGCTGCAGGTAACTGGTTCCACTTAGCTACTGCTTTGAATAAGTGACAGAATAACGCTAACATGTTCCCATTTACATGTTGTGATTTGTATCGTCTCAGGGTGTACAAATAACAAGGTCACATGAGACACAGATATATTCTAACCACATACTAACTGGGAACTATATTCTCAGTTACTTCCATCAACAAAACCAATGTGAATTGCTAGCTAGTAGCGAACAACACTGGTGATCATGGCGGACTTTGAGGAATTGTCAGAGGAATTTTACTTGGTATTAAACCAAGATCTAGAAACTATCTTTTTGAGCCAGAATACACAGACGAGGAGTTACAAATTTTGGAAGCTGATAGACAACATGCCGAACAGACTGAGGTCGAAGGGAGAATCAGAACGAACACAGACTGGTGGTGTTTATGTGGAATCAATATTAAATATCCAAATAGAACATTTGCATGGGGACTCTTTCACAAATGACCTCTAAGAAAGCTACAACAAGTCAGATTTCCCAATCAATGAGTAGAAATTGTAGTTCAGTCACATGTGTAATTCAGATAAAGCAAGATGGCAAAGAAAGATTTATAAAGGTGGTTGCTGGGTCGCCATTTATGTCTCAGCAAAATGAAATCTATAGGGCGACAATTGGAAGGGCACCATGGAGGGAAGCACGGTTCTTTCTTGATGGCATTGTACATCTAAAATTGGCCACCTGAAAGTTCTATTACGTTACTGAAAATATGTTCTGTGAAAAGTATACAAAAACAACTATGAAACAAAAGAATATATTTTTTTGCAGAAACACCTTACACTTTGTTTGGAGTGATAAAGCAAAGTAATAGCCTATCATAACACCATCCTTAAAGTGAAGCATGGAGTAGATATCAACATCATTTGTAGTTGTTTTGCTGCCGCTAGACTGGAACAACCATTACTCATTCAGAAAACAATGCAAATGTATAAAAATCACTTTTACAAGTTGAAGTTTCAGGGTAGCTGTCAGAATTTGATGCTGAAAGGTGGGATATATCTAACACAAAAATGCTCAAACACACAGTGAAACATGCAGACATAAGAAAAGTAATGTTTCAGAATGGTTAAAGTCAATGCAGGTATCAAATAATGAATATAATCAAACAGTTTTGTATGGGAACATTATCTAAAATTACTCCTGCACAATGTGGAGAAGTGATCAACACATGCAGGAAACATTTGAGGTCACTGATGTAAAATAAGATTCAACTAGTTACTAAAACCCAAGGATTTCCTTTTTCTTTCCAAGCTGACATTGACTTGTTTGAGCAAATAATTCAATAAATAGGCTAAATCAAAACATAAAAAAATGTACAGGCAGATGTAGCTTCACCATTATTGTGACTTTGATATTGAACTACAATGTATGACTAAATTATGTAGAAATGCAGAGAAACTACTTTTTATTGGCACTGCACATGTTTTACCTGTGGGAAATTTGAACTGAAGGTGCTGCAATTATGTGAAGTTGCCGTGTACTTATAAGACTGTCCAAAAAATGGTTCTCAATGATATACATGCCTAAGTTAATGGCAGTGGCTTAACGAGCCAACACCAGGCCCTTATGCAGGATTATCAAAGCAGGCCCTACTTCTAAAGCATGTGATAACGGTGCAATGTCCACAAGTCGGCTAACATGAATAGGACAGGATAGGATCATAAAGACAGCATATGAGGAGATGATGACAAAATCAGGAGTAGCCTACGTGCATCACAACGACAACAAAAAAAAGAACGCTGGTGAGTGTGCACCATAACATATGAAAAAAACACACAAGGGCAGTCCCTCCAGGATTTTGCGGCCTTCTTTTGAAATTGTTGTAGCCCAAAATACCTGATTTTGTAAAAAAAATTGCAATAACAATTACAGTTACAATGAAGTTGCATAAGACAAGGAAAGTTGCAAAAAAAGATGGGAAGTTTTTTTGTATAGTTCTTTAAAAAAAAAAAGGAAACTTGTTTTGGGGAGAATAATAATTATTACTATTAATTAATTAATTACTCTGGGCTGAGATTTCCTAGTAACCTTACCAAAAAGGCAGAGGATGCTCCAAATGATGGTATGATATGAAAATGGCTGGTGGATTTAAGACAAAAAATAATAATTTATTCCATCCATCCATCTCCATCCGCTTATCCGGAGTCGGGTCGCGGGGGCAGCAGCTCCAGCAGGGGACCCCAAACTTGCCTTTCCCAAGCCACATCAATCAGCTCCGACTGGGGGATCCCGAGGCGTTCCCAGGCCAGGTTATAGATATAATCTCTCCACCTAGTCCTGGGTCTTCCCCGAGGCCTCCTCCCAGCTGGACGTGCCTGGAACACCTCCCTAGGGAGGCGCCCAGGAGGCATCCTTACCAGATGCCCGAACCACCTCAACTGGCTCCTTTCGATGTGAAGGAGCAGCGGCTCTACTCCGAGTTCCTCTCGGATGACTGAGCTTCTCACCCTATCTCTAAGGCAGACGCCAGCCACCCTCCTGAGGAAACCCATTTCGGCCACTTGTACCCTGGATCTCGTTCTTTCGGTCATGACCAGCCTTCATGACCATAGGTGAGGGTAGGAACAAAAATTGCCCGGTAGATGGAGAGCTTTGCCTTCTGGCTCAGCTCTCTTTTCATCACAACGGTGCGATACACAGAATGTAATACCGCACCGGCCGCTCCAATTCTCCGACGAATCTCAAGCTCCATGGTCCCCTCACTCGCGAACAAGACCCCAATGTACTTAAACCCCTTCACTTGGGGTAAGGACTCATTCCCTACCTGAAGAAAGCACTCCATCGGTTTCCTGCTGAGAACCATGGCCTCAGATTTAGAGGTGCTGATCCTCATCCCAGCCGCTTCACACTTGGCAGCGAACCGATCCAGTGAGTGCTGAAGGTCACAGACCAATGATGCCATCAGGACCACATCATCTGCAAAAAGCAGCGATGAGATCCCGAGCCCACCGAACTGCAACCCTTCCCCGCCCGACTACGCCTCGATATCCTGTCCATAAATATTACAAACAGGATTGGTGACAAAGCGCAGCCCTGGCGGAGGCCAACCCTCACCTGGAACGAGTCCGACTTACTGCCGAGAACCCGGACACAGCTCTCGCTTTGGTCATACAGAGATTGGATGGCCCTGAGAAGGGACCCCCTCACCCCATACTTACATACAGTAATTTATTGAATGGATTAATTTGAACATGTCTGTCAGTGGCTTGTTAATCTTTACATTGTTAGTTATTTTCCTATCCCGGCCTGGGACACATTCATACGGCTACAAAGGTAATAAAGAAACTCAGCTCCACACAACTCTCTCTGTATTTCTCGGTATGACCATGGTTAGAAGATTAGAAGAGTCATCGGCGACTTTCGCACGCAGACCCTCAGGTAAAGATAATTACTTCTTCTGAAGAGTCCATCATGTTTTTTAATCCTCTGTGTCCTCCTTGGCTATCAGCAACTGTGTGGAGGAGGGGTGGGTGCCATGTTCGATCACGGAAGGCTTATATCTTGTGGACCTGCCAAAAGTGTTGTCATTATTCAGAATTACTCATGGGGGCGACAGAAACTAAGCCTTATAGCTTTAACAATACTGATTAATAGATACATATTTACTGTTTATTGTACTGTTTCCATCACTCGAACACTCGAAACTTGTGAAAAGATGACACATCTCTACTACCAGCAGGTTCAACATCATACCTGCTCTCTCATATGCCTCTTTTCAATTCACCTCATACCCTTGCTGCTACATACAGGGTGGCTACAGGTATTAACAAGTTAAATTTAAGACTTTTTAAGACTTTTTAATACCAATTCTAAATGAAATTTAAGACCAAACTTACGATGGAAATACAAAGTGGAAATATACAGTAATCTTTCCAAGTAAACACAAAATTAACAGTATGGTTAAATGACAATAAGTTGAGTTTAAGAACATTGACTTAATGTTTGTAATGTGAAAGCATAACACAAAAAATGTAATTGCTGTCCTAAATTATATTATTACTATATTTTCAGAACATTTGGGTCCCTTGAACAAATGGTTATAACATCAAGTGAAATAACATCAAGTGAATATTAAAAAAACACTGCTCCTTTTGAACAAAATTAATTAAATAAATGCCAATTCCAGCTGCTTTTAAAATGCAAAGACTCTTATATGATTTGTGTGCGTAACAGACACAGAGAGAGAGAGAGAGAGAGAGAGAGAGAGACTCAGTTGGATGGGTTGCAGTTTGTGGAGGACTCATCATGAGTGTTTTGTGGTGTGTCTGTGTGTGTGTGTGTGTGTGTATCTTGTGTGTGTGTGTTTTCATGTCTCCCTGTGACCAATTTTTGTTCAAGTTCTGATGTCTACTCCTGAGCTTTTGTGAATATACTTGTAAAACAATTCATATACTATCATAAACAAAACAGTGACTTGGCCCTTGAGCAAGCCTTCCCAAAAGAGTGTACTTACCAATTTATAACGATACACGCACATGCAAGTCCAGTTGTTTGCTTTTGGTTTTCTGGTTCAGTGTCTCATCGAACATAATTACAAACGCAACGCATTTTTGGACTTCTGTGATAAACTATTTTTTGATATATGGCGCAAATCCAAATTTAGCCACGTATCTTATCTTGTCTTTTCCACAGGTAAATGACTGTTCAAGCCCCGAATCTGGAAACATTGCTTGGAACACTTCTTCAGTCCCGTCATTGGACCTGTATGAGTTGTGTCTGGTCCCGGTCCTCAGCCCCCCCGTCACCTCTGCTTGGAGTGTTTGCTCGTAGGTCAGCTGGCATTGTTGGCTGTAGATTTCCCATCGTAACATCTAGCGTTGTAGCGTTGACATTGTTGCTAGCGGTGGAGCAGAAACTAGTAATGGCGGGTTGCTGGCGTGCCTTTAGGTAGTCTTTGTTTTTTGCTTTGTACGTGCGATTCCACCGCTCTGGACCCCATTTTCCCAAGTTTGAAAATCTTCCGACACATAACGCCGTTCGCTTCATAAGCATTTCAGGCATCGACCTTAACCAAGGATACTTGTTGTTTTCAAGCCATTTGTCACTGAACTTGCATTTCTCCATGTTTCTAGACGGCTATCAACAATTGCTGTATCACCTGCTGCTAAATTACGAATCCCGCAAAATTACAAATTTCACTGACTACGGCCACGCCAACACCCGCCCACAAAGCAGCTTGATTAGTTGGAGTTAGGCATTTGACCTCGAGTGGTTAAGGTTAAAGATAGCCGATTGGTCAGGGGACATGTCCAAATGGGGTTATGTTACTGCGACAACGCAGCGCAAAGCCTACTGGAAAAAAAATATTCGACAACAGATAGCCTGCATTTTCGCCGTGACATGACACAAACATATTTAAGACCTATCCAATCAGAATTTAAGACAATTTAAGACATTTTAAGGCCTTATTTTTAGGAAACGTGATTTAAGACTTTTTAAGGACCCACAGCCAGCCTGTACATAACAAGTGGCACACTTGAATGGCCAAATGGAGGCAATGTTAAAGATGTAACTTTCCCCTCCAACGTGGAACAAAAACAACAGAAAAGTCAGGGCAATGTCAGTCGAGCACAGTCTTCACTTGCCCACACGCTTCTAGTTCAATCAGCAAATCAAAATCCCCTGTGTGGGTTTACCAGGGGTGTGCATGGCTTTGACAGACAAACACAATCCTCTTCTTTTACACAGGATTGAAAAATACAGGTGTAAATTATAAAATAATTAATGATTTTAATGATTTCATTTAACTGTGTCAGTTTCAAGGTGTTGCTATTGTGCAGGCTAATGACAGTGAGTCCTTATTGGGAAAATTGAAATCTGTGACATAGTCTACTTGTGAAAAAAGGGCTCAACATGTTATGTAAAACAATGCTGAATGCAGGATACCTGTTGTTATATTGATTTTTATTTCACATTAACAAGATGAACATTTTTAAAGGTATATGCTACCTTTTAACTCTATACGTTGCTGGATCTTTACTCTACATAATCAGCTAATTTCACTGCCTTTACTTTGGAGAAGTAATTTTATTGCTATCTTTTATGATCACTGTAAGATATAAAATAGTCTTTGTGACAAGGTGTTGCTTCTTCAAATTAAGCTCAAGAACTTTCAACAACAACAACAACAACAACAACAACACAGGGATCACAATGGGCACAGCTAATTACAATGTACAGTGCTCCAATTAGCTGTTATATAATTGCCTCTTGGATGCTGCTAGTTGAGTGGCCTCTGGAAAATGACTCTTCTTTAGTTACCAAATATAGATCTCTTTGTTATCTTACACAGTAAAATATGCCTTAGCTGGTTATGCCTTAGCTTGGTTATGTCTGTGTCTCATGTGACCATCTGATGTCTAAGAAAGTATTTACCTGCCACATACTTACAATATTATGCTAATTTTATCAAAGGGTTAGAGCAATTAACTGAAGACCAAACAATCCTTTCTACTTTAATCTACTGTAATGAATTTATGTCTATGTCTGAGTGGAAACGCAGGATTCTCCCTCTGGACTTTCTAGAAATAAAGATTTGTAGGGAAGAATGGATATAGATTGCACTAAGTATACAGATAATTGTGAATATGAACAATTTAATTGGAGTTAATGCTTTAATCATTATGAATCAGTTAATGAATTACTATAGTTTTGTCATTTGCTGTGGAAAAATCTCACTCCTATTGGAATTGGATATTCCTGTAACTGCATGGCCGACCATAGCATATAGCTAGATGAACTTGAAAACAATAATTATGTTGGTTACACTTTATTTCAACTCCCCCTCATTATCATGCATCCACAATATTGACATGTGTTTAATATGGATTTGGGGGCCTGGGGTCTGACATAGACAGGGGATGCAGGATGGCTTTGTACACAGAGGACACACTGTGTTAATAGCACCACCAACCACAGCCTTCAAAATACTAAACGAGTTGAATCAACACCCATTTGACACTTTTTTACGTCTTTCAGGGAGCTAAGCACCACAGGTTTCAAGCTGAAAAACAAACACTAAAACCTGTATGACACTTCACAAAATATTGGTGTGGACTCATGCCTGGGCCTGAAGACTTGCTGTCCAATCCTTTATACCAACCACTTAGAGTATGATGCCATACAGACAATCACCCTGACTACTGATGGTGGTTTCCCCACTGATGGGCTCAACAGTGATGCAGTATGGGTCAGAACAGACTGAATGCTTGCTGTGTTTCTGCTTTGCTTCTCTGTTTGACATGCTATGCTGCAGAGGTGTGTGGACAAACAGTCTTACTAGATTGTGCATGACTGAGGAGACATGGGGAAATGTCCCTGTTGTAATTATCATTCATTTAGTTTGAAGCTCTTTTAACCTTCATAACACACTTGCTGGGGACTGAATAACTGACTCACAGGCAGCAGTTCATGGTCCAATATTGGCCACATTTATCAGTCTAACACTAATTTATATTGAGCTTCCAATCCTCACCTTAAGGCAGTGAGAAGGATAACTGCTTCCCACCCACAAAAATGCTCATTTACTTGTACTATGACCAGCAGCTCTCCTGCTCTCCCCACCTACACCTCTCAATCAAACAAGTTAAGTTGGGAACAAGTGAAGGCCCTTTGTGTAGGGTTTGTTGAAAGTCCTTCTGGGAGACCAGAGAAAATCATTAACTGAGAGAGAAAGTGATAGAAAGCAGCTTCAAGAGCAGTGTAAATTATAACAGTACATCCCCAAATGACTCCTGGCATATATTGATTATCACATGCTGATTGAACCTTAAAGCCTTAGGTTATTTAAGGACAGATGATCCCATTAAGACTCAAGCTATTTCTTTAAGACTAATATTTTTAAATTAAAAGTGCCTTCATCATATTAAAATTAAGGTCATATAAAACCAGGAAAAGACACCACTTCCCATGTTACGATATATCCAAAATCTAAGGCGATATCTAGTCTCATATCGCAATATCAATACAACATCGATATATTGCCCAGTCCTAATTCATAGTTCTGAAACCTACAAAAAAAAAAAATAATCAAGGGGAGTTAAAAGCAGGAGAGTAAAAATGCATCTTCAGATTTGATATAAAACTGGCAATTGTATAACAGGATTTGATATAGGGTGGGAGGGAATTCCAGGGTTTGGGGGCTACTACAGAAAAGGCAAAAAAAGCAAATGTTAGCAGCTAATCTTTTAAACAATACTGTTTCTTTATTATATTGTTTTTTATCAACTGTTAAGGACGCTGACTTTGTGACTGGACATGTAGCCTTTAGCCTCCGTCTTTTGGCACAATATTATGAAACAGCTATGTAGCTATCAAGTGCATATTTAAGACCTTATGGGTCTTGCTTTATTACATATTAAAATGTCAACCAAAGAAAGCCTTTTCAACCAACTCATAAAGCTTGCATTAGCTTTATTAGCTTTCTAGCTATAGCTTGTCAAATCTGCTTGAGAGACAGTTGTCATTTCAGCTGTCAAAATCAACTCACTAAGAAGAAATGAGAAGCCTGCTGTTGTCTACCTCTGCCTGAAATCTGCTACCTATTGTTACAAACATGTCTATCAGTTTGAGTGGTAAAACGCATATGTAGGATACTGTGTGAAAATGGAAAGCTTGACAAGCATAGCACCAGTAATCAATAGGAATGGGGATGAGTGAACAGTCAATGCCTGCCTAATGCAACACAGGGAAAGTTGAATGAAATTCTAAGAGATGTTTAGTTTCTGTAGTAAGGGTCTCCTCACTGACCCCATGCCCTTTACTGCAGCTTAATACAGGACACTGACTCATCATCTTCCTGTGTCTATTATCGCAAGGCTTGAGCACACACTTTCTTTCTGAGTCTGTGTGATTAAGGTATGGGTCAGCTCATTCTCTCCAAAGCCCTGAGGAGAGACTTTTTTCAAATTTAAATGCGGAATTTTTTTCCAGCTTCTGTCTGCAGTCTTAGGGTCCTATCTTGCACTCAACGCAGCGCAAACCCTGAAGTAGGATAAGATCGATACAGCTGTCAATTTCCTGTCCAGCGCCCACGTTGTTTCAGTAGCAAATGCACCTGCCCCCATCTTTGCACCCATTGGCGTGCTGGTCTTACAGGGAGGTGTGTTCAGGTGCGATCTTGTATTGTTATCTTGAGTGAGCGGGAATGTGATTGCGCCACTGACCACCAAAAAACAGGTCTAAAGTCAATAACGCAGCATTTCATTGCTATTTTAACAGTATTGGTAAAATGCACCTAGGCTCGTGCACAGCGCAAGCAAGCTATGCTTGTTACACACACACACACACACACACACACACACACACACACAGGGACTCGCTGCAGCACACACACATGGAAAAGTAAAAAATGACAATGTGAAAAAGTATTATGATATGATCTGCTCGCACGTTTTCACGCACGAGCAGATCAGTTTCTTCTCCTGGAAATCTCTCCGCCATCATAATTGCAAGGCACCAAGGTACAAACCTGCCTGGCTTTTAAAGGGAACGGGAGATGACACTCTGATTGGTTTGTTGCATGTTACACACCTATGATTAATTAAGACACTCGACACAACCCTGTTGAACCATACGCCTGGCGCACGGACCCTTTTTTTCTCCATTAAACTAGCAACAGTTGATTCGTTCCCGCCTTTGGATGTACAGTACAGTGTAAAGAGATTCACCTAACACAAGGCAGGGCCAAAAATGGTTCCATTTCCAAACATTCATGTCATTTAACTGTATTTCTTAAAACATAAACATAAGTACAGTGCTGTATGTCCTGGATAAATTACTTTTTTTACACATTTTGTGATGAGGTCTTATGGAGGGGACATAAAATAATAATGTAAACTTAAAAATGAAATTCAATAAAAGCATCAAAGTTTTCCACTAATATACGAGTGAGGCTAATTTAGATTAGATTACACCACGCAATTTCCTTTTGCATTGGTAATTGCATTATTAATCAGAACAACAACCCCTTAGTCTCAGACAAATTCTTTTTGGGACAGTATAACCAACTCGTAGTGGACAATAGCAGGTGCCTAAACATCTATACATACATACACTAGGGCCTAATATAGAGTCAGGTAGAATGGGATATCATAGAGACCACACTGTGCTGCTTTGGAGGGCTGTTTCAACTCAAAGGATTAGCCCAGTGATGTGTGACATTATCAATTTTCAGCTCAAATAAGGGATTTAGCTCACATCAAGTATTCCAGTTACTGGTCAAATAGAAGTGCACAACAATTGCCTCTAACTATGTAAATGTATATATTATATAATATATTATATAAATTTATAAATATTGGTAGTCAGATAGTTTTGGAGCTGCAGAATAAAGATAGGATATAATCCTGTATTATTTAGTATTATTATCAGTTATTTATTCAGAATTTGATGCTTCCTGTTCTGCAGATAAACACAATTTCAATGAATAAAAAAAGTAATTGGATCCAGAAATGCTATTCGTTTTGATAGTGGTGATAAATAAAGAGGGTCTGGACATAATGTCAGAGCTCCAAAATGACGCCAGCACTTTGCTATTGTGTAGTTTATTTCCAAAAGGAAAATGCCAATCTCCCAGGTAGAATATTTTCCCTCTCTGAGTGTGATAGGACTTCAAAGGGCCGTGATGTGAATAAGGCTGTTGAGGAGATGTGGGCTAAATATCAAATCCATCAGAGGCAGGTCGATAGGTGTGACCTTGTATATAGAGCGTTCTTTCTAACTTGTCTCGTAAATCATGACAACAGAAGAGCGTTTTAGGAGGAAACAGTGGATGGGATATATTCATCTTAGAATTTTATGGCTTTCCCCTATTCTTGTCACCCTCCCAGTGGTGTTCAGATCTTTTAATTGAGTAAAGTCTCAATACTACACTGTATGCACGTACTGTAAAAGCCATGCCTTCAAAAGTACTCAAATATTGTTAAATGTTGAAAATGTAGTTAAAGTATAAAAAGTAAAAGGGATTATTATGCAATGGTCCATCAGACAGATGCATTATTATACACTGACCAAAATTATAAACTACATTTTTCATGAGCAGAACTCAAAGATCTGACTTTTTCTATGTACATAAAAGGCCCATTTCTTTCAAATATTGTTCACGAATCTGTCTAAATCTGTGTAAGTGAGCAAAATAAAAGTGTTGCATTTATAATTTTGATCAGTATAGATACAATATTAGATTGTTAATGCATCAAAGCATAAATAGCATTTTACTTTTGTGTTGTGGTTTACAGTGGAGCTGGTTTTAACTAGTTTCCTACAGTGGTTCCCAACCTCACTAAATGTTAAAATCTTTAGCAAAACGGTTAAAACCTCATAGACAAATGAATTGTGGAATGAAGCCTCGTGACTCAGCTTTTATGTAAGTTGTCACAAGCCAAAACAATTTGGAACTACAACTTTATTCTTGGACTTGCAGTTTATTATGCATCTTATGTTTTTTTTAAGGAAAACTTGTCAGGATAATTACAAAGTAGTCTTACCACTCAGGTCTTTTATGAACACATTGAAAAATGCTCATGAAATCAGGTTGATGGAAACACACTTATTGTGCATACTCTACTCAAAAAAGGTAGAGTAGATACATTAATTGTACCATAGGCATGTAAGGATGTATGCTTATTGACAAATGAAAGAATCCTTCAAGCTGAAAAAAGATGGAATTTGAAAACAGTTGGAACAGATTTGTGTTTGGGTGTTAGGAGAGATAAGGGACTATTTAGCTGTCAGAATAATAGCCCATCTGACCTCGGGCATGGCAGCTCAGCTACATGTTACCTTATATTCTTTCTATAGCGCTGTAGAGCATGCGTCTCGCAGCTGGATTAGATTAGATTTTTTGATAAACGGATTTTCGTTTTAGAGCATATGAAGTCAAGAACATGCATACAAAATATTGAATGTTAAAAAAATGAAAAGAATGAGAAAAAAATTGCACGACTGCAAACCAGGCAGGCGTGAGGCCCGTAGAGGCGCAAGGTCCTGTGTGCTTGCACATCTGGCACAACCCATGCTACAGTTCTGACGGCCGTCATGACAACGTGTCAACTCGGCTGTAGAGGAGAGAGTTAGGGTTAGCCGCTGCGACTGAAGGGGGGTGTTTTTATGAAAAACAACACCAAAAACCCCTTCTTTTTATAACGTTATTCTATCATAATTACAATGCAGGAATGTGCAGAATTGGAAATAAGGAAGAGTCCAAGCAGGAGGGAAACGGCAAAAACAATGACAAAGTAATTCCAATATTTTAAATCACAGCTTTCAATGGTGTGGGCCATGGCGGTTCTTTTATTAAAGGCATTGATTCTGAATACGGGCTGGGTGCAATTCTCTGTGGATTTACTGTTTTGTATTTTCACAGTATTTACATATAGCACCTCAACACGCTTTCTAATAAAAAATAAACAATGAAATGTACATTTTTACACTATGGGAGGTTTAAATTTAAGCTTGTGTTGTTACCATACCAACCAACATTTACGTTCCACTCCTCATAAAGGATTTACTAATTAAATCCTGGCTTTATCTTGCCTAACACTGTAAAACAAAAGCTGAGAGAGCAACAAGAGAAGAAATGGAATATTGGACCATATCACGCATACACACATTATACACACAGTGGTAATTGCCCAACCACCTAACACCAGCATGTTCAGAACTAATGATTCACAGAATCAATTCTGCAGCCACTCGCATAGACGAGGTATGCTTTAATGTATATAACAACTAACAAAAAAATGTTTCTTCATAATCTACCCACACTAGGCCAGCATAACAGAGAAGTATTATTACATTATTCTTCAGAGAATGAAACAATTCTCCATATGGTCAGATTTGTCTTGCTCAATCATTAATCCAACATTATTTATTAAATATGAACATAGAGATTTCCCTTCCTTATGTTGCTTTATTCTCTTCTTTACTTATTTTCCTGGGATGGTTTTGAGTAAAAAATGGCTTTTGAAAAGACTACCTGTTAAATGTTTTAACAGGTGCTGCCAAGATCTATTGTGCGTTGTCTTTCGTGCCCAGTGAGATTGGCCTCCCTTGTCCTTGGCTGGTAAACACAATCTTCACGCTTGTCCCTTACCTGCTATTTAAGAGCTCACTGGCTCACTGGCTCCCAGGAGATGCACTAGAATTTATAGGCAGGGAGGTCAGAGAGCCTGTTGTGTCCTGCTCGGGATTCATTGCCATGCACGGCTACAATACCTCATGCACAGGATGGGAGAGTGCAGAGCAGGACTTATCTGAACTTATTCAAATGAGTGCATGTCTTTGAAGCATTTCATATGGTGAGCTTTGTTATAGGTCCCGGTGGATCTGCTGTTGACAGTCCCTCAGGTTTTCTAACGAGTGGAGCCTTGGCATGTGCCTCAGGGCTTGTTCACAATCACTTGCTGTGCTTCTCTGATCACTCCCTATACTTTTAGATATCCCCTTTTATATATGGCCTTTAATTCCACTTGATTTTGAAAGGCAAACACAGAAAAAGACCATATACACTAGGTACAAGTTCAGCGCCATACCACAGAAGTGACATTTTTTCCACTCCATCATTATTGACAGTGCGAGGGTTTTTCCACAAGGATGTTCTGAGAGTGACTGATTTCTTGATTCCACTCTTACTGCAACAATGGATTCACAAAACTATTCTGGTGGTCACTATCACATGATTACCATGCAGGGACTGGGATATTAATATTGCTACTCAATGATTACTGCAGGAAGAGATGATTATTAAGAAACTATTATTGTATGAGTATAATGATAAGTAAGCTTGTTTTTCTTTTCACAGACAAGTTTTCTAGTCTGCCCTAAATGCAGAAGAACGTCTACCAAGATGAAATAACAGTGAAAAGACCCTCATGTCCATGCAAACACACACCATGGTGCACACTGACGGCTCGACCACAGTCAGCCCCTGGCTGGACCATAACATTACATTTACGGCAACGACTTTCACAAGTTCACTTAAAACTCCCAAACTGCAATTAAGTCTGTTTCTCTCTGCTGTTGTGCTCTCTGCTAAAATAAGCTAACTGTGATCTTCTCATTTTAAAGACGACAAGGTAAAAAATGTCAAGCTGTTCTTGGAATGGCTACACTTTTGTCCCTTTGAGAAGCTGAGTGCCTGAAATAAAAGTCACCCACCGAGTAAATTAAATGAGCCAATCAGAACAGAATTAATCTACACATAAATCACCCAATCTTAATAGATACCAAACTGCAAACATATCATGCCTGCAAAGACATTTAGTGTTACATACTCACATTTAATTTGTCAAAATCTTTTAATCCCAAAACACATCTTGACATTCTGTGAAGACTGTGAGTCATGCAGCATCATAATTCATAACCCCAGGGCTACACTGCACCTGTGGATATGAGAAATGGAAGATGTTTGTAATGTGCATATTATAATATCCAATGACGACACCAAGGGCCTAAATATAGACAGGGTAGGCAGTGCGGTAGAATGTCATTGGCAAACTTTAAAAAGCTCCAATATGTTACTGTAATGAATCCAAAATTGACCCCAATGTGTCATCAGATATTAAAGAAACATGCTAAGTTGAAATACTATATTTTCTGACAACAATGCTAATGCTAGTATTTTCTCTACACAAAGGGACGGGTATTTAATGTTATCATCTGTGTACTGAAATTGAATTATATAGCTGGAGTACCCGAGTTGGTTACTCGCAAAAACAATTAAGACCCAGCCAGTAAAGTAATTCCAACTGGTCCTGGCTAACGTTGCCATGCTAACTGCTAATGTTACCTGCAAGGGGGTAAGCCTCTCCTCTCTAAGCGTAGCTCCTATGGCGCCATTTTAATGCTACAAAGCCGTCACCTGCAGTTAGCATCCCATTGACTGCCATTCATTTTGGCGCCACTTTGACAGTGAATAACTTTATATCTAAAGCGTTTCAAGACTCTACTTGTCCATTGTTTATTTCTAAAGAAACACGACAAGGCTTGTACCTCACGTTATGGCTTCATAGCAGACCGTTTTGTAGAAATTGGCTAACAATTGCATCATAACCACGTGATTTACGGTCGCATAGTCAACAAATCACTGTATTGTCAGGAGAAGCATGCAGACAGTTTGGACTTCCATTAGCTGTTTAGGTTTAATTACTAATGTTATCTAGCATGTTAGTTAGCAATAATTAGCCTGTGCCTATGTTATCTCCTAACGTATACCTACACTCTCCGTCTCTGTTGATTGGGAATGATTGAGATTTCTCTTGGCACAGCTACCAGAAGACAACTTAACCCGTTTGTGCCGGATGCTTCGCGCCGACACATTACATCTACCGCCGGTTACTGCGTTGCGCAACTCTGAACCTCCTGCCGGTTCAAATACACATGAGGCGGGTCTTGTTGTCCATTTAAAGCCATGTGACCACCAAAATGTACTGTGGTCTGCTGAAAATCATGTCAATCAACCAGACATACATGTGCGTTTGTTTTTGAATTTTTGAGAGACAAGCAAGAAAATGGCTACGACACAAGAGGATTTTGACAGCGAGGGCAGTGACATGATAACCGGTGGTAGATGTAATGTGTTGGCGCAAAGCATCCGGCACAAACGGGTTAAAGACACGTTGTCCATGTCACAACTACGTCGTCAAGCTCAGTTGGAGGCTGCGCAGTAACGTCTAGCCACCACCGTAGAAGTGCTTCTATTTTTCTTCACTGGTCTCCGTCCAGAGGAACGGGATCTGTTAGTCCATTTCTTTTAACTGTCTATGGTTACCTGAGAACCAGGCTAGAGAGCCACAGATGTTTACAACATGCCTGTTTAGCGGCCATAGCCGACAAAGGTGACTTACTTTAAGCCAAATCAGAAAGAGAGGACTGTGAGTTTGCAGTGTGTTTAGCGATGGTTTATTCAAGACCAATAAAGTATGTTCAGTCGGGTGGAGAGGACGGCGAGGTAGTGTTATTTTTAGCGGTTCCTACTGTAATTCTAACCCGATGAAGTGTGTCTGTCCGTCGAGTGGAGAGGACGGCAAGGTTTTTTAGACAAAAAACTGTGTCAGTTTTCTCACCCTGCAGTTTTCCCTGGATTAGGGTGGCACCAGAAACATGGTTGTAGCTGTCGCCGTGGTCCTGCTACGGTGCAATGCTACACCCTGCTACGCTCTGCATTGTCCTGCTATGCCCTACTACGCCTCCAAATTCCCTGCTACGCTCTGCAGAGTCCTGCTACGCCATGCTACACCCTACTACACCCTACTACGTCATGCTATGCCCTTCTACACCTCACAGTGCCCTGCTACGTCCAGCTACACTCTGCAGAGTCCTGCAGAGCCCTGCTACGTCATGCTACGCCATGAACTATTACATTTCTACCATTTCTAGTCACTGTTCCATTATCTTTAATATGACTAGAAACAGGCACCGTCAGACAACCGCCCACCAAGAGCCTGGGTCTGTCCCAGGTTTCTTCCTAAAAGGAAGTTTTCCCTAACCACTGTCACACTAAATGCTTGCTCTTGTTGGAATTACTGGAATTGTTGGGTCTTTGTAAATTAGAATGGGGTCTAGACCTACTCTATCTGTAAAGTGTCTCGAGCCATGTATTGTGAGATTTTGGGGAACAACCTCCTTCCCTCAGTTAGAGCATTGAAGATGGGTCGAGGCTGGGTCTTCCAACATGACAATGACCCGAAGCACACAGCCAGGATAACCAAGGAGTGGCTCTGTAAGAAGCATATCAAGGTTCTGGCGTGGCCTAGCCAGTCTCCAGACCTAAACCCAATAGAGAATCTTTGGAGGGAGCTCAAACTCCGTGTTTCTCAGCGACAGCTCAGAAACCTGACTGATCTAGAGAAGATCTGTGTGGAGGAGGAGTGGGCCAAAATCCCTTCTGCAGTGTGTGCAAACCTGGTGAAAAACTACAGGAAACGTTTGACCTCTGGAATTGCAAACAAAGGCTACTGTACCAAATATTTACATTGGTTTTCTCAGGTGTTAAAATACTTATTTGCAGCTGTATCATACAAATAAATAGTTAAAAAAAATCATACATTGTGATTTCTGGATATCTTTTTTTAGATTATGTCTCTCACAGTGGACATGCACCTACAATGACAATTTCAGACCCTTCCATGATTTCTAAGTGGGAGAACTTGCAAAATAGCAGGGTGTTCAAATACTTATTTTCCTCACTGTATGCTCCCAAAATGTGATGAGAATGTTAAGTTATCAATATCAGTGGTTTTGACATCTGCCTCCATTTTCTGTTTTCTCTTGGCTGGAGTTTCTTTGCCTGATTGGAGTCCCTTGACAGATTCTGAACAGCAGAATTTCTATACAGTCCCAGACATAAATACCAATCCTGACATATACAAATTTAATTGTCAATTGTTCTGAAAGTAATTTCCGCTCTCTCTCTCAGCCCCTGGGGTCACTAATTAACTCAATCACGAGAATAGCTTAGAGCATGTAACATCCATACACACAGTTTGCTAAGAAAGGATGTGATGGTTGCATGTTGGTTGGAGTGGAGTAAGAACACTCCCTGGTGTTTCCCAGCCAGTCCGTGTATTGAGCAGATTTCCCCGGTTGCTTTCTGAGGACAGCATGGAGCTGAGAGCCGGGATCGTGCTTTAAAATGATTGGCACTCAATACCTATCTGTTTGACTGTGCACTCCGCCGGTGAATCTTATAGGAATAGTAAAAATGAAGTGTGCACATGGCGATAACCCATCTGTCATGTTGAGATGATGTACATACGTTCTGCAGCAAATGTAAAGAGAGATCTTAAATTTGGTACAGGGAGAGCCATAATGTACATCAGTGCATGTGTGAGAGGATTTTTTTTTTTTTGAGGATGGGGAAAGGGGTGGGGTGCTGGGGGTCTTTGAGGCAACATTAGGGGTCTATTGAAGAGTTAGAATCCTCCAATGTTGGAGAATGGCATTGTTTTGTATCAAAATCCATATTTTTTAAAGCATTTTATCTCTGGTCAGCAGCATTACAATTCAGCATTGGACCTGATTGTCACCAGAGAATTTAATTTGAATTAAAGCTGGTTTACCTCATTTGAACCAGAGGAGCCACTACGGACGGCTGATCAGAGCCCACTTTTGTGACCGTTCAGATTCTTTGTCTTCAAAATGTATGGAATTAAAGCCCTTTTAACTAGATTGCATTTATTTATGCAAAGTCATAAAGAACATTTTTCTTGCAATAATTGAATAATTTAATTAATTTCCTGGTGTGACTCCATAAGCCAATAATGCCCCAGCATCAAAGCGCTCCAGGCTGTGTAATTGCTGCTGGCATTTGGGGTTTTTTTCAGCCCTTCTTTATCACTAATTGCAAATAACTCAAATTACCTCTTTGGATGGTAACATTAGAATACTGAAACGCTAATAACATTAAAAAAAAATTGAGTTATTCTGTAGTTGATAGGATTTGCTAGGAAGGTGATTTTTCAGCAATCAGATATTGATTTTCAACACTGCCTACATAACAAGCCACAGTGGTAACAAGTGTAGGTACAATTCCAGAAAAAGCCCTAAAAGCAAGAAAAACCTCTTGCTGCAGATTGTGAATACCTGTTGTTTACCACCAAAAGCACCCACACGTGCTTAATGGGGCCCACAGCTGAAAACCTTATAAAATAGTGACTTCAAGCTAAATATCTTTACTACACCTACTAGCCTACACCTGAAGGTGTAGTAAAGACTGCTATATCCCAACAAGCTGGACTTTTGAGTGCCAGACCAGCCCTCCACAATCAGCCAGACACCCACCATTCTTACACTCCACTTGAACACCAACAGGGTTCAAAATCAGCACCATTGATCAGCCAAATGCTGGTAAAATATGCAAGTGGCTGGTAATGATGTACTCACTGAGTCAAAAAGGCTGCCTGGTTCATGATGCCAAGAAGGCTAAAGGTTGACGGATGATGAAGGTGAAGATGAAGATGCCTTGTATAGTAAACAAGTGACATGTCTGTAAATTAAGCTAAAGCTACATTTTGCACCCAGTATGTTATGGTGAAATGTAAATAAATCAGAAAGATATAGTATTGTGTTTGCAAGTGCCTTAGCATGCTAATACATAACTAATATTAGTTTACTAACAGCTAACTTGTCCTCTCTGGTAGACAAAGTTAAATGCGCTCACTAATGGTAGGATAGTAGGTGTGATTGGCCAAAGTCAAAGTCAGAGAACAACAATGTTAATGGTCATTGGCCACATGAAAGACACACAAGTGAACCAATCATGTGATCTCTCGTCTCTCTAGTTACCGAAAAAAAAGAGAAGAGTTTTCAACCTGAGTGCAACCTTTAATTTAATTTAATGGTGCAGCCATAGACTGTATATATATTGATATATTAATATTAACCGCGTATGGTGCAGCCATAGACTGTATATATACTGTATATATTGATATTATATTAACATTAACGTTCTATGGTGCAGCCCATTCAGCCCACACAAATAGACTGTCCTGCTTTTACGCACTCCTGATGGCCAATCTATGCCTACCAACATGATTGCCATGAAATGTCTCACAGAATGAATTGTAATCACTTTGGGGATTCTTTACTTTTCATTGTCAGGGCAGAATTTACATTTCACCAAATACCTGCAAAACAAATGCCCTTCCCATCAACCTCAGCAGCACTTTTTGTGTAGTGCTAATCAGCTAATCTTAGCAAGGTTTTTCAAATCTTAGTTGTGTTTCTTTGTATTCTACATAGGCTTTTTTTCAGTGGAATCTTTTTACTGTATTTGTCATATGCAGTGACTTTGTCTCAGTTACATGTAAAGCTCTCTATAAGTCTAAGCATCTAAAACATGATAAAAGTGGTTTGAATCCCCACTCTCGTGTCACAATGTCAGACCCATTTTGACCGACGTGCATTTGTAAAATCAACTTTGATTTGAAACCCTTTCTGGGAAAAAGGTCTCCCACCACGTCTCCGGGTGATGTGAGGTAGGTGTGATTCTCTTCCTTGGTGGGTCCAAATAGAGGATTGCTACATTTAAAGCCCACTGGGACTGTCAATCAAACAGCGATGTGATGATGATGTGATCAATTTTCTGTTAATAAAGAATGCATTTCTCCAGGTGGCACTCTTTGTCTGTTCAATGGCTTCCTCTTCTTCTTCTTTCTCTATTTCTTCTAAATCTAGAATGGTAGAAAACAAAAACAAAAAAAACATCACTTCCTGCGAGGTCACACTTATTTATATGTTAATGTAGATTATTACTATAATCTTCCACAACAAATCAAAACAGTTTGATTGCTTCCTTTAAATAAATTGCAAGTTTTGAATATGTTAAATACCTATTAAGCATGCAAGTAATCTCCTGAAACAAACACAGTATTTGTTAAAGGACTCAAAAAGCAAGTGGAAAATAACATGAGTGTAGAGCTGAATTCTCCTCTGAAGCCTTCAGGAGAATGTCTTGATTGTTTTTCTTGTGTGTGCGGTTCCACATGAGTATTCTCTTTGGTTGCTTCTCTACAAAGACCCCCACTCCAAAGAAAGAAAGATAAAAAGAAAATACAAAGTCCATTTCTTTTGCTGCTTAGCGCAGACTTGTCAGTTGTTATTATGTAGATTTCTTTTGCACTCTTGGAGGAGAAAATACGGTTTAGCGGTGGTCAGTCCTTTGAAGTGACACAGGCCTTCACTAACACTTTCAAGGAGGCTCAGGATGACTGAATACTAATTAGGCCTGGAGTTGCAGAGTCTGATTGTAACAGTTACACATTTGTAATAATAATAATAATGTATACTTCATTAATACTGCAAGGGGAAATTATAATGTTTTCACTCTGTTGTTATTACATACATTATACACAGGCCTGAATTGCACACACATGCTCCTATACCTATACATGCACTAAATGGAGAGATGTCAGAGTGGGGGGGGCTGCCCATGGAAACGCACCCTGAGCAGTTGGGGGTAATAGAATAATAGTATAGAATCAAATCATAATAGAATCATAATTGCAAATACTCTGGATACTCATGATACATTCAATTACATTTTAAGATGAGGGGACAGATGAAAACTTGTAGTAGATATTTGACATTTAAGTTTCCTTAAATGTCAAATATCTACTACAAGTTTTCATTTGCGTATTCACTTTTTTGCCAACTATGCCGAGAGTTAAATGAAGGATTGATACCACTCTCGTGTCTGAACACTAAATATGAAGCTACAGCCAGTGGCTAGTTAGCTTAGATTAGCATATGGCCTGAAGGAGGAAAAAGCTAGCCTGGTACGTTAAAACTCCACCAAACGGAACCGCTTAAGCTTGCTCACTGACACTTTATGTCTCAGTATTTTAATCCATACAAAAAATAAGTAAATAAAACAATTGTGTTTGACAGAACTATTTGTTGGTTGGTAGCAGTTGCCAGGCTAGCAGTGGAGCTTCCAGGAAGTTGCCTGAATTGTCTGGAATGTACTGTAACCCCCGCCCCCCTATAAAAGGGTTGATTGTTGTTTGCACTTCAGTCTTGTATGGTTTAAACAAACAACACAAAATGTGTTAATTGGTGAGGTTTAGAGATGCTGGTAAGCATATTTAGTGACCTTTGGACAGAGCCAGGCTAGCTGTTTGAAAGCTAACCGGCTGCTGGCTGTAGATCCATACTGCCACACAAACACGGGAGTGGTAGAAATAAGCATATTTCCCAAAACGTCAAACTATTGCTTTGAGTTTTCATTTCTGCCCCTTTACCCTTCCAATTCCATTACATGTGTCCTAAAAGTATTGACAAGACAACATGTTAATTAGTGAGCTTTATTGGTGCTGGTTTTGGACAGAGCCAGGCTAGTTTATCTCCCCGTTTCCAGTCTTTATGCTAAGCTAAGCTTACTGCTGGCTCCAGTAACATATTTACTGTGCAGATGTGAGAGTGGTGTCACATCTGTATCTAATTATCACAATATGGATTGCATGTGTGAGAACAATGCTCCCTTTGTGTGCATTGCTGCAGACAATACCAAGCCATCCATAATGGTCGGACACAATTTCACAATTTTCTCACTCAGAAGTCACACATACAGTTCTTCTTTGTAGAAACAATCAAAACACTCACAGGTAATTCAAAGATGTTAAGCACATCCAACAAAGCTCTATAGCCCAAATTGAAATTCTAACTCGGTATAAAGGTTTTTGTCATAGAACAGAATTCACATTTGCCACACATATGCTAAGATAAGCGCCTAAAAACCCTCACCACCCGATTAGAGCCTTTACATCATTTGTGTAATATAGGCCTTGATGTTTCACTCCGAATGAAAAAAACCTATCCTGTGGAGTTAAATGGCGTTTTTGTGTCGTCCCCCAACCCTTAGCTGATAGTCAATATATGTCCATAGCTAATCCTTCTTGTGGAAATAAACAGCAAATATAGGAACATTAGAAAGGTCATTCTTCCTATCAAAACAAAAGGAGACATTTTATTCACGCTTCCATTCATGTACTCAGAATAAAAGGGAATTATTGTAAGATGTTTCTTTATTGGTTTCAAGAGAGATGGAATTGCACCAGCCCAGAGTCTTAGTTGAACATATCCTTGATTTAAAGCATTTGACATGTACAGTAGGTAGATGTACTCCAAAATCATCCTACACAAACCATAGAGACATTCAGTTCACTGTTGTTTAGAAACCGGTTTTTAATATTTAAATGAACTGTAAAAAGCACATTAAAACATTTTCTCATTTTAGTTACAAAAATGGGTCACCTAAAGGGCTTCTCATTGCATTCACAGAAGGATTTGAACAGTGGATGTCTAACAGTTAACGTAGTTCTCTCTTTAAAAAAATCCCCACCCAAAATATATAAACTTAATTGCTTAACCAAGGTATATACAGGGCATAACATCCTTGCATCTTACAGGTTATCAAGAAAGTTTGAGGTATACAACCAAAATAAAAAGCCTGTCAGAAAACAAAACAGAAAAAACAACAAATAGAATTAAATAAAGGTAAAATGAATGCCATGATTTCTTCTTACTAGCACAGGATCACAACATTAGTGGGAGATGTGTATACGTGCTGGTGTGATACTTCCAGTTGTTTCACCTATGCTCACAAGGGCAAAACAGCAAATAACCTTAAGCTTTGGACTGTCAATATATACAAAGGGAATACAGTCTAATTTGACAATAGAGAATTGGTTGAATGCTCACTTTATTTGCTTCAAGACAAATACACAGTATGTGTTGAACAAAAAAATTATCAGAATTATAAATTTATTTGATTGAAGTCTTTAACTTACACTGTATATCTTTGAACCAACACTGAAATTAAAGAGCCGGAAGCAGGATCTGATACACATGCAAGTTTTGAAAGTGGATTCAGAAATAACAGTATTGTACAAAATAATTACATTTTTCTTTTTATAATTATCAAAATACACCTTCTTTCTTAGCACCTCTTTATATTTTGTGTGTGTTTTGAACAAGCACCATTGTAGTCGTTTTCATACAGCACCTGGAGTATCCAGAGAGGAGGTCTGTGTCCCCTTATGTCGCCTGACCCCCTCTCTTGGTTACCTCCGATTCACCCTCCTCTGCCACGTGTTCAAATGTCCTTCACCTTTGCTCCATAACGTAGTAAGTCATGTGGTTCGAGCCCTACAAGGGCAACAAGTATTTTCCTGGGTTACATGTACATACATGGAAAGACATGTTTTGCTACACCATCTCTTATTCAAAACTTGCATGTGGCATAGAAAAGGGTGGGGGGCTAGAAATGGGGTTTGGTGGTACCCAAAACGTCTCAACTTGACTTTCTTTACTGGCCCCATCAAGTCCTTTTTTCTTTTTCATCTTTATTTAGCCAAGGAAGCAGATGGGCCCAACTTCAAACCCAAACTTCTGGTTAGGGTCCCCAAAGTCAGTCAACATGACATCGATGATTGGAACCTGATCGATTTTGGGAGTATTAATCTCCATCACAGTCTTTCCATAGCCCTTCCTCGTCTGCAACAACAGAGACAGACACAGAGATACAATTAGAAAAGCAAATAAATAAATAAATAAATAAATTCATGCTGATCATTAGGTCATTCCATGGATTTCCTTTAGACCCCAGCTACTGTGTGTGTGTGTATGAGGAGAGACGGGCTTCAGCTACAATCATAGCTTTCCATTCATGTTTCACTACTAATGTGATTTCCTTACAGAAATAATAGTTCTGTTCATTAAGTGCCAAATAAATGAGTAACTGGTTCCAACTATTCAAAGCTTGACAGTTCTTAAACTTCTATTTGAAACACCACAGGACATAATGTGTCACAAGTCATGCTCGATTTATGTTCTTTTGTTCTTACTAGCACTAACTAGCTAGGGTAACTCATCCAAAAAAAATCAAACTTTAAAGAGCAGCAAAACGTGCATACTGTAATTGCCGTTTGAATTGCTCACATAAGTCGTATTAAAACAGTGATTTTGAGTGATGCCTGTAACACGCATCCCCTCCCTGCTCATTTAGACAAACTGATCTTACCGCACAGCCGTCTGAAACGGCCCTGATGTAAGGGTTATTGTCATACGACATCTCCTCATCGTTGGCGCCCAGGAAGCGCAGCGCCTTGTCGTAGCTGTCGCTGGTGGCGTCGTGCCACGCCACAGACTGGTGGCAGCTGTAGGTGAAGTTTTGCCTGGCAGAGGCTGTCAGTAGTCTGAGGAAGGTCATCTGTACCATGTTTATTGAGTTTCCATCTGCGTCAACATAGGAAAGCTGTTGGTGGGCAAAAAGGAAGAGAGGTCAAAGGTTAAGAAGCAAACACTTCTACATTTTCACTGGATTTATACAACAACTCAAATAAAATAATAGAAGAGAAAGAAATTATGAAAGAAATGTCTAAAAAATATGAAGTAGTCATACATAACAATAAGACAATTAGAAAACAAAATAAACTGAAGCAGTGATGTTTAAAATGTATTTCTAAGTGATGCATATGTTAGATCTCCAATAGCCAGCTTTTTATCTCGAACATGTGGCCTCATTACTGAAACATCAAACAAGATGAAGATATTTTGACTGCCTGTTAAGACTGTGTGAAGAACTAACACAAATTAGTGTAAAAAAGGAAAACTGAAGTGTTTTGGGTGCCAGGGAGAGTTTAAATAAAATTGTCTAAACAAGATAAAGTCTGCAGTTTATTAATGTTGAAGGCAATGAAAATATTTAAATTTTATTTCTATTAGAAAAGGCAGCTGATCACACAATTTCCTTTTGCACAGTGTACAGTTTCTTAAGATATGAAGAGTATATCCTGGCCCAAATCATATTGAAGTTAGTTACAGGGGGAAAATAAATACCTATAACAATTAGTCATACGCTTTACAATTGATATACAGTAACCATCACTGCCTCGTAACCCCAATAAATCCCAAAACAGCCTTGACAAGGCTAGTGGCTGCATGGTCAAATGAACCTTAGTTGCTTTGTCACTATTACTTTAAACATTACTGAATGGGGCCACAGCACTCTCATCTAAATCAACTGCTGAGGAGCTTAAATATGGCCAGAAGAAGACATGTTGCATCACAGAAAAGGCATATTTGCTCAAACAGTCAGGCCAGACGACTTCTGCTCAGATGGATTCTATCTTATAAGATAGTTGGTCTCTATTTAAATACAGTAGGATAACAGAGTTTCTAGAAGGCTGTGAAAGATGACCAGGAAAAGCAGAGAGCAAGATACACTCATGAGTCATTGTATTTACTTTGTCTTACAGTATATACGGTAGTTTAATAGCACATATGTTTGTAACAATGTATTTTTTGTCTCAGTTAACCTAATGAGCCTTGCCTGTCTTGAATCTAGAAAAACAAGAGGTCTATAGAACACACATGACCTTGACAGTGAACCTTATCTGAATGTGTGCATTAACAGAGCCCTCAGTTTGTAACCAGGATATGTACTGTACTGTATATTCTTCTGTCACAGTCTGTTCTCTTTGGGAATACATCAGCATGACAGCAGTCTGATGGAGCATATGGAAGCTGATGTTTACTGAGGCCATTTTTAACTGTTCAAGGGCAGAGTGAGGACTATTGGAATGCTAAAATACTCAAGGCAGTCTACTTGAATCCTCTGTAATGCTTTGTTGATGTTCATTTCTTTAAATAGAACAGTCTTAGAAATGTTATGCATTGTAATGACAGTAACTGAAAATGAGGCACTGGTTCAAAAGGAAGTATTTTACTTAAAATATGCTTTTCATGATAAAAGCCTACCCCATGCAATTTGAAATCTCTCTGCTCTTGTTTTGCCTAAAGTATAGACACATTCAAAACATTAGGCAGTTTGGGATTTCTTTATAGGGAGCAACTTTGGGTCACTGCCTCACAATTTAATGGGTGGTGCTGCTATGCGAGTCTATTAGCAGCTGCTTGCCGTTTTGCAGTATCCCTGCACAGGTACACGGGAGAATGCAGGAAAAATAGAAGAGATGGAGCAATCCATTCAGTTTAGCACTGAGTGAAGGAGTGTATGTATTTGTTTTTTTGCAGTAAACTGAAGGAGGTGGATGAAAGAAGAGGAAAAAGAGACTTACCATTTTCCCACGCTTAAATTCACTGAACCATGTCCCAGGGACTTCTTTGGGCCATGAAGATATTCTGACCTGTAGAAAACAAAACCAGACAGGGCATATTAATACTAGACAATATCATGGGCATTATACAGATGTGCTCAAAAGTTTGCATACCCTTGAAGAATTGGTAATATATACCATGTGTAAAGAAAACATGAGTGAGCAGGCATAACACAAGTCTTTTATCTGTTATGGGATTCACATTGAACTGTGGCACAATCATAAAACAAAACATGGCAACAGAGAAAAAAAATGAACCGACCACCATCTACATGCCCTTAGTTTTTAATATTGTGTATTGCCACATTTAGCATCAATGACAGCGTGCAGTCTTTTGTAATAGTTGTCTATGAGGCCCCAAATTCTTGCAGGTGCTGCAGGTATAGCTGCCCGTTCATCTTGGCAAAATGCCTCCAGTTCATGCAAAGTCTTTGGTCGTCTTGAACCGCACGTTTGAGATCTCCCCAGAGTGGCTCGATGACATTAAGGTCAGGAGACTGCGATGGCCGCTCCAGAACCTTCACCTTTTACTGCAGTAACCACTGGAGGGTCAACTTGGCCTTGTGCTCATTGTCGTGCTAAAATGTCCAAGAGCGTCCCATGCGCAGCTTCCATGCAGAAGAATGCAAATTGTCTGCCAGTATTTTCTGATAACATGCTGCATTCATCTTGCCATCAATCTTCACAAAATTCCCTTTGCCTTTAGAGATTGCAGTACCCCAAAACATCAGTGAGCCACCACCATGCTTCACGGTGGGGATGGTATTCTATAGTCACCGTAGGCCTTGTTGACCCCTCTCTAAACATATCGCTTATGGTTGTGACCATAAAGTTCTATTTTGGTCTCGTCACTCCAAATTACAGTGTGCCAGAAGCTGTGAGGCGCGTCAAGGTGTTTTTGGGCATATTGTAACCGGGCTTTTTTGTGGCATTGTAAAGGCTTCTTTCTGGCAACTCGACCATGCAGCTCATTTTTGTTCAAGTACCATTCTATTGTGCTCCTTGCAACAACCAAACCATCTGTTTCCAGAGCAGCCTGTATTTCCCCTGATGTTACCTGTGGGTTCTTCTTTGCATCCCGAACAATTCTTCATGCAGTTTTGGCTGAAATCTTTCTCGGTCTACCTGACCTTGGCTTCGTATTGAGAGAGCCAAGAATTTTCCACTTCTTACTAAGTGATTGAACAGTACTGACTGGCATTTGCAAGGCTTTGGATATCTTTTTATATCCTTTTTCATCTTTTTTTAAAGTCCCAATACCTTGTCACGCAGGTCGTTTGACAGTTCTTTTCTGCTCCCCAAGATTCAATACTGCTTACTGCATGCACGTGAGAGCTCACAAACTCATGGACTATTTAACTATTTATACACAGACACCAATAGCAATTTGCAAGCCACAAGTGTGGGAAATAACCTTTAATTGCCATTTTCACCTGTGTGTGTGTCACTTTGTGTGCCCGTAACAAGGCCAAACATTCAAGGATATGTAAACTTTTGATCAGGCCATTTGAGTTATTTCTGTTATAAATATTGTTTAAAAAGCAGCTAAACAATTATGTAAAAACATATGTCTTCATATGATCACTATGCTTGAATCAAAGATAGTCATTTTGTATGAGTCATATTTTCAAAATGTATGCCAAAATTTCAAAATGTATGCCAACTTATGAGCACAACTGTATTTATATTTTTATATAAAAAAGGTCTATTGTATTGTACAGCTTGAAAGGTAGCATCAAAGTCTTTCATCTGGTAGCAGAAGGTAAACCTGTATGTTATTTTAATATCTTTTGAAATATCCTTTTTCAGAATTTTTGCATCGTATTTGCCTTTTGGTGGTTCTTATGTTGTTTGCACAAAAGCGAATATCAAATCCGTACAAGCTTAGCCCTGAAGCAAATCAAATGGCTTCCGTTGACAACTTCAACCTAGTGCTGCACTGTTTGTTAATGTGGTGGCCAAACATAATGGATTACGATTTGTTGAGAAATGATGATTAGAAATAGGCAGTTATAAATCTCGTGGGTACTAATCCAAAGTCACTTACTCCATTAGACTTCTTATCTGGATAGATGCAGGTTTCGCCCCCTGCGGTGAAGTTACAGTAGACTTTGAAGGAATCCCCGGAGCAGCCTTGGTTTGGATCAATCCAGTATTCGCCTGAGGAGAACCAAGCACACTTAAACATCCTGTTCTACTACTGTCCATAGAAAATGGCTTGAAGCTCCTTTTCAGAAATGAAGTGTGCTAGAATTCCTTGATTCTATGTGAAATTCTGCTCTTAAAGTAGTTTTTGCTGATTTTTATTGCTTATTCACTGCTAGATAAAATGTTATGGTAATGCCCTTGAGTGGGGTATAATTTATATGCAATTTTGAAAATTTTGCTCAACAGAAGCAAAATGAGTAAGGACAACCAATCCATGCGGCTCTAAATGACAACTCTCTGTCACTCTCATTATGTCTCTTGTTGATTGCTCTAGTTGATGGAAAATGACTTAAACCGCAAATAGTAAGCGCACATGAGGAAGAAAGGGAAAGGTTGTAACTAAGTGTTCTCAATCACTGTTTGAACCAAAAAAAGTTTGTTTTTTCAGTTTGTCAGGAAATCTGAGAAAATGGGGAGATTCTCTAGTGTCTCAATTACCAAGGGTTATAAAACTCTTCTCTGCTGCAGGGTTAGGGTTAGGGTGAGGCTCATAAGAGAGGTGTGTTTTTATACACACAAAAGTCTTTCAGTATTACTTTTACATCAAACACTCTTGCTTACCATCAGGGAATTCTGGGTGAGAGAGCTGCAGATCTTTGCATGTCCTGGCAGGATTGTTTTGTGTGCCCATGGGGTATTTCATGCGTTCAATGTCCTGTTTGAGGTTGTTGAGTGAGCCGAAGATGTCCTCCATTCCCTCGCCGTAGTCCATGATGGCAGCGGCTGCGTCTGACTGCATGCCACTGGAGCGCTTGGTCTTTTTGGGTGACCTGATGGGCAGGGGCTGGATAACTTCACCTGGTGGGCCCTGTAGGGTGTGGTGGGAAAACGGTTTTAGATTTCATACAAGCAAACCGACCTGAGATTTTGTACAATGCAATTTTTATTTATTGGGAAAAGACAGAAGAGTAGGGGTCTTAAATACTCACAGGAGGACCAGGAGGACCAATTGTACCAGTGTCTCCTTTTGCACCAGCAGGACCCTGGGACGCACAGGAACAGACACATGTTAACCAAGATAAATCAAACATACAAACAGTGACAACATGCCTTCAAAACACTGATAGTACTCACAGTTGAGCCCTTGGCTCCTTTGGGACCTTGAGGACCCTGCATGAGATAGGACAGAAGCACAGCAATTTGGCAAAGTCATTCCATTGTCAGTGTAAAATCTAAATGAATGAGTGAACCAGTAAAAGACTTACAGGCAGACCGGGGGGGCCTGGGGGACCGAGAGGACCAGAAGAACCACTGATACCCTGTGAAAAGATGAGATGAAAGCAGAAGTCAGATATATATTAAAGAAACCTTGTAGACTAAAGTATTATTGGGAGGATTAAATAATGAGTGAAATCAAAAAGCTAGAATATAATGGCACAGGACAAGGGATATGGAACAAATGCATAATGAACTTTCTTATGGAGTTTTTTATTAACGGAGATGAGAAGAAGACTTTATTTTAGCCATCAACACCACTATTGCTTTCTTTGAACTTAGCAATTCACAATTGTACAGCCCAATTTGGTCAGGAAATAAAGCCAAACTATATGAAGCCTATTTTCAGACCCTGAAGTGGTAAACTGAATGAAAACTTTTTTCAAGCCCTTGTGCTCTGACAATTTCATTAGGCCTAATCTCCAGATACGTAATCCTACCCATCATTTTAAATGACCAGGGCAGTCCAAGGGCCACAGCAAGACAGAATCACAAATGCAGTTGTCTTGCGATGTTTATTTAAAAATGGATGAAAGCTGTCATCAGTCCTTTACCGAGACTGAGCTTCAACCTTGTTTCAGTTCTTCTTACTGTTTTAGTGGAGGGCTCAGTGGTTGAAAAGGATATATTCATTTTAATGCTGTGGTTCAGAAGCAAACTCGTTTCAGTGTTTTTGACAATGCAGTTAAGTATGCACAGTAGGCATCAGATACACAGAAATTGATCACAATGGAAGAAAAAAAATTATACGTGTTTACTGTGTTCAGGATGCTCATTGGACAACAAAGGGGAAATAAAAACTAAATGAATTTCTATCCTCTCCAAAAACAGTGATGGGGAGATCAAAAGTTTAAACACGATACCTCAAAGCCACTTTAATACAGTTGTTTACTTGCTTTGAGTAATATGAGTAATCTATGAAAGCTAGAACCAACAGAAAGTTTGCTCATGGCGAGTAAAGAGATGTGCAGTGCAGTGCAGCAGAGCTCTGCCTCTTTCACTGGGTTTCAGTCAACAGCAGGTGACTGTGGCCACGGCGGAAGGGCGAGAGGTGGAGGGCAAAAGGCCCGAGGACCAAGGCGGGAATGGAGTCATCAATTACTTACACTGTCGCCCTTGCCACCGGGAGAACCTTGGGGCCCGGGCAAACCTCGGTCTCCCTTCTCTCCTTGCTCACCAGGGGGTCCGATCAGGCCAATCAAACCTGGATGACCCTGTAGGACGATAACAAATGAGCACACACAAAGAACAGTCAGAGAAAACAGCAATGTCCAGTTGTGCTCTGAAACTTGTAAGTTTTGTATTCATGTCTGACACAGGCAAAACTCAAACAGCATTTCTTCCACAATACTGAAATGCACATGGAAGGCTGTTTCATGACAATACAGATCCTCAGACATTATAATAGAAATGTGTCTCCTGGAACAGACACACAAAAAACTATTCACAACACAAAGATGATGACATTGAAATAGGCAAGCTCTAAACAGGCCCAATGATTTGAGAACATTAAACACACATAACACGCAACACAGTGCCTCTATTGTGTGCTTTTAAACAGCTTTCTCTCAAGCCATCATGTCAGTGTGTGGGAGGCAATTTAGATAGAGTAATGTGTGCTGTCTGAATATCCTTTGCAGTTATATTTCACTGGTAAATTTTCAAGTGGCAGCGAAGAAAAGAGCAAGATTAGAGAGATCAGAGTGATACATCACATTCAGCTGCATATTCAATACTGTTAAGAGTTTTTCTCTTACAGCAGCTATGGCAAAAACTAATTTTCTTTCCAAAATGTTAACATAAGCTCTATTATCAACACTGCTTTGTATTTCTAAAAGATGTGTTACTTTTGATCGATTGCAAAGTTGTGGAGGCTCTGTGCAAGTGGCGAGCAGCCTTAACTGAAGTCTGAACCTAGATCACCGTTTTCCTGTTAATCTGCCAGCCTATTTGGAACCTGGGAAATGTAATCAGCAAGAAGAAAAGGGGCTACACTCACCTTTTCACCTTTAGATCCAGGGTCACCTTTCAGACCAGGAAGACCAGGAGGACCCTAAACAACAATAGCACAAGTTAAAAAATCTATTTCACAGAGAAAAGTTAGACAGGACCTAGTGAGGAAAACTAGCAAGACAGACAACAGCAGGAAATTAAGCAATAGGGACAAAGAAACATGAACAGAGAATAAAGAAGAGGCATTTAACCCATCCATGTATTACAGATATGACTCATAGGGACAGTCCAGTTTGTTTTGTTCAACATGACTGAACCTAAAGACTGGAACTCAGGGGAAAACTTATTTCCTATCGCTGTCAAATGTGAAAAAATATACTTCCCAACTACTCCAACTCTAGCTAGATAAGTAGTGAAAAAGAGGCAGAGAGATAGACATTACGCATACTAACCATGGGACCAGGTGGACCATCTTGTCCTGGGGAGCCGGGCAGTCCTTGTTCACCCTGTGAAAAGCCATTTGATTGCAGTGAACATTATAGCCTGCTGTATTTTCTCTGGCCTGCCATTGATTTGCTGTGTTCAGCACAATGATTAATAGCCCAAACAGGGGACAAAAGTGTGTTGGAATAAACAAGCGAAACTAAAGTATAAGCCAAATGGGTGTATTGATTATTCCATGAAGTCTTTCATCATGCCTTAGCAGTACCTTTTTATGTGCGCACACTGTGGGTGGGTGCCTGTGTTCAAGCATGCATGTCTGTTTGAGAGTGGAGCTGAATGTATCACAGGGAAAAAACATTGTTGTATCTCAGACTTACAACAGGGCCAGGGATCCCACGCAGACCCTCTGGACCAGGCTTTCCTGAAGGTCCCTGGGGTCCAACTGGTCCCGTTTTTCCTGCTGGACCCTCGGCACCGGCCTCACCCTGTATGTGGATATGCAAGTGTTGTGAAAAAGCAATGTTACATAATTTAAGAATTTAAGCTTACTGTAATGTTACTGAGGAACCAAATATCAGTCAAATAAAAAAAGCACAAAACAAAATGAATGTCTGTTGCACAGACTGTCTTTAGGTAACTGTAGCCAGGGAGGACACTACAGGTAAATCTAAATAATAAAAAAGTGCATCAACTTCTAATATCACATAGCAGCACATAAAGAACACTTGATGTGAAGTTTTCTTTGGAGCCTCTTGGTATTGCAGAGTAATTTTATCAGAATTCAGCTGCGGGCTGCTTTTAGCTTTAAATTATGCCCAGACAGTATGTAGTGTGTAGATTGGGTAAATGGGGACAAGTAAACAAGAGTTATCGGATGAGCCAAAGTGCTCCGGCTCCTCCAACTGAAGTTCAGAAAAGGCACAGCCATATATGGTGCTATATCCTGCTATGTTTTCATTTGAGGTCCATGAGAAAATTAGCCTCAAGTTCAAAGTATGCCACGGCAGACCGACTGTAATCTGAAATACATCAATATGCACAGAGACTTGGATGGAGCTCATGGAAATAAGATATCAAGTTTGAGCTGCAAGGTATTTATGGATTATAGGCTTGTTATAAGCAAAGTGGGCAGAACTATGTTGATAAAACTACTTTTTATTTCAGCTATCTTTTGGCAATTACACCTTCAAGGCTGATTTCCACGCTTAAGAACAAAATAAAACGTTTTTTTAAAGGTCATCCTTCATGGCAATAAAAAAAATACATTAGTATATAGACAGTTCATAATTCTACCATAGTATAGTGTACTAGGAAATTAAGTTTTACATCCATACTCACGTAACCAGATTAGCTGTCATAAATTTGATTTATATGAAGCGTGCAACAGTTGGCGATAACAGATGAGGCAGCAGATCACATGTATAGTTTTAGACACTGATGAAACCAGGAGTTTGATGTGAAACAAGTGCAAACTCAGAAGTTTCATTTTCTGACTAAAAAAGGAAAAAAATAATTACTCTGAATACCTGAGGGTTACACTCTTTTTGTCGGTCTTAAAATTAAGCCACAGCATAATGCGAGAAACACGTGCATCTTAGTTTTACTCAAATAAGCTGCATCCATACACTTCCATTTAATAGCATTTTATGCTTTTAATTTAAGAGGGGGAACAGGTACGGGTAACAGGGAGGCAGATCAGGGACTGAAATGACTCTGCAGGATGAATTGATTTTGTTACCTTAGCGCCCTTTTCTCCTTGTCTGCCCTCTGCACCAGCAGCCCCCGGAGGTCCCTGAGGAGGATGACAGTTTAGTTTTAGCATTTTAGCACAGCATCAGCACACACTAACTGTACAACAAGACTGTACCATCAAAGTGAATGCTCATCAGTGACATCTCACAGTATTTCAGACATCATTCAACGTCATTAAGCCAAAATAACTCCGGTATCTACATCTGTTTGTATGCTGGCTAATCTGTTTTAGACAATGTACAATGTTGTGACATGTATGGTGCATACATGCTTTAGTCTTAAACCGAAAATGATTCTCACCACCAGTTTTTCTTCAGTACATCTTTCCAGCCTTTTGGCATTTCAGTTTACTTTTATGAATATTGTATTCATGCCTGTGACATATTCTACAGATGGCTTTAGACATTGAAACTGTAGAAATGTGTCAATTATCAAACGTTGCTGTATGATGTCAATATGACAATCACCAGATCATTGTCACTGTCTACTTTTGCTGAGAATTACCCCTTACACAGAAAATAGGCAGGACGCACGGCTGCAGCACGGCTCCTGCTGTGTCTGCTCACATGGCTGCACTATCCCGTTAACATAGGTGGCGAAATGAAAAGCAAGATGTCTGTGGTGCACACACGCTGCTCAGATAGCTCTCCCGCACAGATAGCCGTCAGTTTTAAGTAGTTTAATGTCATTCAGATGCAGAGATACAGTAGTTTTTTGGGAAATAATTACATAAGTTCAGACCTCGGTGACCTCATATCTGGCTACGGCCATGTTTCTGTCAGGAGCTCTCAGGCACACACATGATTTCTTTCAACTGCAGTGGTCCCTCTTCAAAACCCCTCCATCCAAATTCCACTCTGATCTGGCCGCCTGAAGCCTGAGGGCTATTGACTGAGAGCCTATAATGTCAGCTCGCCTCCCGTCTTGGTGCTTTCATCTTCTACTCTTCTACCTCTTACTGTTGGGGAAGAGGCAGGCTCTTGATCAGCACAAATAGCCATTTCAATTGTAGCACCATATACAGCAGCTACAGTCAATGTGTAGGTGTGATCTTTTGGCAAGATCGCCAGAGCATCTTTTTGTTGGCTCTGCAGCATCAGGTGTATGATACAATGTTTACTTACTGTCCTTAGTCTTATAAAATTATTTACTTATTGTTATAATTATCTACTGAGAAAGGACAAAAAGGTACAAAATTAAATAGTGACTTGCACCCAAAAGAATAATTAAAGCCAGATGAGGTTAATAACTTTTCCATATTTCTCTTTCAAGAAGTAAAGTTGAATACATTCCCAGTATTAAGGCATTAGCAAATCAGATGAAACTAAATTTTTTAAAGCTATGCTAAATTGACTCGTTCCGAATCGAAGGCTGTGCTCTATAAAAGATTTAAGGATTGTTGACATTTTATACAGGCATAACGCTGAGAAGACACAAAAAGGGCAAACAGATCCTAAACAATGTTTGCTGTGGACTTATGTATGCAAAAGAATAACCTGTCGGGGAGCAGCGGGGATCATTTTCTGTCCCTCCTTTCCCCCCTGAGCAATTAAAGACCTGTGAGTGATAAAATAGCCCTTTTCCTTACCATAATCCCTAGGCCATTAAGGTGCAGTAAATGCTGATACCATGCTAAATGCTCAGAATGTAAATTTCATTGGGCACATTAGAAAAGCAATCAGCCCAGCAGGTTTAAAAATGCATGACATGTTTTTTTTCCCATTGGACTGAGCCTTGGAGTCTTTCTTTGAAATGCAGTCACTCACTTGAGATTGTGATTTTCTTTCAAATTCAGGAGAATAGCTGCTCATATTCATGTGGACTTTGAGCTTCACATCATATTGAAAATATGTTAATGTTCCACCTCAGATTTGGGCATTAAGAAAGTAGCTTACTGGCTTTGATATTTCACTCCGTTATCTCAACCTCATACTGCATGGAGAGATCTCCTTATTAGTTGGAGTAAGAACGGACATCATATAAGCAGAAACTTTAATTGTTTTTTGCATTTACTCAGATTTGTTTTCTCAAAGTAGAGACCCAGTTCATCTAGTAATGGCAGAAAAAAATCTCATGAAGATGATCGCATCACAATCAACACAGATGAGGTTTTATTTTATTTCATTGTTTGTTGGTGGACACTCCTAAGGCCTACCCTTCTCCTCTCATAACTTCTTAAGAACTTTACCACGTCCATTTTTGCTCCAACTGTCAGCCATGGATCAATAATGTGTCAGACTTGCTATATCTCTCTCACTTTTTTTCCCACTGCCAAAAGGACGTAAATTAGTTTGAAACCCAAGGGTCTTTTTTCCAGCTTTTTTATGGTAAGCCTTTTCAATTTCTTGCTACGAAAAAAAAAAAAAAAATTCATGATTTTCACATCCTACCATTCATTTTTCAATAGGCTTTGAGGCGGATTTCTTTGCAGACAGCACAACGCCTTGACCCTTTAAATCTCCCACTTTGTTTTCCCCACTCTACTTTTAATGAAAATGAATCTCTCCTGCTTGACTGCCAAGATTGAGTTGTCAAGGGGGAATTGCTGTTGCGAAGCGAGGCGGGATACTGGTCTGTTGGCTCAGGAGCCAGATTACAATGCCAACAGATACACACTCATTTCATCTATTTTTAAATAGGGCTACAACATTTCACATGGGTTTGTTGAGTCATGGTTTTATGGTCAGCAAGATATTTCTTATCAAAACAACTCACTTTTACAAAGATGAAATGCCAAAAAGGGGACCATCAAACATGCATGAATAAAATACTGTAGTCATTTTAGTGTTAATGGCCACAGACTTACTCTCTTGCCAGGTGGTCCCGGTGGGCCAGCTTCTCCTGATGGACCTGGAGGACCCTGAGAACAAGCAAAGAGATTGGAGATGCAGGATGCTATTACAAACAATAAAACAAGTTGAATTAACAAATGAGTCAGTGCTGATGTGAATTTCAATGAGAGATCAGCATGCTTCACTAAATATCTTGTGATGTCTGCCAAAAGGACAACAACACAGACATCATGTTGACATTTAGGGAATATTCAACCGCAGGAAAGTCCACAAGAGTTGTGCCAAAATCCAAAGTTGGATGAGGCACTGCACTGCCTGAAATGACACGTACTGTGCTTCCTGACACACTCATCCATCTCATCCAATTATTTTGTAGTTGATTGCAAGCAATCAAACCAATTTTTTCATCCTTTTCATTGGTTTTATCAGTTGAGTACACAGTTACATGTAAAGATGTATAACAGAAGGTGGTTTTTAAATGGTGTTTTTAACATTTTGTATTGTATTGAAAATGTAACTTGGTGTTTATGTATGTGTTGTAATTTGGCTGCTATCTTGGCCAGGTCTCTCTTGTAAAAGAGATTTTGAATCTCAATGAGACTACCTGGTTAAATAAAGGATTAATAAAAGAAGGATATATATATGTTTTCCTCTCAAAGAGCACTGAGCCTCTACACAAAGTTGATCACATTTTAGTATGCCTTCTATCTTTTCCACTGTAGCCTTTCAGCATGTAATCAGAGTTCATAAACATGTATTTATTCAAAATTCAAACATGTAACATTCATAGAGTAAATAAAATAGTTTGTGTTTTTCTTTGGCAATGATAAAGGCTCATTTCATTTATAAATGTTAATAAGAGTTGTGATTCATTGCGCTTTACACAGGGCCAACACTTTACTGTTTACTTCTATATCTAATCAGAAGTAATGAATCTGCAAAGCAAATATCCCCATTTACCCTACATCAAAGAGTATGGAGTAAATATAATGAATTAAAATGTAAATTATTTACCCACTAGATGTAATTACAGCTTTTACCGCAGACAAACTTGTGATGGACAACTATAATATAAGGTTAGTGTAAACAATACATATTCATACTTATTCATACACTGTTGCAAAGTAGGAGATTGTTAAGATAATTATATTATATTATGTGCTTTTAAAGTGTCCCTCGAGTGAAGCGTATAAAGTGAATGATACATACTCATGCAATCATTTGTTTTGGCATGACAACAACTTACCCGGCTGACCAGCTTCCCCATCCTCTCCCTTCTCTCCTGATTCTCCATCAGTGCCCTGTAAACAAGAGATGTGCTGGTTAGATCATGTCTGCCACTGAAAATATTGATCTATACTATCATACTGTTCCATTTAATATGATTCACAATACAAATATCTATACTATCTTCTCTATATGGGCCTATACAGAGTAAATATTGCAGAAAGATTTCATACTTACAGCAACACCTGGCTCACCAGGAGGACCAGGGTCTCCAGGGAATCCAACAGGACCCTTTAAGTGAGAGAAATGACAATGTAGAAAATCAGTGTAGAAAAAGAAAGATGAGGCGCTGCTGTTGAGACATCATTTCCCTGGATACAGGTGTTAGTAATTTAGATAGTAATTTAGTACTATTGTACCTGGTAACAACCATCAAAGGCAATTTGATGGACTTAAGGGTGATGCTGAAAATCCATGACAAAAAGTCTCACTGCATTTCATTACCATGCAGGCATAAAATATAATCTCCCTCAATAAAAATAATTTTTAGTTTTGAATATGTTCTAGGATGAAACGCCTGCCTCAGGGCTGGTGGGGGACATTTCCTTTAAAGCAGTACAGTCTGTTAGACTGAGTGGCAGAAAACACTCTTTCCACTGCGATTTTGAGAGTGTTTGGTGGACTTACAGGGTTACCCTTTGGACCATCATCTCCAGGGGGTCCTTTAGCACCAGCAGGTCCAGCAGCTCCAGGGGGTCCAGCCTCTCCTTTCTCTCCTCTTTCGCCTTTAGGTCCCTATAAGTAGGGGAGTTGGGGGGAACATTCATTACACCAGTATAGTTCCACAGGGACTAAGTTTAAGTCTACAATGAACTGAATTGGAGATGAAGATGAATGTGTGGACAAAGGTTGCTGAAAGAAATGGGATTCAAAGCTGATCTCAGTGTGTGTGGCAGAGGACAACTACTCTGGATGGTCAACAATGCTGATGTGAAATGAGACTGAAAAGTCTACATTTGTTGTTGTCTCTACTGTCTCTACAGTCCTGGTACAAAGGGACAACTTACATTTATTTTGTATGATTATATAATTATACTTAGTATACGATTTATTTACAGTTTGAGGAAATCCACATCTTGAGTTTTTTATCATGAATTGTAAATGTAAAGTGCATGTGGCTAAATGCAGCGCATGTTTAATGTATATTTTTATTGTGAGCCATTTTCAAATGGATGATGTATGAGGATAAAAATGAACTTTTAGCCATATTAAAAAAAATTGAAATCCAATTAAAACAACTGTTAAATATTGTACATGGTGCCTTACAAAAAAGTCAAATAAAAATAAAAAATTGCAACTCAATATCATCATTATTATTATTATTATTATTATAAGCATGGTAATTAGTTATTATTGAGTTATTATTGTCCCAGTGACATCAGCACTAAATTAAATGCTTCAATGTAAAAAGACAAAAGAAGAAGTAAAAGTCATTGGGTCGGGCTGGGCTTATAATGGGGACTTAAGCTGCATACTGACTTTGGAAATGTCAATGACACCAGCAGTTTGATGGAGAACTAGCAGGGGATATACTGAATGCTTTTAATCATGCTCCACTACCACTCCCACTGGAGATAGGCCATCTTTTGAATCTGCTGTTGTACCTCAATAATGATAAATGAGGCAGCATAGCTAATAGAGCCATCAATGATGGGTATTTGGTAAAAGTTAAAAAAGCTAATCAAATTGTGATAACCTCTGTCTGGCAATAACACGGGCAAACATACGGATTTGGTAAATTAACATGAAATCTTTCAGAATCTTTTCAAATGTAATACAATACAATTAATACAATTCGAACAATGTAAATACATGGTATTGAAGAGGACTTGAAAAACATTAGAGTCCATCCTTCAGCTCCATTGTAACTATCAAAGCTGAACTCAGCAAAGTAGATGCCTGGTGTTTTGATGCCAACTTTCTTCATGGTGGCTACAATCATTGCTCCTTAGAACAGAGGCACCAGGCGTATCCTCCTGGTAATTATGTCTTAAGAGTCTGGGAAGAGACTCAATTTGGCAGGCCATGTGGACATGGGGTGTAAAGCAAAAGAACCATGCTGAGATGAACTACCAGCCTCAATGTGAGGAGCAATTACTTTCAGTGTGATGAATACACAGTGTCACAGAAAAAAAAAAACTTCCTGTTAGATTGGATTTTTCTCTCTATTTGCCTAAAGCTATCCATTAAGTAAGTATTTTCCTGGCAATAACCTAAAACATATAAGTTGCTGATGTTGCTGATGCTGTTACTTACCTTGCTGTAGCAAAAAAATAATTTAACAAACCTTGGTGATGTGTACATTAAAGTAATGTAAAGTGAGGTGAAGTTTCTTTCTAAAAATGGTTTCAAACCCTACAAATATTCATCATTGTTATGTTGCCCTGTTCACACAAACGTACAAAAAGACATGCAAACATAAGACATACCTGCAACACATACAAAAACAGAGCTCACTTACCCCAGTTCCAGCTTCTCCGGGTGGTCCTGGGTTTCCAGCCTCACCTTGTTCACCCTGTGGTTAGAGAAAAATCAGTGTCTGGACAGATAAACCTTCACACTCACACATGCAGAGCTCGCAAATTCAGATGCAGCGATTAACTAAAGGCCCACCTACTCTACCACAAACAGTTACTTACGTACTAACACTTCATGATGTTATCAATATGAGCAAAAGCCAGAGATTTACCTTAACTCAGAATATACTGTAACTGTAGCAGAAACAAGGGTTGCTGTATTTTAAGTGCCCCCTTAAAGAGTTGGTAACCCTTAATTTTTCTAATTCCAGAGTAATTTTGACTGCCGTGGGGTACAGCATTAAGTATTCATGTAAAATGGACGAATCGTGTCAAGGCACTAACACAGACAAAATGCCTGGGCAAGCAAATTGAACAGACTGAAGGTGGTAACAAACGGTGCAGCTAGACGGCCGGGAAGGGGTGGGCCAGCAGTAATAAGTCCTAGTGCCCAACGTCATGGTGGGCAGGCAAAACCGAACCGCCCGTTGTGACTCTTACCTTCTCACCCACGGATCCCATGGGGCCCACACCACCTGGAGGGCCTTGTGGTCCCTGCAGCATGAAATAAAGGAAGAGATGAGTCATCATCCATCAACCTTAGGAGAGGACTCTTGATGATATCCAGGAATTGCAATGTAAGGCAGGTAAGGTAAGGCCAATAACGATGTAGGTAACGTAATGTCACAGTCTTACTTGGAACAGGTCCTTAAAATATGCAGTTTATATACTTTGGTGAAAAACACATTTTCATTATCCATACGTACATCAGCTCCACTAGGACCCTGAGGACCTCGGGGACCAGGGGGACCAGGAGGGCCCTGCAGAAAAGACAAAGCACAGTGTTGTTAAAATGCATTAAACTATTATTATGGTTATGGATAGGAGTGCCTACAAGAAGCCGATGTGTCTCTTACCATAGGGCCAACGTCACCGTTCTCTCCCTTTTCACCAGGAGGTCCAGGAAGCCCCTGAGGACAGCAAAAATGAATTATGTTATTAGAAAAGATAATTATCATGTTACACGCATTAGGTGCTATTGCATGAATAAGCAATGATTTCAATTGGATTGTGCTGTTAAATGCGTTCACAACAGCTTTTCTTGCTTGATATTTCGTTTTAAACCTGATTTGCCTGCTGGAATACATTGTTGTGATGCACTTAAATATTAAATATGCTGTATCTGAAGACGCATAAAAGGAATCACTTGAATCCATGTTTTAACTGTAGCCTAGTCCTATTATCTGTTCAATGAAATATTCAGTGGATATGCTGACCAAGGTCAAGAGATTTAGAAGCAGTGCATTTTAGTGATGACAGAAGAAGTCCATCCATCTTCGTCTGGTTATCCGTTGTCGGGTCGTGGGGGCAGTAGCTCCAGCAGGGGACCCCAAACTTCCCCTTGCCGAGCCACATTAACCAGCTCCGAATGGGGGATCCCGAGGCGTTCCCAAGCAAGGTTTGAGATATAATCCTTCCACCTAGTCCTGAGTCTTCCCCTAGGCCTCCTCCCAGCTGGACATGCCTCCCTAGGGCGCCTAGGACGCCCAGGAGGCATCCTTACCAGATGCCCGAACTACCTCAACTGGCTCCTTTCGACGCGAAGGAGCAGCGGATCTACTCCGAGCTCCTCTCGGATGACTGATCTTCTCACCCTATCTCTAAGGGAGACGCCAGCCACCCTCCTGAGGAAACCCATTTCGGCCGCTTTTACCCTGGATCTTGTTCTTTCGGTCATGACCCAACCTCCATGACCATAGGTGAGGGTAGGAATGAAAATTGACCGGCAGATTGAGACAGATTAAGTCATTTTAATTAATATCCATAGCAAATAGCAAGACCTTTGAATGAGGCAGGAGACATGGTAGGGCCAGTATGCCATGCATTAAAAAGTCTAACTAAGAACTCAGTGCCAGTAATGTATCAGATAACTCCAAACTTGGGTGTGCGCACAACAGGATTTTAAGCTTTGTTATAAATAATCAATTATGTCCCCAGCTCCACTAACATGCAAGACAAGACTTCTCTTCTGTTTGCTTTCCCTTTTGTAGTCAGTGACAGTTTCATCTTCACTCAAAAGTGCAAACAAAGATTCAGCTCACTCATGCATGTTAAATGAGCAGTGTGGTCAAGACCTCATATGTGTGTTTGATCCCTGACATTTCTACTGGTAATTGCTGTGATTAAACTACTGTACCCATGTGTGTGTGTGTGTGTGTGTGTGTGTGTGTGTGTGTGTGTGTGTGTGTGTGTGTGTGTGTGTCCTTAATTTAGAGGCAGTTTGTCTTCAGGGTAAGGTGTAAGGTTGTAGGGGAGGAAATCAAAGAATGCATTCCTCTACATCTGCTTACACCATAAGCTGACTCTTTGCTGACCGTTTGTGTATGTCTGCATTGCCCTACATCTGAGCTTATGTGTGTTCATGCCCCTGTTTCCCGGTATTTTCCATGGGTGCTAAAAAGTGTGTGTTGCTGCATGTTGATCCCTGCTGTGCTGAGAAATCTCATCTGTGTAAAGGTCTCCTCTAGTCTGAGATGATTAGCGGCGTTCTAATTATTCAGCATGGTAAATGGGCTCAATGAGAAACTGAATATCGAGCAGGTCAGTCCCCACAATTATTGGAATTGCGATGGGAAGTGAATTACTCCTAATTAAAAGTCCATTGAATAAAATCCTGCAGAGATAGGATAGTACCTTGGAACAATGAGCAGTAGTCTACGTAATTTCATCAAGACAATGGCCCCAATCTCTGCAGTAAACTCTAAACGCGTTTAGTCTAAGGAGTTGATTACTACTAAAACAGATCATTACTAACAAATAGGCTACTATGAAGGGAAATGTCCTATCTCGTTACATTATTATCACGGTGATGCAAAACATCATTAAGCCTAGCTGTTGTGTAGATTATGTGTATATGATTGTGTGATATGTTTTGGTATACAGCTGATCTGTTGTTTTTTTAACCGTAAAATGATCCTAAAACAGTTATATTGCACATATTTTGTCTTTTTACATACTTTTTACTGTAATATATCTATTCTAAATGTATGTTTTTGATTGTAGCAGTACTTTGCTTTGATGTGTATTCCATCTTTAATATGTTTATTGTTTACTGTGTGCACCTAATACACCAAGCCAAATTCCTTTTACGTGCAAACTTGCTGGGCAATAAATCAGATTCTGATTCTAATATTTCCAATCTGGCTTAAACAGTGTCCTTGGATGGGTGGAGTCTACTTTACCACATACCTATGAATAAAATAAAATGTTGCATATAAAAAAGCAAATTGTAGCACTGATGATAATGCCTTTTTCTAAAGTGGCGATGGAGGATGGATGTTGCCAGCGAATGAAGGTGAGAGGTGTAATCATTGCAGGTCAAAGCTCAGTCACCATACATTACACACCACATATTCAATTAAAGCAGAGAACACGGGTGTGTGTGTATGTGTGAGTGCGCATGTGTGTGCGTGTGTCTGCCTGTAGCATGGTGTGGGATGAATGTCACTGTGTGGCAGCCCCACACGGTTTAGCTTGGGGCAATCCTGATTGGTATGTATAGGCAGAAAAGATGAAATATTTCAATTCAATTTATTTATTGAGTGTTCATGGTAATAAAATATAAGATATGTATAAGATAAAAGAATAAATAAATACAGTGAGTGGTTATACTCCCTCAATACAGTAGGTCTAAAACATAAGTCATAAAAAGATTAAATTCTAATTGTTTTAAATTTAGTTTGTTGTAGGCCTCTGTATTAAACTCATTGTATTTTTCCTAATTCCACCCCTTGTGCATGCTTAATAAGCTTATTTATAATATTTTTTCCCTAGCAACAAGTCATTATTGTAGAGTATGGTATTGCAAAGCAGTTAATTGAATGGCCCCAAATGCCTTCAGTAAACACTTCAAAAGCAACGTTACTTGAAAAAAGATTCCAAAAGACTCTTATGTCACATGTTCTGTGTCCCCCATAGCACAAACCTAAAGCATGGCATGTCGAATATGACCCACAATATAATACATATGAAATGAATATGAAGTGATGGCCTGCAATCAAGGTTCTGCTCTATGCTATTTCAGGTGAGCCAATCTCTCCGGCCACACATGGCTAAACAGGAAATAGCTTTTCTTTAACATTAACTTTATGAAGCCAGGGCTGTGGCTCATAGAGGACCGGATATTTCCATCCCACAATTGTGACTTTCTCCTCATCCATTGTGACAGCTAGAGACCACAGATGAACAAATTTTTCTCATCTAACAAGTGAACCAGTCGAGGTACAGTAGAAACAGGTCTGAGTCACAACAGTAGGACGTCTACCAGGCCCAATGTGTTCCTCACCACCACCTTTGTGTGTCTTTACATAGATAGCTCTTTTAACGTCCCATATACCGTACTGCTGATATACAGTTCGCTGGACTAAATACAACGGTAAAACTTTAATATAACCATCATTAATGCATGGTAAATTGAAAATGAATTAATCTTTAGTCATTTGTCATTTAACTGTTAGCAAACCGTCATTTGACTGTTAACAATTACATTACAATTAATAATGTTTACTAATTATTAGTAGTGCTGTAAATTAACAGTTTGTCACATACATTATATTCCTCATATACTATATTAGGTATTGGACAATGATAAAAAAAATTGTAAACCATCTATAAACATTTAGATAAATTACTAACCAATAACTATGAAAAACATCTGTTGCAACTTTACAATAGCGTTCCGATAATATTTATAGATGGTTTACAAAGTATTTATTAACTATTCAACAAGGTATTATAGTAAATTGTTGCAACTTTATAATAACCATCCAGATATTGTTTATAGACGGATTGCAAACCAACTAGTAACCCTTAACGTGTTAAGAATATCTGGTCTATCTATTTAATGTTTACAGATGCTTTAAAAATGGTTTTGTAAAGGTTTACAAACATTTTTAAATCATTACTCAATACGTAATATAGTATATGAGGGATATGTGTGTAACAATAAACTGTTAATTTACAGCACAACTAATATTTTATTAATTATAATTTACTTGTTTGTTAACAGTAAAATTATGGTTTGCTAACAGTTAAATGACAATTATTTAAAGATTAATTAACAATCAATTTACCATCTATTAATGATGGTTATTATAAAGTGTTACCCGTCTTACTGTAAAGGGTCGAGTTTTCCCATGTTATCCTATGGACACTGACAGGCTGTGGCGCGTTATTTAGATGTCCAGTGGTCTAACCTATGTAAACACCTAGTGAAACAACATATTCCACAATAGAACATGATATAAATGGAAAAACGTACTGTTCTATCTGTAAAAATGTCCAAATCATCCAAAGTACATGATATTTCAATAACCACTTCATACACACTTCGCGATGACGGCAATTAGTTGTTAACAGACATTCACAATGACGTATAGCCCTGAAACAAAAAAAATCTAAAATAACACCTTTTGGAAGTACCATTCATACCATTCATTCATTTAGTAAAATATTAAAGTTGTGGGAAGTTTATAAGGCTTAAACTGTATATTTCATACGTCCCCCCATGCCGTTTCATTCGTCCCGTCCAGGAGGAACAGATTCAACATTATGCACGTCCCACTTTTGTAATAACTCCTGAACGGTTTTGTTCAAAGCTGAAAATGCAACTGTATTTGACAGATGACACGTGTAGGTTGCTGGTGACAAAATATTAGTTTTCAGTGCGATACAACCGCTTTGTAAATTACGTTTAATTAAAAAGTGTTTCAACTGTCCCGGCTCTCCCCTACATGTTGAGTGTATATAGCAAAGGACAAAGGACCAAAGGCAACCAATTATGATGCAAGACTCTAGAACTCTGATGTTCACTCAGGGTTAAAACCCAAACAGAGTCATTTCAACTGGTAACCACTACACACTGTGTCTTGTTTCACGTCTTCGGACAAACCAACAACATCTATCGACAAAGTCTGATACAGACAGCAACAGTCTTTCATGGACAGAAAAGTCTTTTCCAATCAACAGTCTTCTACGCACAACTACAGTCTGCTCCAGACAGTGCCATGGATAGAAGAAACAACCCAAGAAACAGGCAAAGACCTTATGGCGGTCCACAGGACTGTCCAACCCCTCCTCCAACCTACCGCCAGCTGCAGCTCAATCAGCTCAATTCTGCTCACGAGTACATCGATGAGCTGAAAATGAAGGTACGCAGTCTGGAGGAGAATAAGAGCCAATCCCAGGTTACAACGGAGAACTGTGACATGGTCCTTAAGAAGGTTCGAGTCGGCCGTCCGGAGGAGCTTCTAGTTAACCGGGCAACGGATTTCAAACTAGAAATCTGCCATCTCAAGAAACACGCCAGCTTCAGCAAGACAAATACAACGAGATGGTCGCAAAGTATGAGGCAGAGAAAGAAAAACTCCAGGGGAATATGAACCAGATTCTGGACCTAATCATCGAGAGGGACAATAAAATCCTGGATCTCAGCTCTAGGAACGACAGTCTCACTCAGACGCTCACGGGGAAAATATTCGAGCTGAACACCAATGAAGCTGAACTCCAACAGAGCAAGAAAACCTGGTCAGCAAAATGCACCGCTCTGGAAGACAGGTTCACAAAGGACCTGGCCGAGAAAGAAAAGAGAGAAACGGAGCAGGCCGAGGACAAAGACTGGCAGAAGAAAGCCAAACAGATGGAGGACGAGAAGAAGGAACTGGAAGAAAAGTTCACAAAAGACCTGGCTGAGAAACAACGGAGCTGGGAGATTAAGGACAAACATATGGAGGACAAGAAGAAGGAACTGGGAGACCTCTGTCCGAAATTGAATGAGAAGAGAAGAGGTTTATTTTTCGCAAGAGGGCTGGCGACAGACAGGAAGAGTTGGAGAAACTGAAAAGCAAAATGATCCAGAAGGAGATGAAAAAGACAGAGAAGATGGAGAAAGCCGAGAAGAAAAGGAAAGACGCAAAGGCGGATAAAGACAGGAAGGAGAAGGTGGAGGAGTAAGTGTAGTGGAGTGATGTGTAGAATATGAAGCTGTATCATTATTTCAATCATCTCCACCCCTCCACCCCCCCCCCCACCCCCAAGGAAGGAAAAGGTGGAGGGGGAAATGTAACGAAGCCGAATTAATAAGGGCGGAGGAAGCAGAACTGCACGTGATGTGTAGAATTTGAAGCTGTATCATTACTTCAATTCTCTCTCCCTCCCTCCTTCACCTCTCCACAGGATTGGTTTTGTTCTGGTTTTCATTTGTCATTTATTTTTGCACATATAAACGACACTACCTGGCAGTACATAAGTCTGTCTTAGCACAATATGCGTTCATTGCTTACCTGAAAATGTTTAAATTGCTACAGTAAATTCATTATTTACACAATGTTCACTGAGCAAGGGCCTCAATGTAACCATAGCATTGACAAAAATGCATGCAAAAGAAATGCATGTACAAAGTATTGCCTCTATAATGACTCTTACCATTTGTTATCATAGCTTGCTATGTAAAATGCTAACTTGCAATAGCGAGAGTTATTCTTGACAGCTGTTTACGTGACACACACTGTACTACTGCATATGGATGGCACCATATGGCTCATTGTGTAGAATTACCTTCATATTACTATATGTATTTGTAGAATTTGTTTGCACATGTACGTGACTGGCACTAACCTGCAGACCGATGGGACCAGGGGGTCCAGGGAAACCTCTGGAACCTTCATCTCCCTTCTGTCCAAACATACCCTGCTGACCTCTGGGACCAGGCTCTCCATCAGCTCCCTGAGAAAACACACCCCCACTTTCACTGTGACATTTCCTCTCAACTTTAACATTTAATGCATGTTCATGTGTTGTTTAAGACTGTTTATTCTTCGACAAGCTTGTAAGGCATTGTTGGCAAAGATGGTGTTGCACACAATGGTATGCTCATTAAAATACTTGTATGTCTGTATTTTTTAATATTACACAGAAGAGGGTCCAAAGAAAAAATCTAATCTAATCTGGTACAGAGGCCTTGGTGTTTATGTTTACCTTGTTCAATTCAATTTAATTTTATTTATAGTATCAATTCATAACAATAGTTATCTCAAGACACTTTACAGATAGAGTAGGTCTAGACTACACACTATAATTTACAAAGATCATACAATTCCAGTAATTCCCCCCAAGCATTTATTGTGACAGCTTTGTTGTCCTTGATTTTAGCCATATGTCTACATGTATGTCCTCTGACAGCAAAAAAGAGTCAAATGCAATGTGTGTGTTCCAACGTACTTGGCCATCAAAGTTGATTCTGAGAAAGCTTTTCAACTTGATGATTTTAAACAACTAGTGTCTTTATCAGGAAGAATCCTCTGCCTCGTTGAATATTGAGCACTTTACAGTCTTCTTCAGACAACACACACGTGGTCTATTACATCAGTTTTATCAGTTTTTCTGGAGAGTTGTACTTACAGCAGGACCTGGGGCACCTATTGGACCTTGGAGACCAGCTGGGCCAGGAGGACCCTGAACACAAACAATTAAACATTTACACAAATGTAAAAGCACTGATTTATCACTTTGTGATTTGTAAATTAAAAAAAAGTTCATTGTTATAATGGTGTTAGTGTGCAGTTCTGTAAGTAGGGACTCCTTCCTAACTCATGTAAATGTGTGTGCAAGTAAGAAATGAATAGACTCTGATTCCTGTAACACACCTGTTCTCCCTTGTCGGCTTTGCTTCCCTTCTGACCGGGCTCTCCAACTTCTCCCTGGGAAAGAGAAACACACACACACACACACACAAACAATCATCTGTCTCATCTCAGCCTCGCTTCTTCTTGAAATGTCATATGACAGGATCATTGAAAACCCTCGGCTGAACACAAACAGCCATTATCTGCAGCTATAACTGTATGGATGCACAAATTTGGAGATGTAAGTTTTCTTCTGTCGACTTCTGTTGCATTGTAAACCTCTGCAGTGACATAAGTTGGGCAGCTCAATACAATGCCTGATAGTTACCTTAAGGGGCATAATTATTGCAGGAGATAAAACAAGCAACAGTATCACACTTTTATATCTCCTCTAATTGCGTTTACTGGCGCATTTGGTTATGAAGATGGATAGGCAACAGTGAGGGAAAGAGAGAGAAATATGTTCTGTGCAGATGGCCTGAGTGCAAACATGAAGATGAAAATTGATTGGCAATCTGGTATAACCCCACAACATATTGCAGTTCGGGAATAGAAAAGGAGTTGTAATTGGGCCAAAAGGACGGGATTAGAGGTGGGGAGTGTGGTTGACTGACCTTGTCACCATCCTCTCCAGGTGGACCCTGAGGTCCAGCAGGCCCGGGGCAGACCAACAGGACCCTGGACACCATCACGACCAGCAGGACCTTGAGGTCCTTTCTCACCCTACAAGAACAAAGAGATTCCTTTTAACTAGATTTTGAAAACAAAAAAAAGCTGAATTGAAGGTCAAATGGAGGAAAAGAATAAAAAAAACTGTTTAGGTAACAGAAACATTAGGTGTCAGCCACTGTATTGTAGCAGAGACAAAAATGCTTACAGGTGCTCCCTTCTCTCCAGCAGGACCAGGGGGACCCTGAGGGCCAGGTCTACCAGAAAGGCCAATTGGACCGCCTGAACCAGCAGGACCTCTTTCACCAGGAGAACCCTGGGAGCGTGAAAAACGTAGATAGATATTAGGAGAAATAGAGTCAGAAACCATGTTCTGTTTGTTGTGACAAGAAGAACAACCATTTTATAGTTCATGTTGTAGAGCTTGAACCTAAATATAACCTGAGCATGCTCAACAACAACCACTGCCATTAAGACATCTACAAAGCAAGACCCATCTGAGTCACACTGCTAATGGATCAACACACACACACACACACACACACACACACACACACACACACACTTTTAGGATGAAAAGTGAGAAAGCAGCAGGAGCAACACACAGTAGCAGATGGCTTTTAAGTTCTAATAAAGCACTGGTGCTCCTTGAAAGCAGTCAGCATTATCTTCTGCCGGGGAGCTGGTGTCTCAGTGTCTCACTCCTGCTGCTGAAAATTCATTTCTGAATAAAAGAGGCTGCTTCTGTGTATCAGTACTCAGATACAGGAACTCAGTGTTCACCCTAAATCCATAAAACATGATGGTGAAAGACCCATTAAATCTCTGCTTCACTGAATTAACTCAACGTGTACTTGCATTCACATTAACCATGTTACATGGCCCTACCAGAAAACTCAATATAGAACCAAACTGCAAATTAAAGCGCTAATATTTTGCTCATTTTCAGGTTCATAATTTTATTTAGAGGTTGTACCAGAATAGGTTGACAGGGTTTCATTTTCAAAAAACACCATACTTTTGCATATTGCTGCAGATCCTGTTTTCACCCTGTGTGTTTAGTTCTCTGTTTCAGCTACAGAGTGAGACATCTCACTTGTTTTAGCTACAGAGTGAGACATCTCACTTCTATACTATCTTTGTTGGGAGTTGCACATGCTCAGTAGCTAGATAAGATCACATCAGCTAGATAACGCTTTTACAACTTTGGTCAGTACAAGACAGGATTAGCTGGGAGACTTCTTCTAAACAAGGGGCACTTGTGGAATACCTGCAGAACAGGGACATGGAAGTAGTTCTTTTTGTAGACTACGGTGAAATAGTGTGTGTTGTAGCAGTGTTTTGCCATTGAGAACCAGCTAGCATGCTAGCGCTAGCATGTACTACAGATATCCACCTTGTCTCTGCTAGTAACGCAGAAAGCCGTGCAGATTTTGAACAGCTCACCCGGAGACTGTAAACCGTATCCCACTCACAACTGCATGGGTGTTTTTTTAATCCAAGTTTGTAACCATGTGGAAGCACCAGAGACACAAAATTACACCCCAAATCCCATAATATGGGCACTTTAAGACTGTTCTGTTTTGTAATTCTGATTTTCTTATGGAGATTATTTTGTGACCACATTTATATAAATTGATAACATATTTTTGTTTTCTTTGCAAACATTCTAAATTGTTTGATTTTTGAGTTGAGTTTATTTGTTATTTATTTTATAGCACTGCTATCCCTAAAAACAAGTTTTGGTGTCAAGTTTTAGGGGTGGCAGTAGCTCGTTGGGAACCCAAGGGTCACTGGTTCAAACCCCATATGGACCGAAAAGTATGGAGTGTGGATTGGTGGCTGGAGAGATGCCACTTCACCTCCTGGGTTACTGCCAGATGCTCTTGAGCAAGGCACCGTACCCCCCCAACCGCTCAGGGCGCTGGTTCAGCTGGCAGCCCACTCACTCTGACACCTCTCCATTAGTGCATGTACAGGTCCTGAGTATGTGTGTGTGTTTCAGGCCTGTGTGTGATTACTAACAAAGTGTGTACAAAGAGTGTAAATTGTAATTTCCCCACTGGGGATTATTAAACAAATTAAAATTGATTTATTTATGATCTAAGAATTAAAAACCCTGGAGCACATGAAAAACAACTCTCAAAACAATATACTGGGGGAATACTATGTTCTTGACTCAGTGTGAAGTAAGTATAGCTGATGTTACTTTAGTGTGTTAAATTTGTGTCCTTGCGTAGGAAATTATGAATGTATTCATTTCCCAAGGCTGTACAGTAATTTCTGTGGCGGAGTCACATTGCTGCTAGATTATTGTAAAATGTTTAATCAACATGTTCATACATAGGTGCTGAACACTAGACAGTCAAGTATCTCCTGAGCAGAACTTTACATTCCAGAGATAAAGACATCGTACAAAACCTGCAATGTTTGCCATGAGCATAATCACATTATGTGGAAACCTGACTTTATACTGCAATCAATAACATTCACCACTTCAACAATGTACGTGCGTCAAATATCAAGAGACAATAATAAGAGCCTATTAGATAATTGTGTAACACTGTTTTGCTCAAAATGTCGTGTTTTTTTGCAGCTATGCATTTTGTGATTGTATTGCTTTAATAAAAATACATAAGTGGGTGTTAATTAAAAAGAAAAAAAAAACAGCATGATTGTAACATCAGCAGCTTCTTACATTGTGCTACCTTACCACTGAATTTTGTGAAGAAGCTCTAGAGTCTCTGTGGCAATTTGAGAAGAATGAACACAGCAGGCGTAAAGTGCCAGGATGCAACCTTTGGGACAGATGAGGCATGTGTAGGAGCAACGCTGGAATGACTAAACACTGACTCACCATATGGATGCTCTCCTTGCTGTGTGGTTGTTTGTGTGTTGTGTGTGTCTGTGTGTGTGTGTTTGGAGGGGGGTGTCTGTTTCTCTGTTTCTGTGTGCCAGAAGGAAATGGAGCAACGGTCTTGATACCCAGCTACTCTAGCGCATGATCGCTCTACAGGCATATCGCTGTGTGCAGTGGGATGAGATGAAATTTGGTGATGCTTTCATTGGAAAATTTATTTAAAAAATGTTTTAGAAATGATTATGTGACTTTGATGGCTTAATGAGTTGTATATTACACAGGTACTTAGTCACTTTGAGCAACTGAAATAATGTACTGTTTTTTCTCATGTCTGCCTTAATGTCACTGTGCCGCAGTTCAATTCAGTTTTCATTTACCTTCAGCACTTGTAATTCCTGCTGTATTTGAGAAAACCTAGGCTCTCCTTTATATAATGCAACTACAGTTTGGATGTACTTGAGCAAGACACCTAACCAAGCTACTACAGTGGATTTATACACAGGACATTGATAGAATGTGTGAGTGTCTAATAAATTCATGAATGTGCAGCACTGCCCAGCTGAAACGAGAACACACTGCTCAGTAAACCCGTCCTGGGGCAATACAACTTCAAACAAACAAATACATAAATGTAACTTTCTCTCATAAGTTTGCCTCATAAGTGGTAAATTAAAGCCCCTTTTTAAAGCTTTGTCCAAATGATGTTAACTGCCCTATCGGGTGCTTGGCATATGCATGCCTCACTAAAATATTAAATATACTGTACTACCCTTCACGCTAAGCAATAACACAAATTAAATATAAAAAATAATCCAATACAGAAAGGAAAGAAAGGTACAATATTTTGATCTCAGGAACAGTATACTTACAACAGGACCAGGTGGACCCTGGGGACCCTCTCCTCCCTTCAGACCTGCTGGGCCCTGGGAAAAAGAAGAAAAAAAAACAATTGAGGACTCTCTTGACATAGCTCTTAAACCCTGTGTAACTTTTCATCAGCATATGCATTCCCTCTACATCCTTACGTTTTTTTAACATCTCCATCAGATGCCAATCCAGCCTGGACTGTCTACCTTTGTTACTGGTTTGTCACATCAGCTAGACACCACTAGAAATGTGCTTTGAGTGCAATTTACCTCACAGCACTATTCTGAGAAATATCACTGCTATAAACATTTTCACCCTGATAGAGCACAAGCATGAGAAATACAGTTTGTGTAAAAAAATATATATATCTTGGTAAGGTATGGGGTGGCTTGTGGCCCGGAGGTAAAATGGTTTCCCCACAACCACAAGGTTGGTGGCTCAATCCCAGGTCATCTGGCCATATTTCAAAGTGTCCCTGAGCAAGACACTAAACCCCAAGTTGCTCCCTGGATGCTATCTGTATAGCTGTCCACTACTCCTAATACCTAGGATGAGTTAAATGCAATAATAGAATGTCAATACATTGTACTGTGTGTCTGTAACAATTTATGGCACGTCTAAAAAATATATCATTCCCCTCATAAATGTTCTTATGTGAATATTGTAGAGAGAAAGTGGTTGGATATGGATACATAACATAAGTACACATGACATGTGTGCATTCTTCTTTATTTGTCAATGCACAAAACTTGTGTGTGTGTAACGCCTTAGTGGGCCACAAAAGAGCACATGGCAGTGTGGGTAATGAGTCTCTGTTGACTGTGGCTGGGTGCTGGAGTAAATTACAATGGCAGAAAACAATCAGCGGTGTTGCCGGCCTGCAGAGTCTGACCGACCTTGAGAATGCAGGCAGCACATTACTTCCTCTCCCCACAGCATATCCATTCCTAGCCACGGTAGTCTAATTGCCAACATTTCCCACTTAATAATTTATAGTAAATAATGAATAAAGAGATAAACAAATAACTTTGTTGAACCCCCAAAAATGCTGGCACTGGAATATGAAAAGCAATTCAAATCCTTCAGTTAAAGCAGGGAAAGATTTTGGAAACGGTTCCCTAACCAACAATTCCCTACTTCTATAATAGAGGCCCATGATGCTTTGCGGCGGTTTAAACAGTGGTGTTAGTGGCGTTGGAGCGATGCAGAGGCATGCCTGTTCATTGTTAAGATGTCGCTTTGGATTTCCTCTGCACCGGATTGATTGCGAGGATTAATTCCAGGGCTGGTGTCTCTAATGAAGTGAATGGCTGCAGATAGACACTGGTTCATTTGTTATGTAGCAATGTTCTGTCACTTTCTACTAGCAAACACATGTAAAGGCAAGGTATGCTGTATAGGTGCAGGTGGAGTGGAGCTCTTACTGTGGCACCAGGTAGACCTCTTTCTCCAGGGAAACCTCGAAGGCCGGGGGGACCGTCTTTACCAGAGGACCCCTGAGGTCCGGGGTCTCCCTATACACACAAGAACATGTTTGTGTCAGAATTAGTGTACTTCATGAATGTTGCACCAATGCAGCATGGTTAATAAATACAAAACATAAACATTAATACAAAACGATTTATGAAATTTACGAAATGATGCCCATCTGAGCAAAATGCCAACTGAGCCTTATCAGACAGTGAGAAGATAATGCCAGACTACCAAAGTAAAATTAGCCTGGTTCATTAGGCAGGTTGGTACACAGCTTAAGTGTCCACATGACAATCAGCGCTGTACCATTTTTATACAGGAAACTGGTGTATGATGAGCTTTACTGAACAGGTGTTCAACCTTTGACCCTTTTATATCAGACTGCTGTCACAGATGAATCACTGGGAACAATTGACAGTGGATCAACACTGCAATAGTTGTTTCATTTATGTCGCTGTTAAAATTACACGGAACTGCTTTATATAGAAAAGTACAGAATAAATGTAAGTTTCAGTTCAGCCCCTCTCCTCATCTTGTGCCTGTCTGAAAGAGCATTTAGTCTTCCGTCATTGCTGTAGCAGCTGTAGGGGTCTTTGGAACAGCAAACAGAGTTTGGAACTTTACTATTTTAAATTACTTTCTTATTCTTTTATTTATCTACATACACCACTTCTAATGTAACTTGACTGCCTGTGAAGTTTAGAATTAGTGTTTGCATCGTGTCTATATCAGTTTGGAGATACCAAGCACATGACAAGCTAAATCTTGTATTTGAGAACTGCTCTGAGACTCAGACAAACCTTAAAAATCAGAACTTAAGAAATGTCCATCCTCCTAACAGAAACATCCTCCTCCTCCTCTGAACCCTGTGCTTGGAAGTATGTTCCTGCATATATGAATTAATAAAAAAATATTTAACTTTACAGCTTGCAGCTGAGCAATAGTGAGTTATAAAAGAAGTCCATATTTATTGAATAGCATATGACAAATAAATATAGTATAATTATATAAGAGGTGTATTTGTTTAGCAGCTTGCATTCATCCTAATAGGCCATTAGCCACAATAAGTTTGAAGTATGTACTGTATGCTTTCTGTCAATTTATTAACTATGGCACCACAGAGTTAATACATAAGTCTCATATATGTACTATATATATACAAAATTAAATAAAATCAATGTGTGCTTCTTAGAGGCTAAAAAGCTCAAATCAAAAGTATAAAAAAATCAGGGGGAACTCCACATGCCACCAATAACATATAGGCAGAACATTTTTGAGTGCTTGCGAGTAAGGACAATTAAAATGTTCAGCTTCTGCAAATGTTTGCTTGCTCTACCTCTTCCCTAACCCTCACATCAGACACTGAACTCACTTTTAGAATTTGTGTAAATAATTGCAGGGCAATCTTGTTTACTTCCTGTTTGGTTTTTTAAACCACATTCTAAAACAATGACATTTGACTCCCAGAAAAAGTTACTTTTGGCTTTGTTCACTTCTTTGTAATTGGCAGGATGACTTTATCTGCAAACATGGAGGCACAGAAGAGTGAAAGTTGGGGGAAAAGCTTGAGAAGTACATATAAGAGGATTTGGGCTCTGCTGCCAAGACCTCCACAAAGTGTCCCTGGCATACAGATGCACAGGCCTGAGCCGAGTGGAGAGGAAAGAGGGGCTGTGAATGGCAAAGTGTTTGGAGTTAGCCGGCAGACTTGATTAAACTGTCTGCTTAGCGAAGACAGGAAGAGAATTGAAGCAGCAGAAGACATGGGTGTTTGAGGGAGGGGATGGGGTGCAGGGGATGCTGAGTGGTCCTGGGAGTCAGTGGTTTGGTTTGGAGCACCCCATACTTCTACAAAATGGCTACTGTCTGCTCCAAATGAGCACTCAAACGGAGGCCAGGGAGGGAATGTAGCCCAAAATCTCAGCTACTGTGTCTTCAGACGTCTCTTGCCAGAGTCTAGTATAGCACTGTGTAAGGTGAGAATTTGGTGTTTGCTGGGGTGTGTTTCTGGGGAAATGTTTTGCTATGGCTTTATTTCTGTTTTTTCACAATTTTGATAAATCAATCCAGCAGTCTATTGAGCTTTCCATGCCCTCCAGAAATATAACTGCTTCTGAGTGCAGCTGGCTCAGTCTGCAAAATCAAGTCATTTACGATAATTGCAACTGCAAAAGTTCAATTTGCAGCCCACATTTATGGTGCATATCTCTCTATCAACCTCCCTGACTTCCTCTCTTCGGTATAATTAACACAAATCTAAAACGACTCACAAAATGATTCAAACCCACAGTTTTAAACAAATGTCAATGGATACCCACCATAGAAGAAAAGGGGGAAGCAATGGGGCCATTTCTAGCATGTTATGCTACTATGGAAAAAAAATGAGCGTTTATTTGAAAGTAACAATATGCAGTATACTGGACACATACCTTAGCTCCCTCCTTGCCAGCAGCACCTGGAAGACCCTGCTCTCCCGGTGGGCCAGGGGGCCCAGGGTGGCCTCTCTCACCAACAGGGCCAGTCTCTCCAGTTGGTCCCTAAGATTCCATCCCACAGTTACTATTATATTATTTTCCGTTCAAAATAGCAATGATACAATATGGCAATTTACTTCCAAAAACAACTCATGATGTGAACTATTATATAGATAATAGATCTACCACATTATGCTTAAGGGCTCAAACATATCCACCTGAGTCTTTGTCGCTTAGTTGCATGTTTTAGTTGAGTATTTATTTTCTAATATGATACCAATCACTGATGATGGTGATCCACAACACCACTAACAGATTGCTTGCTTACATATATTTTAATTTTAAATTGCCTTCAATAGCTGAGCATTTCTCTTACCTGGGGACCGACAACACCTCCTGGGCCTGGTGGGCCAGTTTTTCCTTGGAAACCCTTAAGAAAATATTACAAAGGTTTATTTATACTGTTTATGATAACAATAGAACAATAGCTTATCTATTAAAACCCAACTAATGAAACCATAGGGATTCCATTGTAATTTGTTTCAGTTGATAAGCAGGTATTTAGGTTTTTGCTTGGTATTACCTTGGCGGAATATAGTACATCTCAATGCTGGCTAGTAAATAACTGTAGGCAAATATAGTCTTATCATATATTCAGGTCTTAAGGTATATTGTATACAGTGATCTCTTCATTAAGAAGATTACATGATAAGATTGTATTGCTTTTAGTCTTAACTGACAGAAAACAGTAGACACAAACAGGAAACAGAGAGCGGGAGATGACCTGCAACAAAGCTCTTTGGCTATCAGGACGCCCATTCATGAAGTATATGTACTATACCCAACCAGAGACAATAGTGCAATATTTTACGCTAATGGATCATTTAAATTGTGGATCCATCACTACAAACATATGCCGGGCAAAACTGACAGGAGCAATACATGTTAACGTGTGAATGTAAAGTTTAACACATTTCCCCCATGGCAGGTTGTTCATGACCACGATGATGTATTTGCTGCACCTGTTTTTGAATAGTGCATTTCCTTTATCCCTACAGTAGAATAGGATGTCTAACTTAAGTGCATCACCTTACACCCAAGAATTTTGAGAAAACATTGCAATGAACTTTTCAGTTTCACTTTTCAATACTAATATCATTGGTAGAAATGCCAGATCCATTAATACAGTAGCTATCTCTTTGACCATTTTTATCACATGAATAAAGTTCCACATGACCTCCGAGTTTGGCCGGTGCAAGATTTATGAAGCAGACAGGCAACAGAGCAGACGAAGGACACTTGACATGTCACTGCCAATGACAAGAAGCAGATTACTCTATAAGGAGTACCAGGTAAAAGGGATATATAGATATTCAGAGACTAACACTTAAGAGTGATGGGTTTCTACACACAAGCACACACACACATTTTGGTTAATTTAGCATACACAATTTCTGTTTATGTCCTTGCTTTTCTCACTGGTTTGAGGTGGATGGGAAATTGAATAAGGCAATGTCAGAAATGTCCGTATATCAATCAAGAGTTTATCAATATTAGATTCAAAATGTGATGACAATTATTGAGTTGTTTGCTTATGATCCCAGGTCACTGTCAATCAAATCTGATCAAACCTAATCCACAAGGGCCTGGAGAAGCAACTGTTTGAGCATTAAACTCTTCGACTGTTGATAGTTTTGTGTCATTAATATGTAATGTTGCAATGAAATACTTGAATACCTAATATGATGAAAGGCTTTAAATTACCATTAAGCAATCATTTATGATATGAATATTATTATGTGACATTATGTAATGGCCATAGATAGTGCCACTGAGAATTTGGACCCCAACTCTGCAACTCTTAGCTCATTTTAGATTCTACTTCAGAGTCATTTGTTAACTTTCTGGCTTGCAAATAAGGAAATTGGTGGTTGGGTTTCAAACAATTCACAATAAACTGCAAGTCGTTTCCATTAAAGAAAGTCGAACTAAGTGTACGCTACCTAAGCAGCACCTACCACTAAAGAGCCAAACTGAATAAGTAGGTGGTTACGTAACAGCAAAAGACTTCTTTAAGTTTCCCTGAGACATGAGCCAAACCAGAGCTAAGACAAGTGAATATTGAGATTACTTTAGTCTGATAGCAAGACACCTGACTCAAATGGGATAATAATATTGCTCTGAGTCTGCTGAAAGTGTAATTAGGCATCTGCTAGCTATCACATTAGCCACATTAGCCAATGATGTTGTCATTCTGCCAGAGTTTTCCAGCCTAATGTTTGTCAATGACAGCATGCAGCTTTAAATGTACACATTTTTGTTAATCTATATGTAATCTACTGTATATGTAGAAAGAAATCTACTTTTCCCAATGAATTTATATACATTTGCCATTGCTCCATTTTGCTGTTGCCTGCACAACAGCCAAACAACTTTGCTATGCATTTTGTTTGTTGCACAAGTTTAAATTCACAGCACATGGTTGATTTGCATTTGCATCGTATTCCCTATGGATATGCTTAATCAGATTCAAACAGCAGAACAGGACAAGCCATAAGAGACAGAAGTTCAACATCTCAAGCATCAACTTCAACACTGCAGCACAGGTCAGATTAACTTCTGTCTTCCAGGAGAGGAACAATTCGATCTGCATTGGCTTGAGTCCTCTTTGAAGTACTCAATATTCCACAAATATTAACCCACTGTGATGCTTAAAAGTCAGACACCGTCTTTTCCATTTTTATTTTTTCACTGATTCCCTCAGATGTCGAACTCTATACATAACCAAATTTCACTGAGGTATTAACTTTATAACTCATTTAATTTGTGGTTGGGTACTTTTTATTCTACAACCAAACAAAGTTTATTAAAACGTAGCTTTTAAAACGCTGATCCTACCTGACTTATGACTCCAGGCCTATCGATCACTGTGTTGTGATTTATGGTAATGTATTATTCAATGGAAACCCTCAGGCCATCGCATCAGCCAGGATTCAGAAAGACTGACTCAAATCTTTATTTGCACTTCCTTTAAATGCAACTTGTGAGAATGGGTGCCTATGTGGATCTTTACTGCTGTGATCTATTCTCATATTGGATGCTTGTGGAGCATGTTCACGTGTCCATAAATCTATGGCCATAAACACCTTAATGAAGACTCTATTGCCGTTGCTTGAATAGAAGCAAAGGCAGGGAAGCACTCATGTGTGGTGTTATCTATGGAAAAGAAGCAGGCAAACGGGGAAGCTTTAATGATAGATGCGATGATCTGTTTAGCTTTTAGTAGAATGTATTGCCTTCTGAGCCTCGTCAAACTGAGGTGCACTGATGCATACCAAGTATTGAATAGAGGGCAGGGGATTGCAACGAGATGTGATCAAGTCAAACTTTGCTTTGTTTGTGTTTATTGCCAGTTAAGTAGTATGTCACATGGGATAAGCTATCTATGCATCAATGCATCTTCAGTACAGATTTAGTACAGACATTTCTCATTAAGCTCATTACTGCACATCTGAAAAAACTATGCAAACCACCGTTCCATGCTGCTGCAACAAATGTTATGTCTGCTGCTTTTGTTATACCTCAGTTACAGTCTTATTATAAAGATAATTATTTAAGAGCAGGCAATGTTACACAGGGGCACCTTGTTGCAGCTGGACAATCCAAGTTCAGCATCCTTCAGGTGCATATTTGTAAACTTGTAACAAGACAGAAGGTGCATCAGAAAAGTATGCTTCCCCAACTCCCTGGTATCCATCTCTATGAGCTAGGAGTCTGAGACATCTGGATATTCTCAGTCAGAATGCAGTGTGTGTGTGTGCGTGCGTGCGTGCATGAATAGAGACGAGACAAGCAGATAGACATTGTCTCAAGGGTTTTGTCTTTAAAATGTTGCTTTAAGAGAGATTTCGGCCCCTTTGGCATCCCATTGAGATGTTGTCTCACTGTTTGTAATCCCCTGCAATGAAATAGCAATAGACATAAGAAGTGGAGGAGGAAGAGTGGGGAAATTCAATTGAAGTGCAGCTCACTGATTGGGAGGATCAGATCTGTCCTGCAATCGAAAGGCAATTTGAAGAATGAGAGCTAAAAAGGTCTCGTTGGCAACTTAAACTGACATGGCAGCGAGTAACAGAGTACCAGCCATTAACACAACAAAACTCATTTTTACAGGATTAAAACAAGATTACACTGAGCACTAAGAAGAGATTCCTGATTATAACTGAACAAGTTATATGGTGTCAAACTCTTGTAGTGTCTTGTACTGTCCAAGTGTGAGAAATTGTGTTTTATTGAGTTTTTGGCTCAATGTGAGGTCTGCTATTCCTACACTCAGCAGAAAGTTAGAAGCAGAGCTTAAACGGAGCCACACGGGTGACTGAACGCTCAAATAGAATATTGCATCTTCGTGACTCACCGTCTCTCCACGCTGACCAGGATGCCCGGGCAGCCCGTCCTTCCCAGCTGGTCCCTGTTAGGTAGAAAGCAAGAGTCACACTTAGCAGGTAACAAGTACATTCAGAATCAGTTTCATTGGCCAAGTAAGTGTGTATACAAAAAAGGAAATTGACTCTGGATAATGGCACTATGAAATTTGCCCTATTTCTGGAATAAAAGTTTATTTAAGTAATAAGATTTTGTTATTGCAGTATTGTGCAAAGGCTTTGTGGGCACAATATACATACACAGTACAGTCATAACGTCCATAATGAGAGAAGTCTTAGTTAGACTACTGGAACACGAATGAAAAAATAACAGGTTGTATTTTTTGTTGAAATAAACATCACTAGCTGAGGGCTAAGAGCCAGCTATGAATCTATCCTGAATCGATAGGGGGAAATGATCACTTGTCTGCTGCCTAGACTGGGGAGTGAGAAAATGGGTTCTGCTTTAGTAAAAGTTAGACTAATGATCCCTGCACAGAATTAAGGATATTGCTATGTATTACTGCACCCCATGAACTCCTCAAATCTAATCAATTTTGACTTATGTATGCAAAGTGGGCTAATTTGCCACTGAGACAGTAGGAAGTGGAAAGGAAGTATGAGTGTCGACACTGAACATCAGGAACTAACGGCAAACAACTTAAGCGTGTGGCGATGCTCAGGAGGTCCGGTAAAAACTCAGGTCTATCCATTCATTTTGAATCATTGAATGGTGCATTTAGAGCTGGAAAATAATGTGGCGGCCTGCAGCAAAAAGTTGAGACCGACTCAACTTTTGAAGAAATGCAACCCGACCCCACCCTGCGCTAAACAGTCCATTTTGAGGTGGTGTGAGACTCCCGTACAGCCAATAGTAAACATCTCTGTCTCTATCGCAGCCACGAGAAAGTTTTAACTATGAGGGTAAATTGTGAAATATAAAGTCTACTTATGCTACATTAGGGGGTTAAATAACACAACGGGAGGTCACACAAATGGACCATTGCACAACGCTGTGGCGATTGCTTTGGTTGATTTAAACGTGCCCTTACTCTTGGTTTTACAGTTCAGTAGATTGAGCTTTCAAGTGTTCGGGAATTAACAATACTTACAGGGGGGCCCTTTGGTCCAGAAAAGCCCACTGGTCCCTGAGGTCCTTGAGGCCCCTGCAGTAGACAAAAAATGTCAGATCAATGAGATATGCAGAGATGATTTTATTAATGGTCCAGCTAGGCTTAATCTGAGCATTTCTAGGGTGGAATGTTTAAAATGATTCTGAGTGAGAAACTGCTTAGTAGTAAGGCCACCTCCCAGTCAAATGTCAAACTGTGATACTGCAGAGGAAAGGTAATACTCATTTTATATGAGGCAATAAAAAAAATGGCTGTTTGTATTCTACTAAGGGCTTTAGCAGAAGCTAATTAGATCACCCAGAATTAACAATTAACATACTTTCACCAACAGAAGTCATTCAAACCTTAAACTGTTCACAAAACCTTTAGCCACCACAGTTGCATTCAGCTTCATTATATCTTTTACAGTTTTTGTGCTATCACTGTTTAAGTCAAGTGTTTCCTTCAGGCTTTGTCTGTGCTTATAATGGAGTGAGTTTGCATGACTTAGAGTGGCTGATAACATCACTATAGTGGGAAGCCTTGGAAAATCATCTTAAAACCTCTATAACTTGCTCTCACGCCCACAATATTTACTTGCCATACAAAATGTATACATCAAAACCTAGTGACAGCTTTTCAGAAAAATAATATTCCAGTTTTGTTTCATACATTTTGTGTGTTATTTAACATTTCATTGAAATTTTGAATTATTTTAACCATTCCCACTTCTCCAACTATTCTCAATGCTTTATCTTTGTACGCATTAAATCCAGCAATTTAGTTTAGCTTTGGGTTTAGGGACAATAAATATAATTGACATATAAGATATTCAGTGCAAATTGATTAAATCCATAGCATTCTTATATAAACATGACTCAAAGCTGACTCAATTATATTTTATCTTCAAATCATATTCATCCATTTGGTTTGAGTTTACTTTAACTCATGTGCACTCTTTTGGGACTGATTAAAAGATTTTTTGAAAAGAAAATTAATTTGAAGAAACATGGAGACTATTAAGCAGTGCACGAGAGTTCACGACATTATAGTTTGTCCAGCTGGAATTTTACAACTTTGAATCTATCACAATAAAGTCCACCAACATCGAATCATGTAATTTGAAAGTCAAAAGCTGCCTATTAACATCTGCTTCAACAGTGTTCTGTGAAACTGCACTCTGTGGGACTGAGGGCAGCCATTTAAGCCACATGCATACTCAACATACAGTAGAGAACATTGAGTCATTTGACTTGTTCATTTAAACCCTGATACCCAATTCCAGTACCAAAATCCAGTTGATTGCAGTTGATTGTAATCAACCAAAGCACTAACCTACAGCTTCACAGTTGAGATGCTTAAACTTTATTAAATGATGATTATGATTCCCAATCCAGTGTGACTTTGAAAATACTAAATGTGACTATTAATATTACTATTATATATACTATATATATATATATATATATATGAAAATATACTATTAATGAGTCATGATGGGTAAGTTACTGCACCTGGCTGTGTAGTAAATGTGGAAAGCAAGAGCTGCGTTTACTCTACTAGTTTGGTTACACTCCTACATTCTTGTTTTTGCCTTCATCTAACAGAGGACAGGCTCTGTTTTCTGAGGAATCTGCCCTCATCATGCTTTGTCAGTGCTGTAATAAATTATATTTCTCCCCCTGTAGTGTTAGGAAAATGTCAATGTAAACTGAGCACTTGCTATAGATTTTTTTTTTTGTTCTGTGCCTTCTTTGGATTCTACTGAATTCCAATAAATGTTTTACATTTTCTTTGTTACACAGCAAAATCAAATTGCACTAAAACACTACTGGAAATCTATCAAAAACTAATGAAAGGTATTTAACAAGGTGGCACTGCTGGAAGGCTTTTATTGTGAAGCGACTGTAGAGATTGTTATCTCTGCCACTGAGTAAGCAACCTACAGCTAACTTAATCAATAAAAATAAAAATGTTCTTTTTTTGCTGGAGCATCAGTTTAAAACATATAAAAAAAACTAAAATGATGCTGTCTCTTAGATGAAGGTAGCAACAGCAACATTAAAGCAAAACCCAAAATGACAGCAACTGCTCTGCATGGCACTATGTGTATAGTGTGTCACCTAAGCCCTAACCAGTAAACCTATTCATTTCTTTTGTGGCAAGGAAGACTTCATAGAACAAAGAATCACCTCATCTGGATGTAATGGAAGACACAAACACGCATTAAATTAAAGTTAATGAAATTAAAAGCTTCATTGATTTTTAACAACTCTGAATCTATTACTTCTTATTATTTACAGTTAACCCTTACTGATCTTATTGTCTTTCTAGGAAAATCACAAATAGAAAAAACTGGAGGCATCCTCCAGTATTAGCACCTAGTGGGAATACTACTAGATTAATTTATTAAAATCCTTATCTCATGATTAAACTTTGAACCCTGGAGGGTTTTAACAGATCACAAAATTTGAAGGTCAATACTGACTATATCTTAAACAATTAGAATCAATTCACATTAAGGCCCTATTACAAAGTACAATAATGTTTAAATCTAAATATCATTATCATGCAGTAATTGGATGACACTGAATGGCTTTAAACAATATAATCGACTTACTCTCTCACCAGGCCCACCTGGAGGGCCGTCGTTGCCTGCTGTGCCCTGCAACACACAACAATAAATCATCATCAGTTAATATAAAGGTATGTTTTTACACTACGCATGGGGCTCGGTGGGAGCAGTAGAATGAGGCATTGTTCACAATCTGTCATGATTTTATTGGATTTTATTTCTGCTGGATAGAATGCTACCCTGGAAAAAAAACTTAAACCCATTGTAAAGGTTTTGTTGTGATTAGCATAGCTGTTGTACCTTGGGACCAGGTTTTCCTGTTGGACCTCTGGCTCCTCGACCCCCACGAGGACCCTACAGAGAGAGAAAAACACAAGAGTCATACAGAAGCCTGCTATCACTATGTACAAGTTAAGAGAATGTAATGAAACTGTTACAATGCATAAAATTCACTTGAATAAAAGATTATTTAATTAGTTTAATTTATTATGGAAATCGTGGACAGAAACATACATACCGTTGGACCTCTTTGCCCTCTGGGCCCAGGTTTGCCTGCAATGCCCTGTTAGATAACCAAAGGCAGAACACTTAGGCACTCACACATACTTTCTGGTTGTCATTATTAAACATGAATCCAGCATCAACATCTATCCTTTCGACAATGCCAAACAGCCACAGAACAATTTGTTTCCTGTATTAAATTTATAAATGAAACAGGTTTTTAAAAAATTAAAGATAAAATGTTAAATAAGATTTTCCTGATGTTTCAGAGCATTGAGACACATATTACTTGCATGAGACTTTGAATAAAATCTTTTTAAATGAGGGAGTTTGGGCTTTGACCACTAATAACTTTGTTAGCTATTAGGAAACAGGGAAACAACCAGTCATATCTCAATGACAAGAAAAAGTTGTACTGGAGTTGTGTGTTTATAGCAACATGCACTTCTTAAATGAGAAAGAATTGGCTAAGTAATATTATTTCCAATGGTTGGCTGACCTACTGTAAGCAGCAGAAACAGCCTGCCAACAAATGCAGAGATCATATTTCTACAATAGCTGCAAATGGCTCTCTGGCCAAAATGTGATGATTTGATGAAAACAATTGACTGTTTAATTTTGGCAGGTAGCCTTGGCTTAAGTGAGACAATGTACTTCAAAGTGTCCATTAAATGATTCTGATATACTCAAGAAAGATAAGCTTACATTTTACCACCACTTTAAACATTCATTTAAAGTGGATACTTTTTTTTTATTAAGGTGAATCAAGATGAGCCAGAAATATGATGGATATTTCATAGTTAACTGTTGAAAGTAAAAGCTGCACCGTGAATTCTTTAAGGAAATTGTGTGAGCAACTTATTTTTTCCAAGGCTAGACATAGGGAGAGGGGCTCAATAAAAGCACAATTGTTTCCACGTCTTTTGTTCTCTCCCCAACATTGATTTTGCTGCTGCTATTTTTTGTGCCAAGTCACCATAGAGATGCCTTTATAATAGGAATCAATTTCCTTTTGTGCTGGGATATCATGGCATGGTGATTTTCATACACAAACAGGCACAGTGTGAGAGTGTGTGTGTAGGAACCCATCACTCAAGTTTCTCATTGGTCGCCTCTGAATATCCGTGTGTGTGTGTGTGTGTGTGTGTGTGTGTGTGTGTTTTCTTACCCTAGCTCCTTTCTCGCCGTTGGCTCCAGGGAACCCAGGGAAACCACTCGAGCCCTGTCAATAGGAGAGGGAGATATCATGGAGGGGAAACAAGACAGCTGCTGGATGGGTCAGGGCATGAATGCTAATGAAGGCTCATCCTGTATTTATCTGCGCTATTGTTAGATATCATCTTCAGCTACACACTGTAGTATACAGTATCACACAGTTTATACCATGGCCCTTACAATATAAAATTCCATGAATTTAGTATGAGTTCGGAAAAGGAAAACTGATTACTTCCATGACCTTAACACTTTGTTCCTTTCTAAATTTATTAATGATGTTTTAAAGAAAAAAAAAGGCTTCAGTTACTTCAGTTTGGTTTAACACCACTATTTGATACAATGAACTAAAATTGCACTTTAAAACACATTCTCAATGTTCCTGTGCAGTGAAGGTTTTACAAAAACATTTGCCACATTCCCAAGAGAATATATCAAATTCAGAAAGTTTTCCCACTCTGGTGTCGCCACAATGTTTATCAGGCTGGCAGAATAGACGTTTCAAAAACGAAAACAAAGGCAAATTCTCTAAACTTATATGATTATGTGGGAAGCACACAAACACATACAAAGAGAGAAGGACTTTAAAACAAAAGGCTTAGCCCCTGTAAACACAAGACAAGGTAACATGATGTTTTTCTTTGTGAACAGGGGATTAAAAAGCAGCTTACCCATTCTGCAGCATCTCACCACACGTTGCATTAGGGACATTCAGTAAAAATCCAATCAATGACAAACTTTGACTTCCTCCAAATGTAAGAGTTCCACAAATCACTACAGCTTGATTAAAGTCTACCCCATGCCTTTGTAAAAATGTTACACTGTCACATTTTGATTTACTTATTAATTTAGTCCATCATGTTTTATCCTATGGGCAGTCCTTAGACATGCCTGTAGCACTGCTTCATCCCAACACAAGCTGGCAGCGCATCTCAACGTCAATTCATGTTCACACTTGCCAGCAAAAAATTGTTTATGATCCTGCGCCTGTAATAAATGCAAGTACACCCATCAACTCTTACAAGGATCTAAATTATCAATAGTTTATTCTTTGTTCTGGTGAATTTAAATTAACAATTCCATAGAAGCAAAGACAGCTGTCACATTCTAAAAGAACAACATGGTTTGACGCATATTTTCTAACTAGGGCTGGGTTTAATCTTTTTTACATCAGATCATTCAAATCAATCTTTTAAATGATCCCATAACGATAAAAAAAATGCTGAGATTGATCTTTTAACCCACACAGACCAGCAGGCCACCGGTGATCTCAGCCAACATTACTGTCTTTAGGAGGTTTAGCGGGATCTGTTTTAAAGCTAGAGTTAAGATATAAATTTAGACGACCTAAGGTAGCCATTGGTACCAACCAATGGATAGAATGTTGGGAATGGGTCTAACTATAAGTAGGCTAAATTTTGGTAAGGTACTGTAAATGGCTATTTTAGGATGTATGGCTTTAGGTATATACCATCTGTGCACTACACCTTTGTACACCTACACCTACACAATTGTTTAGGTTTAACTGTAGAATCTGTAGAGTAGAAATGTATTGTGTTGAATGTTGTGTGTACATGTTAAATAAAAAATACATTAATGTAACTGTGTTGGGGTCAACTCCTAATGTAAACCTTTGGTAAAAAAAAAAAAAAAAAAAAAACTGGTTATAGGGTTCTTTTTAAAATGTACAGCATTAGTTATCTGAGTATCTCTTTCATATCCAAGCAAAATTGGTATGGTAACTAAAATATCCCTAATCAAATCAAATCAAATCAAATTGAATTAAATTGGGACTTTGTTGATGAGAATTGAACTGATTTGGGAAACCAGTGGCGATACCAAGCCCTATTTTTAATATTAGTGAATCACTTCAGCATAAACTGAAGACATTGGTATGATTCCCATGATTTCCAAATGAGACAAAAATTCAGTGTTTCATCATGTTAGACTTGGCAGGACATCTGCTGCATTGCTTTACAGCAAGAAGCACAAGAGGGGACTGTTCTTTCAGCACAATCCCAGATAAAGCCTGCAGAGTTTGTGGGTTCAGGGAGGGCAGACAGAAATCGGTTTATGTGGTATGTCTTAATTTCAAGAAACACTAATGCAAACTGCTGCATTGAGAATTGTATTAGCTACAAATTGTGCCATTGTAATTGTGCAAAAAGTAATTAACAATTATTTATATGAAAAATCAATATTCTAATAAGATACCCTTATTTATTCATAAATCATAACTAATTACTTTTACAACTGTTAATAAGTGATGCATTAATGATTGACGGATCAGTTACAAGGGATTACTCAGATTAAGTTTCTGGGTTGCCAGGTAATGACATTCATTTGCCTGTTTTCCTTCATATTTGGTAAGAATGATAAAAAAAAATATTGGTAATGTTTATTGATTTCTTACTTTCTAAAAAGCCATTAAGTCTGCAATTATGAAATCTTAATATGCTGTTAATACATGAGTTTGATCAAAATGCTCTGCATCCAAGCGTCATAAAGTTGCTTCCTACAAACTCTTTGTAAATGGGGCCTTGCCTTAGTGGTAAGTGGTACCAACTTTTCCGTAAAAAGAAGCATGAAGCATGTCTAATATTGATGAGCACTAAAGCCCTCCTGTTTATTTTGATCTACCATTAAAATAATTCTAATAATTATTTTAATGGTAGATCCTTTTTTTGATGAAATCATCAGGTTGTCCAGTGAGGACATTTTGGCCTGTTGTGTTAAGCCAGCATATTGTGATAACTGTGATGCCCTTACAGTTCTGATAGCAGAGCAGACAGGTACAGATTCAGTCAATGAAACACCCTTTACTGTGGCGAGAGTGACGCCAAATTACCTTAGGTCCTTGTCTTCCTGGATAACCTGGCAGTCCTGGAACGCCCAGTTTACCCTGCGAGACATTAACAGCACAAGTCATCAGCCCAGCAATACAACTTTAGCACAAAGAGAGCAACAAAAAACAAAACAAAAACTAAGATGAAAACATGATTCTTGTACTGGCTTTCCAACACCCTTAATCATTGAGCCCCCGTACCTTCTCTCCAGCAGGACCAATGGGACCTGACTCTCCGTTGGGGCCAGCTCGGCCTTTGGGACCCTCAGGACCATCCTCTCCACGGTGCCCAACTATGCCAAGCTCCCCCTAGAACACAAACACACACAAAGAATATTCCAATGTACTGTAATTGCCTCCATATGAAGAATAAGGACCTCACTGGACATGTTATTTGTATGACACATGATGCTTCTCACCCGGTCTCCTTTGAGTCCCATGTCTCCCTTGAAACCTGGGAAACCATCCTCGCCCTAAAATGAAACAAACAAGTCATTGCATTTGCTAGTAATTGTTCAGCTATTTCAATATATAGTCTTTTTTAAGGCTTTTGTTTATATCCCACTGAGAGCCTTTGACAAGCAATGATTTTGTCATTTCACTGGAGAATATCTTTTGACTCCTGACACGTCCTGTTAAAAATGCAGCCTGCTCTTGTTCTCTCTGTGGGTAGCAGGATTGATTATGCCATCTGCTGGCCAGATAGTTGAACAGCAAATGCAAGGAACTATGTTTAGCTGCTGAGCTTTGCTTTATTTACATACCGAATGAGCTGCGTTTGGCAAACTTATTTTGGGGATTTTGGTACAATTGAATTGGTATTTATTTGTCAGCCATACATGGAAAGGGATTTCATACATTGAAATCAAAGAATTCAGTGAATTTTCAATAATTGAGATAAACACAATCCAATGGATGCTGGAGGACACTATTCACTTCATCCAGACCTTTGGCTCTTTCCTTTGACTCTTTTCTAGTCTGTCACCTGTGTTGTCAACCCTATCTGATGCATAATGCAGCACTGAGCATGTCTGTTGCCAGCAACTGGCACATCCTTTATTCATAACAAACCCTTTCTCCTCAAGGTTTAGATTTTATATATCTTGCAACAGAATAAATATTTCATTGATTCAAAAAATAATTCTAAAAACTGATATGAATATTGTATATCATTGTAGTAAGAAACAAATCCCCTCAGTCAGATAATAGATTTTATGCAGCAGCATAGTTTAAATTCTACATCGTGACACACACAGTCACACACTTCAAAAGTGGTTGAGATGGATTGTAGTGTTCTTTGAAACCAGAAGCCTAGAGCATGACAGCTTTACATTCAACAACTGATTGAGGGTCACTCTGAGAAAGTCTCTGTCTCCACTGAAGATGGCTATCAACCTGTGCATACAACTTTCAGGCTGCAGCAGCCTGACCTGGTGTGGACCAGCTCAAAAGAGCCAAAACAAAGTTGGGCAGGAAGGTAGACAGCCACAGTTACAGACAGAATGTCTGTGACATGAATATATTTACAGGCTGTTCCCAAACTTTATTTTGCTGTCTTTGCCATCCTCCCAAAATGAGTGAAGTTTAGACAAACACTTTAATCTACGGCATTTTGGACAGCATGCTTAAACTTTAGTCAGTGTACTTTTAAACGGTACTCCAAACACGAGATCAATATCTTAATCATATCACTATGATATTGTAGATTGGGAAGAGAGAAATTTTAGTACAGCATTTAAAATAAATAGTATCCAGTTTTGTCATGGTCAGAATATTTACTTCTTCTTTGTTTTGGAAATCTCGACGCAGACTCTGAGGCACACTTCTAGTATTCAAAACCTTGTTTGGCTGCTCAGTGGCTATAACCTGCAAGGTAAATTGAGAAAGGATGTGGAAACTATTTAGCATTTAAAGAAGTTTATACCTTCTCTCCCTTTCCCCCCTTGAGACCACGAACACCATCTGCACCCTATTGGACAGGAAGAAAAGAGATACAGTAAATAAGCAACAGAATACAATACAATACCAATATGTACAATATTATAAAAGGGAGGACTTTCTTATCCAGTGAGGAATAGGAAATACTCAAACCGTACCTTGACACCACGAGGGCCAGGATAACCAATAGGACCCTGTGGGCCTGATGGACCCTAGAGAATAGAAAACAATGGTTACGATAGTAAATGCTTAACAGTGTGGTTGGAAAATAATATGGAAGGAGTAGATGTATGATATAACTGTAGGTTTTCAATTGTTCTGAAGTCAATAATTATATTTTCTAATATACTGACTAATTACAAAGTCTCTATTATATTTGCATCAGAAACGTTTTATCCATGTATGTTAACAAAATGCACAGAAAACTGAATTATTATCGTTCATCCATTACACAGGCTGGAAGAAAGATTTTTTAGAACAAAATATAAATAAAACCCTAACAACTGACTTTAAATTACAAAGTATTCTGTTACTATGAAAGGTTTGTTTAAATTACAATCTGCTGACACAAAAACACATATTCTTCTTCAAGAAATTAAAATTTACTTATACATGAAAACATAAAATTTATTTAGTTGTCAAACATTTCTCATTTTTCCCATTGACAGCCAATCACATAATTATCATCTGGTTGTTGCCAAGTTAGTTAGTTAAATTACCAACCTAGCTGCTTAAGTAGAACTAAAAGAAGCGGTGCAATGTTTCTGAATGTGAGTAATTTAAATAAACAATAATTTGATCTATCAAGGTAGACAAAAATAACATTTTGGTTGTCTTTCCACAGCAGCAAACACACATGCAAATAAATATCTTACCCAAATGACTCAAATCCTTCTTAAATACACCTACCAGGGCTCCTTTCTCTCCAGGTGGACCCTCCTTACCAGGATGACCCTGTAAAATAAGCATTCACACATTGGTTAAAAGGGGTTGTTATATTACAATGTTTTTTAACTAAAAACCCAAAGCAGTGTATGGTGTGAACAGACTTATTTTATGCAACAATTAATGATGTTGAAGCATCTTTTCAAAACAAGAAATGCACTATATGTGAATTGGTGGTACCATTAGAATCTGTAGGGGGAAAGGCCTTTTCATTGTCCTTTATATAGCTGCTCTAGTTGGCATGGCAAAGCAAGAAACATACAAATCTGAGAATGAGCGCGAAGGGATGATCTAACTGACCAAAGGCTTCTTGCCCACAGAGTAACCTGATAAGCCTTTTCAAACCAAAGCTGAGCCGTGTTGAATCTATATAAAACATGCATTTTGTCTGATTTACACCGACAACACAGGTTTTTCCCTGTCAGTGTGCACTCTATGTGTTTTTTTGTGCTGCCAAATTCAGTTCTGTGTGTTAATGGCCACTAGCATGATGGTTACTGGTAGAGTCTGAGTGACGGGGCAGGTAGACATGCCTATACGAACGGCTCGACACATACATATGGAAACCTTTGGCTGTGAACACCTGGCACTTCCAATTTGAGGTGCGAGGTTGAGGCAGAAGGCTGTAAATCACCAGGCTCTGGGGCCTCAGGGCAACTAAGGGCTGTCTACCTCTTGAACTTACAAACCTCTCCTGGCAAGGGCAGACAGGGAGGAATGACATGAGATACTACAGGTCTAGAATAACAAAACTCAAAGGCATATTTCTTATATTTCTTTGCCTTGAGAGATTTCTGAGGCACACTTTGTCAGTATTTCACAAAGCTCTGTGTGTGTCATAGACCGAGAGGGTAAACCCATCCAAAAGACACAATTATTTACAGTTTAAAATGCATTATTATACATCTGGTTCAGTTTTAGATGAGAGGTTGTAGTTATGTCTTTAAATAAAAACTATAAATCAATATAAATCAAAAAATTTTGGTATATAAACATGGCTGTCCTCTTTACGGTGGCCAATAATAACAAATTATACACAAAGCTCTACATCTATAAGCCAGGGTGTGGCTGAAAATGGTTTGAGGCATAATGTCACATACTACCTGATCTGCATCCCATGCCCATGTATTGTGTAACAGTTTGGTTAGTTTATCAGAGGTCATCAGACTACACAGGTTAGTTTTGTGATGGAAATCGTGGGTTGAACTTGGTGTTGAGAAAAAACCTTGTTTTTAAAATCTCATCACCTTTACAACCCTGCTTTGCTTCAAAACTGTTTTTTATATCATGTACTGTACAGTTACAGGAATGTGTATGTACTATCAAACATATGTCTTTAAATACAAAAAAAGAGGATTTCAGAAACAATGTCTGAGGTTTGGGTGGATGTTATGGGAGTAGATTGATGTCATATTTCTGTTTGTGTGTGTGTGTGGTACTGATATACTGTATGTACGACGTATATAGGTGATAAGAGCACGCACAGGAGGCCCATCAGCTCCAGGTAGTCCAGCCAACCCCGACCTGCCCTGCGGTCCCTGTATGGGGAAAAGAAAAATACATGCAAGGTCAAAGCTCAGAGGATACAAACTAGTTTAAGAATTCTTTATTACTCAGGTAGCAGTGCAGAGTTCACTCAAAGTATCTACAGGTTCCAAAAAGCTGAACAAATAATATTTCATGACCTTTCCTTTGTTGCCTAGTTGTTAAGCTAAAAAGCAGGACGCTTACAGTAATATTCACAGAAAAATAACAGGGTTACATACTTTTTCACCAGGTGGTCCGATAGGGCCTTGAGGACCAGGAAGACCCTATGAGACAGAGACACAAAGAAATAAGTCTTTTGCTATAGCAACAACAAGCATGCTTAAACACACATGCACACACACAAGCTGGATAAGCTGAAGAGTTTGTTGGAGTTGTAAATAGTTAAGCTAGCTAAGGATTGTTAAGCTTGTACCTGTGTGTGTGTGTGTGTGTGTGTGTGTGTGTGTGTGTGTGGGGGCAAATTAGCATCTAGCATGCTTGTGATTTCCATATATGCCTTTCTAAGTGGCCACCTGATGTGCGCCTATGTGTGTGTGTGTGTGTGTGTGTGTGTGTGTGTGTGTCTGTCGCAGGGGTAATTTCAGGCACTGAAGCTTGCTCCAACAGGTGTGGCAGCTTTGCAGGAATTCCACCAACATGAATAAGATGCATTCAACTGGATCATTCCCAAAACATTCTCCTTTCCAAATATAAACCCAAGAAAACTGCTTGAAAAAAAGTGTGTGGGGGGTGTGAGTATATATGTGGTGTGTGTGTGTGTGTGTGTGTGTGTGTGTGTGTGTGTGTGTGTGTGTGTGTGTGTGTGTGTGTGTGTGTGTGTGTGTGTGGTGAGAGGAACAGAGGAATGGTGGGCAGAAAAGAGCAAATTCAAAAAGTCGAAATGAAGATAAGCATTACTTTTGACAGGTCAACTTCTGATTCGATCAAATTTAACTAAAAAGGTACAACCTTGTCTTTTACACCTGGAAGGATAAACAACATCACACCATGCTGTGAGGAGGCAGCTGTTCAACTGTGCATTGAATTATTCAAATGCATCTCTAAGTCTGTAAGCTGTCAACAGTGAATCCTAAGTAAATCTGCTTTTCTCTGCATGCAGAGTTTGTGGTGGAAGATACAGACTGCAATGAGGCCTAAAACAAGTCTGTATGTGACCCCTTCACTGTATTAACACATGATGATGCATGCATCGACACTGCACTTTGCCTTTGTCATAAGCGTCACGGGTGTATGATTGATTTGTTTACCTGTGTTCCGGGGATTCCCTGCTGCCCAGGTGGGCCTGGTTCTCCTTGTGGTCCCTGAAATGAGATGAAGGATGTCAAAATTGAACACTACTAGTAATCCTCTGTGCCAAATACTGACACTTGAATTATAATATTATATTCATCATTCTTATTGTCAACAATCAGGTGGGTTCCGTCCAACCTTCTGCCTATCAACAGCAAAATGACTCTGGAGCGTAAACATGCTTTATTTGAACTGCTTCCAGTGCCAAGTGGAGTAAATAATTAAATTCTAATCAAATGGCAAAATTTATGTTTAATATTGTAAATGGTCATGTATACATAATGTAGAAAGGGTGACAACGTATTGTTTACTGTACAAGCAACAACCAAACTTCAAGATAAAATCCAGCAATGCATGCTCTTATTCTCTACTATATTTAGTGTCATTAAGCTGTTTGAGGATTAACTCATTCCACAAGTTATTTGAGTAAATAGTTATAGTTTGAAGAAGTGTTTTGGTGCACTTACTCCCACTACCCTGCCTTATCTACTGCAATATGAATGATCTCAGTTAGTTAAGATCTCAGATCTTAACTAACTGGGACTGTATTCTATTGTGTCATGAAGTGATAACAAAATATACACCACATACATGAAAAACACTGTTAAACTGTAAATGCATTCAAGGACTTGAGGGTACGTTTGACCCAAAATAGCTGATGCACATTTCAAACTTCATTATAAGCTACTTATCCTGTAATATCTAGAAAGGCAGCACCACAATTTATAATTTGATCGTGAGCTGCCTTTTGAGAGACTACTCTCCTTCTCAGGCCCTCTGAGCCATTGGAATGACCTTTATCCTCCTGATAAACACCTAAAAGGGATTTATCAGCCTAAACTAGATGCAAAAATATAGTAACAATCATGTCCTGGTAAGGCTGGGCAATATATCGATATGATATCCATATAGACATGAGACAAGATATCGTCTTACATTTTGACTTCGTAATATTGTAATATGACATAAGTGTTGTCTTTTCCTGGTTTTAAAGGCTACATTACAGTAAAGTCATGTCATTTTCTAGCTGTTTGATTATTTGCCTCTACCCACTTCGTCATCATATCCACATTACTGATGATTATTTATAAAAAATCTTTGTCCAATGGTCCAATCCAATAGTCAACCCTACAATATTGCCGCAATATCGATATCAATGTAAAATATTGTAATATTTGATTTTCTCCATATTGCCCAGCTCTATGTACAGCTTAGTCACTTTAAGTCAGTTTAGTAAGAGTATACTGTGTTCATACCATGTTTCCTTTGGGACCTGAAGGCCCGTCAACTCCAGCAACACCCTGGAAAGGACAAGTCAGAAAATACTCATGTATACCTTATATCAAGTTTAAGTTAAATTTGAATGATAGTTTACTGTAAGGATAATGATGGTAAACATGATGGTACTTACAGGAGATCCAGGGGGTCCCGGAGGACCACGAGGTCCAAGCAAACCTCTAGGACCCTATGAAGAATGAGAAGCAACAAATTATATTCTATAGTCAAAACAATGCTGAATACTTCAGTTGGACAATTGTGTCCTCTGGTGGATACTTTTGTCAAAGAGTATAAGATATCAGAGATCACTTAAAAGCAGGCTTTAAGGGAATCTTGTTGGAATCCCATATGTTTGGGATAGCATGATGAAATAATGCCAACAGCAGACAAGTCTTACACTCTCGCCAGCTAATCCTCGGGGCCCGATCTCTCCATCCTCGCCCTAAGGGAAGAAAAAGACAGAAGGGAGAGTAAATGTATTGAATTGGTCTTCACAAATACAGTCTGTATTTTGTATTGAAACATTAAAATTATATCACCACCTACAATTCTAAACTCTGGAAAGCCTGTATTAGACAGGGCCTAATCTCAACATAACCAAATATTGTTGAAGTAGTATCCGCCTAGGGGTGAAGGTGGAGGGTAGAGCGGGGTAGTTAGTTTCAGGGGGAGGACAGGTTAAACACAAACCCTCCACCCTCTCTATTAATAGTCTCCGCCCAGCTGCCTGAGGGCTGAGCTGGTAGACCAACTCAGATGTAACTGGTTCACCTCAGTTTAAGTGCAATTTCTGTTCAAATTCACTCAGAGAGGAAGTACTTACTCTCTGTCCATCCTCTCCAGAGGCACCTTGGGGTCCCATTGGCCCTGGCTCCCCCTAGAGATAGAGAAAGAGAAAAAGAAAGTGAGACAGATTTGGGTTCATTCATCATTTTATGAACTGATCACATCCAATCTGGGTTCCAAAAAAACTAGAATCAGCTCTAGGCTTGTTACATGTGTGACACTTTCTCTTTCAGTTTTATACTGGACATATTCTGCATCATTCTGTTTGTTCTACTGTTGTGATTTTGAAAACACTTGTTATGCTGTATTCCATGCCTTATATATTTCAACCATACAGTTCTACTTATTGTTTACTTTTACATGTTTATGGTGCTATTCTTATATATCGTTTAGTTGTTGTTGCTATATTATCGTACCACATTTTAAATTTGTTGGCCTACTGCAGAGCGGTTTATTAAGTTAGGGTTAGAGACAATGTTGAAATTATAAGAGAGATTTACCCTTTTCATTTTCTTGCCCTCCACAATGAAGGGATTTCTGCTTTCAAGTCTACTTTGTAAAATGTTGGTTCATTCTGCAAACGTGGCATACATCAAATATGACTTTCTGGCTTCAGTGCAATTCTGTCATTACATGTTTTCCATGTCAAGCCTTAAAATGCAGGCAGATTAGTTGTATGAAACAAATTATGCCTTTTTAATCAATAATTACCTGCATGCATTGCAGTTATTTATTCATCACACTGAAATTAAAGCAAGTTACTCAATGCGATCTCTGACCAGTGAGTGGAGAATGCACCAAATATATTTGATTCCAGCCTAAATTTTTGCCATCCACAGTAGAAGACACCCAACCTTTCAGTCAATCATAAACATCTCCAATAACTAAGGTATTTGGTTTAAATGCCAGTTCTGTGACTTATCAAGTAAAGAAAGTTGTATTTTGCTCATAAGCTTAAAAGCATCTACGGGAGTTGTTTCTCAAGCAAACATCTGGTTCATTATTACTCTCAATGGACAAGTCTCACAGACATTAAACTACAACAGTAAAGACTAAAAAGTTGTTTTTGAGAACATCTCAAGTTGTATATTTGACATGTTTTTGACAAACTGAACTGGCGACAACCACCATACTGTACTCACCCTGTGTCCCTTTTCACCAGGAAGTCCGGGAAGTCCATCAAAACCTCTGTCGCCCTGTACAGACACAGCAGAGGATGTCACCAGACCCCGCAACATCACCACACATGTAATATCATCATGGGCTGCAGTATGCTCGTAGCAATGCTTTATGAAAATAATGCACCGTTTCTCATCTGTACTTGACTTGACTTGTCACATGAACATGGAACGGTGGGTGATGGCATACCTTGGAGCCTGACTCTCCGGGCATTCCACGGGACCCGTCAGCTCCGGCACGACCCTTAGAAACATTAGCAGAAATTACACATAGACATAAAGACTGACATATTGCAATAGCTTGTAAGATGAGTTTAGGCTAAAAACACTGCTGATATTGTAGAATATCCTTGTATGTTTAAGATAATTAGAAGTTGTGTGTTGGGAGAAGTTCTAAAATAATAAATAATATTTTCATACTACTCAGATTTTCTGTTGAAGTTATGATTTTACAATTCTTTGAAACTATAACCTCTTCTCCTTCGCCGCTTTATTATTATTTAAATCGTTTGAAGTGACAGAAAAGAGGATGCAAGAAACATTTGTCCGATACAGTAGTATTTTTTTACATTTTGACAATGGCTCACGAATAACCCATACATCAAGCCTGCATGACTAATTTGCCCATAACTGGTTAATGTTTATTATTAGAAATCAATTAGTTCAAGATGTTTGGCCCTGCAGAGTGACAGCACTGTGACACTAATTGCCTCCCACATCCATAGCTAGTTTTCCCATTTTGGCATTTTTAGACAGATTTACTGCCTGGCCATTGATCCGAGGATTGGAGGCAGCGCAGGCGTTTAAGCACATATCAAGCAAATGTTTGTTGGACTGGAAATAAGCCTCTCAGCGTTTCAGCAGTGACCACAAGTACAAACAACCACACAGCAACAAACACAGAGACATGTGAGCACACACACAGCACGGTGAGAGTGGACCAGGTCATTGAGTTCACTCACCCTCTTGCCAGCTTTGCCAGGTTGTCCTGCAGGCCCTTGGATGCCCCGGGGACCCTGTAAAGACACATGGGGACCACTTAGTGACAAAGGACTAAAAACCTGGGAAATGGCCTACAATCACAGATGAGGAATATCACTTCCTACTCACCTGTGGACCAGGATCTCCAGATTCACCTTTCAGTCCAGGAGCACCAGGCAGACCCTGAAGAAAGAGAACACAAAATCAAATTTAAGTACTTTTCATTCAAACTGTGACACATGCAGTTTGCTACAGGACAGAGGAATAAAACATAATCTAAAGTAAACAGTAGATGGCGATGTTTAGCTATATTTGTACATTATTTTTGTGTTCATCTGAAGAAAAATGAATCACACATTCCTGTTACTGCAGATGCATAAACTACCTGGAAACTCCAGTGAAGACAGTCAAAGACAATAAGATCCTTTTAATTCTTACACATTCTATCACTCTACTTTGACTCTCTGACAATTTTTCTTTAATAATGGATAATGTGTAGCAGGTACAAACGTTGGTGTTCAAGTTGATGGTAATGTGTTGTTTTTAGCATGTAAATGATTAATCCATTTAAAAAGTATGTGAAATTATCCTGATAACATCAAATGTGAAAAAACACTTTCAGGCACATTGCCACAACTGGGTGTCTTTTGGCATATACTGTACTTAAGTCTAAAAATATAATGCTAAATTGTTAGTCTCAGCTGACATTTGGGGCATATACTGTAATCTGTCTTCAGACAAAGATAGTGATTTGGCGATTACAGACAGATATTTTAGAATCATAAAATAGCTTGAAGCTGGGTTTTAAACGTGTAATCAATCAATAAGGGAAACGTTTTAGAGAGATACATTTGTAGCAGATGAAAGCCACACATTCCTTATCTCAGCCACTGTTCTTTGTATCTATGTATTAACATATAATTTCAGGTTAATATGCATGACCTTTAGCATGAGAAGAGCAGATTTAACAGAGGGTCATTCTTTGTGTCTTTTCTAGGGCCTTTTCCTGCAGATTAATAGTGGATTGTGTATTAACAAGCCCAAGAGAAAGGAGGGGGGATGGGGGTGGGGGATGGGAGGGACCAATAACAAAATGACATTTTCTTGGCAGCTGGTAGCACCAAACAGCTACACAGTGTGGCCACTGAGCTACCTACCACTGATGCATCAAAACTATTTCTAAACAAACTGTTCTGGTCTCTTCCAATACATTTGTCCTGAAAACACTGAGATGGCTTTTCTGAGACAATCCAGAACTGTCTACAGCATTGTATTCCAAAGCTATTTCTGAAATATTGGTGAGAAGCATATATCATCAAGGTTTGGGTAATTAATAAGTACCTTAAGTAAGTAATTAAATAATATAGATAGATAAAATGCATATCCTGTGTGCTTACCACAACTTTTATTATCAAATGCACGTATGATACATGGCAATTAGCCAAATTCGTACAAACCACCACCACAAAAACAAAAAAAAGCAGACTCACCACTGGTCCAGATCTTCCTGTCAAACCCATTGGCCCTGAGGGTCCCCTCATAGCCAGCTGCAGGGTACAGGCACAGACAAGGACAAGGTAAAATTCCATGTTTTGAGGAAGAAAATTCACATTCTGTATACAGTATAGAGCATATATTATGTGGTTGTATACGTTTTTGCCATGTCATATTAACTTATTTAAATGTTGATTTTATACACAACACCTTGTTTCTCTTATATGCTATATATTATTTATTTGTACTGCACGTTTCATGCTGAACTGAATCTGTGATTTTTGTAATTTTACTTAGACACGTGTTATTCTTATGTGTAGGTTGTTTTATGACAGACTACAATCAAAATCAATGAAATGTATGACTGCTGATTTTAATTTGGTGGTGAGCATCATTTTAGATCAAAATAGATTTTTTAGATTAGAGATAAGATTTTTGAAGTGGTAGGCAAATGACCAATCATATTACATATTGACAATTACATATATTTTGATTGGTCATTCTTTACCATACTATTTATACTTTATTTTGCTTCTTCAGAGTTTTAAAATGAGTACACTGAGAAATGCACCTAATGCATATCTGTAATCACTATATCTAGTTTGCATTCTTAATCCTAAATGTCTGTACGTATCTTGCTCTTTTTGCTTACATACTATATAACAAATCCTTCACAACAAAGCATGAAAGACAATTTTATTCATTATAATGTATACAATGCCTTTGGGTCTATTTCTATATTCTACACTGTGTGTGTCATTCTCTAATGGCTTTCATATTGTGTGTCTTATGGTACAGCAAACTCAGAAATGTATTTCACACCTAATCTCTTTGTTAGTTGTGGTCTCTGACTGTGTAATTAATGTGCAATGTTGTCTACAGAAGTCCAGAGTTTCTCTTTTCCTCTAACCACCTACCTCCTCTTCTACATATACACAAAGACATTTTCTACACCTGTTGGTTTAGCCCACCCGCAGGTCGAGAGCCCGTAAAGTATTTTTAACAGTCTCTCCAGTCTGTCCATCTGTTCAAAGTGGTCTTTTTATGTTGTTGCTCTTCAGCCTCCTCGGCATGTCTCCTTTTAGCCTTGCAAGGCCAACAAAATGCAGTTTACTCCCCTTCCCTCCCCACCAAATACTGTCTCCTTCATCCTTCCCCTCCTTTCCCCCTACAGCTGTGAGTATGGAGCAGGGTGGGCGTGGGGAGTTGGCCATAGCCTTTTTTTTTAATGTCCATTTCTACTCACTCTGGCCTGGGACAGGATGGCCTGGGCTTGGGCTTCTTGGGCCGACACCACTGGACCCTTCTCACCATCGCCACCAAAACGAAACTGTTGAACACACATGGGCATTAAAAAAGTTGATGTTTGTCTGCACTATTCAATAACTTAGAAATTAGCCTATTTATGAAATTATATGATAAAAACGTCGCTGGTATGTACTGCAGTTGCGTTGAGAACTTACTGGCAGCATTAGCATGGTACCAGGGGGCCCTGCCAAACCATCAGCACCAGGCAGACCAGCACGACCAGGAGGACCCTGCAATACACGAGCCATGCCACCAGATTTATAAAATTGATTAACTTTATAAAAACTAACATTTATAAGAAAAAAGAAACATGAAATAACAACATGATGATGGAGATTTTTATTTCCTCTTCCTCTGGTGCCTCCTCTGATTAATAAAAAAACAAATCATATAGCTACTTGTATGTATGCAATGTACAGTATGTTATAACTAAATAGCTAAACTATGTGGTTTGAATAAAATCACATTGAATTGTAGACAAAATGCAGAAACATGCAGTGTGTATACATACTTTTGGTATGGTATTGCTTTGTACCTGAAAATGTATCATGAGTTTTGCGTTTGACACACATTTTCTCTCTCTCACACACACACACACACACACACACACACACACACACACACACACACACACACACACACACAGATGGAGCGGCACATGCTGGAGGCGTGTTGTTTGTAAGTTTGATTAACATGTGCTCCTTCTCCTCCAGCACATACATACTAGCCTGTCTATCTGTAAACCATGCTACTGTGTACGGTCCAAAACCCTTTTTCATTAATTCTGGAGTGCATCTTTGTGTGTATGAGTGTGTGTGTGTGTGTTGCATGTCTGTGGAACAGAGAGAGTCTAAAGAGCAAAGCGTTAACTATGGTTATCACTTACCAAGGAAAAGACAGGCCAAATATCATTCCTCATCTTCTAATCTTCAAGAGACCATGTAAATTGATGTGATGAAACATTTTTCCCTTATGGTCATACTGTATTTAGGATTTTTTGCACACTATGCTTAAAGTATGAAAGTATAGCTTAAGCAGTGAAAATAGTGGAGCTCCAGCATCCCTCCACTGACTCTATTGTGTTTTATGTATACTTACACACCTTGGGGTGCATTATAGTGCTTAAAGCAGGTTATCGCAGCTTGGCTGTGTAAAAATGTAAAAATGTACTTTCTAGAGTTTGTAATCAATTTAAGGCAAGGTTACTTCATAGATACTGTTGCTAAGGTTATTGCTATTATTTCTACACTGATGTACAATGATGGTTGAGATGATAAGATCTTTCCCAATATACAATTTTATTCACCTGCCAAAAAAAAAATATCTTATGTGGCCAAAATGGTTCTATACAGCAGCATTATATGATTTAATATGGCACATAGAGTACACAAATAACAATATTTTGGTTATTAAAATTTCTTTTAAAGATTCTTACAGGTCATCTTATCAATCAAGTGATAAACACTCATTTAGTGGTGCCAATTAGATCACTGGCTGTAGTGTTGCATGCTAACACTTAACAGTAAGCTACTAGCACAATCTCAAGTAAGGAAGTTTTGTGTAGAAGATAGGTAAACTTTGACATGAAACTTACATAAATTTATCTTACATTAATATGATTCAACGAAAGAGGCTTTGCATGGTATAGCGAGTCAAAAATCTTCAAGTTGTTATTAGATTTGATTTTTGCTGTCTTAACAGGTACACTGACAGTTTGAACACATTACATTTACAGTGTAAAAAATACGTGGCTGGTTTGGGGACATAATTGACAACTCACCCTGTCCCCAGAATCTCCAGCAGGGCCTGGGGGTCCTTGTAGGCCTGAGGGACCTGGAAGACCCTAAAAAGACAAAGCTCAGTCATCAGACCACCAGCAGAAGAGCTCATTAAATTCTGACAACAATGGTGTACAATTGTGCCCAGTTGCAACACACTGACTTATTTATTTTTCGACAATATACTCACAGCTGGTCCGGAGGGTCCTGGTGGTCCTTCAATCAGCATGCCCTTAAAAAAAACACATTGTTTCACACCACAAACACTGTGCAAGAGCAGGTTTAGGATAAGTCAACTAATTTGGTTTCAGATCATTTGCAATATGTTTTATTATTATGTGATTGTGTAATTAGGTGATACAAGTGAGAGAACGTTTTGACAGCTCACTCAGTAAACAGAATAATTTGACATGAAATAATTTGACAAACTACAATGACATGATTATATCACTTACAGGCTCAATGACAGCAGGCTCGCCCTTTTCTCCCTTCTGGCCAAAGGCTCCTCCAGCCCCCGCAACCTGCAGTCACAAAGCAAACAGAGGTGACATTCTTCACACAGCAGCTATAGTCTACTGGTGAATGGATAGCGATGATGAACAAGGAGGATGTTTGTTAGTGCTGGAACAATCTATCAATATCACATACTTAGGTGCAACTACTGTAGCTATGTAAGAGGCAGAGAGTGAATCAAGAAGGACCCAAAGTGAAATAACATTATGTGACCAAACAGTAAAAATGTTAGTTGTACTGAGCAAGAATGTACCTCTATGTGCTTGAAATGCAGCAATGGTCATATGATTGTAATGATTTGTAATGATGACCAAATGAAATGTTGCTAAACAAGTCTGTGGTTTGTTTACATCTGTAACATCAGGCTCGGTAGCAAACAACAGCTTTTAGCTGAGCTGGAGCAGAGAATATTAAGATAAAACAGATCGGTGATGCTGTTATACCCTCATTGGTCGCTGTGAAGTTTGCTGGAAGCAATGTCATGTAGCGTTTTATGTGCAATGAGCACTGTGCCCCCACCCCCGGGAAAACACTAATATATAGTAACAGACATTGCCTTACAATGTACAGTTTCAAATTTAAGTGAAGTAAAGCATCTTCTTTTCTAATCTTTGTGCACTATTGCAAATGACAAAATCTAAATACATAGCTGAACACAACTGTATTTGATTCGTGGTACGGTTCAGCTGCATTGTGTGTTTATATGTGTTTTGGGGGTGAAAGTGGAGAAGGTGGGAAGAGATGGGAAGGACTAAAAGCTTGAAGCTAGAAGTTTGTCCAAGAGTGGGAGGTTGGGCGGTGTGTACGTAGAAGGGTACTAGCAAGACCATTAAAGTCCTTGCCCTCACATGCTGACAATACCCACAGGCACACATACACAAATTTGTGTTTGCTGATGTTCTAAAAGTAGGTAAATTTAAACAGAACTGAGGCCAAAATGGATAAACAAAGACAAAGTGTAAAGAAGGATGTATTTTAAATATTTATACTTTACGCAAATGACAAACTGTGACAAGGAATCCATAACATCTTGATTACGATTGCGTGTGAGTGTGCTGTGAATGAGTTTTGGGCTAATTGCTGTGCATAGAGGGAGGGATATGACAGACAGGCTGCTTGTTAAAATGTCAGAGGAGGAGAGGGAGAGATCCAATCTGACTGCGGAGATGAGTGAGTGGGGAGGGAAACGTATGGCTCGTTGGGTATGTATGGTTGTGGTGTGTAGGTTGGGCCGACATTAATTGAAGGCTGTGTAAGGAGAGAGATGAAGTTTAAAGAAAGAAGAACAAAATATGTGTGTGTATACTATGTGTTTGTGCACACACACTGTACAGTATGTCAGATTGTGATTTAATAAATTAAGTAATCAGTCATACTCTTTCTTAGAAAACACAGGTGCATGCATTGTCCCTGTCATAGCTGCCAATCATTAAATCACCAGTCACACACAAGTGAGACAGCAGCAAGACTCCACACCATGACACATTACCAAGCAACCAACTAGGAAGGCGTGCACTGGAAGACAGAGTGAGTTCATTACACAAACAGAGTCCCTAATGCGTGCTGTTCATGCTCACACCCCTCAGTCACCAGGCCAGGGTGTGGTACTTACGGTGCTCTCAGAAACGTCAGTTTCAGCAGCAACCCCAGGCCCCACCTCATCATCGTAGGCTCCCGTGGGTTTGGACAGGGCCGTGCCATACTCATCATATGCTCCGTAATCATACAACCTGTTGTCAATCTCGCCCAAGTCATACTCCTTTAGGGTATATTCCTTAAGGTCATATGCTTCCGCACCAGTGTCCAAGTTGTCCACCGTTTCTGGGACAATGGACTCCGGAGCAATGGGAGTGGCCTCGGTGACATATGCACCGACAACATCCTCCTCCACAGCCTTCCAGGTGTTACCCAAGCGAAGAAGGGGGTTCGTAATGGTGAGCAACCAAGGAAATAAGCATGTTAGTTAAGCAATTGAGGAAAATGGTCTACTTGTAGATGTTATTAAAGCAAATTGAAAACAAATTTGGCATGATATGCAGAAAACTAAATTTTAAATAGCAATGGTAACACCATATTTATTCCAACAACAATACAAATCTTAAGTTATCATTGAGGAAGAAAATATCTGACAGTTACTGTTGTGTGATTGTAAATTGAATATGTCCAACAACAAATATATATATATTATTATATGCTAATTAAGTATCTGCATTTACAATCCTAGAAAACAACTGGTTTTAAACTTTTCCATGGATATATGGATGGATATGTTACAAATGATGTATGCTCTTTTAAATTACACATTCATTAAATACAGTTGTGCCGTTATCCCTACAGTACACTTAAGTTCAGTAAATAGCCATGTTATAATACAAAAGGAATAAATGAGGTGTTACCATAGTGGCTGAATAAAATCATCATCTGAGGATCAAAAGTTTGTTAACCATAAATGTCATATAGACTTTGCTATCTCAGCCTTCTTTTCTCTCTCATCATACAACCATACATGATATACTGATACAGACAGTAAAAAAAGGCTGAAATGACACTAGCAACTATTTGCTTGGAAATATAATCAATCATCAGATTGTAGTAGCTGTGCACATATATGCATTGAGATGCATACAAGTCAAATTTACTTTTGTTAGTCAACAAATCCATTTTGATAGAATATGTTTCGGCCGTGTATATATAAATACACTCTGTATTTGGCACAATTACTACAAACACAATCACCTGGCACAATGTTTTCTTTCATTCCAAACTGTTTAGCTTTAGCTTCAGATAACAACAAAGTGGATGCACATTGCACAGTTATTTTTGGCAGTAATCCATCTTGCCAAGTGGTATATTTAAAACTGCCTGGAGAATAACATCCACTTTGTCAAATGCTGCGGTAGATAATGCACATTCATAGCTGGCTGTGAGGAGATTTTAGTTCTTTTAGAGGTTATTAGCAGAACTAGTGATCAAAACCAAGCTTAAGATGTGATGGACAGGGCACATTTTGTTAAACAGATAATCCACTACTCTCCACATTTATAAGTGACATTGGATGAGAGAGGCTCTGTCATCATCAACTTCTTCCACATTATTTTATAATCATGCAATGCATCCGTATAATCCACATAGTGTATGTAGTGAAACAAGTGGGTTGTAGCTTTTAAACATTAACAAATATTCCCTGTCCATCAGTTCTGCCACACATCAAAATTTTTAGAAGACACAACGATTCATTGGAATGGTTGTGTCATTTCATACCAGATACTTCCTTGGGTAAAATCTTCCCGGCCCACATTTCCCAAAACACCCAACACCGTTTTTTAGAAGTAGATGAGAATAAGGATGAAAATTACCTCACTGGGTCCGCCGTGGGAAAGGGAGCCTGAGTTTGAGTACCATCTACAGTTCCGTAGTCAAAGTCTGTATTGTAATCTCCTACATTGATTGGCTGAGTCATGTTGAAAAAAGGAAAGAAATATAAAGCGAAGGTTAACCCAAAGGCTCAAACCAGAGGTTATTTGCTAGGGGTCCTTTCAAGCTGGCTACTTCTACACAAAAGATGTTAGCGAGCTCTCAGTCTGCCATCATAGATTTTCCCTTCAAGGTTGGAAGATCTTGATGGGATTTGTTCTTGTCTTAACATGAACGTTTACCCTAAAATTGCCTCTTGGTCGAGCTGGCGCTGTGGCCTGGAAGCCAGGCATCTGTCGCTTCTTCTTAGAGGCAAACTTTTTAGCTGGTGATTTTTTGGCAGCAAAGAAGTTTAAGGGCTTGGCCTTAGTTTTACTGAGGGACTTTCTGGTCCTCTTCTTTTTCATGGAGACACTACGTTTCTTTCTCTGGAAGAGGTTGCGGCGACAAAGAACACCAAGACAAACATGGAACATTCAAAAGTGGAAATGATTTAAAGACACAATACGTGGCCGTTGTACAGAGTCCATTCCAGCCAAGCTGTCAGACCCCATGTGATCCACTTTCCAGTAGCAGCCAATGTACAGTAGTTGGTCTGCATGGTGTGTTTGAAAATGTTGACCATGTACATCAACTACATAGGCTTAAATTGGAATGCTGACCATGTTAAAGTTAACTTTAGATCATGTAACAGTTGGGTGAAAAGAACGCTGCACAACAATTGAGGACTGCGCCTTTCATGTGACATACAGGAGAATTTTTGGGCTCATATAAGGAGCTATCTGGGAAAGACGCACAAACAAACAGGATTTGCCTTTCAGCAACTCTTTAGAGCCATTGCAGTAATAAAATAGTAAAAGTTTTCCAATATCCATATGTATACAATAGTTTTAAAGACATGCTGGAATGCAAAAAAACAACACTCAAAGCAGATGGCATTTTCCCAGTGAGAGAAGGCAGCAGCCTCATAAAACAGACACAAGGAGGACTGACACACTTAGTATGTTTACATGCACATTCAAAGTTCTACCTCCGCTGCCTTGCTGTAAGGTCATAATCAGAGTAGGCATAACCAGGTCAGGACAACTAGATTATTGCTCATCTTTCAATGTAGTGGGGCAAAAACACTTTGGGCTGAAACATTCTAATCATTATATGATCATAAAGAGGATTACTCCCAGTTACTGGAGTATTGGCGTGCACGTAAACATAACATTGAGACATCACACAGACAACACAAGGCAAACTGAACGATGGGATGGATGACGGACAAAAAGAGACATTACAAACTTTTTTTTTCCTTTTTTCATTTACCTGTGGGTCAGAATACTCATCGGTTGGAATGGTGTCTGTGGCTCCCTCAGAGTAATCATAGAACTGAGAGTAATCTAAATCAGTAGTGTACTAGGGAGGTTGGGATAGAGAGAGAGGAGAGAGAGTGGAATGAAGAGAATTCTTAGTGTCAGCATTAGTGCTCTTTCAGCAAGAGGATGATACATATTGTACATATCATCCTGGGCATGCTACATGTTCAAACAGGTACAGCCAAAGTGTAATGCTGTAATGCATGACAATGTTTCATTTATAACATATTAAGAAGCAGGTCTTCTAATAACTAACAAATCATAATGACCTTTAAATAATCAAAGCCAAGTGTTACTAAATTAGATAATGGTCTTAATATGGTAAAGAAACAAGTAAACAAATGCTGAAGCTAGCCCACAAAACGTAAGCAGATGGGATGTTTAAGAACTCATAAAACAACAAGGAAACCACAAAGACAAAAACACCAGCTGCATTTCAGGGTTATTGTAATGGAACTTTCTTACTGCAAGCATATCGATTGTATACTTCAGTAGATTAAAGGGGTATGATATAAAGAAAGTGCATCTTCTTTTAGTTAAGTAGTTCTCTTGCATTTTCTTATTAAGGATGGGAAAATTAAACTATACAGTACGATATAATAATACTCTGTAATAATACTCTGATAAATGACTTCTAGTCATGAAGGTTTATCACTTTATGCTGCAACTTGAAAGTGAAGTCTGAAGATGATACTATGCTAAACTCATTCAAAATGATGGGTTATAGTATTTGGCAGCATGTGCATTTCCAATTATCAAACTAATGAAGCCTGGATGGATCTCTGGGGACTCTGGCACTGATTTAGGTCCAGGCACCACATTGCAATTTTATAGCTGGTCAGTGTCCATGATTGTTTCCCCCATGCCCCTTATAATCATCTTAATGATTAAAGGGCTTAACTTGTTGCACTTAAGACTGATGCAGTTTTAAGTGAGTGAGTAGTTAAAATCATTAATACATCTATGGAATAACAAAGAGAGACACGTATTCCACTGTGTCATTGGCTACTACTTGGTCAACTCTTACTCACAGGAATAAAACTTTTAAGTAAACAGTTGGGGTTAATAGGCTGTTATAAATTGCAGAAAAAGAGAGTGATAGAATAGGTAGCCCTACCAGCTGCTTTCATTATAACCTCAAAATTAACATTTCACACTGCATGTTGATGTGGTGTGGTCATTAAATTAGTCATTATTGTTGGTACTTTAAATGGTAAATATACACTAAATATCACAGGTCAAACACCAGCTGCTGCTGCGCTGCTTAACATGCGTTAAAATCTTCAAGCAAGGTACACGTCTTGCCACACACACCTCCAATCAGGGACATCACAACGGGCACCTTTGACAGCTGATGGAAGACACCTGCTATGACATCACTAATTGGAGTGTGGAAAGATGTGCACCATGCACAGTTTTAAGAATTCATTTAGTGCAAATTTACCCCAACGGTTTGATACAGTATGTCTGCCAATATGTGAACATATTGAAATACTGTCAAATGTATACATTCATATTCATATTCCACTTGTCTGTGTGATCGTCTTGCCAATACTAGTGTAGCCTGAATAATCAGCACTCTACTGATTTACTTTACATCTCTACAATACCTGATCTATTGTATGGTAAATCTCCTTAATTATATCCTATTTTTCCGTAGTGTAAAACATGCTTAGCCACATACTGAAGTGGATCTATGAAGTGCATTAACAGTACAAGGCAAAAGCCTCACCAAAGTGGAAACAGATACACGGGCAACTATCAAAACATTTCATTTGCGAATAAAACCTGACATCTGAGAGTCCTTTGCATGTCAAAGACGTCAGTAGGCCATGAAAATGGCCATTAAGCAATGCTAAAGTGAGTTTTTTATCTCCTGATAGAAAAATAGAAATGAATCAGGCCCATTGATTGGTTCTCTGTTGTATCTCCCCCACCCTCCCTGGTTGGCTGACCTCTGGCTCTGGCTCCTGGGCCTGCAGGGAATCACTGTGGGGGGTGTGACAGTCGGGGCTGTAATGTTCACAGTAGTCATATGCTGCTTTGGGATCAGCCACAATCAGAAGTTGCTGGATGTCACCCTGCAGAAAACAGAAAAAGAAAAATGTGTCACATCACCTATCATCATACAGGAACACATGTTGCCCATAAGTAATACTCCATTTACTAAATATATAGATAATATTAGAAATCACTACTTTGAATTAGATATATTTACAAAAAGGTAGATAAAAATCACGTCTTTTGCAAAAGACAAGCCTGTGCGTGCGTGCGTGCACACACACACACACACACACACACATACACACACAGGTCATGTCTCATCTTGCTCACACACTCGCACATACTGGGTGAAGTGGTCTACTGTAAATGCAAATCTTAAATTGCAGATGTGATCTCTTAGGCCCCATACACTTATAGAGTCTGGCAGAGTAAATACCCCTCTTGTATGATTAAACAGCTTGACACACACCCCACAGAGTCCACACTCACATGGTGTAGGGAGGAAGCTAAGTTCAGACACTGGGAAGATTGTTATTATCAGCGCCAGGGTTTACCTCAGGAAATCAAATAAACATGTATCATCAAGACACAAGCAACACCTGGGATGTCCATGTGTGCTACAGTAAAATACTGTTCAGTAAGGTTTACTCTTCAACATTTACCGTTTTGTTTACTGTCGCACTATTTTTTTAAGTTTAAGTTATAGCTGAACTGTAAAATATTCTGCCATAGTTTAAAACTTTGTCCTAACTCTTTAACAACCCATTTGTTTTTAAACCCTTGCCAAAAAAAAAAAATGTTTATCAAAACCCAACAGTACACAATGGTTTTGTCTGAAAATAATAAAAATAGCAGACAGGAAAAAGCAAAACTGTGAAAATCTGGGAAAGTTGCTCAAGCCACAATGTTCTCTCTATGGTTGGGACAGCTAACCACAATGCTTGATACCATTCCAGCACCGTCTCGCCTCGTTATCAGTCCTACAGCTAAAGCACACAGCTCACTGCAAGACAGCAAAACATATTGGCAAAAGCATCTGGGTTTTTCTTTGGAGTCTGTAATTGCTTGAACCGAGTTCCTGGAGGCTGGTTTTTGAGCCTTTATACACATTGTACAGACAGCTGAGGGGGGGTCTTGGGAGGTGGATGAAGAGACATGTCTTTGGTTAGGATGTTTGGCAGGCGAGCACACAGAGATGCCTGAGCCCAGAGGTAAAATCCTAATGCACTTGTGTGAGCAGGGACACTATACGTTGAAGAGCAGAACAGACGAATGGCAGAAGAACACGAGAGAAATGAAGCAGGCTGCAACCTGTCATGAGAATGTGTGCATGTTTGTGTGCACACCTTCCTGTGTTAAAACTAGATATATGAATCTTTAACATTTACTTTAGTATAAACAGCAATGTGTTAAGGCTTGCCCCATGGGAAAACAAGCAGTGCTCCTTGAAACTTTGTCTGTGTAACCATCCATCAACATCTTGTTGCACAGCTTCAGTTTGATGATGTCCAGAGGAATGCCACTTTACCTTGATTTTCTCTCACTGGTTGAATGTATCTCTAACAATTAAAGCATTTATTATCATTCAAGTACAAGTAAGGCACCAAACTTGAAACAATAACATGCAGCACATTCTGCCTTGTTTAGTTCTAAATTAAAAGGGATTTGGCTCATTAATCAAATACACAGATTGCCAATCTAAAGAATGTTATGCCTCATTACAGCCTTCTGATTTAATGGGCCAATCACAGTACTTCTGCTCATACCATTTTTAAAGGAACACGCAAACTTATTTGGACTTTAGCTCATTCACCATATCCCCCAGAGTTAGACAAGTCCATACATACCCTTCTCATCTCCGTGCGTGCTGTAACTCTGTCTGACACCCCCAGCATTAGCTTAGCCTAGCAAAGATCCTGCAGGTAACTGGTTCCACTAGCTACTGCTCCCAATAAATGACAGAATAACGCCTACATGTTCCTGTTTACATGTTGTGATTTGTATAGTCACAGGGTGTACAAATAACAAGGTCACATGAGACACAGACATATTCTAACCGCATACTAACTGGGAACTATATTCTCAGAAAGGCAAAGCACTGGTACTTCTGCTACTTGGGCGGAGTGATTTGCTCGCCGCACCTGCGCATCAGCGTCTGCTCAGAGTTGGAGTAATAGATTCAACAATTACTAGATACTAAAAGCATGGTTTACAATCATAGGGGTTTGCTGTATTGTAAAGAGCTGAAACAATAAACAGGGGAGTTCTTGTAATACCATGAGGTTTCATAGAATTCCAACTAAAAACGCTGACCGCTGAATCTATGGCTACTTGCTTTGGATATGGATCCAAATACACCTGTAGCCACCTTCAGTAAGTATCGTGTTTGCTCAGAATATTTTACTGAGGATGATTATTATGAAAAAATGGACCATAAAACTTGTGCTGCAGGTCACACGGCCATCCCGTCGCTAGTACAGACCAGACAAAGTGGATCTGCAGCTACGGTAAGTCTTCCGTTACGTTTTCAGAGGACTAACTACTGTAACAGTGGTAACGTTAGTAACGCTATTACATGAATAGCGTGGTCACTACTACTGCAGTTGTTCTCGGGCTACATTTATTCCCTGAAACGTTACTGTGCTGGCACAAATGTGCATTTTCACCCCACAACAAAGAGCTTGTGACTGAAGCCTTTACCTTGCTAATTAATTGGATTTCACATATACATATGTACACATAAACTCAGAACATACTCCTGGGCGCTCTCGGTTATCTAAAACATTTTTATAAATTCCTTGTCTATTGAGCAGTTCACACTGTATACTTGATTACATCACACATTTGAGTTTTAGCACTCTACTTTTTAACCTTTGTGTGAGAGTTGTTCATGTTCACTAAATTGTTAGACAATAGGAATCACATGTATGAAGTTTGAAAATGGGTATAGTTCCTTTTTAATTCTTTGGTATCCGAGTTGTAAGAAGAATTTTTCACCTCTTGATAATATCAATTAATGTCAGTGTTGGCTTTTAAAAACATTTACGATATTGACCAAAAAGACAAAATGAAAAGACAAAATTGACCTGCCAAAGGGGCATAGGAAAGCATTAAACCTAGGTGCCAAGTCTGGAAAGACCTCAGCTGAGCGTGTGTCGTGTGTACTGTATGTGTGTTTGGGAAGGCTCAAGCTCAACAGAGAAAGAGAGATCAAGCCTTTCCCTGAGTCAAGTTGACATGTATTACCTCATGTGTCACCCTAAGACCAACAGTGAATGCTTGAACCCTGCCTAGAGTCAGCTCTAATAAGTTCATGTCTGAGAGACACCCGTCTGCAAACAAATAGGCTGTGGAGACATGGTGTTCAACCTCTGGACCACATCAGTACAAGTAGGACACTTTTGACTGTTTCATGACAGACCAATTCAATAATACATATACATGGAAACAAGAAAAGATGGGATAAACATATAGGCTACTCTAGGTGTTAGTATGAAACCACTAAGTCTAAGGTTAAAAAGATGCAAACACTAAAGAACACCTAAAGAAATTGGATAATCATCTTTACATATACTTCTGCCGACAACTTTCTTTCTTCCTTTAATGGTGCATTAACCTGTCTTTCCAGTAAAAAAAAATAAGAGTTGAGTCACCAAACAAACAAGAGCCAACTCACAAAGCCGAGACAAGGCAAGTGAAAAACTGATGTCAACTCAGGAGGGAAACACTACTAGGGTTCCAGAGACAGACAAGCAGGGATTAAGAGAGAGCAGCTGGGATGGTAAAAGACGTTTTTTGCTGGGAAACACCTGGGGAGAGTTATGATGAGGCTCTGGGCCTGTCTTCCATTGTGGACTGCTGAGATAAAAGCCCCTGGCAACTTGGAGCAAAGCCAGAGCTTCAAAATATGCCCTTCCTGTCTACAGCACAGCACAGAAACACGCCACGAGGCTGTGTTGATGACTACCGTGTCAGAGGTCAACGAGAAAAGAGAGAAGCAGGGTCAACACCAACAGCTGAGACTTCCAAAATCCATTTACTAGTTCATACCTGTTATATCCTCAAGTGGAGCTTAAGGAGCATTTAAAAGCATCATTAACCTTTGAAAAACATTTAAATAATAATTATAATAATAATCAGATGATAATGTAATAAAAATGGAAGGCAGAAATTTCCCGCTTCACCGTTATATTTTTCATTCAGAACACAAGACAAAATAAAAGTTTTTCTAGATTACTCTGTTTTGGGGATCATTAAGAGCCAAAATCCTAATCACGATTAACATTTAGTTTATTTGCACAGCCCTACAAACTATGTGATTTTTCATTTGAGATTTCTGAAACTCTATGTTTTTGACTGGAGAGCTGGTTGATTCCTCTTGTCTGAGAGCTGCTTTGACTTTGTGGTGTCTGTTTAGAACTATACAGTATGTAGTGTAAACTACATCAATACTAACATATCTGAAATTTGTGAACTAAATTCTTTCATTCTGCATTAATTAACACTGGCTTTCTTTCTTACATTGTGTTAAGTCCTTTTAAAGCAGCATAGTCAGGATGAGATACTATTTCTCTCTGTAATGCAGTGCAATCAGAGACAGAGAAATAAAACCATCTTTTTCTAAAAGTATTATCCACCTTGACTTCATCCTCTCCACAAGGCACCATTGGACATAAATACACATGGAGGAGGTCAAAGGTTTCAGTCGTGCACCATAACAGAGTTCCCACAGAGGAGCTGCATGAATACAACCTCCATGTTTTCAATGGTCAGTATATACAGCACGGTTTAATTTTGTTGTGATAGATGACTCTTTTGTCTTTTCTCCACTAAAATCCAAAACACATGTTGTAATTACAAGGCTAGTGCAGGGCATCACTGGCCAAATCAAAACACAAGTAGTTGTCACCATTGGTCCTTTGACATACCTTTGCCCAGGGCAACATACCTTTAGTCTAACCATAGCTAACTGCAATTAAACAACCCCATACAACAATTAGTCACTTCCTTAAAGCCTATACAGTACAGTTTCTCTGAGAAGAGAGAAGAAATAAAAGGCAAAAAGAGATTTCCCACTGAACAGTTGGAGGATAACTCTCCAAAACATGGCATTAAAAGAAGCTCATTTAAATATAACAGTTTAAAGAGTTACAAAGTAGGTGTATTGTTATGTGCTATATATAATCCATTGGCAAAATCTGGAATCTTATAATCAATCTGAAACAGGCAAAACAAAGAATACCCCTCCTTAGTGATGCTTCTGAGAATACTATCAAGGCTAGCAGACTTGCTAAAAAAAACTATCCAACACAAACCCTTATGTTAATTTTAAACAAGATGCATCTACTGGCAATACTGGTTGTGTGACATTGAGACATAGACCACCTCAGCCCTATCTAGTCCTTATGGTAAGAGACATTGACCACTGTTGAGCATTTGCTACCCAAAAATAAAGGGAATAGGCAGGTATGTACAGTGAGGAAAATAAGTATTTGAACACCCTGCTATTTTGCAAGTTCTCCCACTTAGAAATCATGGAGGGGTCTGAAATTGTCATCGTAGGTGCATGTCCACTGTGAGAGACATAATCTAAAAAAATAAATCATTAGAAAATGGAAGAAGCTAAACATGACTGTCAATCTCCCTCGGACTGGGGCTCCATGCTAGATCTCACCTTGTGGGGTCTCAATGATCCTAAGAAAGGTGAGAAATCAGCCCAGAACTACACGGGAGGAGCTGGTCAATGACCTGAAAAGAACTGGGACCACCGTTTCCAAGGTTACTGTTTGAAATCATGCATGGCACGGAAGGTTGCCCTGTTTAAACCAGCACATGTCAATGCTCGTCTTAAGTTTGCCAATGACCATTTGGATGATCCAGAGGAGTCATGGGAGAAAGTCATATGGTCAGATGAGACCAAAATAGAACTTTTTGGTCATAATTCCACTAACCGTGTTTGGAGGAAGAAGAATGATGAGTACCATCCCAAGAACACCAAGCATGGGGGTGGTAGCATCATGCTTTGGGGGTGTTTTTCTGCACATGGGACAGGGCGACTGCGCTGTATTAAGGAGAGGATGACCGGGGCCAAGTATTGCGAGATTTTGGGGAACAACCTCCTTCCCTCAGAGCATTGAAGATGGGTCGAGGCTGGGTCTTCCAACATGACAATGACCCGAAGCACACAGCCAGGATAACCAAGGAGTGGCTCTGTAAGAATCATATCAAGGTTCTGGCGTGGCCTAGCCAGTCTCCAGACCTAAACCCGATAGAGAATCTTTGGAGGGAGCTCAAACTCCGTGTTTCTCAGCGACAGCCCAGAAACCTGACTGATCTAGAGAAGATCTTTGTGGAGGAGTGGGCCAAAATCTCTTCTGCAGTGTGTGCAAACCTGGTGGAAAACTACAGGAAACGTTTGACCTCTGGAATTGCAAACAAAGACTACTGTACCAAATATTTACATTGGTTTTCTCAGGTGTTCAAATACTTATTTGCAGCTGTATCATACAAATAAATAGTTCATAGTTCAGTTCAAAATCACACATTGTGATTTCTGGATTTTTTTTTTTTTAGATACATGTCTCTCACAATGGACATGCACCTACGATGACAATTTCAGACCCCTCCATGATTTCTAAGTGGGAGGACTTGCAAAATAGCAGGGTGTTCAAATACTTATTTTCCTCACTGTATATTTAGTGTGCACGATTCCGACAGGTAATGTCAGCGAGGCATGAATAGACGGTCTTATGACTTTGGCACGGTAGGGAGGCCTCAAGGTGGGGAGGGTGGAGAGGGAGAAGGAGGTGGTGAGCAGGGGAGAATATGTGAGAGAAGGGGGGTGAGGAAATGAGGAAGGCCTGACGGGGCAATGAAAGACTCCCATTCATCTAAACCAGATCCCTTTGCGACGGTGGTCGCTTCCAACCTGGGGCAGGTATGGCATGAACAGACGTTTATGAAAAACGGGGGTCAGCTTGTGAAAACAAATGTCAGGGTTTGAATAAGAGAGCAAATGTTTTATTATTACTGAATAAATTATCAATCTATCTCTGGCCATCCAAAATTACCACTGTGGTATAAAGGGGAGTAAACTGTAAATAAATAGCCACTGCTATAAGCTAGTCCAAGTGTTTCTTACATTCCTCTAATTTTCTTACACATAAGTTGAATTGTTATCAAATCAAATATAGTGACTAACTAAAATAACAAGAAGAGGTCAGACAGAGAATCTGCTAACGTGCAACATTTCTCATTATAATCACCGGCTTGAATGCAGAAGGCCAAGGAATTTACTTCCCTTGTATATCCCAGCATGCATCGGGCCCTGTGGATCCCTAAGGAGAGCATGGACAGAGAACAGACAGGAGACCTGTTCCAAAAACCACACAGAGAAGACCCTGTTAACTGACTTATGGCTCGTATTTTCAGCCACATCCACTGGCCTACCTCTGACTGGACACACTGTTTCATACAAATTCTGCTTTCAGTGCCCTGTCATAAATCCAATCGACGCTTACAGGACAAATGAAAGCAAATCTGCTTATAAAGCTTTGCACCCAAGAAATCCTGTCTCTAGCTATTCTTTCTTGAGTAATATGACAGTAATCTCAGTCAGCCTACAATTAAATATCAGCAACATCCTGCTACAGTCGGATTAAAAACAATTCCTAATTAAGGTCAATAAAAAATATGTGATATCAATCTACTACCTACTGATGCTAAAATAATCTTTTTTAATAACTCTTTGTTGAGAAAACCTGCACTTTTTGACCTTAGTATAGTACTAGGTCAGACAACAAATGGCAAATGGTGCAAGACAAAAGAATAAATCATTGTGGACAACGTGGCGATGACAAGGTATGCCAAGAAATATGGCTTTAAAACAAGAGTAGCAGCATCAATCATTCAAACTTGGCATCAGAATAATGACTGGTCATTCCTGCTGCCCATTAACAAACCAGCACTCTCTCACAAGCAAACACAGCCCCCACACAGCCTTTCTGTGATGTTTACTTCCCACCAGAGAAGACCTTGAGCATCAGGAGAAATAAGTCATTGTCTGTCAATATTGACATCTGCCTGACCCCATGCCAGCACCCACCTCTGGATGAACTGTGCCATAAAGCATGAAGTTGAAATCACTGACTATGGAGGTAGTAGCATAACCTGAATCCCCAAAAGTTCCCCATAAAAATGATTAGGTAATTAGAAACAGTTTGGGCAAAACTAGGGCTTATATTGCAAAGAATGTGTCCAATATCATGCCATCATTTTGCTTGGCTTTTCTGTAAATGCAGTTGTGTTTCTATAGTTGGCTCTTTATGTCTGTTATCAAAACGCATCACTTTCCGTACATCAAAATATAAAAACAGATAGTCAGATAGTGTTGTGGGCGGGACAGTAAGTCAGACTCAGTGGTGAGTCAAACCGAAGCAGAGGGACTGACACGAAGCTGTAGCGCAGCCAAAGTGGCACACTTTTTAAATGAATTAACTTTATCGGTTATCAGGCAAATAAAACGCTGATACAGATAATCTGCAACCCAGGGAGAGCAATTGTAAAAGCCTTCATGAACTGGCAGTATGAAACTAACACTGTTATTTACCGTATTTAGTGACAGAGATGGCACAGTGAGAATCTCATAACTATTTTCAAATATGATAGTCACCAGATGTTGGACTTTTCCAGCAGCATGTGAACTATACATAATAGTAATGGCTATAAGTCAACAACTGCCAAGTGCCTAATAATAAAATGTATTAAACCATTTTAATTATTTGTTTACACACAGAAAAGGCATTAACAGCTGTTAGTTTCAGTAACAATCACAAGTACAGCAATGTTTCCAAAATGCATTGCTTTAGTGACAAACATGCAATAATGACAACAACAATGGCTCAGTTAAAAGGAGTTCGGATTTACTTCAGTGTTTACCACATACTAAATGGAAGAGCTAATGAATAATTGGCACTAATTTAATTCTTGAAAAAAATGGTCTCTGCAAGTGGACACATTCCTGGCAACTTAAACCTTACAATCAACTTATTTTAAAAGCAGCAGTCTTTCTTCTCTACAGACAAGTAACATGTGCTTACAAGACAGAATGACAACCTTTTTTCCATCTCATATGTTTTATTCATTTCAACAAGTAATAACATTACTGCTATTGTACCACTTAGCAGTAACAAGACACCTGTTGTGAGAATTCAAAAACTCCAGCTCAGTTTAGTACACTTATCATGTCAATCAATACAATACTATCATGGCTGCCATTAATCTAATCAAGTTAGAAATCCATTCATTGGTGGGACATTTTACCAATTAACTTCAAGTCAATTCAAACCATCTGGTTAAAAGTCAATCCAAGAGAACATCTCAACCAGGCCACCAATTTTTTGGTAAACCTTTTGCATGTGAATCTCCCATGGCACTAAATGTCTCTGATTACAAGGTAAAGAGGAGTTTAAACAACGGATCTGATAAGTCTGAGAAGTTGACTGAGAGCCAATGTGTGCTTTGCCAAAAACACAAACAAACTAGCTATATGAGATGAACAAAGGTGGCCAAGTTCAGCCGCTTTGACCTGGCTATCAGATATCACCAAATATCACAAAATCCAGTCACCAGGTAAGGAAGACTATAAATATCATTCCACTTAGCCTAGAAGCCATTGTATCACCATCCATTTACAGTTGGTGTAGTGTCTGCTGGGGGTTTTAGGTAGATAGACAGCTGCTGTCCAGCTCATGTGGATGAGCTTGTCAGGAGAGAGAGAAACTATCTTATCAGTCATCCAAATAACAATATCACAAGTCCTTGTGTCTTATGCCTATCATACACTATGCTACTTTGAAAAGATTTTAAAAGACTTTGAAAAGACTAAAGTCTGAAACCCTCTCACATCTAAAGACAATGTGTCAGAAGTTAGACTTTTTAGTTGCATACTATAAGACTTTGCAAAGACTGGGGATCTTGCAGGATCACTATTTGCAAGACAACATCTAGATTCCTTTTGAGATTATAGCCCATTCTGCTCCTGGTGGAAAAAATGAAGAAATTTGCAGCCAAGACCAAAAATATACAATAACAATAAACATGTTAACATCAAACGTCAGGATTAGAAAAAGACTGCCTTCAGACAGATCGGGCTGAGTTTTATGACCACTTTACATCAAACAATCAAGATCCCGGGAGTACGCCACAACTCTAGCAAAACTCTCATGATTTTGTTCTGACCTTGGAAATGACAGTGAGAATGCTTGAAGGTGTAAGGCTAGCATTAGTTTCCACAACTATGATTTCACTTTGATAAAAAATACTTAACTCAACAATACAGTAAGAGCAAATACTGAAATAGAAAGAACAGCCACAGACTTCCCCAGTTTCCAGGAAATTCAACTGAACCATTCAACAGGTAAGTGTAGAATGGTTCAAACCATTGCTTGTCAATGATGACCTCAACCTTTGAGTCCCCTTATTGATTTGATTCTTTATTTTCTGTATTAAAGTCTGTATTAAAGCTATTGAAGTAGTGCTTGATTGTGATTTTGAAAGGCTGCCCAAACAGCAAAAATACTTTAAAATGCGCCTAGATGAAATGCCTCCAATATTTTAGATACATGTACAATATCAACGTGAAATTCCTAAAAAAATAATAATAATAATCTGAAGAACTGAACACCTCCAGATCTGCCCTGGTTCATCTCTACATTCCTTAATGGCAGCATTGAAGGGGTCCAGTGTTGCCTTGATGGGACATTGACTAAAACCTCCTTAGGCGTATCACTTTTGAGCGACGTTTAAATCTGGACACAGTTAATACAACACCACCTTTTGGGGAATTTTCAGTTCTAGATGATTGCTACATCAATACTGATTAATATGCCAATAAGTAACCTAGCAGTGGCAGCAACATGCAGCTTAAGCAACGCAATCACAATGTTCAACACACTGAAATTTTTACCTTGAAAACCTCCTCATCCAGGATCGCGGTGCCGAACACGGTAATGCCATTCGTGTGGATGGAACCATGGTCACTCCTGAGGAGAGGCTTGATGATCTTATTCTTACAATCTACAATGATGGTGACCGTCTTCTTCTCCACACTGATGGCCACACGATGCCACCTGGTCAAGGACACAACAAGGACAGGTGAGAAATAAAAGCCTGAATCAGTATGTGTCAATCATTCCGAAAGACTAGTTACTGTGGCACACATAGGGAATCTTAAGCCATTATAAGTGCATAATGTGTGTCAATGATACTGAAAGCAAAGGATGATGAAATATAAACGACATGCACAAATTAGGACAATGAACACCTGTACTTAGTAGGGCAACTGTTAAGTAGTCAATAACATGAAATTCAATCGTAGTAAAAGTTTGTGGTGGTTGATTACATTCTAAGAAAATCATAGTCCTTGTGATAGGATCATAATCCCCCTTTTATACATCACAATGCACCTCAAGGAGAAAGAAACTCTGAATGCTCTGGTGTACAATGCAATTCATCAAAACAAACACTAAGACACATGAACCTCAGAGCTATGTATGATATATTTGATCAACAACACCTAAATTTCGATCAACAATCCCGGTTAACAGGGGTCATGCATGAGTCTGACACCTCCCTCGCCTCTGGACCATTTGCCACTGCACTTAAGGGCTACTGCATACCAGTCAGCAGTGGACCACATTCTTGCCCCCACACTCTGGTCCTGTTTAACACTGGATTACACTCATTAAACTCCAAACTTAATCCTCCTTCTGGGTTACTCGGCATGACAGACATGGTGAACATTGAGGAAAGTGTGTGTTAGGATCCAGGAAGGCCTGCCTTGCCAGAACAGGAGACACATAGTCAAAACATTGTTCTGTGGTGGAAGATGAGACCTGGCATCACTGTAGCTTAAGATGGCAATATAAGAAGCGTTTACAGATAGTACAGATCTGATTATTTAATTAATACATCTACATGTTACATTTTGTTAACAGAAGAAGAGAAATGTCCAATTCCTTTGAACACAGCTTGATCGTACAGACACATTCCTGGGCAGGCAATAGATCTTAGAGAAAATTGAACGTGCAACACTCTCTGGGCTTAGCAGTATACCAGGAAGGATTACTTGTCACCTTATATGGCAGCAAAAGCAAACAAACACAGAAGTACATTACGATCTAAAGAATAAAAAGTAATTTAAAAAATAAAATGTAAATTAAATATTTTGAAAAGCATGTTTAAAGAACTTACATGACATCAAACTAAGGGTATACAGTGCAACAGCTCACTAGGAATCCTGCTATTCACCTCCCCTTCACTTTAAAGAAAGGATAATGCTCTTTTTCACCTCATCAATATCATTATTGTGCCTCTATTTTCAGGCTTGGCATATGCTTATTAGTGACAATGAATACATCTACAGGAATGACAGACTGCACACAGCCTGAGCTGTAGTCAATGACAATTTAGACAAGGCCTGCAGCTGGAATGCATCCAGAACAAGTGTTCAAAATCCTCTAAAAAGAACACTGCTTCTTAGATACTGGGGCACACAAAACTACACACTGGACAAAACAGCCCAACAAGACCAACAGAAAGCTGGCTGACCTTCTCTTTGTTGCAAACTGCACATAAGTTATTGCTGACATGAGACTTTTGAAGAATTTACCAGGCTTCCCTCTATCATTATAACTGTGTACACACTAGATCTCATTTAAAGCCAATTTGGGTCCCAAAATTATTGTGACAGGGTCATGGCTTCCTTCAAAAGCTCAAAAAACAAACTATCCTCACATGTTCAGCAAATTAAAAATTAAAAACACTGGAAGACATTATAAAATTATTTCAAATGATGCATTTTTCCCAGCAACCTATGTGTTTGTTTTTTGCCCCTTGCCCCTGAACATGGGCTCATGTCAGCTAAGCCAAAGCTCTGAGTGAGAGTTCTGGGATTTCTGAACATGGGAGAAGATAATCAGGTTTATAATAAAGGTTTGTGGCGCTGTTTCTGTTTGGGTGAAATAATCCAAGGGGGTAAAAAGAAAGTTTAGGACTGCCCCTTTCCCCTCCTTCCTTTCCCCCCCTCTCTAAAATAACAGAGGCAGTGAGTTCATGGATGAGGTCAGGTTGCCCATAGCAGTCCCTGCTGTGCCCCAATAATCCAGTGTCTTCCTGTCTCTGACCTGTCTCTGTGCCCGTGGACCCCTGATGAGATGGATAATCCGACTGTTTTCTTGCTTTTATCAAGAAGAACAATTGAGAGGTAATCAGAAACATGTTTGAGCGTTTTAGGTTGATTTGGTAATTTAGCTACAGATGAAAATCTGGCATTTTTACGTTGTTCATCAATGTGCATTGTCCTGAAATAATAAATAACTAGTGAAATAAATAACTAGTTTTAAGATGATCAAAATGCCATTCATGAAATGACTCCACCTCTAATAAGGAAGCACATTCATGTATACTTGTGAGAAATGTAATCAAAATATGATATAGTCCATTCCACGTTTCCATAGACAACTAACACTCACATGATTTAGGTCCAAGTTTAAGGTCCAATTGGTATGTTCCTTTTGAGACTGAGGCTGTGCAGGTGTGTTTGAGTATGTTAATATGCAAGTGGATGTGTTACATTTGACATACTTTCCGTCAGCAAGGTTGAGAGTACTGAACAGAGGGTAGTCCTCTGGTGCTGGCTTGCCAGTGTGATCCTCATACAGAAAGACAGGTGAACGTCCCACTTCCACGCCCAGCTGCTGGACTCCCTGCTGGTTGTAAATGGACAGCAAGAAGGACTGGAGGCCTGATTTGGGGCGCACTGTAGTCAGGATGGAGAAGTCCTCAGGAAAAAACACCTCCTGCACAGCCAAAAGAGGAGGGGTGAAAAAGACAGGTTAGAGTTATTGTGATACTTCCAACATGACTGAATAGTTAAAAACTATATTATCTATTATATCATATTTTGGTAACTATCCGTTCACTCCAGTGCAACAAGGCCCAGCTTCAGTTTTAAATCTTAAGTGATATTACTACTAGTTTGTAAAAACGTGTTTCATCACACTATCATTGATGTGTAAAACACTATAATGATTTGACATATAGCCACTTCATAAAAGCTTTTACATGTCTTCATTTTAACATTGGTAGGTGTAATCTATAACATTCCAAGACATACAGAATACAACAGCATTATGCAACATTATGCATCTAGAACTCTTCAAATGTTATGTTCTTTGCATGTATAGTCTCGATTTTTTATCTATAAGGTGTACAGAAGACCCAAAAACAAAGGTTTTGCTCAGTCTTGCCTTTTATATAACAATACCAATTGAAAATATCAAGAGAAAAATCCACTGCCAAAAAGCACCTTTGAAACCCACAAACCAGTTTACACATGGTGGTTGAAAGAGGTTAAAGGTTGAGAAGTTTGACTTACCAGGGAATAGCTGCGTGGTGGGGGCACTTATCTGGATCTGCTTGGCAACTCTGTAAGCTGAGTCCGGCTTTGATGCTCTTCTGTTTGTGCAAAGTCCTGATGTTTTCGTCACTCCTTCGGGGTAATTTTGAAATTCTAATACTTTTAGCACATCCACAGGCTCTGCTGATCAAGGGAGCAAATAAAACATAAGTTAGGTCATAGCATTGGATTTGTTAGGCTACATTTTGGTTGGTTTTATGGTAGTTTTTTTATTTTAAATACAGGTATGTATCCTGATCCGGTTCTGGCAAATATACACAGGGCAGTGATAGAGCCAGTGCATTTTCAGGTAAAAAAAAAAAAAATAACTTAGCTTGTGGAACACTTCAGAGATACCTTCATCATGACCCATCCCATAACAGTACCGATAGTTGTAACCCTCTGTCATAAAAATAGCACAATGACACATTTGTCACAGCATCACGAACACAATACACACTATGACTAGCTTAGCCTTAAACATTGGCATAATATCTACAGATTAACATAATCTCACTTAACAACACATCTAAACAGTTAATTTTGTAAATGCTGCCTTCCGGTTGCTCTACAGGCTCAGCTGACAGGAAATATCTCTGTCGAGCATTATGAACAATGTGCCAACAGAGATCTAGTTCTATAACACCTGGATAGGTTTACCTTGATAAGGGTCACCAGAGGCTCTTTGGGTTTTCCATTCTCGTCAATCTGATGCACTTTATATAAAAAGGAGCCTGTGTGGTGATGGTGCCCATAGAGACCAATGGGAAAGCATTATAATTATGCCTCTTCATCAAAACATCCTAGCTTGGTGAACATGATAAAGGAGAAACCAAAGTGCTGTGGGACATTCATACCTGGGAGATGTTTTACTATTCAAGGTCCAATAAAAAGCAATGAATAAAGTCCCATGCAAAAGCTTAAAACCCATTTATTAAAAAAAAGGAGGCACTCGCTTCACTTCGCAGAGCATAGCAGTATCCGACTAAACAGGTAATACAATGGCGGACTGTTCAATGGAATAACACTAATCTGTTTTTGTGGGATAAATATGCATGCCAAGGTGTCTGAAAGCATCAGCAAGCCTTTTCTGACAGCTCTAAAGCTACTGATTTGTAGAGGTCAAATCACTGTGAAACGTTTTTGTAACTTCTTGTTACAAAGCGATCTTACAAATAAATGTCAATTTCACTCTCAACACTCTCTGGTCAACATTCCATCTGTGGCAAGGAAAAGCAAATTAAAAGTGTGTGATTTTAGGGAAAAGTCCCTACAGTCTTAGTCTTACGACAGTAATCTATTTTCGTCTGAATATAAAAAGGTACTGCAAGCACAGCTCATGCTCACAATTTGTACAAGATCACCAGATTTTCATTGCTGATTACACTGCTATTTGAGCACACTTTTCAGACCTAGTGGACAAAAATTATTCCATTAGTATGAGGTTTTTCTTTCTAAAATGGAGTTTTTCCTTGCCACTGTCACACTGTTGCTTGTTCTGGAGGGAACTACTAAAACTGTTGGGTCCTTGTAAATTATGTGGTCTAGTGTGGTCTAGACCTACTCTCTGTAAAGTGTCTTGAGATAACTGTTGTTATGAATTGATACTATAAATAAAATTGAATTGAATTGTTTTGGCAAGCAACAGAAAAAACTGAATGAATGTCAAGTTTTCTATTTCACTTTATCATGATGAAAGTACACATAAAGGACCTGGCCCACATCTGGTCTCTTTATTTTGTAGAACCTTATACAACAGCTGCAATGGACCGGATGCACATCACAATGAAGGCAAGCGGCTTCAATCTATAGTACAACATTCTGAAATGTAAGCAGTCCAAAAAAGCAAATACTGCAGAACTCCACCAGCAATCCACTTTTACAAACATCATCCACTTTTATTCTTTCCAAACCTGAACCTGAGGGCAGAAACTGTATGTCTCCCTCAGGGAAATTAGTGTGGGATGATTGAGCTCGGTAAGAACAAATGAGCGTTCTTAGTGTCAACACAAATATAACTCACTCCTATTTTAGCAGATATATATATATAAACAGCGAGATAATGTGAAGTTGAGAGCAAAACCAGCAAATTGTTACTCTGTAGGAATGCCATTACTAAGGATAACTTGGCCCTTTGTGTAGCTTGTGAGGATGAACAAGCTTACTTTGGAAAGTGAACTGAGGACCTCATTGTGAGTTCCTGCAGAGTTGCTTTCAGTTCAAACTCCAGAACTCATAAGTTCCAGATGTGGCCATTTGGCCAGGCTACAACCCTCACATAGAGGTGCTGAGAAAACGTCAATACTGGCATATCCATTAAGGTGGCCAAATTAGTGTGCACAGGTTTTAGAAGAGTGCATCCGATGAGCTGGTGTGAGTTTGTCCTGAGGGCTGAGCAAACAGGCCATATAGCTACCAGCAGAACTCAGGTGGCTTGGAGGGATGGACCTTGTTAAAGTCTGGAGAAGAGAGAAAATAGCCAACCCTAAATGCAGGCAAGCCAGCCTCTATTGCTCAGTTATTGGATCATCTGAACATCATTATGCAAAGGGCGCATGCGGGGAAGGGAGGAGCAGTATGACACATTACCAAAAGACATAAATCGACTAATTTGATATAATCTCCGTCATGTTCACAGGTGTATTTCGATGTAAACAGTGATCCAAGAGATAACTTAACCACCTGTCTCAGGACAGAGGCCAAAAAAGTCTGTCTCAGCTCATCCTTTATCACATAGTATGTAAGACTTGAGAAAACTGATATCATAAATCCTGCTTCTGATGTGTCATTTTTAGCCCTCAAATCTTTACAGAAAGGTGAAATTGGCTGATATACTGAGGAGAACCTTTTCACCTGCTGCTCCCTGAGACTCTAATTATATCTCAGCCAGAATGTCTCTCTATATGTCTCCCCCCCCCCCCTTTTCTCTCCCACTTTCCCTCTCTCCTTCCTTTAACTTCCACCATGCTGCCGGCTAAAACACAAAAAAGCTTTATGCTGGTGTCATACCAAAGAAACTTTACTGAGACCTACCCAGTTTATCAAAGCATGCCCCCCACCCCTCCCTTTTCCTCTAAATAACCCCTTATAATGTATGCCTCCATGTGAATATCAGAACATGTTAGCATATAGGTTTTTATCTCAATCCAAACAAGCCATATTACAGAAAATGAGAAAGCCCCTGTTATCCTCCCCATTTCCAAATTAGAGTTTAAATGTTTTCAGTAATAGCACAAGTTGTGTGGAGGAAGAAAAACTTCCAAATAATCCTGCAATGACTATAAATATGTGAAGGAGATGATTAGCTGATATTTCTAGTTGAGCACATTAGGGAGAGGACTGTGAAAATGCTAGCTTTGTCTGCTGGAATGCACATGCCTGCGCCCCGGGGGCTGAGAAAACGTGTCTGTACACTGCTAGATGAAGAAGGCACCCTGCAGAAACAGCTTTGACTGACAGAGACCCTGGAACACTGAGCCTGCAACAGAATGCCTAAGATTAAAAAATAAAAATAAAAAATCTACCTGATGTAAAATTCCAGTCCAATATCTTCTGAACTAGCAGGTTGTAATTTTAGCTGGAAACAAATGACTGTAAAACTAGTAAATGAATAAGAAGTGACATTAATTGATTTGTGCAGTATAACTTTACATAGCAATCGTAATGCATTAAATCAAATTTTCAAAAGGTCACTTATCTGATTGAGGTCTTTAAGAGACCTTTTCAGAACTTGTAGCATAAACTATTTAGCACACTTTAAAGACAAGGCTGAATTTTTATTCCGGAAAATCATCTAGTCTCTACCTGTATCTGTGTAGAACAATACATTGGTACAGAGTTGTCTATAGGCCAGGGTGTGAGGCCTACAGTATGTAATCCTGAACCCTGTGACTTGTGGCCATTATTGCTGCAGGCTAGGCCCATGTGCAGGCCTACTCTTTGAAGGCTCCGAAATCATAGGGAAGTGCAACAAGGACCATCATCAAATAACTACTCAATACTTAGAGGGGAAGCATTCCCACCACTCACACAACACAGCCTTGTCCTACAGCCGACAAAACATCTAAGTGCAAAGTTGAGGGGAAGAGCTGGGCATGAAGGGGGGTTGGCTTTGACAAGCCAGCTTTTGGGCTTCAGTGTGGACCAGGGCAGTGTGGAGAAAGGGTGAACCTGCCTGACCACTCAGCCCCCTGCAGACCCAGACTTTGCACTTTGCTCTGACAAGTCTGAGGACCACCTTAGCCTTTTTAAATTTATAGCCTATTTCCCCACTACATATTTATCATCACACTAATGCTATACCCAAACAGCACACCCATATATCCACAAAAACAATGGTGTGTGACTAATAACCAATTAACTTTATATTCTGGATACGGTAGGCTACAATCAGGTCAACTTTAACATGTAATTACAGCCCTCCACACTATCAAAGAACTCAATATCCCATCAGCCTGAAATAAAATCCCTGTGACATGTCATTGCGAGGCAGTTTCAGTTCCACATTAGTAAGTAGTATGTTATCAAAGTCCAGGGTCTGCCCAGTGTCATCTGGCAGAGGAAATCCACCCTGCTAACCGTGTCCACATCCACCTAGCGGACCACAGTTCCAACAAAGAGCTTTGTTTCACCTTAGTGAATCTTAAACATCAGGCAACGCTGCTCTGTTTTCCCGCAGCACATACCAGCGGTTTAGGATGAATTTAATTGGACGAGGTGTTTCATCTTCTGAGCGGACGCTTTCCAATCATGCCTAAAAGTAGCCCGCCGTAAATGGTGTGACAATGAATATAGTGTTTTGACCAACAAAATAAATGTAAACCTCGAACGATTACCCCCTGAGAGCATACTCTATAAATTATCTCTCAGAGTTTACCCTAACAGTCCACTTCACTACAGTAGCGAGCAGTGTAGGCTACAGTTTTACTGCAAGCTTTTTGTTTGGTGGCTTCCACTGCGCTCAATCCCACTGCGCTAATCTCCCTGTAACTACTCTGGTTGTGGAACGAAGAAAACAAAAACAAATGTACAATAGACAACGAAGCGAACGTGACGCCTCTGTGTCCAGGTAAAGATGGTAATCCCCCAATCTCCATCATCAGATACCGAGTTTTCCCAGCCCGGTCGGCGCTGCGTTCCCTTTCGGCCAGATCAAGTTCATTAGAGACGTTTGATCCTAACAATCTTACCTGCTCTGACATGGGTAGCCTGTAGAACGAGGGTTAAAGTGACGAGTACGGTTACAGTGGAATCCATAAACCACCTTTTCGTTTTCCACCTTGTGGACCACCTTTGCATCTCCATGGTCGGGCGCCCACAACTGAATAAAACTTTTGAGCGGCTTCAGGTGATTTTAAATGACGTCCCTTCCACAATCCCAAATGATGATGGAAACTGTCCTACAAAAAAGCCATAAGTGAAAAGTTTTAGCCTCTTCTCTCAGCCACACCGAGGCCCCCGATCCTTCTTTCCAGTGCCCAGCCTTCACAGTGAAGGTAGTCGGGCTTTAACCAAAACGCACAGAGTGCAGCCGGTACACTTGGTGCGTCCACGGACAGGAGGGCTGGCCAAGCTCCACAAACCGAAGCCACGATTACAGGGAAATGACAAGGGAGCCAGCCCCCGATTAGCAAATCACGGGGCTGGAAATTCTCCTTAGGGTCCACCCATTAGCTTTGTTATGTGTCCCCAAGTCTCTCCCCAGTGGTTCAGACGCAAGAGGAGAAAAATAAAAGTTTGGAACGAGCTGGGAATGATGAAATGGCAGAACTGTACATCCAGGGTCTTTCTATAATATTGAAAAAATAAGAGATCCATTAAGCTTCCACCACCTGAGCTGGCACAGATGGCTGCTGTTATTTGCAGCATGACTTTAGAGAGTAAAATGAGAAACAGTTTTAGCCCACTCTGCAACAAGTCCTTATTGACAGAAAAACACACTTGAATCAATTCATAAAAACATTTAACAAATGTACTATGTGAGGAAATCAGTGCAGCTCAATGGTGTATGTGTACAGACACTGTATCAGAGATAAACTTATGCGTTTCTATCTTGGAAATTCAAACAGAATTTCACATTTAAGAAAGAACAGGGAGAACGAAATATAGCTAACTGTGCAGCCAGTGTAACCTCTGCTTGCCAGCAACCAACATGCTTTCAGAGTCCAAATTACTCCACCTCTAACCTGAAGCATCTTAAAGTAAGTTATTTTTTTAATTAGCCAAGGGTAGTTGTCTGCTGTAGTTTTACTGGTCACCTTTTATAGTTGTGTCAGGAAGCTACATGCTTAGTTGACGTGCAACTTTACATTCTCCTGTGTGCTGATTTACTTGCCCCACAGCCATTGTAAGACTGACTAGCCCCGTTCTAAGTATTCCAAGTATTAAGTCATCTAAGAATTCGGAATATATTACTGAGTAACATATTCTGAATACTTAGATTATCTTACTTTGGACAATAACGTCCTAGAGTTACCGTCAGTTACTCTTACTTTAAATTTATTATGAAAGGTTGGAAAGACTATTCCGGTGTTTGGGGAATAACATACTTTTGAGACAACATACTTTTGAGAAATGCACTTTTTTATATTTAAAGTGTGCTGCACAACGTTAGCCCTGCTCTTAATGGTCAATTAAAGTGCTTTCCTCATCCATTCCCTTTTGTAAGTAATATTTGTTAGCCTTTGCATTTTCATCATGGATTGGTCTTTTATGTATAGCAAACAGCAGCATACATCATGGGAGGGAAGACATTTGTGCAGGAATGCTAGATGTAATTACTGTTGCCGTTTATGGCTTTCATGTAGCTTAGGTGTTTATTTTGGCTCGGCTTCATCAGCAGCAGCTTTTTTATTAATATAATGTACGTAACACGTAATGGTCACATATACTCCTCTTCTCTCTTCAGATGCACATTAGAAATATTTTATTACCACCCTGCAAATCCTGTGTTCAAGGATTCAAATCAAATGTTCTCCTGTCCACTGCACCTCAGCACTTTCCAGTAATATATTTTTTGTTCAATACTCTTTTTTTCTATTATATTTAGAAATCTTTTTGTTTGTACTGGTTTCCTTAATGTAGTATTTTGTACAATACCTTCATTAAATTGTTAAATTGTATTTATAATTAATAAAAAACTTGTGTTGGTGGAGTGGGTATTGATATGCAAACTGTTTTTACATCCATTTATGGCGTACTGTGGGAGGGAATTTAAAGCTTGTACATACACACAGATCCATCAAACAGAATCAGTTTGTATTTAAAAAACTAATTCAAAAAAATGCGTATGCATAATTCTGTCTTTCTGCCAACACAGTTTTAGTCGTGAATGAATGGATCTAACCCCAGATCTCAACCTACTAACAACTATGACTGATTTTGGTCCAACCACTATCGTCAACACCAATTGAGGTAATACATTTTGAAGGAATAGTTTTTATCCATCTAGTTCCATTTCAGAGACTTGTAGAATCTATGTCATGGTGCACTGAAGCTGTTCCATGGATTTGTGGGGGTCTGAAAACTTTACTTAGACACTACAATTTGGTTTTTCCTTTAGTTTGTCAACCATGCACTCAATGAACTGGAGTGATATCAATAACATGTAAAATTGTGATGCCAATACATATATTAGAGTTTCTTTATCATTGAATAGGTCTACAGGTTCACTATGCTGCACTGAGAACAAACAATCATCTGCCAACAATGTAAGATAACGCCACTTGTACCCAGTGTTTCAAGAGTTTTGTGCAAATGACATGAGAATATGAATATTCTGGAACAAGACAATAAGGCAAGTTGACCGAAACACACTTTTGGACAACCCTAGAGTGATTGCTGGGGGATGAAGTTTTTCAGGGTTCCTCATCTAATGGCATTTTAGAAACAGAGTTCAGTCCAAAAGATCAGTTCCTTGCATCTCCTGGCTCACTCCAGGGAAGGCATGGATCCTGACCAGGCTCTGTCTGTCAGCCAGCACACCTTTCCCAGCCAGCCAGATTCAGCCAGTTTCCTGCCAAACAGTATCAGATGCTCCTCCTGGATGGCCCAAAAAGCAGATCTATTTCTGTGGGACAAATTGGTGTCTGGGCAAAGGTTTCATATTACATCTTTTTCTTTAATGGTTCAAACAAAATGGGCTTTTGGCGGTCCAATTAAAAAATGGTAAAGAGATGCTAATTTTTGTTATCTGACAAGCTGGCAACTGAGTCCCAGCTCACATGTCCGAGAGGCTCGGACATACCTTCTGTGATCCATGTATAGCTGCAGACTTGTACCGGTCTTGCAACAGCGATGCAGCGTGTATTGTCGTGGACACATGCAACAGCCTTCCTGGAACCAATTGTGCCTCCATGCAACCGACACAAGTCTGCAGCTGCCCGCAGAGCATCTGCCTGGCATGCTCTGTGTAGGACGGCCCATTTAACCAACCAGTCCTCATTGACATAGTGCCATGTGTCACCCATCCAGCAGAGAGCTACAAACTTAGCAGAAAAAGAGAGCTTAAGACCCTATTTTTTAATTGTTGGTTTACGGTTAAACGTGATTGAAACGCCATTAATTGCTTTCACTTTTTAGTTTTATTATCTTTACTATCATCTCCTACATACTTATTCATAAAATAATTCACAATGTGTATACACTTTATAAGTGATATTACTAACTGCGAGGCAATCAGCAATGGGTGATACACTTGAAAGATGCTGCGGTGATAGCAGCAGATGGTAGCCTCAGGAATAGTGAGGCGTGCATGCATATGATTTGATGTTTGTTGGTTTGATTTCCTGTTGGATGGGAAAATCTGGACAATGAGCAAGTCAGATTCATTCACAAATTCACAATGGACATTTTGACTTATTAAACCACTAATTTCATGTTTCAAGTTAGATTTGAACAGTTTCAAAACTCCAGCTTTGTGGCAACAAATCAGGTTTGAACGGTTGATTAGTAATCATTTGTAGTCCAAACTAATATCTGATGAAATGCCAAATCTGAATCTAAAACATATACTGTAGTCCATCTGAAAAATTATCCCACAATTACTGCCAGCACGTGCATGTAATTGTTATCAGCTGTGACTATAATGACAATCAGCCTTTGTTCAAAATTGTTACCATCTCCACAAATGAGATGATCCTAAAAACCAACTGATAACCAAGCCAACTAACTGCTACCAGACAACTGATGAATAATCTCTCTGGCAGTTCAGTCTACTTACTTACAAATGTAGCAGTTACAATTAGTGATTCTGTACAGTTACTTCTTTTGTTTAAATGCTAGTGCTACAGTACCTCAAGAAGTAAGTTGCTGTGTATCAAAGTTTGAACTGTATCATAGTTTTGGTGTTGTACTGCTTCCATTTTTGGGACAGGGGTGCTTATCCTTCCTACAACATAATTTGGTGTTGGTTCATGGCCTCCAAATCTGCATAGTGCCACATGTAGGCGTTTTATGATCGACAGGACGATATTTAAAAAATTATTTTCTGAACTTACACCGCTATGGTTAAAAGGTCTGTACTCGACATTCAGCAGCATATTGCAATGAAAAATATGTAGGTATTTCACGTATTGGGTAACGGCCTGTGAGAGCCGTGTGCAGGAAACCCCAGCCCGCTGTTTTTTTTCAGTATTGAAGTACAACAACTTTAAGGTTTGGTTTAGGCAAAAACTCAACTTGGTTAGAATTATAAAACCAGTGTGGTTTGGGTTACAATTACTACTTTGTTTTGTTATGGGGATGTTCATCGTCATGATTACAATAATACTTACTCTTAGCTAATGTTTAAAATAAACCAAGTGTTGATAGGAAACTGATCTCCTTTTTAAAGATTGTCTTTTGTTGACACACCCTTTCACCCCAGACCTCTTTCCTCTGTGAAATGTGTGACTCTACAATAACATAACCCAATATCTTCTTTTGGCTCGGGAAAGGGAAGTTTGGGGTTCCCTGCTGGAGCTGCTGACCCCACGACCCGATACCGGATAAATGGAGGATGAAGATGGATGGATGGATGGATGGATGGATGGAGTGTCCTCTTTTGCTCCAGACAGACGAGTCATAATCCCTACAGCCACTAGCCTTTGTTACAACAATTTGTTTCCCTAATACAACAGACACATCACATAAAATTTAGTGGCTTCAGACTGCATGTAGCTTTCTTTATGAATGAAAAGTGAAGGAACGCAACTTTTACTGAGGAATGCAACACCTCAAACAGATTAAGAGGGCTTTAGTGCCTCAATGTTTTGACAGTTATGTTGTCTATATATACACATGACCAGGGGCCTGTTGCATGAAACTAGGATAAGGGATTAAGCCGGATATTCAAGTTATCCTGGATGAATTTAGCTTTGACTCGGTTGCACGAAACCAGATTGAATTAAACCCAGCCAAGTAACCATGGAGATTTATTCTTTGCAGCTAGCCTGGTCCAGAGCAGGCTAACAGCCAGGCTAAAATTAATCCTGGAGTCTCATGTGTCAAATCAGCTGCCGTCTGATCCAAAATAAACATGTTTAACAGTTATTCCGTTGTCTTCTGCATGTCTTCTGCTTTATTTTCATTAACATGCATTAGCCTACTTGTCACTATTGTTGTCGCGAGTTTGATTTAAACCCTACTACAGTGGTTTAGATGGTTAGGAATGGTTGCACTGGCACCCTGATGCGGAGTGGGACTTTTCCCGGCGGGGGCGGTACTGTTTCGAGGCTGCCTGGCGTGCGGCCGCTGCCTGCCGGCAGACCTGCGAGTCGCGTCAGTGTCCACTCTCTCTGTAAAAGTAGAGATGAGCTGCGCAGCGTCCGTGGTCTCAGCTTCAGGTTACAGGACGCGTAAGTGTGACGATATTTGCAGCGATTAATGCAGCGATATTCCCAGATGATATTAATGGCAGACTGGTCAGAGACCAATACATTCATGATTTAATTTTCTTGTTGCTTATCCTTCTCTAATAAAGGACAGTTTGTGTTACTCCTTAATATGTAGGCCTAATGTTTTTTTATTATAGCTTACATTGGTTTCATAACCTTCTCAATTACTCTCACATCCCTGGACCAATAACGTGGCCTATATACAGTACGTGTAGTGTAGTTTACATTCATCACACCAGGAACACCACAATTCTTCTTAATCTTTTTATTATGGTGCGGTCACTTGTCAGAAGAAGAAAAAAACATGAATATTGTTTTACATATGCTCACAGCGTGTATTGAAGTCATTTACTTCTTTTTCTAGTTGTTGTCCCTTTCTGATTGTTCTGTATAAACATTAATTGTACAAAGAATTAGATATAGCTTATAGAGATTTGTGCATATGGTTGTAAAACATGTTCTTGCATTGTGAATAAGGGTTTGAAATTAAGCCTAGTCATAGGGTCCATTTCCCGAGGAACATTAATTCCCTCTGCTCACTTTTAAGGCAAAGGCTAAATGATAATAAGTTTTATTTATATAGTGCTTTACATGGTAGGCTAGTCAAAGACACTTTACAGTAAAACCAGCACATTTATCACATAAAAACAGAAACATGAAACTAGCATATTTAAAGCGATTAAAACACAGTGTGGCCTACAACTTTGTAAAAATGTGGAGTGACTATAGGCTAAGTAGATATTTTTACACCCTCACACATTCAGTCGGGTCCGCTATGTTGGGCATTTTCTTTCCGTTTAAGCCGTATTTCCCTTTTTGCATATTCTTCACCTCCTCGTTACTTTCCATATAAGCTGCTGCTCATTGGGTGAAACATATGGCGCATGCGTCTTCTCCATCTCTGCATCAGTAAATCTGTGATCGATACCGTGGTCTATTTGAGAAATCCGTAAACGTGCACTTATCACAGCTATCTACACCTGGCTTGACATAGCTTCACCTGTTCATCCTGGCTCGGCAAACGTGCAACCGATTAAACTGCGATGAGCAGATCACACTAAGTCAAGCTGCGCTTTTTCGCTTATCCTGGATATCTTTATTCTACTTTTGTCCAACAGGCCCCAGATGTCAAATAAATAAAAATCAAATGCCTAGAAGCAGTCATACAATAAGCTCCACTGTTCTATATACTAAACCCTATATTTAGAGAACTAATCAACCAATATGGTCCTAATAAGAGGTTGAATAAATGAATAGGTCAGATGACATAATGTTAACTGTCCATCCATCTTCATCCGCTTATCCGGAGTCGGGTCGCGGGGGCAGCAGCTCCAGTAGGGGACCCCAAACTTCCCTTTCCCGAGCCACATCAACCAGCTCTGACTGGGGGATCCCGAGGCGTTCCCAGGCCAGGTTGGAGATATAATCTCTCCACCTAGTACTGGGTCTTCCCCGAGGCCTCCTCCCAGCTGGACGTGCCTGGAACACCTCCCTAGGGAGGCGCCCAGGAGGCATCCTTACCAGATCTGGATCTGGATCTCGTTCTTTCGGTCATGACCCAGCCTTCATGACCATAGGTGAGGGTAGGAACGAAAATTGCCCGGTAGATCGAGAGCTTTGCCTTCTGGCTCAGCTCCCTTTTCGTCACAACGGTGCGATAAACAGAATGTAATACCGCACTGGCTGCTCCGATTCTCCGACCAATCTCACGCTCCATGGTCCCCTCACTCGCGCGGACAAAACCCCAAGGTACTTCACTTGGGGTAAGGACTCACTCCCTACCTGAAGAAAGCACTCCATCGGTTTCCTGCTGAGAACCATGGCCTCAGATTTAGAGGTGCTGATCCTCATCCCAGCCGCTTCAGACTCGGCGGCGAACCGATCCAGTGAGTGCTTAAGGTCACAGCCCGATGATGCCATCAGGACCACATCATCTGCAAAAAGCAGCGATGAGATCCCGAGCCCACCGAACTGTAACCCCTCCCCGCCCCAACTACGCCTCGATATCCTGTCCATAAATATTACAAACAGGATTGGTGACAAAGCGCAGCCCTGGCGGAGGTCAACCCTCACCTGGAACAAGTCCGACTTACTGCCGAGAACCCGGACACAGCTCTCGCTTTGGTCATACAGAGATTGGATGGCCCTGAGAAGGGACCCCCTCACCCCATACTCCCGTAACACCTCCCACAATTTCTCCCGGGGGACCCGGTCATACGCCTTCTCCAGATCCACAAAACACATGCAGACTGGTTGGGCATACTCCCAGGCCCCCTCCAAGATCCTTGCGAGAGTGAAGATCTGATCCGTTGTTCCACGGCCAGGACGGAATCCGCATTGTTCCTCTTTAATCCGAGGTTCGACTATCGGCCGAACCCTCCTTTCCAGTACCTTGGAGTAGACTTTACCAGGGAGGCTGAGAAGTGTGATACCCCTGTAATTGGCACACACCCTCTGGTCCCCCTTTTTAAAGAGGGGAACCACCACCCCGGTCTGCCACTCCTTAGGCACCGTCCCAGACTTCCACGCAATGTTGAAGAGGCGTGTCAACCAAGACATCCCCTCCACACCCAGAGCTTTCAGCATTTCTGGACGGATCTCATCAATCCCTGGGGCTTTGCCGCTGTGGAGTTGTTTTACTACCTCAGCGACTTCCACCAGGGAAATTGACGACAATCCCCCATCATCCTCCAGCTCTGCCTCTACCACAGAGGGCGTGCCAGCTGGATTTAGGAGTTCCTCAAAGTGCTCCTTCCACCGCTCTATTACCTCCCCAGTTGAGGTCAACAACGTCCCATCCTTACTGTAAACAGCTTGGATGATTCCTCGCTTCCCCCCTCCTGAGGTGGCGAACGGTTTTCCAGAAGCACCTTGGTGCCGACCGAAAGTCCTTCTCCATGTCTTCTCCGAACTTCTCCCACACCCGCTGCTTTGCCTCTGTCACGGCAGAGGCTGCAGCCCTTCGGCCCGTCGGTACCTTACTGCCTCCGGAGTCCTCCGGGATAACATATCTCGGAAGGACTCCTTCAGTCGGACGGCTTCCCTGACCACCGGTGTCCACCAGGGTGTTCGTGGGTTACCGCCCCTTGAGGCACCTAAGACCACCACAGCCGCCGCAGCTTCAGCAATGGAAACTTTGAACATTGTCCACTCAGGTTCAATGCCCCCAGCCTCCACAGGGATGCACGAAAAGCTCCGCCGGAGGTGTGAGTTGAAAGTCCGTCGGACAGGGGCCTCCTCCAGACGTTCCCAATTTACCCGCACTACTCGTTTGGGCTTACCAGGTCTGTCCAGAGTCCTCCCCCATCCCCTGACCCAGCTCACCACCAGATGGTGATCAGTTGACAGCTCTGCCCCTCTCTTCACCCGAGTGTCCAAAACATACGGCCTCAGATCAGATGAGACGATTATAAAATCGATCATTCGGTCGGTTCAGATCAGGGAGGCCGTTCCTCCCAATCACGCCTCTCCAAGTATCTCCATCATTGCCCACGTGTGCGTTGAAGTCCCCCAGCAGAACTATGGAGTCCCCTACTGGAGCCCCATACAGGACTCCATTCAAGGTCTCCAAGAAGGCCGAATACTCCGAACTCCTGTTTGGTGCATATGCAAAACAACAGTCAGAGTTTTCCCCCATCACCCGCAGGCGTAGGGAGGCGACCCTCTCGTCCACCGGGTAAACTCCAACGCAGCGGCACTCAGCCGGGGCTTGTGAGTATCCCCCACACCCGCCCGGCGCCTCACACCCTGGGCAACTCCGGAGTAGGACAGAGTCCAACCCCTATCCAGGAGTAAGGTTCCAGAACCGAGACTGTGAGTAGAAGTAAGCACCACCAGATCTAACTGGTAGCGCTCCACCTCCCGCACAAGTTCCGGCTCCTTCCCCCACAGAGAGGTGACGTTCCACGTCCCCAGAGCCAGCCTCTGCCGCCTGGGTCTGGTCCGTCGAGGTCCCTGACCTTCGCCGCCACCCATGTGGCTGCGCACCCGACCCCAGCGGTTCCTCCCACAGGTGGTGGGCCCATGGGATGGAGATAGGGGGGCCACGTAGCTTCTTCGGGCTCCGTGGCAAACCCGGCCACCAGGCGCTCGCTGACGAGCCCTCCGTCCGGGCCTGGCTCCAGACGGGGGCCCCGGGCCTCCTCCGGGCAGGGTTACTCCCTCTCTTCCTCGATTTTGCATAATGTTTTTGAACCATTCTTTGTCTGGCCCCTCACCTGAGACCACTTTGCCATGGGAGACCCTACCAGGAGCACACAGCTCCAGACAACACAGCCCTCAGGTTCATAGGGACACACAAACCTCTCCACCACGATAAGGTGATGGTTCCCGGAGAGGCATAATGTTAACTGGACAAATATAATTACGTTGTGCTGTTGGTGTACAAGAGGAGACATCAATGTCATTAGCATCTTGCAATACATATTAAAAAACCAGCAAAACAACCACTCAAGAAAATTTTACTTAGTCACTGTTGCTGTATAGTAATTCTCTAAAAAAAATGTTAAATATAAATTACAATAATGCAACAATTTGATTTTAACAGAATTTCCGCTAGCATTAGGCAAAGCCTAGTACACATGATGTAGGGAGATTAGTAACAGGACCTTTGTGCCAGAAAAAGTGGCAATCTCTTATGTATTCATATATCATGCTAGAAATGTTTAATCAGTACTGTATAAATGTTAAAATAAGAATAGTTATTTTTACTTGCCATGAGTTTTACCTGACATGGTATTGAAACACAAGCACTTTTCACAGGCACACTCAAGTCAACCACCCGCCACTGTCTGTCACTGTTTACACACTGCACAGAGGAGAGCATAAAGAGCTCTTTCTCCACACTTACTCTAGTCCTCTGTTTAACACTAGCAAGTAAAAGTTCCCTCACTTCAATAACATTATTTTTGGCTTCCACAGTATTTCATGAGAAGAAATACATTTTATAATCTTGTATCAATTGGTAAGTTTAGTCATCATGGACCTGAAACATTTTATTTAGAACCATAGCCAGATTTTGGGTAATTTGAGATAATCTGTGAAAAACTAGGGCTCCAGTTGTTTGAAGGTTTCTATGCTATGGGTTTTGGTGTTTTTGGAACAAATTCTTGAAATTACTTAGTTAGTCATACACAGGATTCTGATAGTAACAACCATGTATTTTCAAGGTGGTCTACAATATAGCACACCAGAATTAACTTTGGCATATGCAGGCCCAATATATACAGTAGTGCTGTCAAACGATTAAAATATTTAATCGCGATTAATTGCATTAATGTCATAGTTAACTCGTGATTAATTGCAATTAATCACAGATTTTTATCTATTCTAAATGTCCCTTGATTTCTTTTATTATTTATATATACATTTAAAAAGGAGCACCTCGTTCAATTGTATTTGTCTGTTCTGTTAAAAAAAAGGAGCACAAAACAGCAACAACTTATTTTACAATAACTTTGAATGCACCACGAGGCTGGCGAGGCTGAGTCTGTGTTTTTCAGACTACTGCAGCTACAGACTGTTGTTGGTGTTACTCCCTGATGTAAGTCGAGTGCAGATTTGAGTCGCGTAGCCTACAAGATGCTAACGAGAGACTTCTGTAATGTCAATACAGTATGGACCTACTTAAAGTTCATTCACTGCTAACTACAAGTTTGCAATCAAATGCAACAAAGGTCGTCAGCTGAATGGCGTTTTGAGTTAACGTTAGCAATCAATCAATCATAGATAGCTAAAACGTTTTTGAAATTACTGCTAGCTTAGCTACAAGCTAGCAATCAAACACAACAAAGGCTGTCACTCGAATAGCATTTTGCGCTAACGTTTGCAATCAAACTATTATAGATAGCTAAAACGTTTTTGAAATGATTCCCATGTTCTGTTATTGTTTGTAATGAGAAAAGCTTACTATTTCATGGATTTCAAAAATTTTAGTATTTGTTATGCTGTAAATCTGAGCATAACTGAGCAACTCACATCCGCACTCAACCAGAGCGGGTCTGACTCAACTCTCATCTTGGGGATTGAGCGTGCACGAATCAAATCTGCACTCGACTTACATCGGCGAGTGACCAAGGGGGTAAGCCTCTCCTACCTAAGTGTAACTCCTATGGCGCCATTTTAATGCTACAAAGCCGTCACCTGCAGTTAGCATCCCACTGACTGCCATTCATTTTGGCGCCACTTTGACAGTGAATAATTTTACATCTGAAGCGTTTCAAGACTCTACTTGTCCATTGTTTATTTCTAAAGAAACACAACAAGGCTCCATTACCTTGTACCTCACGTTATGGCTCCGTAACAGACCGTTTTGTAAATATAGGCTAATGATTGCGTCATAACCACGCAACTTACCGTTGCATAGTCGACACATCACTGTATTGTCAGGAGAAGCATGCAGACAGTTTAGACTTCCATTAGCTGTTTAGGTTTAATTACTAATGTTATCTAGCATGTTAGTTAGCAATAATTAGCCTGTGCCTATGTTATCTCCTAACATATACGCTCTCCGTCTCTGCTGATTGGGAATGATTGAGATTTCTCTTGCCACAGCTACCAGAAGACTTACAACGTTCATACAAGTTGCCCACGTCACAACTACGTCGTCAAGCTCAGTTGGAGGCTGCTCAGTAACGCCTAGCCGTCAACAGAAAAGTGCTCCTATTTTCCTTCACTGGTCTCCGTCCAGAGGAACGAGATCTGTTGGTCCATTTCTTTAACTGTAGGCTATGGGAGTTACAGTTGGAATCCTCTCCAGTGAAATCCAGTCACACTTAACACCGTTTAGCTGTCAGCAGCATTTAACCGTGTTTACTCCAGCTGCTAGCTAAGGATAGGCTTACCTGCTGCTAGGTGTAGTGTTGACTAGCCTCCCGTGCGGCGATGCTTCAGTTTCCTCTAATGTCCGTTTTTGGGGCATCAGAGAGAAGCAAAGGAGTTTAAGTGACACCTAACTGCATGTCAATCACTGCTCATGCACATGCATTCCTTCTCCCTCTTAGAAGACCGTTTGGGCTTTAGCAGACAGCGGGTGAGGGACAGAGAAGTTGTTGATGTTCAAATTCTTTGCCTATGCCCTGGATCTTCACAATCCTAACTACAGCACCTTTAATATACAGAGCCATTTCCATTCGTGAGTTACGCGTCATACAACAGTCATGTATTGTACTGCAGTTTGTGAATATAAAGTACTGGTTTTTGTTTCCGCTGGTATTTTCTTTGTTTCCATAATTATGTTCCAAACATGTCCCTTTTATCCAATACATTTTTAAAATTGGATAGTATTATTTAGTAAATGGCACCAAATATATATGGTTGCATGTCCTCCTTTAAAGGACACACATTTCACAAATATAAGTCAATGTATGATTTTTTTGTATAATTATGATATGCTCTAAAATTCTGATTTAAAGCTAATCCTAACATGTTTCTGTTGTTCACACTGATAACACCCAGAGGCCTGTCTCAACCACGGGGAGAAAAAAAAAAATTGTGTCATGAACTGAAGTCAGCCTGGGCTGGTCTACAGGTGTTCGTAATGGGAAGCAGCCTGATTCTACAGCACATCAGAGAAAGGAAGCAGCAATCTTGCATCCAGACATGCAGCAAACCCTTTGTGTGACTCAGAAAGTCAGGAATGTCATTCTGGCTAAGCATATTGTAGACAAAAATCATCTGATGGCTTCAGTTGATACAAGTATAATTTCAGGGCTACTGTGATGTTCTTCTGTGAGAAGACTTAATAATTACCATTTGAGGTATGCAGCATAGTATGCCACATGTGGGAATAATAGTTGGCATCCAGATCTAAAGCCTGTCTTAGAAAATAGGACACACATCAATCTACATTTTTGTCAGTGGCATTTGTATTATTGTGTGGCCCTTAACCCGTTTAAAGAACTACTCTCCACTTTGTGCTCATAAACCCGAGTCTCCATCCATCTTCATCCGCTTATCCGGAGTCGGGTCGCGGGGGCAGCAGCTCCAGTAAGGGACCCCAAACTTCCCTTTCCCGAGCCACATCAAGCAGCTCCGACTGGGGGATCCCGAGGTGTTCCCAGGCCAGGTTGGAGATATAATCTCTCCACCTAATCCTGGGTCTTCCCCGAGGCCTCCTCCCAGCTGGACGTGCCTGGAACACCTCCCTAGGGAGGCGCCCAGGAGGCATCCTTACCAGATGCCCGAACCACCTCAACTGGCTCCTTTCGACGCGAAGGAGCAGCGGCTCTACTCCGAGCTCCTCTCGGATGACTGAGCTTCTCACCCTATCTCTAAGGGAGACGCCAGCCACCCTCCTGAGGAAACCCATTTTGGCCACTTGTACCCTGGATCTCGTTCTTTCGGTCATGACCCAGCCTTCATGACCATAGGTGAGGGTAGGAACGAAAATTGCCCAGTAGATCGAAAGCTTTGCCTTCTGGCTCAGCTCTCTTTTCGTCACAACGGTGCGATACACGGAATGTAATACCGCACCGGCTGCTCCGATTCTCCGACCAATCTCACGCTCCATGGTCCCCTCACTCGCGAACAAGACCCCAAGGTACTTAAACTCCTTCACTTGGGGTAAGGACTCACTCCCCACCTGAACTCACTCCCCACCTGAAGAGAGCACTCCATCGGTTTCCTGCTGAGAACCATGGCCTCAGATTTAGAGGTGCTGATCCTCATCCCAGCCGCTTCAGACTCGGCGGCGAACCGATCCAGTGAGTGCTTAAGGTCACAGCCCGATGATGCCATCAGGACCACATCATCTGCAAAAAGCAGCGATGAGATCCCGAGACCACCGAACTGTAACCCCTCCCCGCCCCAACTACGCCTCGATATCCTGTCCATAAATATTACAAACAGGATTGGTGACAAAGCGCAGCCCTGGCGGAGGTCAACCCTCACCTGGAACAAGTCCGACTTACTGCCGAGAACCCGGACACAGCTCTCGCTTTGGTCATACAGAGATTGGATGGCCCTGAGAAGGGACCCCCTCACCCCATACTCCCGCAACACCTCCCACAATTTCTCCCGGGGGGACCCGGTCATACGCCTTCTCCAGATCCACAAAACACATGTAGACTGGTTGGGCATACTCCCAGGCCCCCTCCAAGATCCTTGGATGGGGCGAAGATCTGATCCGTTGTTCCACGGCCAGGACGGAATCCGCAGACAACCACTCTGGTTTAGATCAGGGAGGCCATTTCCTCCCAATCACGCCTCTCCAAGTATCTCCATCATTGCCCACGTGTGCATTGAAGTCCCCCAGCAGAACTATGGAGTCCCCTACTGGAGCCCCATACAGGACTCCATTCAAGGTCTCCAAGAAGGCCGAATACTCCGAACTCTTGTTTGGTGCATATGCACAAACAGTCAGAGTTTTCCCCCCCATCACCCGCAGGCGTAGGGAGGCGACCCTCTCGTCCACCGGGGTAAACTCCAACGCAGCGGCGCTCAGCCGGGGGCTTGTGAGTATAAACCCGAGTCTGCCACAGTAAAATATTTATTACATGGCAATTATGAAATAACAAAATGTAGTTAATGTGAAGTTGATGGAGCTTTCTAAAAGTTCGCAAAATTGCTGTGTAGCACAGCACAATAACTAAAAACTTCATGGACATTTTGAGTGCTAAACAAATTTTCCTCCCTTGATTTAACAATTTAACACCTACAGTGCAGCTCTGCTTTCAGCCAATCATGAAAAGCTGAAAGTAGACCTGTATTTTTGCTCCACCTTGTAGGGGCGGATCTCAAGTGAGCCCTCAGGATGAAAATGTTGAGTTAGGAGACTTGCATGACCTTGGTATGTGAGGCCTATGTGAGGTTGTGACTGTTCTAAAAACAGACCTCAGACTTATTCTGCAGCAAATATACTATACATCTTTGTTGCACCATCCTTATTACAGGTGGAAAGGTGAACATTAGAGGTGAATATAATCTGTTGTAAATCTGATTTGGTATAGTTGTTGGGCACAGAAAATAAATTTAGTAAAGGTCATGGCAAAAAGAGCTTAGGTGGCCACATGGTGGACTGTTGACTGAAAGGGGGGTGAAGAAAGCAGGGAGTCACCCTGGCTGAATGGGAAGATAGAGTGGCTACTGTGAAGTGAGGGTGGGTGGCCTTAACTAGCTCCAACTGGTGTGTGTGTCTGTGTGCGTGTGTACATTTATAAAGCAACAAACCTCTCGATAGCCATGACTCCTGCCCAGGTAGATTGATGATTCAACCAGAAACTGGGCTTAAACGTTCACACCAGCACCACAGAATAGCTGTGGAACTCAATTCACTGACATCTGACGAGAAACGAAACAGCAGTATACTCGGCAGTCACAAACTCAGACAGTTGTTTGATTCAATAATGGTTGCAACATTACAAAACTGAGATTTAGATTAAAACTAAATCCCAGACAAGCAATGCAATCATTAAGCATTAAAGAGCCCTGGCAATAAATTGGTAATAGACTTGGAATGTGTGTTGATTAAAATAATAGACAATATAATGTCACATTTACTGTACCTGGATAGAATTTGGATAGTTACACATTAAGTAGCATTTACAATACTGTAATGATGTATATAAAAGTATAGTCAGTTGCCAGTTTATTAGGTGCACCTGGCTAAAATTCTAATATCACAGTTCTGGAAAAATCCTACCTTCTAGAAGGTTATAATGTTCAGTTTTTGTTGAAACTGAAGAGGTGTTATTTCATCATTACCACCCCATTTATAAAAATATAGGTAGGCATAATAACAGAAACACCTTAGTATTTGTAATACAATACAGTTCAACAGCACCACAAACATCCTCTAAAATGATCAACCAGTTTAATATAGATATACATATTAAATATAAGTGTTTCCCTCACTTAGGCAAATTCCCCTAAACATCACACTTCAGTAACCACCCTACCACATTAAATGCAAGGCCCCGTGACAAATACAGCATATAACCTATAATGTGTAATATGTTTATACATGGACTCATGTTATAATGCAGTCATAAGACACTCATAATTTGCCTTAGCAACACATATGCTACCCAAATAGACCAGAGGTTTGATCTTCTTAGCCGGCACTGACTAAAAATGTACTTTTCCAGGTTTTCTCTGTGGGCAGTGGAAGTCAGGCCTAATTCACAGAGCTCCTTTACATATGTCTCGGTGTCTCCCTCCCACCCTGTAACTGAATAGTTGAGAATTGGCCTGTAACAGCATGCTGTGGACTCTAAATGGAAGCCTACATGTAAGGGTTCACAGACTGGCAGAATGATGCACTGTAGGAGGTATACTGTACGTCTTTATTTATATTACAAGATGACAGGGTGTGTGTGCTACTGTAGGCATTTGATGTGGTGGAATTTGGATTAAGGTCCTTGTTCCTCTACCCTTACATGACTCCTCCAGTCATTTTTTTCTGTTTCAGCCCATATACTGTCTCCTACTGTACATGCTAAACCATGGTACTGAGTCATTTTCACCACACAGCTCTTTATGACTATTGCTGCTTTAAAGACTCTATCCAAACAAAAAGAGGTCACAAAAGCAGTAATGTAGTTTATACAACTGTTTTTATACAAGTAGCCAATATATAATGCTGGGTTGTACTGAGCTGCTTAAAGACATAGCTACAAACTGAGTAAACATAGCTGGCATTAGATAGGTAGATGCATTAACCTTCAACTTTGATAACACTATAGTTAAGCCCTAAGATGTGCCAAATAATGTGCTCAAAGACAGGACCTAAAATAATAAATAAAAATGACTCACATTGACTTCTATGTGTTTTATAAGAAATGTAATGTTCAATTAAAAAGGCTGTTGTTTCGCCACTGACTCTACAGTCTGGGATGTCCCACGAACACACCAAACATTTCCATGAAGTGATTAAAATGTTTAATAAAATGCAAAATTGACATGAATCACCTACTGTATATCAGACAGGTTACATGTTTCTATAAGTTGGCGCTATACTATTAACGCCTACGACATGCATTTAAAAAAATAAATAAAAAAGGTTAGTAGTGTAAAGTATACTGGCGGCAGAAAAGCTTTGACAAACAAACAGTAAATTACTATCCACTTGAATGGATAAGCAGTGTGCAGGAATCTCCTTTTTAAACAAACTATTTGAGCAATGAAATGAATGCATAAAAATGCATTGAAATTGATTTTCCCACCTATGTTAACCTTAAAACCAAAACAGTTCACTCACCTTACCATTTCTTACTATTGTCCCTTTCTACATGCTGTATTCCTACATTAGGAGTGTTGACATTATGATCTGTTTCAGAGTTAATGCTCATTTCAGGAAATCTCATGACACTGTTGTCCCTAATAAATACCCATCCATAACTCACACCAGAAAACTCAACATGTCCCCAGGATTTTCCAAAAGTGACACAAGGAACCTATTGCGGCTGTAAGCAGTACACAAAAACACAGAGATCCAAAACACACTGACGCTTAAGATTGTATTTCAATGATTTATTCCTAAAATAGAACTTGTACTGCAGTTACCAAATGTAAAGTTCTTTTATGAGTCAACAGAAAGTGTTCGCTCCCAGGCTCAATCCCTCTGTCAAAGCCCAAAAAAACCCAGGTGAGGCAAAAAAATCTCGTTATCAAATGTTATCACATCCGCTCAAACCACAATGAACACGCCCACCACCTACAATATAAGTGCACAATATAATAATCAATAAATAAAACAAAGCTCCTACCGAACTGTCTGTCTCTCTACTGAATAAGAGCTTTTTAGTATAGAGTACATGCTCAAAATATGTTAATGATAAGCAAGTATTAGTTAACATGTTAGCATGCCAACACTTGCTAATTAGCACTAAACAAAAAGTACAGCTGAGGCTAATGGGAATGTCATTAGTTTTGCAAGTATTTGGTAAAAAAAAAAAAGTATTGGACAAATTAAAATGTTGAGGCAAAATGAGAAGTCAAGGAATCACCAAAGTTATTACAATTCATCTGGAGATATGTATGTGTGTACCTAATTTCATTGCAATCCAAGCAACAGTTGTTGATATTTCACTCAAAACCCCAAAATGTAAGCCTCATGGTGGTGCTATAAGAAAAGTCAAGCCATCACCGAAGTCATGTGGGTTAATCGTCTGGGCACCATGAATATATCTATCTATAATATCTGTGCCAAATTTTATGGCATTTCATCCAACAGTTTTTGAGATATTTTCGTTTGGACTATGGCTAAAAAATATATGCATCTTCAATTAGTTAAATTAAAAAAAGTCATTGCATGCTCTATTGAACTTAATGAAGTCTTTGCCTAGCTGACTGTGCCTATTTACAGTGAGAATAACAAGCTAATTTAGTGAAGAATAAATGTGAGTTGAGGTTATCGTTTCATTTTGATCTCATCGGTTCACAAACTGCAAGAAAGTTTGATAATAAATTCCTGACTGTGTAATTAGTTCTGGTTTTGGCCAGAAAATTCATGAACGTACTGTCAGGCTTGTGACTAAATAAGAATAGAGTGTGCAGTTGTCCTGTTTGACCTTTGACCACAAAGGGAGTTTGGTGAAGAGGTCACAACATAGCTCAAGACGAGTCAGCACTCACCTCCAGCCAGAGCTGCCTGTTCTGTACTGCGTGTGCCTTCTTTTACTCTGTTTGGCTCCATCCAACACAGCCCCCCAAAGCGAGCTTCCAGTACAGACCCTTGGTGTTCAAGTATGCTGCAGAAAAGCACGTCAGAAGAATGGAGAGGGAGGAGGAGTTCAGTGCAAACTTGTTGCTAGTAAAATAAATAATTTCAGCTGAATAATAACATTATTAATCCAATATTTTATATTTTCACATGAATCACTTGATTCCATTTAGTTAATAATTGCTGGTACATGCAAACCAAAAATAAGCAGGTTTATTATGTATTATAAATCACAAAGGAATGACATTAGATCTTTAGAAAATATTTAAATATATGTTATAATGATTTAATTCAATTTTTGTTCTTTGTCTACTTGCTAGAAATGTGAACCCAAAAATGTGCATGAGTATCCCAAAGTGTTATGCTGGAAATGTGCATATTGGGCAATTTGCATAAGGCACCATGGCTGACCTGGACAGCGTGCCCATCTACAGGTGCTGTTTTGGAAAGCAGCAGACCGCCCTGATCAAACCAGCTGTGAACATCACCAACCTTGGATAGGACAAAGATATTTGGATTAGCTGGGAGCTATAGAGAGTCCGGCACTGACAGAGGCGCCCACAAACTGACTTTTTTAACTTGCAAAATTATCTTTTAAATTGACGATCATCATATCTCTACTCAAACAGGATCAAAAAATTGTCTCTCCCTGTTCTGTACCATGCATTTTTTGCTTTGTAGGGCAGGCCTTTCCTAGAAGTTACATGGGTTCCAGAGCTATGTTAAGTCAACAGCTACAGAAAATAATAGAGAGACTGCGAGATCAGAAAGTGGCTGATGGTCAGCCACTGTGGTACGTAGACATAAGTCGATCCCCTGGCACATGCCGATCACTACAGCGGCATTTACCGGTGGTTAGTCTCTTATTGCCAGATCTTGCTCCACAGCACTGGGGAGGAGGGTCTGGCAACTCCACACAGCATTCCAGGATGGGAGAAAAATGTGCTCTAGTTTAGTGGCATTTCTTTAAACCAATCACAGCTAACGGACGGAGCCACGGTGCCGCTGCAAAATAGCCTCAGAAAGGAACTTGTTTTGGTGGGACGTGTACGTTTAAGGGTTGTTTTAGTCGTGCAACTGAAAACTCAGATTGGACAGATAGTCTGGCTAGCTGTCTGGATTTACCCTGCAGAGATCTGAGGAGCAGCTAACCAGCTTAAATTGACAACTCAAAGAAAGCAAGGTAACGGGTATCCGGATAAAAAGAGTGACATCCAGCGGAATTCCCTGCGGCACCGGAGCATTCCCGGAAGTGAAACATAGTAGATGTAGACTAGCTGGTGGCTAATGGCATGCCACTGTGGTACAGTGTCACTGGGTGCTCACTGCAATGATGTGATAGTAAAACCGTCACAGTTTGGTGTTGCTCTGATCAATTCCCAAAATAAGGAACGTGTGGGTGTGAATCTGAAGGAGCTTACTTATAACAAGAGATAAAACACGTGTGTAATCTAATCAAATATTGTTTTGTTTTTGAGTGAGACTTACTGTACGCCAAGGCTCTAGTGTGGGAAAGGTGGGGGCCTGTGAGCCTGATCTGGCCCGTCAGGCGCAGTCTGCCATTGGTAAAACTATAAAGAGCAGGGGGTCCCTGCGCTCTGGTAGAGTCTACTGTGGGTACGAGACGCCCAGATGGTTGCACAGGGGATCTACCGGGGTGTTGGCTCTCCACCCATTGGCGACGGTAAGCTTCGTTTTCTGTTTTATTGTGTGTAACCAAGTGTGAGGGATTGTGGGTTGAGATTGACAATAAACGCCATATATTGTATCATTCTAACCTGAGTCCAGTGTGATCATTTCCTGAGTGCCGACCAACCCCCGATCCTCCTTAAATTTATTTCAATACAAATGACCTGTGCAAATTGTCAAATGAGTGGCATGCCGCTTGTGTTCCACCAGCACACCGTTTAACAGGTGGTGGAAGTGGTAGGCAACTGTCAGTGACAAACAAGTAAATTACATATATCCTTGCCGATGTACTCAAAGTTTATATTAGAACTAGCATGACTATTGTTAGCCTTGACACCATAGACTGTATAATTAAATGTTTTTATGTCTATGCTTTCCACCGTAGCCAGTCTGACTAATCAATTACAGAAATATAGAGCCAACTAACAACTAAATATTAGAGCCGCCTTGGCTAACAGTCTGCCTAATTCATAAGATCTACTTATGCTGCTGTACCACAGTGGCTGACCATCAGCAACTTTTCAATCTGAAATAATATGTGGAAAGCGATCCATGGAAAGTTTACTGTAACAATTAATTTCAATAAACATGCAATTACTTTTTCTAAACTTTCAAGGACTTTACTAATTACATGCCTCTTCCAGGGCTGGCAAATACACTATTTAGAAAAACCTGTTCCGGGACTCTGGTATAGTCCAAGCTCAACAACTGCTACTTCCACTTGTCATTGAAAAAAAGCACAAGGGTAACAAATAATTTAAATTGTGGCTTTGTGCATGTGCAGTAACCACATGACAAATACATGGAATACAGCTATCACTATTCATCATCGTTGTTTTTGGTTACACCTGTATTTAACAAGCCAAAAATATCTCCTATTGAAAAGGTCTACTGTGCATGCTAGCTTACCTGTTGAGCTAGCTTAGTAGCACACCTAATGTTGAGCCGTTGTTAATTACACCTGTATTTCCTTCTGTGATAAGTCAATGTCAGATATTAGAGCCATATACATTTTTTAAAGCTCCCTTATGCTACATTTTTGTATTATCACTGAATCAAATGAGCCCCTGAAACATGATGCTAGTAGCTAGCTACTTCAAAACCAACTAGAAATCACTACCACCCATTTAGACAGTAGACAGCATTGTAACTTTAAGCTAATCTCAATTTATACATATACATATGTGCTGACATTAGTGTACAACTGGAGAAACCTGTGTAAACAATAAATAAATTAAGCTAGTTTGTCATTAGAGTGCGTATTTAACCAAAGAGAAAACGTTAGCTTTGCTAACTTCAGTAACGTTAGTTTAGCTGTTAGCAGTTATCTAATATTACACCAGCAAGTTTAGTCAAACAGAGAGAATTACATATTATTATATTGCGGGAAAACAATAAAGTGCAAACAGAGGTAGCTTAGACAGCAACTTACTCGGTGTTTAATTTTTGAAGTTACCATATTAAGCCCCCCTGTCACACACTGCACTTCTTGATGCTTGATTGTGTCTTAAGTCTCGCAGGTGATTGGCCAGCAGAGTGCTGCTGGGTAAAATATTAAATGATGAAAGCAACTGATAACCAGCAACGTGTTGCAATGTTGGCTTAACTGTTTTGTATCACACAAGCAATTCAAGTAATACAAATTGAGTTAAGATAAAAATAAAATTAAAATAATCAAATAAATGGGATTGGCCAGCTGTGACAGGATGAGTTTGTAAACTATTTCAATCCTTAAAAACTACAGCATTATTTTCAACGGTCTACTACTGGCCCAGAATACACCAAATTTATTAAAACTATAAAATGGAGTAAAAAGTGCAATGTTTCCGTCTAAAATAGTGTTTTATTATACTTGTTGCACTTTGTGTATGTGAAATACAGTTGAGTTAATGTAGCCTATAGTTACATTACATTGCTTGCATCATTACAGTTATAATCCTTGACCAACAGGCTTGGAGGCAGGCCTTCTATAATTAAGGATTTGCAACCAGCCATGAGAAGTGGTGGAGACTAGCAGTCGAGACATTGGAAGTAGTGGGAATCTTAATGTCACACTCTTACATCCTCCCCACATTAGAATGATAGGAGCAAAAAGACATTAACTAAACCACCACTGACAGGGAATCTATGAATGATGTGTATTAGTACTGATTTTGTGCAGGGCTGTGGCTGAATCAAGAGTTGTGAATAGAGTATGTGCAGTACTTGGTTACCTTTTTGTTTTGTTTGTGGGTACATTACAGTAAGTGGCATTTTTTTAAGTTTTATTTGTCACAGAGGTCTCTCTTGTTTAAAGATTAACGTGAAAGCAATAAGTGTCCCCTATTTGGAGAATGATTTGATTTGGGAATTTCTGTGTAAAGCTATAATTTTGGATGGTTTTAGGTGTTGACAACTAATGTCAGAATGCACTGAAGATGAAACAAGATTATACCTAATTGTTCTCTTACATGGAAAGTTCTCACCCAGAGCTAAACAGTTGCGGCTTTATCATCAATAATCAAAACCATTTATACAGTGATCGCTGTTAAACTATCTCTTAGTGAAAAGAACTTCAAAGGATTTATAATGTTCCCATATAAATTTCTTCTAAAGATAAAGTGGAAGACTCCTCCTGTAGTCCAGCTGTGTGCCTCCGTTCACTGTTCATGTGGTCCCGTCAAGCACAGCTGTGCCCATGCATTAGAGAGATAATTAACTGTTTGGAGAGGGCAGTCTGGCTGAACCGGTGGATTGGGGTGAAAAATCAAACAGGATGACATGGAAGACAGCATGCAGTGACTCTTTAGTAAATGTGTGATTATGGGATCTTTGAGCTGAAATAGAACAGCTCTGTCCCATCTTATATTTTGGTTTCTTGTTGTACATACGTCTATTCAGAGAATGGTAATAAAATATATTTTTAACCCTTTACACTACTATATATATATATATATATATATATATATATATATATATGTATATATATATGTATATATAGTATATATACAGATATAGTCATGCAGTTTCGTACAGAAACGTATGGTCTACAGGGCATAAATCTTAATTACTTTGGTTACGCCATTACGTTTCCTGTAGCACCACCTTAAGTTGACATTTGTGGTTTTGAGTTATCTCTTAGTATTGGATGGATTGCCATAAAAATATTTTTGTTTCCCTCATGATACTTACCTGCAATAACTGATTACTATTTTTGGCCACTTGGGGACTGGGGTTGATGAACTTGTTAGCAAACAGTTTCTTATTTACACATCCAGCAGTTACGGAGCAACATTATTTATTCATTTGTAGTCGTGCGTGTGTCTACCTGGTGATTGTAAGCTAAATATTCACTCATTTAGCTCCGTTTTTGGTCTCTACCAACTGCTGAAGGAAATACTTGGCTCTTAAGCTGCTAAATGCTCCACTATGTTGTGTGTCACCAGCTAGTCATTAACTGTCTGCTGTGTGGTGCTGAGCAGGTAGTGTAGATTTTCAGATGTTTTTTGCAGAAAACAGCATGCTAACATGCTTACCTAAGATGGTAGACATTAATGCTACTTGCTAAACATCAGTTTGTCAAAAGAAAATTTTGACATGCTGACATTAGCATGATTATTGGTGCCAGAAGGGCTGGTCTGAGTATGTCAGAAACTGCTAATCTACTGGGATTTTCACGCACAACCAACTCTAAGGTTTACAGAGAATGGTCCGAAAAAGAAAAAACATCCAGTGAGCGGCAGTTCTGTGGGCGGAAATGCCTTGTTGATGCCAGAGGTCAGAGGAGAATGGCCAGACTGGTTCGAGCTGATAGAAGGGCAACAGTGACTCAAATTACCACCCGTTACAACCAAGGTGGGCAGAAGAGCATCTCTGAACGCACAGTACGTCGAACTTTGAGGCAGATGGGCTACAGCAGCAGAAGACCACACCGGGTGCCACTCCTTTCAGCTAAGAACAGGAAACTGAGGCTACAATTTGCACAAGCTCATCGAAATTGGACAATAGAAGATTGGAAAAACGTTGCCTGGTCTGATGAGTCTCGATTTCTGCTGCGACGTTCGGATGGTAGGGTCAGAATTTGGCGTCTACAACATGAAAGTATGGATCCATCCTGCCTTGTATCAACGGTTCAGGCTGGTGGTGGTGGTGTCATGGTGTGGGGAATATTTTCTTGGCACTCTTTGGGCCCCTTGGTACCAATTGACCATCGTTGCAACGCCACAGCCTACCTGAGTATTGTTGCTGACCATGTCCATCCCTTTATGACCACAATGTACCCAACTTCTGATGGCTACTTTCAGCAGGATAATGCGCCATGTCATAAAGCTGGAATCATCTCAGACTGGTTTCTTGAACATGACAATGAGTTCGCTGTACTCAAATGGCCTCCACAGTCACCAGATCTCAATCCAATAGAGCATCTTTGGGATGTGGTGGAACGGGAGATTCGCATCATGGATGTGCAGTCGACAAATCTGCGGCAACTGTGTGATGCCATCATGTCAATATGGACCAAACTCCCTGAGGAATGCTTCCAGCACCTTGTTGAATCTATGCCACGAAGAAGTGAGGCAGTTCTGAAGGCAAAAGGGGGTCCAACCCGTTACTAGCATGGGGTACCTAATAAAGTGGCCGGTGAGTGTATATATATATATATATATATATATATATATATATATATATATATATATATATATATATATATATATATATATATATATATATATATATATAAGCCTTTATGCCAGAGTCCACTGTGGTCATCACACCTTGTCAAAGCAAGCTGTTGAGTAGGAAGGAAATGTTTGAAGTCACAGTCTACTGCACATGTGATTTAAGTTACGTGTACAGATTCATAATGTGGCTTTGTAATGTAATTTGCTAAATGATAGTTTGTATTGTCTTTGATGATGAAAATCTTACACGTCCACAGTTTGTTTTCATTTCATTAGCGGGATTGCAAATGGATAAACTGCAAAATCTCTTACACATCTCTGAGTGGCTATTCTTTTAAACAACGTCAAGCATTTGGTGCAAATTTACTTTTTTGCTGGACTGGCTCATATCTCTCATCCTGTAACTTTGACCCTGTGCCATTACTTTGCAAATCTTTAGATGGTATCTCGCTGTGGTCACTGGTTTTCAGTGTTCAGGTCTGCAGGTAACATTCCTTGCATTCTGCCTCTTAAGCCTGGATTCCTGACCTCCCTCCACCCTCGGCAGTCTCCAGAGTGAGTGACAACGTGTTTGATCCCCGCACACTTCTTACCTTTCTCCACCAAGCCTAGGTCCGATATTTTAACATGTAGTGTAAGTTGCATTAACAGAGGGCCCTTATTATCATTCATCACAGAGAACAGTTCAGGGCAGAAGTATACTGGACAGACGTAAATTATGTGTATGTGTTATGTGTGAAAAGTAATATCTTCTCACTCATTCAAAGAGTGATTGAAAACAGGATACAAGACTTTGCTTTAATTTGCAATTCAGCCTGAGACTGACCATAGTAGGAGTTACCTTTAGCAACCAAATGAAGCTTGAGGCGATGTCGGCTGTAAATGTAGCTGCTGATGGTATTGTTTAATATAGCACAGAAAAACTGTTTTAATATATCTTTATTGTTGTGTATATTCTTATGCTGAACCTACATATCATGTGAACCTAACAGGCTAAACTTGGCCTTTCCTCTACAGTGCAACACCATCCATCAAAGGCTTGCTGGGATATGCTGATTAAACAGAGACTAGCCATACTTCATATTATTTTTTTTAATTATATATTTGCCTGGACTCAGTCTGAGATCCAGTTTGAGCAATGATTATCAACCTGCGATCTGGAATATGCCGCTACATAGCCACACCACACCTCCCTTTTCTAAGCATTGTTTAGGTCTTGGGTAAAACAGAAATGATCTTTTACACCTTCCAGGGAGTTATTTCATTCAACAAAAAGTGACTGTGCAAATGTAAAAGAAGACATGCAGAACATGACTAGTCAACTTTTCCTTTCCATAGAAACAGACACAGTTAATAACTATTGCATGAATTATAATGACAATGAAATGATCAGCTTAATACCAATAACATGGCACATCTGTAAGCCACATGAGTCTTCAGTACTCAGATGGCTTCATACTGTACATCTGTTATCCATATTGACATGAACACAATACATTTATGCAAGCATTTTGTGTTCTTATGTCAACACCATGTTGTGTCGGTTGTGGCTGATTGAAATATAACTCATATGCAGTCAGATTGTGACATTGACATTTGTGATATAGTATGCATAAGGCAGTAGTTTACTTTGACTTTGAAGACAAAGTTGTTGTAATCTTGAGCACTATAATTTAGTAGAAGCAGACACTGACACTGTTAGTGGTTCAATGTTACATATTAGTTATGTTGAATTGTTTTATTAGAATCAGGTATCCTTCTGATAGTTGGCTTGCTTATATGTTTGTACATGTTACCGTAACTGGGCTCAACTGAGCTGGGTTTTTTAAATATCAGGATTAAACAAGACAATTTACTCATCATATCAACAATATACTGTACATGTAGTAACAAACACTGTTTTTAGGGACAACTTTGGCCCAGATTGAAATATCTCAGCCATAATTGGTAAGATTGTTGTTACATTTGCTCCAGACATTTCAGGTAATTGGTGGAAAATTTCTAATGGCTTTGGTGATTTCCTGACCTTTCTCCATTTGTCCCATGTATTGGTTCATGACCAACTACCTGCAAAAAGAATGGTAGCTATTATGGTGAACCTGGTGATTATAACCTGCTACACATGTTAGCATTGGCACTTTGAGCATGTTAGCATTTAGTTCAAAGCACTACTGTACCTAAGTCCTGCCACAGCTGTTTATCCATATGGGCAGCTACTTCTCCAATGGACCTTGATGTGGTGCCAGACCAGGTAGTTACTTGGATCTTACTATATTTTAACAATGTTTATCATGTGAAGCACTTTGTGACTGTAAAAGGTACTATATAAAATAAACATATTATTATCATATTACTGGAAGACTGATAAGCGACAATTGAAACGACCATTGCAGCTGTGGTTTTGTGCTGGGTCTTGAAGGTAATCTTTCAGTTATAGTCTATAAAGACTGACAGGTTGTAAAACATTGTGAGCATTTAACACAATAATAAGAGTAATAGTAGTATTTAGTAACAGTAACAGTAGTAAAAGTCAGTGTGCCCGATGGCTCATCTTTCAGGAGGGAATTTGTGGAAGTCACTTTCAGCGCTACGTTCTGGCATTCCACACCAAACTGAGAGATGGGCTCTGTCAAACTCAAACACACATGCACAGTGTTAAACAGACTGTCAGGAAGAGGAATTGTGGGACATGTGATCATTTCTTTTCTTGCCAAGAGTTAGATGAGAACATACTTACATTTGACCGTTTAATGTGAATCTGGAGCCAGCAGCTGGTTAGCTTAGCTTAGCTAGCATTGCTCTGTCCAAAGGTAAAATTTACCTACCAGCACCTTTAGAGTTTACTAATCTTGTTTGTTAAACAACCATATTTGATTTTACTTGTGGGGGGGCTATTTCTTGGCATGATTTTAGATGCAGTCGTTCAGAAAATACAAGATACTTTAGATGTCAGTGCTTAAACTAAAAAATTCCAGTAAGCCCAGCCCTGTTTTCCAGTGAAATAAACTAAGTCTTGTCTGTGAAATATTTGTAGAGGCACAATGGAGGCATGATATGTTCATGATCTACGTTTTTTCAATGCAGTTTCCATGCAGGCTGCTGGAAATGCATACTATCCCACCACAGAGGCCCCTGCTTCCCCATTCATTGCCCCAACCATGAAAGAGTCCATTTAAAGCCTCCGAGGCTGGATATGACCTGGGTTTACTGTCTAGGGTGTATTAGCCTTCCCTCTGTGCCCAGTCAAGGAATACACAGGCCATATGGACTTGGTGAGGACTGTAGGACCCTGTTGAAGGTGCAGAGCCTATGGGGATCCTCTAAACCTCTGGAATACTACTCATTTTGTTCCTTGAACACTCATTATTATTTAATGTAATGTATATTATTTTGTGTTCACATAAGTCTTAGGTTCTTGACAGTATAATAATCTTCATTAAGTATTTATGTTGTTAAAAAAAATGAAATGTTTATTTATATTTGTTAGTTCAAATGTGTTGTTGAGGGTTGACCTTATTTCTAAAGCAGCCATTTTGAACAACCAGGTGTCTGGAATCTTACCATCAATGTAAAAGTAGTGTTACTTCAACACATACCTCAGCAAGATGAGTTACAAACTACCAGTAGGAGACAGTAGTGCAGCGATGACCCTCACCTGCGAGTAAAACTGCTATAATCCTTTCTGGGACTTAAGGTTACACAACTTAAAGTTGGCTTTAATGTGTGATTTTTTTTAAACAAGCCGGACATGTGCGAGAGTTTCATGAACATGTAAAGCTGCTCTAATCAATATTTTGATATTAAAGCTGAACTATGCAGTTTTTGCAGCTTACTTTACCTTAACTGAACATCTTCAGAGTCGTTGAAATGGTTATATGACTTTTTTTGAGTTGAATGGTGGTGAAAAACCACCCTTGCAACTTTCAGCCGGTGAGTCGCCGGCCTCAGCGTCAGGAAGTATCGCGTGTTATCAGGTCTCGCAATGGTCTCACACTATTGTCATGGCTGAGCCAGCAAAAAAGAAGCAGAAAGCTAGGAAAACATTGTCTGAGGAACAGATAAAGTGGAAACTGCAGACTGACCGAGCGAGGAGTCAGACACAAGTAAACAAAGGAGCTGCCAAATATCTATTCTGACTCTGTAGGGGGGAGCTCTATAGAGAAACCTGCAAGCAAAGAGCAAGAAATGGCCAAAACTGCAAAGCACTCCTTTAACATTGGATCGAACGACTATCTGCAGTGCCTGAATTGGTCCCAAAAAAAATTATTATTCCATTCGGACTATTCATGGGTGCTGAATGTCTGATTCTACATAGAGTTGCTTGATTTTTCCCAATAAAACATGATATTTAGCCTTTCCTGGTATAAATGTTAGCTTATTAATAATACTGTAAATAAAAATTAGAAGGGTACTCGTGAACAAAAATCTGAAATGCTGGTACTCAGTAGTGGTGAGTACTGGCCCATTTCTGGCACTGACTATCTGTAATGAAAGGGGTTTCACACATAAGGACTGACCCACAGAGAATTATCACTAGATACTGCAGTTTCTTGCAGCGCTAAAGAGCATTTTAGCATCTTTTAACTAATTTTTTTTGTTGTTTCATAGCCCATAACTTTAGCCTTCTTTTTTTGGTTTCCTCTCACTGCTCTCATTAGCTTCACTTTCAGCAGCAGTAGGAAGTTGTTTCTGGAAAAGCACAAAGAGAGAGAGACAGCTATTTTGATCAGGAGTTGGTGGAGACCAAAACAGAGATAAAGGGAGAGTGTCATGTGGACTTGCATTTTCCTGGTGGACAGAAACACAACTCCAGATACAAGCTAATGTTGCTCTTTGTCTGCCTGATGTGTAAATAAATAGCCACTATAACAACCTTATAGGGTGATTATGTCAATGTTGTACATTGCACATACATACAATACATCGTATGCCAATGCTAACCTTCCACCAAACTTAACTCATTTTGTTTTTCTAATGTAATATCAAGAAGCAGCTGAGCTTTAGTAAAATCCCACTGACTCTGTAGACATTTAATGTCAGCCTCTCTAGATGGAAACATCACCTAGATGACTGAAAATACAAACATTAAGCTTCATCCTGGTGACTGCTTTGTACTTTATAATGTCTTGCTGACAGAATCCTTTTCCCAGCTTACCTACAGAGGTAGTAACAGCCCTTCTCTCATTTTTGGCACCTGAAACTCAGCCCTTAATAAATTTCTGCTCCTCTTCTGTACTCTGTAGCCCAACCCCTTTTTCTTCAACTCTTTCATTAGCCTGATAAGGTAGGCCGTAACTGGCATTTTATTAAGAATAAGATCTAGTGCTGTCATTGTCAACCTCTTCTGGTATGGCAGACATCATGTTTGCCATAAAAGTTGTTAAATTAAATTTTATTAAATAAGATTTTATTGGTACAAAATATCAGCTGTTTTCCCCAAACAATTTGGATATCAGCCAAATCAATAGAAACTGAGCCTGAGTCTCTTTCCCTAGCCACCACACTGCCAATCAGCATTGCTCTCTCTTTTCTTCTCCCTCAGTCTGATGTCCTACAACGGAGGGAGGATGGAGGATCGAGTGTCTACCGTTCCTCCCATCACCTGTGAAATTTCAGAGCCAGGCCACGGTGAAAGGGGGTATTGTGTCCCCTTGATGAGGAATGCCCTTGCATCGCTCCTCAAAGAAAAGGCTTCATTTGACCAGGAATTTGGAGGCATCTCGAGAAGTGAAGGGGAGATTTTCTTGGGGGTGGGGATGGCAAGCTGAAGGCCTTCATAAGTCCTGGACAGGATCAGGATATCTATGATCAATGAACAAATTTAAGTCCAAGAAAGCATAAAAAAGATTGGGCATAAACCTAATGCAATATAATAATATATCGTGGTTGTGTTTTAGAGAAAAACTAAGTACTTTTAACCTACATACAGTACTGTAGTTTGAATGCCAGATGTATTACTGCTGTAGCAGCTGTTATTTCATATGGCAAGGCTGACACCTGCTGGAGAAAGACAACAACTACATTTGTCATGTGTTAAGACTTCTGATGGATCAATGGAAATACAGAGGACCACAATAAATACGCCTTTGGACTTATTGTGTTTTTATCTCTGTGATTTTTTTATGTGTGTTATTACTGCTGGGCAGTGTTTTATGTGTTTTTAATCATCAAATAAATAACAAATGTTAGAACTGTTTATTGGAATATATTACATGGTGCAGATATTGCTTCTCATAGTGTGTATACTGCTTTACTGTTGAACTGAAACACTATTGCACTTCAATAGAACACTTAAAAAAATATAATTAAAAGGTATATTAAAAGAACTGGATTTAATGTTAACTTCTGGCGATGTAGGATGTATTTGACGTAACCTATTGGATTTTTGGGGGATTTTTGATGTTGTGAACTTTGCATCAATACAACTCTGAAAGAAAGAAAGAGAAAGTGTGCATTATACTGTAAATGTAACCTTTGACACCTCTAAACAATATTGATAAGCATTACTATCTCTATAGTATGGATTGTGCTCTTTAAGATATATAAAACAATGCACATAATAACCCAATGGTCTTACACAGCTATCACACAAAAGCATGGTTTGCAAATATCTAACACACTTGCCAACTCGGAGAGTAGGTTTTTTAGGTTTTAGTTAGGTGTAAGTCTTTTGCTCAGATGTAAACATGTGACTGTTTGTGTCATATTATTTTAACAACAGGGTTTCTGTTTTTAAAAATAGGCATACATAAAAACAATAAAGACAAACTGTAAGACAGAGGTTGTCAATCTGACACTGGAGGACCATACAGTAGACCTACAGTATATGGCACTGACCTTAATAACTATATACACATCCTCAAAATTCATACATGCACACACTGTTAGACTTTTTATTGTAATTTTGCTTAACTACCCGATTACAGTATCATAACTGTACTTGTTTTTTACAGTATAATACCCTTACTGTACCTTAGTTTTACAGTAATATAATACCCTTACTGTACCTTAGTTTTACAGTAATATAATACCCTTACTGTACCTTAGTTTTACAGTAGTAAAAATACCCTTCCTGTAACTTAGTTTTACTGTATAGTACCTTTCCAGTAATCATATTGTAATTACAAATTGCTAAATAATACTGTAATACTTGCTGTATTATAGTTTTACTGTAATTGTGGTTCACAATATATTACACTATTTGGCATTGGCTGTACAAACAATTTTAAATATTTTACATAAATGCTTATGAATTTAATAAATTCCAAATTACTGACTTTAGCCCATGTACAAAAGTAATACATTTTTATTTTCAGGTACAAACATCAGGAACAAGATATTTTTTAACTCTGAAAGTGCAAAATTACAGAAAATTGACATACAAGCGATGCTAAAACAATGTCTAAATATGCGCCAAACACTGGGTAGAATTCAGAGGCGTATACATGTCTGAACAATGTAGTTACCATTTGAATTGATTCTCAAAACAAATTGAGCATTTTTTAAATCCCCCAGAAATCTAAATAACCTGTATTTGCAAATGTATACAAAATGTGGCGTGTTTGTTACCACAAAGCTGAAGTTGTTGGGCTTTGGTTGGGGAGGGGAAGGAGGAACAGTCTGCTTAGAAGGATTTGTGAAGGCTGGACCCATGGTACTCCTGCTTGCTCCACATCTTCTGGAAGGTGGACAGAGAGGCCAAGATGGAGCCTCCAATCCAGAGATGCTCTGGTGGGGGGGTCCATACTGGACTGTATGAGAAGCAGAGAAATGGTCATGAGTTTATCTCATCTAAACTGTTAACAGACTTACAACTTGTGCAAAAACAGAATATGACAGTATACAAAATTAGTCACCAGTAGTGAAGTCCCCAGATAATTCAAAGGTTCTTTCTTCTTTCTTTTGCTGTCTGTCGATGGGTTTGGTGATGATGATTTCGGAGCCATTTCACACAACTGATCTAACTAAGGATCTTCCTCTTTAAATAAAAGGTCAATCTCAGTAGGGATCCTTTCCAAATGGTGTCAGAAACTTAAAATAATAATTTGACACCCTCAATGGCAAAAACAGAACTTTTAGTGGACGAAATTGACGCACATTTGCCCTATATGATTACATCAGAGCCCGGTTTGAAAGCTGCAGGTCACAGTGTTCACGCTCAGTACTGGACCAACTTCAAAGATTGTTGTTCTTATCAGTCACTTTTATAAAAAAAAAAAAAACTAAGAAAACTTAAAATAAAACAACACTTTTGCTGCATAACTGTGACCTCTGCTTACACAAGTGGTAAATACAAGATGATTTAGTTGTGTCAATGTTGGAGCAGGCAGGGTACGTAGCTGCACTACTTCACCATACTGAGTAATCATTTTCTGATGTTAACTATATTACATCACACAAGAAAATGCTTACCTAGTTTGGTGTCTTCCACTCAAATTCCGTGAGCCATTTTGTGGTAAGTAACTGTAGAAATTACAGCTAAGTCTAACAGTGCACTTCTAAGACAGTGTTTGCAGTAAGTAAAGCATGGGCAGGGATGCATGTTGTCAAGCATAATTAGCTAATGTTATAAACAGGTCACAAGTTGAGTCAAAATGTAGTTTTAAGAGATTCATTAATTTAAGCTATATCTTGCTCACATGTTGGATATTTTCAGTTTATTTCCAATAAAACTGTATTTAATGAAATTGCCACAAACTAACAAATGGCATTGTTCTTGCAATGGAGGACTAGTTGATGTCACCTAATTGGAACCTGAGGGAAGACATGTGGTCAGGGTCCATATTGGGTCAGGGACCTGATGATTCCACTGTTGCTATGTTTTGTCTCCAGGTGCATCATTCGACATATGATCATAACTCAAACAAAAACAAACTTTGTATCAGTCAGAAATTCAGAAGATTTCTACTTGCACACCACGATTTCTCTAAAAGAGACAATTCAACTGCGACTTTTTGCACCCAGAGTTCTTCTACAGACCTACTGTCACTGACAAAAGGACTTTTACATGGAAAATGTGAGATTTATACACTTTCTAAACCCATGTTGTTTTCTATGTATTTTACCTTTGAGACTTTCCGAACAGCAAAAATTAGCCGATGCTAAATGCCAATATTTTCGCTGTAAATGAATTTTCTATGTATTTTACCTTTGAGACTTTCCGAACAGCAAAAATTAGCCGATGCTAAATGCCAATATTTTCGCTGTAAATGAATATGTTGGATATTTCCAATAAAACTGTATTTTATGAAATTGCCACAAACTAACAAATGGCATTGTTCTTGCAATGGAGGACTAGTTGATGTCACTTAATTGGAACCTGAGGGAAGACATGTGGTCAGGGTCCATATTGGGTCAGGGACCTGATGATTCCACGGTTGCTATGTTTTGTCTCCAGGTGCATCATTCGACATATGATCATAACTCAAACAAAAACAAACTTTGTATCAGTCAGAAATTCAGAAGATTTCTACTTGCACACCACGATTTCTCTAAAAGAGACAATTCAACTGCGACTTTTTGCACCCAGAGTTCTTCTACAGACCTACTGTCACTGACAAAAGGACTTTTACATGGAAAATGTGAGATTTATACACTTTCTAAACCCATGTTGTTTTCTATGTATTTTACCTTTGAGACTTTCCGAACAACAAAAATTAGCCGATGCTAAATGCCAATATTTTCGCTGTAAATGAATTTAATAAGACTGAAGTTAGTAGCAGTGAGCAGCTTTTGGTTGACTTGGCTTTGTTGGTTGATTTGATACAGACCATAGGTTTCATCTATTGAACAATTAGACTGATTATAGAAATATTATAATAAAAATCTTCCCACGTTTTTCTGTAACTTCTTGCCTATGTTGGGCAGTATGCAAGCAGTGCAGTAGGCTAAACCTAATTTACTATGCCTGTATTTAAATATGCTTTTCATAAACAAATATCATAGTCTATATAGAATATTTGGGATATTTTGTTTAATTTAGACCTGAAAAGGTCGTTTCAAATATTCCGTTTGCATCGTGGCCCGAACAACAGCCGCATGGTGATCAGCAGAGAGGTGTGACAACTGCAATAATAGTTAGATTTTTCAAATCTTTGCAGAAAAGCCATGATAATGTCCCAACTTTTCACCCATGAGCAACAGAGCTTTAAATTAGCATGTTGTTAAAGTCTGGCGTGAATGAAGCTCTAAAAGGTAGCCCAGGCTTATCTGTAGGCTCAGGTGGTTGGCCTGGTGCAAGGATGATGTTTCTCACATCATTTATTAACAGGTCACAAGGTGAGTCAAAATGTTTTAAGAGCTTCATTAATTTAGGCTATATGACTGGCTCACATGTTGGATATTTCCAATAAAACTGTATTTAATGAAATTGCCACAAACTAACAAATGGCATTGTTCTTGCAATGGAGGACTAGTTGATGTCACCTAATTGGAACCTGAGGGAAGACATGTGGTCAGGGTCCATATTGGGTCAGGGACCTGATGATTCCACGGTTGCTATGTTTTGTCTCCAGGTGCATCATTCGACATATGATCATAACTCAAACAAAAACAAACTTTGTATCAGTCAGAAATTCAGAAGATTTCTACTTGCACACCACGATTTCTCTAAAAGAGACAATTCAACTGCGACTTTTTGCACCCTAAGTTCTACTACAGACCTACTGTCACTGACAAAAGGACTTTTACATGGAAAATGTGAGATTTATACACTTTCTAAACCCATGTTGTTTTCTATGTATTTTACCGTTTACCCCAAAATTAACCAATGCAATCGTCGGTGTAAATTAATCAAATAAGACTGTTTGTAGCCCATAAGTTTGAAGAAGTAGCTTGACTGATGCAGCTTTTGGTTGACTTGGATTTGTTGGTTGGTTTTATACAGACCGTCTGTTTTATCTATTAAATAATTAGCCTGATCATAGAAATCTTATAATAAAAATAATGTTTCAAGATTTTCTTTAACTTCTTGCTGATGTTGTGCAAGCAGCTGCAATAGTAAGCTAATGTAATCCTTATTATGCATATTTGAATATGCTCATAATAAACGCATATTCTACATACAGTAGGCTATGTATATGTAGTTTTGTTTTTTAATTTAGGTCTCGAAATGCCGTTTAAAATATTCAGTTTTCAGCCCCACGTGGTGAGCAGCAGGTGTGGCGAATGTAATGATATTTTTCCAAAGTGGTGATAAGGTGTCGACTTTTCACCCATCAGCAAATAAGCTTGGCAATTCAGCCTAATTAAGTAAATTCAGCTTAATTGAGAAAAAAGCTGATGTCACAGTGCCAATGACATGGCTGTGACTCCATCGGTCTGACAATCGGACAATCTTCATTCAGCCTGATCCGTCACTCATTTATTATGAATTAAAAAATTTATTCTTAATAGCAGTTGAGGTCAGGTGTCATTTTAATTAGTTTTCATGAGTAGATTGTGATAACAGTTTGAGTATGGCACTTTATCAGTGCTGCTGACTATCTGACATGACGAGAGTCTTTATTAACAGTCCATGTCTCAAAACAACAGTCTCAAACAACGTTATCTTCTATGGCGTATTAACTATTATATTTTATAGCCTACAGCTAACTTTTCTATAGGCCTACTGTTGCTTTTAATTCAACATGTGATGTGATAGAACAGTCCATGGTGTTAACATGATGTGGAGCAGTGGTCTGAGGGTTGTATTTGTTTTGACCTCCAGACCGACCGACGTCGTAGGGACAAACCCCGACCGGCCCAGCAGCCCGCGGCCCATCCACCGTAGGATCCCAGCGGCAGCGTCCCAGAGGGGCTTCCCATCTGGCACTGACCCTGGCTCCTCAGCTGGAAAGCCGCTGACTCTGGAGGTAAGTCTGACTCTGGCTCTCAGTGGAAAAAAGTGAAACTTTACTACTGTATGTTGACATGTACACATAAGGCGTAAGTCCTACTGCAGTAATAACACTGTGAAAGAAATGCATACATTTGGGCACAGAGAGAGAGCATACTTTATTACGCATAACACAACATGGTAGTTATGCAATAACTCAGCAGCAGTTTGACTTCTGGATACATGAAGAAGGTTCAAGAGACTTTGAGGACTTACATGGAAGCATTTATTGAACTCTCGATAGAGGAGAATAAGGAAAACAGTACAGTTAGTTCACAGTGTTTTATTGTGTAATGCCGTCCCAACTCTAGTCTCTGTCCCTTTCTGAGAGGCATTTATCTCCTGCTGAAACTGTAAAGTTTGGTAATGCAAAGCTATTGATGGCACCATAACATAGGCACCACAAACAAAGATGTTCACCCAAACAATCCCTGATTTATTATATGTATATATAACAATATTTTAAATATCAGTATAATAATTAGTTTTGATAAGTAGATTATGACTGACATTTTTAGTATGGCGTTAACATGCAGAAATGTTACAGTAGGCTAAACTTCATCAGTGCTGCAGACTGTGTGTTCATGTGCTTGATGTGTTCATATGTGTGACGTGTGAGATAGATATAGACAGATACAGTGGGTAAGGAAAGTATTCAGACCCCTTTAAATTTTTCACTCTTTGTTTCATTGCAGCCTTTTTCCAAAAATCAAAAAAGTTCATTTTATTTCTCAGTAATGTACACTCAGCAACCCATCTTGACAGAAAAAAACAGAAATTTAGAAATTTTTGCATATTTATTAAAAAACAAAAACTGAAATATCACATGGTCATATGTATTCAGACCCTTTGCCGTGACCCTCATATGTAACTCAGGTGCTGTCTATTTCTTCTGATCATCCTTGAGATGGTTCTACACCTTCATTGGAGTCCAGCTGTGTTTGATTATACTGATTGGACTTGATTAGGAAAGCCACACACCTGTCTATATAAGACCTTACAGCTCACAGTGCATGTCAGAGCAAATGACAATCATGAGGTCAAAGGAACTGCCTGAAGAGCTCAGAGACAGAATTGTGGCAAGGCACAGATCTGGTCAAGGTTACAAAAAAATTTCTGCTGCACTTAAGGTTCCTAAGAGCACAGTGGCCTCCATAATCCTCAAATGGAAGTTTGGGAGACCAAGAACCCTTCCTAGAGCTGGCCGTCCGGCCAAACTGAGCTATCGGGGAGAAGAGCCTTGGTGAGAGAGGCAAAAGAACCCAATGGTCACTGTGGCTAAGCTCCAGAGATGCAGTCGGGAGATGGGAGAAAGTTGTAGTAAGTCAACCATCACTGCAGCAATCCACCAGTCGGGGCTTTATGGCAGAGTGGCCCGAAGGAAGCCTCTCCTCAGTGCAAGACACATGAAAGCCCGCATGGGTTTGCTAAAAAACACCTGAAGGACTCCAAGATGGTGATAAATAAAATCCTCTGGTCTGATGAGACCAAGATAGAACTTTTTGGCCTTAATTCTAAGCGGTATGTGTGAAAACCAGGCACTGCTCATCACCTGTCCAATACAGTCTCAACAGTGAAGCATGGTGGTGGCAGCATCATGCTTTGGGGGTGTTTTTCAGCTGCAGGGACAGGACGACTGGTTGCAATCGAGGGAAAGATGAATGCGGCCAAGTACAGGGATATCCTGGGCGAAAACCTTTTCCAGAGTGCTCTGGACCTCAGACTGGGCCGAAGGTTTACCTTCCAACAAGACAATGACCCTAAGCACACCGCTAAAATAACGAAGGAGTGGCTTCACAACAACTCTGTGGCTGTTCTTGAATGGCCCAGCCAGAGCCTGACTTAAACCCAATTGAGCATCTCTGGAGAGACCTGAAAATGACTGTCCCAACGTTTACCATCAACCTGACAGAACTGGAGAGGATCTGCAAGGAGGAATGGCAGAGGATACCCAAATCCAGATGTGAGAAACTTGTTGCATCTTTCCCAAAACGACTCATGGCTGTATTAGATAGGGTGCTTCTACTAAATACTGAACAAAGGGTCTGAATACTTATGACCATGTGATATTTCAGTTTTGTTTTTAATAAATATGCAAAAATTTCTAAATTTCTGTTTTTTCTGTCAAGATGGGTTGCTGAGTGTACATTACTGAGAAATAAAATGAACTTTTTGACATTTTTTTGGAAAAAAGGCTGCAATGAAACAAAAGAGTGAAAAATTTAAAGGGGTCTGAATACTTTCCATACCCACTGTAGATATGAATCAATCTTATTGTTTGGTAATGTTCATATTCCTGTTTATCATGTCCTGTCCAGATATTTAGACTGGCACCATTGTTATTGAAACTTTCATGTCAATAAAGACCCTTTGAATTGAAAAAAAAAAGATAGATAGATAGATAGATAGATAGATAGATAGATAGATAGATAGATAGATAGATAGATAGATAAATAAATAACATGTGATGTGGTAGAACAGTCCATGGTGTTAACATGATGTGGAGCAGTGGTCTGAGGGTTGTATTTGTTTTGACCTCCAGACCGACCGACATCGTAAGTGGACAAGAGACTTTGTTCCAAACCCCGACCGGCCCAGCAGCCCGCGGCCCATCCACCGTAGGATCCCAGCGGCAGCGTCCCAGAGGGGCTTCCCATCTGGCACTGACCCTGGCTCCTCAGCTGGAAAGCCGCTGACTCTGGAGGTAAGTCTGACTCCGGCTCTCAGTGGAAAAAAGTGAAACTTTACTACTGTATGTTGACATGTACACATAAGGCATAAGTCCTACTGCAGTAATAACACTGTGATAGAAATGCATACATTTGGCACAGAGACTGTGTGTTCATATGTGTGACGTGTGAGATAGATATAGACAGATAGATATGAATCAATCTTATTGTTTGGTAATGTTCATATTCCTGTTTATCATGTCCTGTCCAGATATTTAGACTGGCAACATTGTTATTGAAACTTTCATGTCAATAAAGACCCTTTGAATTGAAAAAAAAATAGATAGATAGATAGATAGATAGATAGATAGATAGATAGATAGATAGATAGATAGAGATAGATAGATAGATAGATAGATAGATAGATAAATGAAGGCAGCAACTCAAACAACGTCATCTTCTATGATGTATTAACTATTACATTTCATACAGTTAACTCTTCTATACTTTTGCTTGTGTATAATTTAATACATAACATTTATTTTTAATTAAGTATTGTTGCATTGTGATCGTGATCCTTTAAATTCAACATGTGATGTGATAGAACAGTCCATGGTGTTAACATGATGTGGAGCAGTGGTCTGAGGGTTGTATTTGTTTTGACCTCCAGACCGACCGACGTCGTAAGTGGACAAGAGACTTTGTTCCAAACCCCGACCGGCCCAGCAGCCCGCGGCCCATCCACCGTAGGATCCCAGAGGCAGCGTCCCAGAGGGGCTTCCCATCTGGCACTGACCCTGGCTCCTCAGCTGGAAAGCCGCTGACTCTGGAGGTAAGTCTGACTCCGGCTCTCAGTGGAAAAAAGTGAAACTTTACTACTGTATGTTGACATGTACACATAAGGCATAAGTCCTACTGCAGTAATAACACTGTGAAAGAAATGCATACATTTGGCACAGAGAGAGAGCATACTTTATTACGCATAACACAACATGGTAGTTATGCAATAACTCAGCAGCAGTTTGACTTCTGGATACATGAAGAAGGTTCAAGAGACTTTGAGGACTTATATGGAAGTATGTATTGAACTCTCGATAGAGGAGAATAAGGAAAACAGTACAGTTAGTTCACAGTGTTTTATTGTGTAATGCCGTCCCAACTCTAGTCTCTGTCCCTTTCTGAGAGGCATTTATCTCCTGCTGAAACTGTAAAGTTTGGTAATGCAAAGCTATTGATGGCACCATAACATAGGCACCACAAACAAAGATGTTCACCCAAACAATCCCTGATTTATTATAGATATATAACAATATTTTAAATATCAGTATAATAATTAGTTTTGATAAGTAGATTATGACTGACATTTTTAGTATGGCGTTAACATGCAGAAATGTTACAGTAGGCTAAACTTCATCAGTGCTGCAGACTGTGTGTTCATGTGCTTGATGTGTTCATATGTGTGACGTGTGAGATAGATATAGACAGATAGATATGAATCAATCTTATTGTTTGGTAATGTTCATATTCCTGTTTATCATGTCCTGTCCAGATATTTAGACTGGCACCATTGTTATTGAAACTTTCATGTCAATAAAGACCCTTTGAATTGAAAAAAAGATAGATAGATAGAGATAGATAGATAGATAGATAGATAGATAGATAGATAGATAGATAGATAGATAGATAGATAGATAGATAGATAGATAGATAGATAAATAAATAAATAACATGTGATGTGGTAGAACAGTCCATGGTGTTAACATGATGTGGAGCAGTGGTCTGAGGGTTGTATTTGTTTTGACCTCCAGACCGACCGACGTCGTAAGTGGACAAGAGACTTTGTTCCAAACCCCGACCGGCCCAGCAGCCCGCGGCCCATCCACCGTAGGATCCCAGCGGCAGCGTCCCAGAGGGGCTTCCCATCTGGCACTGACCCTGGCTCCTCAGCTGGAAAGCCGCTGACTCTGGAGGTAAGTCTGACTCCGGCTCTCAGTGGAAAAAAGTGAAACTTTACTACTGTATGTTGACATGTACACATAAGGCATAAGTCCTACTGCAGTAATAACACTGTGAAAGAAATGCATACATTTGGCACAGAGACTGTGTGTTCATGTGCTTGATGTGTTCATATGTGTGACGTGTGAGATAGATATAGACAGATAGATATGAATCAATCTTATTGTTTGGTAATGTTCATATTCCTGTTTATCATGTCCTGTCCAGATATTTAGACTGGCAACATTGTTATTGAAACTTTTATGTCAAAAAAGCCCCTTTGAATTGAAAAAAAAGATAGATAGATAGATAGATAGATAGATAGATAGATAGATAGATAGATAGATAGATAGATAGATAGATAGATAGATAGATAAATAAGGCAGCAACTCAAACAACGTCATCTTCTATGATGTATTAACTATTACATTTTATACAGTTAACTCTTCTATACTTTTGCTTGTGTATAATTTAATACATAACATTTATTTTTAATTAAGTATTGTTGCATTGTGATCGTGATCCTTTAAATTCAACATGTGATGTGGTAGAACAGTCCATGGTGTTAACATGATGTGGAGCAGTGGTCTGAGGGTTGTATTTGTTTTGACCTCCAGACCGACCGACGTCGTAAGTGGACAAGAGACTTTGTTCCAAACCCCGACCGGCCCAGCAGCCCGCGGCCCATCCACCGTAGGATCCCAGCGGCAGCGTCCCAGAGGGGCTTCCCATCTGGCACTGACCCTGGCTCCTCAGCTGGAAAGCCGCTGACTCTGGAGGTAAGTCTGACTCCGGCTCTCAGTGGAAAAAAGTGAAACTTTACTACTGTATGTTGACATGTACACATAAGGCATAAGTCCTACTGCAGTAATAACACTGTGAAAGAAATGCATACATTTGGATAGATAGATATACTTTATTACGCATAACACAACATGGTAGTTATGCAATAACTCAGCAGCAGTTTGACTTCTGGATACATGAAGAAGGTTCAAGAGACTTTGAGGACTTATATGGAAGCATTTATTAAACTCTCGATAGAGGAGAATAAGGAAAACAGTACAGTTAGTTCACAGTGTTTTATTGTGTAATGCCGTCCCAACTCTAGTCTCTGTCCCTTTCTGAGAGGCATTTATCTCCTGCTGAAACTGTAAAGTTTGGTAATGCAAAGCTATTGATGGCACCATAACATAGGCACCACAAACAAAGATGTTCACCCAAACAATCCCTGATTTATAGATATATAACAATATTTTAAATATCAGTATAATAATTAGTTTTGATAAGTAGATTATGACTGACATTTTTAGTATGGCGTTAACATGCAGAAATGTTACAGTAGGCTAAACTTCATCAGTGCTGCAGACTGTGTGTTCATGTGCTTGATGTGTTCATATGTGTGACGTGTGAGATAGATATAGACAGATAGATATGAATCAATCTTATTGTTTGGTAATGTTCATATTCCTGTTTATCATGTCCTGTCCAGATATTTAGACTGGCACCATTGTTATTGAAACTTTCATGTCAATAAAGACCCTTTGAATTGAAAAAAAAGATAGATAGATAGATAGATAGATAGATAGATAGATAGATAGATAGATAGATAGATAGATAGATAGATAGATAGATAGATAGATAGGTAAATGAAGGAAGCAACTCAAACAACGTCATCTTCTATGATGTATTAACTATTAACAGTTAACTCTTCTATACTTTTGCTTGTGTATAATTTAATACATAACATTTATTTTTAATTAAGTATTGTTGCATTGTGATCGTGATCCTTTTAATTCAACATGTGATGTGATAGAACAGTCCATGGTGTTAACATGATGTGGAGCAGTGGTCTGAGGGTTGTATTTGTTTTGACCTCCAGACCGACCGACGTCGTAAGTGGACAAGAGACTTTGTTCCAAACCCCGACCGGCCCAGCAGCCCGCGGCCCATCCACCGTAGGATCCCAGCGGCAGCGTCCCAGAGGGGCTTCCCATCTGGCACTGACCCTGGCTCCTCAGCTGGAAAGCCGCTGACTCTGGAGGTAAGTCTGACTCTGGCTCTCAGTGGAAAAAAGTGAAACTTTACTACTGTATGTTGACATGTACACATAAGGCATAAGTCCTACTGCAGTAATAACACTGTGAAAGAAATGCATACATTTGGCACAGAGACTGTGTGTTCACTGATGTGTTCATATGTGTGACGTGTGAGATAGATATAGACAGATAGATATGAATCAATCTTATTGTTTGGCAATGTTCATATTCCTGTTTATCATGTCCTGTCCAGATATTTAGACTGGCAACATTGTTATTGAAACTTTCATGTCAATAAAGCCCCTTTGAATTGAAAAAAAAGATAGATAGATAGATAGATAGATAGATAGATAGATAGATAGATAGATAGATAGATAGATAGATAGATAAATGAAGGCAGCAACTCAAACAACGTCATCTTCTATGATGTATTAACTATTACATTTCATACAGTTAACTCTTCTATACTTTTGCTTGTGTATAATTTAATACATAACATTTATTTTTAATTAAGTATTGTTGCATTGTGATCGTGATCCTTTAAATTCAACATGTGATGTGGTAGAACAGTCCATGGTGTTAACATGATGTGGAGCAGTGGTCTGAGGGTTGTATTTGTTTTGACCTCCAGACCGACCGACGTCGTAAGTGGACAAGAGACTTTGTTCCAAACCCCGACCGGCCCAGCAGCCCGCGGCCCATCCACCGTAGGATCCCAGCGGCAGCGTCCCAGAGGGGCTTCCCATCTGGCACTGACCCTGGCTCCTCAGCTGGAAAGCCGCTGACTCTGGAGGTAAGTCTGACTCCGGCTCTCAGTGGAAAAAAGTAAAACTTTACTACTGTATGTTGACATGTACACATAAGGCATAAGTCCTACTGCAGTAATAACACTGTGAAAGAAATGCATACATTTGGCACAGCATACTTTTATTACGCATAACACAACATGGTAGTTATGCAATAACTCAGCAGCAGTTTGACTTCTGGATACATGAAGAAGGTTCAAGAGACTTTGAGGACTTGGAAGCATTTATTGAACTCTCGATAGAGGAGAATAAGGAAAACAGTACAGTTAGTTCACAGTGTTTTATTGTGTAATGCCGTCCCAACTCTAGTCTCTGTCCCTTTCTGAGAGGCATTTATCTCCTGCTGAAACTGTAAAGTTTGGTAATGCAAAGCTATTGATGGCACCATAACATAGGCACCACAAACAAAGATGTTCACCCAAACAATCCCTGATTTATTATAGATATATAACAATATTTTAAATATCAGTATAATAATTAGTTTTGATAAGTAGATTATGACTGACATTTTTAGTATGGCGTTAACATGCAGAAATGTTACAGTAGGCTAAACTTCATCAGTGCTGCAGACTGTGTGTTCATGTGCTTGATGTGTTCATATGTGTGACGTGTGAGATAGATATAGACAGATAGATATGAATCAATCTTATTGTTTGGTAATGTTCATATTCCTGTTTATCATGTCCTGTCCAGATATTTAGACTGGCACCATTGTTATTGAAACTTTCATGTCAATAAAGACCCTTTGAATTGAAAAAAAAGATAGATAGATAGATAGATAGATAGATAGATAGATAGATAGATAGATAGATAGATGATGATGTGATATAGAACAGTCCATGGTGTTAACATGATGTGGAGCAGTGGTCTGAGGGTTGTATTTGTTTTGACCTCCAGACTGACCGACGTCGTAAGAGGACAAGAGACTTTGTTCCAAACCCCGACCGGTCCAGCAGCCCGCGGCCCATCCACCGTAGGATCCCAGCGGCAGCGTCCCAGAGTGGCGTCCCACCTGTCACTGACCCTGGCTCCTCAGCTGGAAAGCCGCTGAGTCTTCTGGATGTAAGTCTGACTCCGGCTCTCAGTGGAAAATTGAAACTTGTATGTTGACATGTACACATAAGGCATAAGGCCTACTGCAGTAATAACACTGTGATAGAAATGCATACATTTGGCACAGAGAGAAAGCATACTTTTTCATAACATTATGGTTTTACTCAATAATCAATTTGTTCAGTAAAATAATGTTGAAAATGATTTTCTTTTATTTGTTTAAAATTCACTAAGCAATTAGTTGTATTTCAGCCGAATATTGAAAACAGAACTGAGAAATGCAGAACTGAGTAATATTTGTAATATTTATTGCAAGTAATATTGTTACTTATTATCACTTGGTAATAGGCTGAGGTGTATGCGATGCCAATTTACCCTGTTTCCGCTGACAACATCCCCTTGACAGCTCAGACTCTCTCAATCTGTAGTGACACACATACATTCATACTTGAAGAAATTACAGCTTTTGTTGTTACTATATGGCCGAATAGAGCTTCTCATCCCCTGACCTGTGACCTAGGAATGACCCGATTTAGTCTAAGTTTTCCGCCTTGTTACATTTTACATACTATGGTGTTTTGGAAAAATTCCACCAAAATGGTGAGTTAGTCGACCTATCTCAACAGCGCTGTGGCGTAAGGTCTGGATACACCACAGACACATTCTAGGATAGGAGAAAAAAAACACTCTGAGTTGTTAGCATATCTTCAATCACAATCAACTTAGGCAGCGCTGAGCTGCGGACGCAGCGACGGTGGCTCAGGTCTCAGGAAGAAACTTGTTTAGGTGAAACATTTGAATCCTGCAAAAAAAAACGCTACACAAAATATTAAATAAAGTTAACTGTTTACACAATAGAATAATGTAAGCTATTTAAATTAGCTGCACAAATGAGTAAATGTAATTTGCTCTTACCAGTGTATCGCCGTGTGTACTTTGTCTATAGCAATCCCACCAAATGGTCCCAAATCCTTCAAGTTAGATAGTAAATGCCATAAACATATTCTATGTAAATCTTCCCAATCTTTCACTGAAAAAGCCAAGCATGCTTGCTTTATTGCACAATCCTAATTTTCTTTAAAACTTGCCATTTCTAGAATGTGGCTTGCTAGCTTTTATTATGTTGTTGTTTCCCGTTGCAAAGGGAATTTAAGAACGGCAACACACAGAAAGCAGAAGGTCAGGGGAAAAGCCTGACATCATGAGTCTGGCTTTTTTTTGGAAATGTAGTTATGTTAATCCAGGCTAATGGTGTGTTAACATGATGTGTGATTTGTTTTTATCTTTAGATGGCACTCAATGCTCCTCAACCGTTATGGGGCGGCCCAAAGCCGCAGTGGGTGAAAAACATGGAGGTTTGTATGGAGAGGAGAAAGGTGTTTGGCGGCTGGCACAAGAGTGCCACTCAACCTGCAGGTAAGCCTGACTATGGTCTCACTAAGCCCCGCCGAAAAACTCCTTATGGCTCCCCACATTTCTACAGCTTTTCGCCTTTTCCTTCGCCCTGTTGCTCTCCGTGTGGCTCTGACCCTGGCTCTCCAAGTGGCTCCCCACTTGGCTCTTACCCTGGCTCTCTAAGTGGCCCCCCTTGTGGCTCTAACCCTGGCTCTCTAAGTGGCCCCCCTTGTGGCTCTAACCCTGGCTGTCCAAATGGCTCCCCACGTGGCTCCAAGCCTGGCATTCCACCTGAATCGCCACATAGTCCTAACCTTGGCTCTCAATGTGGCCCCCCTTGTGGCTTTAATCCTTGCTCTCTAAATGGCCCCCCTTGTGGCTCTAACCCTGGCTCTCTAAGTGGTCCCCCTTGTGGCTCTGAACCTGGCTCTCCATGTGGGTCTCCAAAAGGCTCCCCACATGGATCTAACCCTGGCTCTCCAAGTGGCTTCCCTTGCATCTCTGACTCTATTTCTTCAAGTTGGTTCCCAACTATCTCTGACTCTAGCTCTCCATGTGGCTCCCCTTGTGGCTCTAACCCTGGCTCTCTAAGTGCCCCCCCTTGTGGCTCTAACCCTGGCTGTCCAAATGGCTCCCCAGGTGGCTCCAAGCCTGGCTTTCCAAGTGAATCGCCACATAGTTCCAACCTTGGCTCTCAATGTGGCCCCCCTTGTGGCTCTAACCCTTGCTCTCTAAGTGGCCTCCTTTGTGCCTCCAATCCTTGCTCTCTAAATAACCCCCATTGTGGCTCTAACCCTGGCTCTCTAAGTGGTGGGAGGTTGAAGAGGGTGACCTGCGCTGACCAACCTCAGGTACCCACTTTGCCTTTGAACGCAGGCCCCTCTAGAAGACCATGTGCACCTAGTGCTCCTCTGCCGTCATGGAGGGGCCCTGAGCAGAAGTGGGTTAAGAACATTAAGAGTTTATTGAAAATGAGAAACCAGTGCAGGGGGCGCAAGAGAGCCGCTGCAGGTAAGTCTGCTGGTAAGTAGTTTTGTCTTTAAATTGATTTTTAATTCAGTTTTTCTGATTTTATTGTGCTAAAGCGTGTTGAATGTATTTGAATAACTTTGCTTTAATTCCTACATACAGTAGATGGATAAATCATATTCATCTTTATTCTCTTAAGATTTTACCTACTTTCTGTCATGTGCATTTGTTGGGGAGAGGAGGTGGATGTGAAGGGCAAAATTAAGTGTGAACCCTCATCTGCAAGGTAAATATGATTTTTTTTTTTTTGCGTTACTATCAGAATGATAGAAATGGATAGTTCTTGTTCACTTCTGTTCTTTTTTAGATTTTAAGTACTTTCTGTTGTCTGCATTTGTTTTGTTGTGACTGAGAGGAGAGGTATGGTTTTCAATCCCGATTTCATCTGATATGTCAAATTCTTGTAACTAACCTAGTTCTGGGGAGTTTACTCCCCAAAATCCTTATCTGTTTTTTTTGCCCAGCATATTTTCTTATACCCTACTATGCTCTGTGTTGCCCTGTGATGCCCTGCCATGCCCTGTGATGCCCTGTGATGCCCTGTGATGCCCTGCGATGCCATGCCCTGCGATGCCCTGTGATGCCCTGTGATGCCCTGCGAGGCCCTGCGATGCCCTGCGATGCCCTGCGATGCCCTGTGATGCCCTGCGATGCCCTGCGATGCCCTGTGATGATGTGCCCCGATGCCCTGTGATGCCCTGTGATGCCCTGTGATGCCCTGTGATGCCCTGCGATGCCCTGTGATGCCCTGCGATGCCCTGTGATGCCGTGCCATGCCCTGTGATGCCCTGCCCTGCGATGCCCTGTGATGCCCTGTGATGCCCTGCGATGCCCTGTGATGCCCTGTGATGCCCTGCGATGCCCTGCCCTGCAATGCCCTGTGATGCCCTGTGATGCTCTGTAATGCCCTGGTGCCCTGCAATGCCCTGCGATGCCCTGCGATGCCCTGCGATGCCCTGTGATGCCCTGTGATGCCCTGTAATGCCCTGCGATGCCCTGTGGTGCCCTGCAATGCCCTGTGATGCTCTGTGATGCCCTGTGATGCCCTGTGATGCCCTGCGATGCCTTGTGGTGCCCTGCGATGCCCTGTGGTGCCCTGCAATGCCCTGTGATGCTCTGTGATGCCCTGTGATGCCCTGCAATGCCCTGTGGTGCCCTGCGATGCCCTGTGGTGCCCTGCGATGCCCTGTGGTGCCCTGCAATGCCCTGTGATGCTCTGTGATGCCCTGCAATGCCCTGTGATGCCCTGCAATGCCCTGCGATGTCCTGCGATGCCCTGTGATGCCCTGTGATGCCCTGTGGTGCCCTGCAATGCCCTGTGGTGCCCTGCAATGCCCTGTGATGCTCTGTGATGCCCTGCAATGCCCTGTGATGCCCTGTGGTGCCCTGCAATGCCCTGTGATGCTCTGTGATGCCCTGTGATGCCCTGCGAGGCCCTGTGATGCCCTGCGATGCCCTGTGGTGCCATGCGATGCCCTGCAGTGTCCTGCTGCATCTTGCTGAACCCGGCTGCGTCCCGCTACATCCACCTATCCTCTGCTATGCAACGCTACACCCTGTAACGCCCTGCAATGCCCGGCTGTGACAGTTGGGGTCCAACTTTACTAAGAGCCTAACAGTGGCTTCAGTGAGTCTGAGTGAAAGAAAACCCTTTTAATATTCCTATAAACTAATTTTATCAAATAGATTGAACTGTTTTTCCTACTTTAGTCAATAAATGTTTAATGATATAATTCTGTTTCTAATCAATAGTAAAATAGTAAACTACAGAGATTGTGTCTTCGGGTCAAATTGACCCGCTTTCCTATATCAATGTTCTTCTATCCAACTACCCAATTGTAATTACCCAAAATAACATGATTGAGTCCACACAACGCTCTTTGGCAAGTACAAATCTTTACTTTCATTAATTTTGGGGTGTCTTATTCAACTTTGTAGCATTTGAAAAAAAAATTTAAGTGGTTTCAAAATAGTATTGAGTAAAAGTTGACATATTCCAGTCTGTGATTATCCATCAACATACATTCCTTTAATTTTAATCTAAATAATTCCTAATTTCTGCTTTTCTAACTCAAACATAATTTCCTATAAATGAGGTTTATTTATCATAAATTCCAAAAATAACTGTAAAACTAAAGTTAATAAGTAAGTGGTACGTAGTGTTGAAAATGTCAAAAAATGACAAGCATTCAAAAAAAGCATCAAAAGTGTTAAAAAATGGGACAAACATGTAATAAAAAGTTAAAAACATAAATAAAAAGCGTCAACAAAGGTGTTGATTTTCACGAAGACAACACAAGGGTTAAGCGGTATTTATTAATTAGTATTACAAACAAAGCTGAGAAAATTATTAGTGACCCCTCCAATCCAATACACAGCGAATTGGAACTCCTGCCTTCAGGCAGTACCAACAACAAATAGAAACATCTTCAAGAAATCCTTCATTCCCAATGCTGTGAAGGCTATATTTATTTAGTTATTTGTTTTTGTAAATGTAACTTTTGTAAGTCACTTTTTATGAAATGTATTGTCTGTTTTTTCCGTCTTGTTGTACTGTTCGTAATGTCCTGTCTCTCTTGTATCCTTGGTGAAACTGAAGAAAGATTTTCACATCTGTGGACAATAAAAAGGTTTTTCATATTCCTAATATTAATACTTTTAAACAACTCATTTTCAATGGAAAGTTAACAGTTTTTGAGGTAGATATTTAAAATGTTAAAGTCATTGGTATAAGATTGCATCCAGACCCCAAGTTGATCATTTTGTGCACGATGGTGGGACTGAACACACTGAGAAAATTTAAGAAAATTTGAAAAATGTTATCTCATATGGTCTCATAACTGTGAACAACTCCCTCAATAAAACATCAATCAATCAGTGGCTTAACAACCCTTCTGCATCTGGACAGAGTCAGGTTTGCTCTAAAAGACAAGCTGGCAGATTAAAAAAAAAAAAAAAATTAAAAAAATTACTTGGTCTCCCTTTGTTCTTTCTGGGAGAAGCCCACACTGAAATGGTCTCTACTCATTTTACACCATCATATGAATCTGAAGAGAGCAGCAGCATGCTGTAGGTCATTGCACTATATGTAGGTCTATGGAATTAACTATAACCCCATCCTGTCTTATTTCTTTCTTCCTTCTTTTTCCTACTATTTCTGTTAAGTCTAACTTGATTTTTAAGTATGCACTAGTGTTGTGGTCTGGGGTTTTTGTTTGGGTTTGTTTTTCCCATGTGGCCTTCCCTGTGTTTTTGTTTCGGTTTTCTCCCCGGTCTTGTGTTGTTGGTCCTGTCTTGTGTTCCCCTGTGTCTGTTTGTTCTGCTTCCTGTTTTATTTTGATAGTAAGGGTTCCTGTCATGTCTAGTCTTGTCTAGCTTTGCTTTGTGCTTGTCTGATTGTCCTGCCCCGCCCTGATGTGATTCACCTGACGTCTCACCTGTTCCCCATTATCTCATTACCTCTTGTATTTAACCCCAGTGTTCCCTTTGTCTCTTGTCAGATCGTTCTGGTTAGTTTGCCTGCTTGTTGCTCGTCTCCCTGTGAGTTCCCGTTCCTGCAACCAGCTTCCCTGGGAGTCTCCCCTGCCTGTTTTTCGTCCTGTCTGTTCCTCGCCCTTTTTCTCCCTGGACACCTGTGGATTTTGTGATTAGGAGTTTTTTTTCCTTGGAGTTTTGGACTGTTCCCTGGTGTATTCTGTTTGTTGTTTGGACAATAAATGACCCTGCCTTCGCCTACCTACTCTGCGTTTGGGTCCTCCTTCATGCTGTACCATGACACACTAGCACTTGTTTGTCCACCATGTTGGTCTGGTTGGTTATGTGTGCATTTATGTTCTCAGTTCTACCACTTGTTTTAGTTTTGTTAAAGAAAACGAAGCCACTATAATGCATCACTGTTTCTAAATAAAATAGTAAAATAGATTGATGGAGAGCTATATAGATTCACTTTATTAATCCTAAACTGGGCAAATGACTGTGCAGCAGCAGGTATAAGACACACAACATCCATACAGAATTACAAGAAATAATAATAAATACAATAAAAATCCAGAACACCTACAAACATGAGAAATGATTAATTATTTCACATAATGAAAAACAATTTATAACAAGAAAAAAATAAAAATGTACAACCAGCATACATACATTGTATGAATAAAAAATATGTAGTCTAAACATGAGTGTGCAATTTGTGCTTTAGTGCAATATTGTAATAAATGAGATGATGGCAGTGTGATCTCACACTCAGCTGTGAAATGTTTTATAGAGTTTTATGGTATGTGGTATGAATGATTTTCTCTAGCAGTCCATTTGACACCAGAGCTCTCGGAGCCAGTGGACCAGTGTGGGGTGGAGAGGGTGGTCCGGGTTATCCATGATCGATAGCAGTTGTTTCAGACCCACCCGATAACAGAGGAGGACAGAGACCATAGCGGTCTATGACAGAGACGGATCCCCAATAGGTCAGGGCTAGATTTGCATACTCCAGTCCATAAGGTGGCGCTGTTTGTTATCAACCCGAAAATATCATTAGAAGAAGAAGAGCCAACCGGAAGTGTTTTGTGCACGAAGCTGGCTGCAGCTCAGGGGGTGTGAGGTATGCTAATAAATATATCACTTTAGCTTTGAATTATTTGCTTGCAAACGTACAAGTGGATACATGTATTGTCTTGGAGTCATACAATAATGTAGAGTACGCAACAGAATAGTTTGTAAATTCGCTGCACGTTAAGCCTCGTTCAGGTAACGTTAAATCTCTGAGCTAAGGTTGGAGCTAACGTTAGCATTGTGTAGTTGTAACTGTCGGCAGTAACGTTAGCTACGTGTCTTTACTAAAGAAATGGCACTTTAACTTTGCCTTGCTGGTCGAAAGACATACACTTTGTTAGAGCATGACTTCGGATATTTAGAAAAATCCTTAAGATTGGATCTTTAATTCGGCAATATTCGTTTTCAAATGGTTAACATATTACTATAAGTTAATGTTACTAACATGTAACGTTAACGCTAAGCATGCTTCGCACATCATATTTTGTCCATCTCATACACTTAAAGGACCACATAACACTGTAATCAAGTCAGTTTGATATGTGTTTAAAGTTAGTTAAGTGTGTGTTTAAAGATAGTTAAGATAGTTATTGCAGGATTGTTGTATTTGAGTGCATTACATTGAAAGAGGTTTATGGCGATGGGTCTAGCAAGGCGAGACTAGTAAACTGGTAACAGTAAAGAAGATCCATCCCAATGAATGTTGCTGTCTGAGTGAGCAGTCTGTAAGGGTGGCCTCTCTCTGTCTGCTATCCCACAGGGAAATGGACAAGAATGAGGAACTGGTCCAAACAAACGGCAGTAAGACACTGCTTATCCGCCATTTACCGGCTGAACTCAGCCAGGATGAAAAAAAGGACCTCTTAAAGTATTTCGGAGCAGAGACGGTCAGGGTCTTCTCAAACACAGGTCGTTTGGTAGGTTGTGCCTCGCTAGAAGAGTGTGTTCACGTCTTGAAATTCATTTGAGTTGCTGTCCATTCTGATCAAGCTTTTCTATCTCTACAGAAACATGCAGCCTTTGCATCCTTTAGAAGTGAAAAGTCGGCAGCAAAGGTGAGTTATTTATGCACTGTTTGTTCGTATGACATTCAATGAAAGCATTGCTTGCATAACAGTGGGTTGTGTTAATAATAATGTAGACTCAATCTAATTGTATCTTCGTCTGTCCTGTATGGTTCACTCCCCATTACATCTATTTTAGGCTCTCAGCAGACTTCATCAGTTAGAGATTCTTGATCATACACTCGTTGTGGAGTTTGCAAAAGGACAAGATCATGTCACAGTATTGAAGGATCCACCTGTGTCATACAGGTAAATTCCTTGAATCATGTGAATAAAGAAACACTGTTGATTTGCACAGACTGTAGTTATGAAACACACTATGTTTGCACATTGCAAATGTATGGGCTGTTAATCTGCCTGTGAGGTAGAGCCAGACAGTGGTGTCTGTTGTGTGGATCTCAAGATCCACACAACAGAATCCACACAAGAAGTGCCACAGACCAGAAATACTTTTCCACACATGGGTTTTATTTATAAGTTTGCAAATATACACAAATCGGATCAACCCTCAGACTTCTAACTGGAAGTTAAAATTTTTAAATGTTGAGAAATCTAAACCTAGTGAGTGAATGGTGAAAGATGCCATTGAATCCTTTTTGTAACATGTTTACATTTTTCCACAGTGGTAAACAGGGCAGGGAAGAGCCGAAGAAACCGGAAACCAAGCAACCACACATTCCCCTTATAGAGACCGGCATTGCACCTAGCCTTGGGTGAGTGTTGAATGCATTAAAAAAAAAAGATAAAACAAAATCCATTTTAATTCCATGGTTGAATGCATGTCAATATGAGCAAATCATGATGTACTGAGGACTGATTTCTGAATTGCTAAATGGGATGAGACATTCTCTTGTCTTGATTTCTTTTAAGTGATTCTGAAATGATGACATGAAAGGCTTCAGTTATAGGACTGAAGGATTAATTGCATGTGTAATTATTTGTGGTGTTATTTTTTGTCTCTGGTGCTTCCATCCACACACATACAAACTTAGGGAAAAAACTATCCATGCTGTTTTGAGTGAGATACGGTTTCTGAATGTCCTCTGTCTTCAGTCTCCGGATGAGCTGTTCAAAATCTGCACGGCTTTCTACGTAACTAGCGAGGTGGCTAGCCGTAAACCTATTCTGGTACAACCTCAAAATACAATTATGAACCTGAAAATGAGCATAATATGGGCGCTTTAAAATGAGATTTTCTAATCTCAAAGGCTGCGATTACACTTGGATCATGTGACACACAAGAGTAAGGCAATCTGCAAAAGGAAGCATCAAGTTGCTGCGCAACGCGAAGAAATGTTGCTATTTCACAAACAAAATCTATTTTTAGTCACAATATCGGTTGAAAAATAAAATGTGATTATTTTCCCAAATTGTTCAGCCCTGCTCAGTAGCACTAACTCACCAATAATGGTTTACCCACATTAGTGGGTCATTATACGTCATGTTGAATTCCATTATTTCTTCTTGCCCTGTCTTCTGTGTCTTCTTTTTTTGTAATATTATAGTCACCGGTTTTTGGCCCTATCTCTTCTCTCATTACCAAGTCATTACCCACACACATTATACTTTATACAATTTAATATGCATGTATGACACATGCTGTCTAAACCGTGTGTGTGTGTGTGTTTGTGTTTTCTCTCGTGTTCCTTGTGTCCAATCAGATGGTCTGTCCTGCCAGTTGGTGGGACCTGGTGGTCTTTGATACCTTTTGCTCCGAAACTGACGGCTTATCCTGCTTTGTGCTAAAATAAAATGTGGATCAGCCAGTACTGTTCATACCTTCTTGATATGATGCAATTGATTGATTATGTATTGTTTGTAATACTACTCTGATTGTTTATCCGAAGCCCCTAATATGAATCAATTCTAATGAGATATGCTGATTGGGCACCATACATGTCTATGCAAATACATGTGTTATTCTTATTGTGTATAGCAGCAGAGAATTCTGGTGTCCTACAGTTAAAATGCTAAGAGATGTTTTTCGTTATTCTAACAAGAATATATTCTGGGATAAAACAAAGCAAAGCTTTGTTCTAAAGTAACACTGTCATTAATGACCGCCACAAAATGCATGTTTCTAATGTTTGTATATAGACAAGGAGAGATTGCGCCTTGCCCAGCGGCGGGGACAACAACAGAGAGCACAGTTGAGCGGACAGTTGTTTTCCCCTCCGGTGGGGACAGGACTTAAATGTGCTCTGTCTCAATGGGTTACATAATGCAGCTTTAATGCATAGAAGGGATCACTACCATTTATTGCATTAAAGCTGCAGAAGGTAACTTATGTGAAAAAAAAAAAAAGTTTTTTCATAATTGATGAAACCGTTGCTATATCCTGACAGTAGTACATAAAACAGAATATCTGTGAAATCTATCCTCTGCCTTCCCTAGTGCTTCTAATGTCATTTGTAAGTTTCCATGGCGGCCGATGGAAAACAACCAATCACAGTCGACAGACATCACTCGAAAGCACACTAGTGACACCAGTGGACAATTTGTATCCTACACCCAAAATAAAAATGGCTCTTACACGTTCCTTTTTAAGATTGTATTGTCATGTTATTTTTCACCTTGTAGCAAAATATAGTCTGTTCTACCAAGCATTATTACACAATTAATAGTTTGTTTTAAATGTAATACATTGAACTAACTCCTGAGTTTTCACTTTTCATCTGCGTCCCAGCAGAACTAACAGATTTCTTTGTCATTTAGCCAAGTGGCAAATCAAACGACAGTGTAAGTCTTTGTTTATTAGGCCTCAGTAGATTTAGATTTGCTCTCTCGTGCCATGCTTTATAAAAGTTATTATTACATGAGGACAAGCTTTTGTGCTGACGGGGCATTCTGGCCCCAATGTCCCTTAATGGCTGGATTTCACATTGTGCTGGCTGAGTGCTTGTCATCTAAAGAATAAGCGACCTAACTGAAGCTCACCGCCTGGACCACATATTCATGCTCCTCCATTATTTTTGACATATTTTGTGAGTTGTTAAGTGAAGGCGATATTGTATTTTAGGCAGCAAGTTACAGCTACAGAGTTTCCATTTAAGTAATTTTCTCTCTCTCTCTCTCTCTCTCTCTCTCTCTCTCTCCCCCCACAGGTTGAATTTTCCATTGAATCCCACTTTGAAATATTTATACCCCCCGCCTTCTAATAGCATTCTGACAAATATAACACATGTCCTCATGAGTGTGCCAAAGTTTTATGTTCAAGTGAGTATATAATTTTATCTTAATCCAATACGTTCACGTCTTTAATATGCATATGTTGGTAAGTCTGTGTGTATTGTATTTGTATTTTTTGTTCTTTTCATACTCTCCCTCTATTCAAACATTCCTTTATTGGTAAGTGGGAATTTGTACAAAAACTGCAAATGTGACAGCATTCCCAGCCTTCAAATTCATATTGTAAAATGGAGATATTAATATCCCGGAGCTTTTTTGAACTGTATCCAACCTCTTAAAGATCAAACAGAAAACATTTGCCTTTGAAATTTCAATTTGGGGAGCAAGTATTAATAATAAACCATAAGTGGGAGGCATGAGTTATGGATTTAACATTTTCCTGGGAACCGTGCTGCCTGGATTTACATTGCTGCTACTTCCACTGTTGGCGTCTTGGTGGTGCTAGTGTGTTGCAGAGAAGCCGCCTTCATGCTCAGCCTCACCACTGGTATCTCACCTCAGCCTCAATCTCAGCTTGATCCCTGTATTTTAAATGAAAATGCAAAAGCCTTGCAATCAGTTTTACATAGGCTGCCTGTTTTGAGAGAACCAGTATATTTATACTCCCAGCTGCCACCCAGCTTTTGGTGTGAATCTTCAGACACAACTATCACAGTTCTAACGCTCCTATCTCCAATTATCCAGGTACTACATCTGATGAACAAGATGAATTTACCATGTCCGTTTGGCCCAGTCACTACCAGACCCCCCATGGTAAGCTTGTATACATTATTGTTGCATAGAACAACAGGCTATGTTGTGATAGATAGATACTTTATTAGTCCCAAAGTACATTTTATTTTATTTTATTTTATATAGGCCAGTATTCAAATGTGTGAAAGAAAAGGAACTCAACTATTGAGGTCAACAAGCTCCTATATTTAGAGGACCATCAACAAGCAGTGGCTTATTGATTTAGGAGTAACACTTGAAAGATTACATCTAAAAATAGAAATTAGAGTTTCCTAACTGCATCTGTAGAAGCCCATTTGGGAGCATTCACATTATGTGAGTACAGTACATGGAAAGCCCTTAGTACTGAAGGCAGACAGTGGATAAGCTTCTGTTTTTATGAAGCTAAAACTGTGCAGAGACAGATGTTCCTCTTGATGGGATGTTGAAAATGCCAGTTTTAGTAAACAATCTCTTGCCAAGCATAAAACATTTGCTTGGTCCAACTCCTAAAAGGTGAACATTTATGGTTTTGCTTTGTCTTACTTGAGATTAAAATGACTTTCTTCAGCTTTTCACTCTTTTTATGACAAAATAAGCAATTAGACATCACCTATTTTCTAGCATTTAATCATCACATTTATTGTTAATGAAAATATATTGCAGGTGGGGCCCAATTTCAAAATATATGTCAAACCATTCAGAATGAAGTATTGTGGTGCTGCAGAGAGGTCCCGGCCTACAAATTGTATCCTACAGACTAAAGAAGAAGAAAGCTTTGTTTTGTAAAGATCATCTATAAATCATTCATGTTTTAGATTTTAATATTTTTCAATGAGAATAATGAGACAAAAATGATCATTCCCTCTAATATCGTGAATCATAATGCAATCGCAATATCAGTCAAAATAATAGCAATTGGATAATTTTGTCATCGTGCAGCCATACCCTACTGTGATAGTGAAAATGTGGCCAGCCATGCCTTAATTGTGTTATCAATTATACTACTTCAATGAATCCCAGTTTTGACCAATATTTACCAGGTACCATGGCAACAACTACGCTCTGAAGTCTGTCATTTGAACACAGAGGCATTTGTAAGCTAAGCCATGTTGTTTTGATTCTTGCAGTTTGACGTGTTGCCTCCTGCGCCTCCCTTCCCCATGCCTCCTCCCTTCCCTCCTGATTATCCCCCGCTACCAGAGGAGGAGATGGAGCTGTCCAGTGGACAAGAGTCAGAGTATGAGAGTGGGGAAGACGAAGACAAGGAGAGGTAAAGACCAGTTTGAGAGGACTCCTCTCCGCATGAACATTTTATTGAGACAAAGGAATTGACTTTTTTTCATTACTCTGCCAGTAGATCCAGTGTGTTAATGTGTCATTCAGAAGTAAAAATGTTTAAGTGGCTTGAAGAGAAATGTATTTAAATTCCAATGGGTGGGCATTTTTATTTTTTCCCCTCATTCCCTATGCTTGCTTTATTTCAGGATTGCTCGTCTGATGGGCCTGGTCAACCAAGCATGCAAGAGACCCTTGAGACCAAAAACCGCTTCAAAGAGAAAGAAGCCCAAGATCAAGGATCTACTCTATGCTCCCAAACCTGACTCTCAGAGGTACACCAAAGGCACTCATGCATGTCCCAGTCCTCATGCAAGGACAGTATTCATGAGCAGCTTAAAAAGCAGGACAAAAACCTCCAGGCAATAAGTCTTTCTCATAAAGACAGCCTTCTGTGGCTCAGAGACTTATTGTTTCAGCACCACACACACACACACACACACACACACACACACACCCTTAATGACAGACCACAAACTATAAATACACCCACAGCTCAGTGTATCGAGGCAACATGTATGTGGACAGGGAAATATCTCTGGTTGACCAGAACAAAATATCCCTACCCTTAAGCCACTCAGGAGCCAGGTTTATTGTTGGGGTTTTTTAGAGGCAGCTGTTGAGGGAGTGGTGATTGTCTCTGCTGTCCTCAGTGCTCCAGTGCTGCAGCCCTCCGATGTGTTTGAGCAGCCCCACCCCGCTGGGCAGAAGAAAATTGAATTCCACATTTCGGTACCAGAGGTGGCAGCCGTAGTGGAAGGAAGTGGGCCAAGTCAACCTGATGATGACGGCAGAGGTGAGGGCTCTGCTTCCCTGTTTCAGCACTTCTTTTCACTTCTTTATTATTTTTTATTAACTACGTAGTCTGTTGATTTTAGATTTTATTTTTATTAATTCACCGTGAAAAATGTCCATCACAATTTCCCATAGCCCAAGGTGATGTCGGTAAAGTTCTTGCTTTGTCTAAACAACAGTTCCAATCCCCTATATACTAAATACTCAATACACAGTGATATCAGGTTCTGGTTAATGACTACTAGTAACACTCGAAAAATGACATGTAAAAATAGAAAATGTAAAATAGAATCAATAAAATCTGGGATATCTGTAGTATTTGTAATAAATTCATGAGATATCGCTTCAACTGACTGGGATTATAATCTCCATAAATCACTTGGTGGATTTAAGGTCAATGTCGACCCATTACCGGTATGGCCGGTTATTGGCTGCGATATTCAGCATTTGCCGATTGGCTGAATCATGTTTAAAATAAATAAATAAATACAATAAAAAAAATAAAAAATGTATTACTGATGCATGCGTGCGGCGCAGTACTGAAACAGAACATGTCACTTAGTTCTGTTTCTTGCTTGCTTGCTTTTCGTAGTTAAATTGCAAAAATATGTGATCTCTGCTGCTTTCTTGAGCGAGTGCTCAGGGAAACTTCTATCAACCCACCGCCTCTTTTTAACTGCCAAGCTTTGAATATATTCAAATAATTCTCACAGAATCTTCAGTGACCCCAAAATAGTATCCAGGACAGCCCTAGTTAGTAGAGACCTCAGTCTGCCCCAATCTTGATGGATGCACTACAGAAAAGGTCTGAAAGTGCTCTAAAAGTTTCCTTTTGCTGCATTTAGGTAAACATATGTTTTGTTTTGGAGTTTGCGTTATTGTAAATTATGACAATTTACTGTAAATGTAAATTGATTGCAAATATCGGTTATTGCCCCTGAAAAAGCCATTTCACCCCTAGTTAGATCCTTAGTTTCATCACTTATCTGTTACATATGCATATTGGGAAGGAATTTAGTCACAATACAGATTAGGGCCGTAACACAGGCTTCTTTTACAATTGGCTTCTACGTATAAATCATACCAATACTATAGTCAGCATATACATCTGGGGGGGGGGGGTCTGTATAAAATGTGCACTGCTTTCTGTCTTTTGAGCAAGATAAGCACCATAAGGATTTTATTAATACTATACATCATGTTTATTATCACATTGAAGCAGAAGGTGCTATTGACATAAGTTAAAACCCGTACCATGGGTGAAGTCAGAGCCAAGTGTTACACAGCAGTATATCACAACAGAAACTGGCACCGAAAAGGTTTTACCATTATCTGTATGAGAAAATGTCATTGGGGGCACAGTCTGTGTTACTTGTCAGTTGTGCAGTTCCCCGTTTGCCTTATCTCTCTTCTCTCTAGCTACAACTTCACTCCCTGCCAAGCCCCTGAGAAGTAAAATAGATCTCAAAGTCAAACACAAAAGATTTTCTAAAGGCAGGGGAAAGATAAACTATGACAGGTGGCTTTTTGGATTAGTTTTTTTTTTTTTTTTGGGGGGGGGGTGATCCGATAAACAAGCTATTTAAATGGAAAGGGAGGTGGGGGACAGATAAGGAGGATCATTTTGAAAGCAGTGATCTAGTTCTCTGCCAAGAGTGTATCAGAAAAGCTCCCCAACACTTCTTGCTCCAGTGCACGCTCACATACACCTTATGTGGATAACAAGCTTCCCTCCCCCCGGATTTGTACAGGCTCACTGCTCTTAGTAATTTCATCTACAACGTGTGTGCACTCCTCCAAAGTCTGCCAGAGTTATCCTTCCCACTGCCTTTCAAACCCATGTTTGCAAAACAGGATTGGATTTTAATTTGAATACAGTTCTTTATATGACATAGATGGATGTGCTCTTTCCTCACTCTGCAGACCTTTGAATTATCAGCGCAACAATATTAAACCCCAACAAAGAAATCATTATTAGGGTTGCAACTAACGAATAACCAAGTATATGCATCTGTCGATTATTTTCTTAATTGATTAGATGTTTGGTCTATAAAATGGTGAAACATGTAGGTCAGGGTTTCCCCAAGCCCAAGATGATGTCCTCCAATGTCTTGTTGGTCCACAACTCAAAGATATTCAGTTTACTGTCACAGAGGAGAGAAGAATCTAGAAAAATTCTAAGAAGCTGGAATCCAATATTGTTTTACTTACTAAACCGATTTAATTGATTATCAAAATAGTTGGCAATTAAGATAATAGTGTACAACAATGGATTCATATTTACTGACCAAATTGCAGAAGTGTAGTGATTAATTCACCATGTGCTATTGTTAGGCACTTTGAAAACTTCCATCTGTCTTTATGCTTGAGGGAGTGTCCTCTTCCGGTTTTGTATCATAAAGAAATCCAGTGTGCATCCAACTCATTGGCACATAATATGAAATACTGTTTAGCTGTTGCCAGTGTTTTTTGCCAGATTTGAATATTATGTGTTCCAAGCTTTGTTTGGCTGTGACTCTTAAATTACCTTGTGAAAAACCATATGTAAACTTTTGTTACATAAGTTAAGTTTAAATGTAAGTATGTTTTGCCAAAGAGTGCTAAGAGTTTGTTTGCACCTCTGTGTCTCTTCAGAAGTGGTTGAGAGGGAGCTCAGCCCCAGCAGCAGTCAAGAGGTGGCAGAGGCCGAGGGTTTTGGGAAGCTTTACCCAAGCACCCAGCCGTCCCAACAGCAGGAGGAGCACAGCGACGAGGAGCAGGATCTCCCCTCAGACGTCATCTCCAGAAAGGAGCTGGAAAAAGGACGGCTGTCAAGAGATGGTAAACTTGACCTTTTCAAGCATCATGGTGAATCAGTGGTTGGCACCGTCCACTTACAGCAAAGAAGGCTCTGGGTCCAAACTATGGGGCGATTCTGGGTGGAGTTTGCATGTTTTTGCCATTTTTGTGTAGGTTTACTGGGTGCTTCCATTTACTCCCAACCTTAAATACATGGATGTTAGTGTCAGGAAAGTGATATCATTGAAAAAAACATTAATATAGGAGCTTATTGATCAGACACTGGGGAAATTCCCTTATCACAGCAGCTTAAATGCAACACAACAAATCAGAAAGAAAAAAAAATTGGTAATTGAATTACAGTTAGGGAAGTGCTTCCAATAATAATCCAACCATCTTTGTATTGCTGCATATTGCAGGTAGATTCACTACCACAGTGAACATATCAACTGGAGAAGTTAACATTCCTTCACACAAATCCTGTTCTGTGTAGAAGGAATGCAAGAAGAATGGAAGCAGCAAAAGTGGTTGTTTGAAATGCATATTAGAGAGATTTGGCAGGCAGTGTGAGCAGTGAGAGCCATCATGGCTGAACAAAAAGGAAAACAAATCCTGTTTTGAATAATGCTTTGGTTGTAAAATGTACTGAAACGTTTTCTGAAACGCGTCGCCACCTGCGTCGGCATTTGAGGATAGTTTTTTATTTAAAAAAAAACTTTCTATAATGTAAATCTAACAAATAAATAAAAGTGAATCTGCTGAAAGTGTATACTGTATGTGGAAACAATTCAAATTTGGGAACATTTCTAAATAATTGATTAGTAAGAGAACCGTTAGGTGTAATTCTTTGTTCTTCCTTCCACTGATACACTGGGTTTGGGCATTTTTCCAGCAGTTTCCCATTCAAATACAGTACACACCAGCTGAGATATGACATGTCCAAGCCATATCTTAATTGAACTTGCTGCTAGGTGTTCAGATCAGACATGTAATCATTGCTTTAATATCTCACACATCTCTAGCCTAGTTCTTTAGTCCACTATGTCTTCATATCAGACATTGAGTTGCAGTGACTTTGAATTTGACTTTATGTATGTATGTATGGGCAGCTCTGTGATGGTCCTTTGTACCTGTTTTTGAAATGCACCGCACATCACATTTTTTCTTCTTCTCTTTTAAAACAGAGATAAAAAGGATGTCTGTGTTTAAAAATTATGAACCGGGTGAGCCAACCTGCCGACTGTACGTGAAGAACATTGCAAAGCAAGTGGAAGAGAAAGTAGGTCCATTTATGGCACTTTACCCACTTTGGTTTACTGGATATATGTTGCTTTATTGGAGTTGTCATCTATTTCCATGTCATCGTATGTCATTTTGTGTCATTCTATGTCAATGTTACATTTTGCAATGTTGTTTTAAGATGACTTTAAGATTATTTGTAATATATAAAATTCATCATTTGTCTTCCAGGACCTGAAGTACATCTATGGGAGATACGTCAACCCCTTGTCAGAAGTCGAGAGAAACATGTATGTAAACAGCAATCCACATGATCTTGACCTTTTTGACATGGCTTGCGTGTCACTTCACCCCAATCAATCTTCATGAGCTATTTTTGTCTTTTGCAATTTGTCACTTTCCTTTCGAGAGTTTGTAGTAATTAATGCTGACTGTGTGTTGTTATTATTAAATATCTAACCTGACATAGAGATCACGAGGGACATTTTATGTTTGTGCATCAGCAGTACTTCAAATGAATATTCCACCTGAGTCATCAGACCGAGCTTATGTTGGGTAGAGGCTCTGAACACAGATGTAGGTGATTATAAAAGAAAAAAAAGAGAGAAGCAATTCTGACCTCTGGTCCTCTAAATTGTAGATTCTTTTTTTCCTGCTTGAGGGTTACTACAGTTTGTAAGCAAATAATCCTAAACAGTGTTACTGCATCATAGATTTCCTGTCTTCACCCAAAAATCTGCAGGTTTGATAGCTAATAGAGTTGCATTGATGTGCATAATCCATGTCTCGATCGGTCCTGTGGTCAGTTTTACCTCAACGTAGCTTGCTGTCATTAACCTGTATTCATGTTGATTTTGTCATGAAATCATAAAATAATGATTGGGTCAGCCTGTGTCTGTGGCAGTGCGGCATGTGATTGACAACTAGTGTTTTACATGGTTACAGGAGCAGCAAATAAGATCTTCCTTTGTAACACTGAACAGCTTCATGATAATGACTCGGCTAGGCCGCAAGCCCGGAGTGATAATGATGTGTCCCTGCTTTGTTTTTTTTTCTCCTCAGGTTTGACATTGTGTTAATGAAGGAGGGGCGGATGAAAGGGCAGGCCTTCGTAGGACTCCCCAGTGAGCAGAGTGCAGAGAAAGCCCTGCGGGAAACCAATGGCTACGTTCTCTATGACAAACCCCTCGTCGTCGTATCCTTTTTAACTCGCTCTCGCAAGATGAAACAAGGACGAAATGCGAGTTTTTTAAATATGGTTCAGTTATTTGGAGGAGTTGGACGCATAGTTGTATATGAGTAGTTTGTTTTACTAGTACAATGTTGTTGATTTTTTTTTTAAATTATTAGTTACCCAAAAAATCTATTCAATGAGAGGAAAGCCCATTTGCAAACGTAACCTGTTAGTGGAGACACTTTTTTTGGAAGACAGTTACCCTAAAACATGAAACTAACATGTACTTAGCAAGTCTGGGTTCAATTTGTTGTGTAATATCCACCTACTGTTCCATCTCACTGGTTGATTTTATTTTGAATTTATGAGACATAACACAGTGTGTTAAAAATGTTTCCAGTACATGGAAATAAGAAAAGGAGGATTTAGAGCTGGTATATACTAATCCACTGAACATACTTAAAGGGTCAGTTCAGAGGTGGTGTGTGATGATTATTAGGTGGACACCTACCATCACAGATGTGTTGTTGGCTTTGGTCCTCCATGCCTTCAGGAGGACGAGGACTAATTTCTGTCAACCCTGCCCCACCACCTGCTCCTTCTCAGCCCAACACCGATAATTGCACATCAACCTTTGAACTTGTCTAATAGAACAAGGCTATTGAATTTGATGGCGTTTTAACGTGCACCCCCAGAACCAATTAGCTCAGCGGCAGCATGTTCATCTCAGAGTTCAAAGAGTAAACAGCAAAGTCCTGCATATAGCTATATTCTAGGGAAAGTGACAGTTTAGACATTTGTCAGCATTCAGCCATTTAAGAGGTGGTTTTGAAGCTTGAAATTTCCTTTGCTAACTAGAATGTGTGGGTTATAGAGTTTTAGGCATTGTATGTTGGATGTACAAACTGCTCTTTGCTTGATAAAGGGCTCTATTGTTTCCTGTGAATCCCCCGTGTTTGGGTAAGCTATCTGAAGCTGTGTGGGAATCAGAGGGGCAATGTGGGAATCTTCCCCACTACCAATAATTACTTGAAGTAATAACTGAATAGACATACATTAAGTGGCTTATGCCAACTGTAAATGGAATCAAAACTGAGGGGACGCCTGGGTAGCTCACCTGGTAGAGCAGGCGCCCATATATAGGTGTTTGGTCCTCTGCGCAGCATTCGGCTCTGACCTGTGGCCCTGTGCTGCGTGTCGTTCCCCCTCTCCCCCCCCTTTCATGTCTTCAGCTGTCCTATGTAAATGGGGGCCTAAAATAGCAGTCATAGTCAGAGGACAGCCGGTGCCAGTTTAGATTCCCTATAATGATTTTTTCAGCGCTAGCTAGAGATGTATGGCACTTGCCAGAGAATCCTCAAACAGCCTGCTGCTAAAATTATTGAGCTGGAAGAACAACCTGCATGACATACTAGTAGTTTAAAGTGTAAGGTTTATTAAGAGACAGCACTACAGTGACAGCCTTTCACACATCTGGCTCCTCTCTCTTTATGTAACACGTCACATTGGCTGATCATCTGCAATCTATGTGAATGACAGTAGCTGTCACTGAGTAAGTGAGCCAACCTCAGAAAAGCAGGGGACCCTCTTAAAAAGTCAATTTTTGGCCAGTAGTCTCTTCTGGCATCTATGAGCAAACAGCTGTGACCTTTTCACAAATTAAATTCATATGAGTCGGCAAGTGTCACAAGGAAGAGGGCCCCTCTGGCTTAAAGCTGCCGCATACAGCTCAGGGAGTGAAACAAGATCGTATGAGTATTGTATAAAATATTAGTCTGATTTTCCATCTTTGAACCGCTGCAGAACGCTGAAATGTCTTGCTTTTCAGCAAGGTTAGTCTTTTTGTGTATATTTTCTGTGGTACATTTGGAGAGAAAGAAAGCTATGTATTTGTTGATGCCCAAATTACAATTCTAAAGGTAGAGATTCCTAATGGGACCAGAGGTATGAGCAGATTTGTTGCCTGTATAGGATGATATTTTTGATCAACCAGCCTTACTTAAAGTGTTCATATTATGCTTTTTGGCCTTTTCCCTTTCCTTTATTGTGTTATATATCTTTTTGGTGCACGTTATAGGTTTACAAAGTGAAAAGATCCACTCAAAAGGGACTTGCCATCTCCAATAGAAAACACTGTTCATAACAGCTCCATTGTAGTCCAGCCTTTACTTCAGTAACACATGTGATAATGCTTGCTTAGCTGCTAGCGTGGCTTGCCCTCATACTCTCCTTCTGACTGGCTGGTAGTCCTTACCTAGGTACTGTGCATGTGTGACTCCAACAAAGATGGAACTGAAGTGTGATGCCTCACTCTGTAGCTAAAACAGACCTATAAGGTGAAAAGTGGAGCTGCAGCAATGTGCAGTACAACAAATGTAAACCTATTCTGATATGACCTCTAAATACAATTATGAACCTGAAAATGAGCATAATATAAGCACTTTAAAAGCAACTAAATGTCTTTGCCTGGAAACTCTATCAAGTGAGAGTAAACCTTTTGCTTATTTAATGGAAATGTGTGTTGCCTACCGACCTTGACTATATATTCACAGCAATTTGCTAGATCTGCCAGACCAAAAGAAGACACCACAGTAACCAAGAGAGGACCAAAACAACGGTGAACTCAACAGGTGAGTAAGCCACTAAAGCATTCGGTGAGGCAAAAAGAGAATATTGAAATGAAAACCCGATTCCTCATTACGTCATAGTGTATCTGTTCTGTGTGTGTAAATATAGAACAAGCCTTATTATTCTTGTAATGTTTTCTTTTTACATTTGTGTTTACACTTTATTTACTCAAGATGCCAAGACTTGATATTGTGGCCCAGCAGAACCATTTGTATCCTTGTTCTGGCATATATCCTTTGGAGAGAAAAAAAGAAAATGGGGCAGTTTATTTGTAGTTATTGTGGCCCAGTTGGAACTTGAAACAACTTGACTTGTATTCATGTAGTCTAAATTTAAAACAAGTACCATGCTTTGTTTCTGTAGCTTATTGTCTTTTACAGTATACTTTAGGTGTAGACTCTGTAAACCTGTGCTATTTTGGGGTCTCTCAAACTTCTCTTTACACTTCTCTCTGCCTTGTTTGACTGAATTTCAGGTGATGGTCGTCAGATGTCATCTTCTTCTTTTATAACTAAATAAAAAAAAAAATTTTATTGAGATAACTTTTGTCATGTTTTCTTCCAGTCACAGCTTGAAACATATGTCACCATGTATAGGTTCACTTCAGTCATAACTGATTATCTTTAGGCCCAAACTTAAATGTCCTGACAGCAGAGTAAACACAGACTGAGGAAGCTATATGCGATCTAGATTGGCCCTGCAGCAGATGGTACGCTGTCATAACAGTGGAAAAACCACAGTCCTGAGGAGACGGAAAACAAACCCAACAGACTGCAGTCTGTGGGAAATTGCTGAGACTGGGTTAGCTTACCTTTACAATCCCTGGCTGGCCCCATCTGTGTGATAATAGAGAGTAAACCTCCCCTTAGCAGCCATCATAACTGAAGATTTGGAAATCAAATTGGTTTTTGTCCTCATTTGGCGTAAGCAATACTGGGAGTGTACTTGGCGCACGTCAATCACAGCTAAAAAAATAATAAAGTGTCCGACGTCTGATCTTTTATGGCGGTTTTCCACTGCGTGGTATCTACTTGACTCGGTCCCTGGGACCTGCTACCAGGTACTTTTTTTTTGTACTACCTCCGTCGAGGTTCTAAGCGAGCTGATGCGATACTAAAAGGTGACGTGGAAACCTGCAGGCTGCTGGTTGGTCGGATCGCTGCGTTTTTTGCAGACAAGAGTGCGGAGTGTGTGTCCGGAACAAACGTGACATTTATAAAAAAAAAAAAAAAAATTCTAGCCAGACACCGACAGATTATCTACTCTCTGCACTATTCTCACTTTCCAACTGTTCAATATTAGGGGCTATATATTAGGGGATTTATGTTGTTTCCAATATTGCACACTGTTACTTTAAAAAAACAAGACAATATATCAAAGAAAAGTTTTTATTTAGCTATTCAAGTAGCGCATCAAACCCTCCCGTGCATCCCGGTCTTCTTCCCCTGCACCCTGTGACAGTGTCCCCCCCCACGGCTCTGCTGTCCCAGATGCATCCCAGTCGTTGTCATAAGCCATGACTCTCATAAAGATTATACGAAGCCCAGCAGGTCAGAACCAGAGATTTCACCCGTCGGGAAACGCCCACCAGACGGTCTGCGGCGGCGGTTTTGCAAAGCGTGAATGCTCTGAAACACAAACGGTACACAGCAGACATATTTTGGTGTGTAATCATGGTTGCTAAAGTTCATGTACTTTATATAGCGTATAGTAAATACTGACTGTGACCCTAACACATGTAAATGTTAGCTAACGTTACCAGGAAACTTAACTTGCCCTTTCGTGTCGGCGAACAACAGTCATGTCGACGTCTGAACTCCGTCTGAATTCCCAAACTCCTGTTTTTTTAGCGGTGATTTTTGTTGCTTCCTTTAGCTTCTTTTGAAACAAAACATTGGCGAGTAGCCAACGTGCTGTTGTGAATCACGTTGAAAATTACGTCATCACGCGTAGCTATGGTGACCAGCCACGCTGAGGCGTTATTCAATCTGCAATGGAAAACGGACGGAGAATGCGTTGAACCGAGTAGAGGCGAGTCGAGTTGTTACCATCAATGGAAAAACGCCATTAGATGTCTAATGAGGGAAAACAAGGAGCTGCTGTGGTGAGCGGCTGGCTGGATTCAGTTTTACACTGCTTTGGTGGTTTGACAACAGACCTAAAAGCACCACCACCTTATTATTATTATTATTATTATTATGATGATTCATCAGGTTCCTTCACTATCTTCCCATGTTTTAGCTGGGAGCTGAAAAAGGTCTCCGTTCTCAATTTGCCCACTCAAAGTAATAGAAATGTGAGCATCAGAGAAACTAAAACTCTAAAAAGACTTTCCCGATTTAATAGCTTGATGCCCAGTTGTTACTAAATACTTGTCTAAATACTCAAATGATAGGTCACATTGGCCTTTGTGCATGTCATGTGTTGGTGGTGCCATGCATTTGCTTGCTAATTCCGTTTTAGAAAACCACTTAATTTGGAAAAATGTACAATGGAATATTGTTGCATTTAAAGCAGTGTGAGTACTAGGGCGTAGTCTTTGTGGTATTGTAAGATGAAGACGGGGGTGGGGGGATGAAGGCTTTGACACAACAAACCCAATTTAGAACAATTTAAAGCTCAAAATGTCTCCAATGTGATGTCTGTTGTTACCTTATCTGAACCTCATCCAGGTTGACCATCTTCCATTCAAACTTTTCTTAGTTATGTTGCAGCTCAGACGTCCCGTCGCTCCAAAATCAAACTAACTGCTACATTTTGAATCCCTTTGAAGGATACTGCATGGAAATAATTCATAAAGTAGCTATTTGAATGAACTGACAAACCAAAAGGCAGCAATATCATCACAGCTCTTGTCAGCTCTTGCCTTTGTTACGCGTGTCCCTGTTCAGATCTGACGGCAGTGGGGAAGCGTTTAAAAGATAGTGGGTCTCCTTTAGAAGAAGTAATTTTGCACTATAAAAACCTTCTTGTAATTGATTCTAATTTAAAGGAGAATTCCGGTCAATTTCAACATGTAGCTCTGTTGATTGTAAATTTGGAGTGCTGTCAGCAGAGAGAAAAATTAAACTTATCGGTGGTGTCTACATTGAGGTATCCTTCTGCTAGAGTTAACACCCAACAGGCTTAAACAGGGCAAGTTTTAAACGTGTTTTTAGCTTCTAAACAAGCTCGAAATGTCATTACAAGTGCATACCCATGTGCAGTTATTCCTTCTGAGTGAACACAGTGAATCTGACTGCTGGAGATGTGACATAAGGCATAAAAGTTGTGTTAATTCAGCTAGTGCACATACCTGTGGTTACTTCTTGTTTTCTGGTGAAGTCCACACATTTTCTGTCACAGTGATTCACTGTGTTCACTCTGAAGGAATCACTGTACATGGGTAGGCACTGGTAATGACATTTTGAACATTTTAAAAACATGTTTATAACTTGCCCTGTTTAAGCCTGTTGGGTGCTATGCTAGCAGGAGGATAACACGGTGTAGGCAGCGCTGATTGGTTTCATTTGTCTTGCTACTGACTGCACTCCAAATTTCCAAACAGAGCTACTAAAATATATATAAAATTGTTCTGAAAAGTCCTCTCTCTCTCTCCACTATAATGCAGATCATTACACACACACACACACACTGGTACCACCTACTAACTGTGTTGGAATGTAAATCTGTATGCCAGTGCCACTGACCTTAAACCAAACACCTTTTCAAGCAGTACCACTTTTACAGACAAATTTACAATATCGGAATGAAATTATTAGTCTTGCTAGAGTTGGGGTTTGCTCATGTCGTCTCAATTGTTTCATGTGGTGGTTATAAAACTAAATCAGAGCTATCCTAAGGCAGTGTATTTCCCATCTTGATGCTCCAATAAAATTAAACTTGTTTGATATTATCTTAAGTTTTAAGGCTTGGTAGTACATTCGTCTATTCTGTGACTAAAAAGTCATTGACTTCATGACAGATTGTCTTTAGATATGAGATGGGGTCAGACTTCAGTCTTTTCAAAGTATTTTCAGAGTCTTCTAGTGTGTTGTAGTCATAAGTTGATACAGCACAGACTATTTGCATCACATACTGTATTAACCCACATTGTCTGCACGTGTGGGTTAATGGTGTGTGATTGTGATACCCTACAAAGTCGGATCACCATTATTAAAGAATTATCTGAGCCTCCTTTAATTGCAATATAAGAGTCCAAAGCATGTTGTGTGTATCTTATAACTGAAAATCCATTATCCATTGATTTACGGCAATGGTTTCCAGGAAGAGCGGCCTGTTTTTTGGATGTAATATAGGAGATCCATTGTATTCCTCCTGATTTTACTTTTTGTAACTTCTCTGTAAAATGATGGTTTATTAAGTCCCAGGCAGCCTTGCTCATGAGTTCAGCCTCTCTCTGGTTAAGATCCAGGCATACAGAGTTATCAATCACATGTGCTCGTCTGGTCCGACCTGCGGCTCATACGTCAACGCCAGAATAAGGGAGGAGTTCCCATCTGTGCCCTGCTCTGCCCGCCATCTCAACGATGACAAATGTGCCAGCCGCAGTGGAAATATTGAGAGTTACCAGGGCATTTATCAGGTAACATTTGAACAATTTGAAAGATAACCTTTTGTAAGTGGACGCAGATAAAGATGTATGTTCTGCCTTTCCTCTGCACAGGCTCTGTCTCTGTTTAATACTGCAGCTACCCAGAAGTAATATCATGATAATATGTTTCTTATTTTGAGCACAACCAGGTGTGCAGTCTGTTAGCTGTATGGAGCCTGTGGATGCCTGCGTACATATGTTGGCCTTCGCAGTGTTGGACCTTAAGCACATGTGGCCTATTTTTCGCTTCAGCTCTGTACAAATCAACCTTCATTTCTGCCTGTCTACTGTATATTATGTGTATAAATCAAAATTCTGCAGATTTAAAAAAATAATGCTCAGAATGTAAACATATCTTCACCCAAAGCAGAGAAACAGTCTGCTAAAATCTACAGATTTTCATTTTGGATCACTCCTGAAAACTAAGAAAATCTGCAGATTTCATTTCGTTCTACTTAAAATCTTTGTTTAAACATGTTAAGAAAATGGCAAGAACACTCCAGGCAACATAAACATGCCAAGGCCATATGGTCTGTCTATCTCCAGACACCTCCAATGACAGCATTTATGTCTGAATTTAGCCTACCTGTGGGCATCTTGTCAAGGTTTGGTTGGGCCTGGTGCAATGCAAGCTTGTGTTTTTACTGAAACTGCATACTGATACACTTACAAGTCACTAAACATTACCTTGTCAATCAGTCAGTCCAGTGGTAGGTCTGGCAATGCGAGACTCCATTGCCCATGCGCCTGCAGACACAGTTACTGTTGGGTTTAGCTGTGCTGTCAAAGCATGGGTTTGTCACATCAGGGTGCTCGGTTCAATCAGAGACACAATACATCAGGAAATGGATAATCTATAGCATTTGATGAAAAGTTTCTGCTCTCAAATAAGGATTCTGCTTGGAGAACTAATCCCTCCTTAACAGACCCATACATGAAGCTCTCCCGGTTGAATCGCCAATACAAAAGATGAACTGCATTAGGAAACATCTGGTTCTTTAATCAATAGTCAAAGGTACCAGCCTGTGTGCATAATGATTTTTATCAAATGTAGCACTTTAATAATGAAATACACTTTTTAGAATGACCTTTTCCATATAAAAGTTACAAGTTTTGTTTTGTAAGATCTCGAGTTTTATTTGCAAGATCTTGACTTTGACATGAAGAAAAAAAATAAAAGACTTTCAAACTCCGGATCTTGAGTTTAGTGTTTGTCCTCAGTGTTTATTCCCCTCCATGTCACCTCCGGGGCTCCGTAGTAGTCTAGCTGAAAAGTAATTTGTGTGGGATTGGTTCTTTCTACTGCATTTATGAAGGTGATCAAATTTCTAATTTTCTTTTCAACATTTCTGATTCTGATTGTGTCTGTTTTTAATAGATGAAATGTGACCTCCGTTTTTTTAAAGACTTATTGAGGTGTAATTTACCTCTAAATTAGTAATTTGGCTCAGCCAGAGGATTTTAAGATAATTCTGTTACTTGTTATTGATGTTTGAGCCAAGCTGGATGTGGATTCCAATCCCTGTTTTAACATGCAACTTAATAGGCTTTATTTGTCAGATATTCATCATTTTAAATGTAAAGAAGACTATTAACACCTACATCACAGGTTTTCTATTGCAAAAAGCATTCTGGATCATTTTACTACAATTGAAACATTAAGCACACAATTTTAACTTTCACACAGCAGATGATTGTGTCATATTGAGCTATACTGCACTGCATCACTGCAAGAGTTTAACCCCAACATATTATAAGTTACATATAAGTTATGAGCTAACCAGTAAGGGGTAGCCACCAGTGGGATTGTAACATGAAACAAGTCTCAGTTATAGCCCTAAAAAAGATTTTAAAAAACCACAGTCTTCTTATTTTTTATGCTAAATTAAAGATGGAAACTAGGGTGCGTGATCTGTGCTGACACTTTAATGGGAACATCTTTTAAAGCATTTGGTCCCAAAAATATAAAATGTATACTCATTCTCTCTGACTGTCAGCATATCGTCACTGGAAACCTGGCTGCTGGATGACAGTAAAAGTGACGCTGAACCTACGTTAGCAGGGGTTGCCGTCCCCTCATTGAAGTAATGTCAGTGATTAATGCAGTGGGTGTAGCATTCACTTGCAGAGAGTGATAGGAGCAGCACAGGCCTCTTGTGGGCCACATCTTGGTTTGCATACTAAGAAAATTGGGGAGACTAGAAGCATTGCTCAATTTTGTTATATAGTAAACAGTTAGTTTCAAATAGTGAGCAGTGCAGTTTAAAGGAGATGTAGTGTATATTGTTCAAATGTGGTGCCAATTTACTTGGCAGACAGTGTTTTCTCTCTTTGGCAATATTTCTGCTTCCAAATGTATGACTCTGGATCTAACTGAGTTTTTACATGTTTTTTTTTTAATTGACAAATTTACACTAAAATACCTTACTGTGTCCACTTTACATTATATTCAGGTAGACATTTCCCAACCGCCCAACTTGGTTTTACTTTGCTTCAGTCTGGGGAAAATGATCTTCATGCTACCTCGTTATCAATTCTGCAACAATGAGAACATGAGTTAAAGAACAGCAGGGATGCACATGATGAGCTGATCTTTTTTTGGAGCTGATGTTGAGGCACAGACTAAAGCTTTCGGCTTCCCCTCTTGTCTTCTTATTTGCAGGTGTATATGTCATTTCTCTTTGCATCTTACTTTTTTTAAGCACAGGATGTAATAACCCTCAATTTACCATCTGCTTCTTTCCCGACAGCCAGCGCTGCTCTCTTCATGTACCCCAACTGGTGTGTACGGTAAAAAAATGAACACTACCAACCTGCAGAGTTTTCACCATCTGGAATCCGTTTGTGTTTAAGTATTTCAGTCAATTTAGGTTTTTTTATCAAGCATAACTCATTTTTATGGTGTGGATGACTTGAACTACAATTGGTACTTCAATTATTAATCTGATATGATCAAAACTGTCTCAACATTTCAAGACTGGACTACAGTCAGCGCAGTGTTATGATGTGAGAATAAAGACACAGCCCTAGGTACATAGTCCCATTCTGTATGTTGTGGGCTGAGAAGTAATCTGAGAGCTTTTCATTGAAATGCTTTGAATCCCATTGACCCTGTGGGCCTTCCAACCACACGCACACATTAATAATTAAATAATGAATACTTATCTAGAAATGGGATGTTTTTTCTAATACAGATCGTTTGAGGTGACTGACTCAGAATCAGTGATATATCGAAACATTTTACCCAAGACATGCTTTTGTCTTTCCAAATTGAAATATTAGAGATACTGCTGAGACATTCATTAGTGTTTCTGTATGTGGCTATTATTTGCATTTCATCAAGTTTTTGTCTCAACGAAAAAATAAATCTTGGCAGACGGAGCAAGATCTCTGTCAGGACTAATTAGATCATGTCATATCCATGAGCTCTTTCTGAAACAATCCATTTGTCCCTCTAGTTGACCTTTGTTAATCAATTAATGTCCCTCACTGAATTTTCTTCCTGCCTGAACCAACTTAACTGGGAGCTTTTGCTGACTTTGAAGGAGCAAATAGTGGGAAGACACAGTGCTAAGTCAACTCCAGAGTGTGTATCTGGTTGTCAGTTTTACAAGTCTTACCCGAGAGCAAATGTGTCAATTCTAAGGTATGCTTATTCATTATGGAGAGAGTGATGGCTTGACCATGCATATTTTATGCGTTTAAACCTTGCAAATTTCATGAAGTTGTCCAAATGAGTAGCATTTAAAACTGAAGTGAAGTAATGTGCTTGAATAATTAATCTATAATGTATTTTATGAGAATTATAACCAAGGTCATCAGTTTGATTTAAGCCAGGAGCTTTATTTATTCATCTTAATTGCATGTTTAACTTGTTTGCATTAGGAGCCTTATGGATGGAGTTTCTTTGTTGCATACAGAGTGACAGAAAAAAAGAATATTGAGCTCTTAATGGTTCAGCTTCAGAAAATACAACTCTCTTCACAAGCTATGCAGTAGAAATGGCGTGTGCACAAGATGTTTGTCAGTTATTGCAGAGGCTTGTAAAGCCTGTATCGGTATGTTAAAGTACACCCTGCTTTGCAATAAAGTGCTCATCCCCAATGTGAGTTTCTTCCTCCCTTTTTTTGACATTACACCTCCTTTCTCATTGCTCTGCCCTGTGCTGTCCGAGTTGCCAACTAAATCTCAGCCTCATCTTGCCCGCCGTAACCTTGTTTATTCCCAACAGTGGCATTAGCAAAGCTGTAAAAGTATTTATGGGGGTACAAATGCGGGACAGCCAATCTAAGGTAAATCTATAAATCCTGGCTGTTGATTTCTCAGGGCCAGGAGGTGCAGGCCGGTGATCAGTAGAGGTAGAAAGTATTCCCCGGGTGACTCTATGTGACTAACGCGCAGAGGCCGAGCAGCATGCCAAACAGCGCTATGGCGACACTGTTGTGCTTGCAGAGCCGGCCTTTGCCTCTAAAGTGAGAAACCGCCTGGTAATCCATCTACCATGAGCTGGTATCATTAGCTAACACCCAACAGGGACCTGACTCAGCAATTGTGGGTGTGTGTATATCACATTTTGCATCCTGTCCTTGGCTTGTTTGTGGTTAAGGTACAAGCTAGAGCTTACAATTATGAGGGAAAAAAATGTAAAGAGCACAGACATGTCCCATATGTAGTGGTGTCGTTGCTCTTCAGCAAGTGGGACACTATTAGTCAGCTTTGGCCACAAGGGGGCAGAAAAACATCAAAACAAGCTGACATACACAGCCACCACATGTCAACAGCTTGTTAAGTTTTTATGGCTCATGTGTTAGCAAACAATTGCCTACTTACACACCGAGTATGTATTTTCTACAATTTCTGCTCTCCACCAACTCCTTGGGGAAATATCTGGGTCTTTAACTACAGGATGCTCTATTTGTTTACCTGTGTTTTTTTGTAATTTTGGTAGGCCAGTGGGTGAAAAGCATATGGTAGGTTTGTCAGGTATTTTGCTGGAGACACTTGCCTTTGGGTGTTTAGAAGTGCAGTTGAGACTCTATAGCTTGCACAGGCCTTTTAACTAAAACAATGAGCTAAAATAGGCTAAAACATTATATAGAGGGGCAGAGTTGGTTAATAGTTTTGAAAGTTTTCTGTGTTCATCATTCTGACTGACCTCGGATGTAGGAGATTTGTAACTTAAGCACAAAAATACAGAACTGCTTCTTTATTGTTGAATAATGCTTGCATATTTGCTAGCTATCCAGTTAGCTAGTAGAGTTTGTAGCGTACTAGCTAGCAAAGCTATGTAGCGTACAGCCATACAACTAACCCGGAATATGTACACTAGCATTTTTTGCTACATGCTACATTTCTACATGTATAAGACATATTGAATATTTTTGACAGGTGGTAATGGTTAGAGTTAATGCTTCATAGCAAGGAGGTCCTCCATTTGTGACTGGAATCTGTTTGGGGCCTTTCTCTGTGTTTGCGTGTTTGCTTCACATTACAAAGAAGATGTGACATTGCCAATTGTTTTGTTTGTGCTGTCTGTGTGTGAGCCTGATATGAATATTTTGCAGTAAACATAAGTAACAATGTGGGACAAGGACTTTTTTTTTTAAATGTCAACAATCTAATTAAAATAATCACAATCTCCTGTATCTAGATAATTGCAATTCTCCATTTACTCTCCTAAATGAGTTGACCATATACGTGTTTAGGGTCAGCTTTCCGTACAGGCATTCACTCCCTCTTTTGGCAGAAGTAAGTTGAAGACCACATCTTTTCAACCTCATTTGAACTTGTCTCTTCTTTTAACCTTGTGCTCTTCTTCAGTATCGTGCGGGGATGGAGCTTCCATCTCTAATAAGATTTACAGAGAGAATAGCAAGGAGAACAGGGTGATATATCTTGGGAGCTCTACTCTCAATATTGGCAAGGAAATCAATGTGGTGAGTAAACCTACAAGCACAGTTTGCAATCAGTTGCTAGGCCAAAAGTAATCACTGAATTGAAATAATCCTGAAAGGTTTCCCCACTGTAGCAAAGTTAATAACAAAAGAGTCACCAAGGCCTACGCCTCAAATTAGATATTAATCCTTGTATCAAGAATAATTATCAGGAAGGTTCAAAAACTATGACCTTGCAGAATGAGCCTCACTGGTTGTCTGCCTGGACTCATTTCAGCATTCAACAGGCGCCCCGGTGGATGTGTACTCTGTGACACAATTTGCAATGGGACAATGTAGTTTCTAACCGGTCTAATTCTTTGCACTACATTGTCATGGAATGGTTCCCTTGGCAGCCAGGAACCTCATCATCAACTATTTTTCCCTTGTTTACATTAATCCTATCTAGATATCCACTCATTCCCATGGCAGCTCTTTGTAATTCTACTCTATTGTCCCGGTTTTGATTGACAGTCGGCCAACACTTACTAAATAGCTGTGAACATTAGCTGTGTGCAGCTCTTCTCTTCTTCTCTTCTAATGCTCCTTAATGGGAGTCAGGTCATTTGTTAATACTAATAGGGCACATTGAAACCCCTTACGTGTACACACTCCCATTGAGCTTTCACATAAATCCTGGTTCTTTGCTGTTTTATTAATTAGGAGCTATAGCCAGCAAAGCAAGACACTCTGGGGGGAGGACCAGTTGCACATTACTTCAGGGATGCAATGAGCCGTCTGCAGTTGTTCTTGAGCCCGTCTCGGTTTGGAGAGAAAAAACCTACTCTCCTGCGAAGTCCTTCTGCCAGTCAACTGTCAGACAGTTAGGTCAGGTCTTTGTCAAAGCCCCAATAATTTCGGCTCATGAGAGGTCAAATAGAGTTGTGTTTGGCTGAATTGCAAGCGGCCCCTTGTCTGCTTCTCCAAGTGTAATTTCGATTTATTTTGCAATGCTGAAACGTCAACATGACCATTGCTCAGAGCATTTCATGGAAACCCTTAAGCTCCTGTGTGCTTTAGGTTTCTGTGTCTGATGTACCACCAAAAACTTTTATTTGGTGAGATATTATGATATCAGAATTAACTTTAAAACTGGAGGCTTCTGGAATTATTTATCTGATGATTATTGTATTTTTTTTAATATTAGTATTATCCTTTAATCTGTGGGTACATGTGCATGGTTATAAACTTAACCTATTTCAAGAATGGTTTGGAAACACAAACATTCCATCCACAGTATATAAAATATGCAATTTATGCAGCTTATAATGACCCGTAATTACATTACTTGTTAGGCGGCAACCTCTCGTGGCTGTGGTAATTACCACAAGAGCAAACGAGGAAGTGAGGTGGAGGCAGGTTTGCGTGGTGGTGTGTCAAACAAACAGGACTTTCACTCAGGAGAACGGGGTTCATGTTTCTTGTGAAACCAAAAGTCAACTGTCATTTTGAAATTAACCTAGTTTTACAGACCTTAGTCCGTTACGCAATGATATTACTATAAGTCCTCATTTTGGTAGTTTTACATGAGTCATTTTGAGTCATCATGAGTTCTTTTCACAACGTTTGCTACATGTTTTAAACTGTGCTCATTACGTTAAATAGAACAGTCACATGATTAAGGTCACATGATTAAACCGCCACAGTGCGGCAGGAAATAGAATAGTCGTATATGTCGTTTTGGGAGTCTTCGGAAATTGACCTAAAATGCATGGATTTCTAACCACATAGTGTATTTAAAGCTTTGGTGTGAACTTTTTTATATTAATGAACGTCCGTTACATTTAAGCCAATGCCAGATGAGTTGCTACAAAGCTAATTAATACTATCAGCTCCTCCAAACTCTCTGTATTTCTCAGTATGGCTATGTTTAGAAACAGGTGTCGTGCGGCAAAAGGACTTCTTCTGAAGCGTCCAGGTGACCCTGGCCCACGGCCGATGTCATATGAAACAAGACGACCTCATGCATTCTTTAGTACCAACCATGTCATGCTGGAAAAGGGCTAAATAACGCTCCATGCATCCCAGGGTCCCTAAACAGTCTTGGAATTGCATAAATTAGGTGATAGTGGATGAGGGGCCCAACTTGGAAAATGTTGTCCCCCACCATAATTTGTAATGACTGGCCTGTTCATGATACAGCATGACGTTTTGGAGTCAGGAGCACACTACAGAAGTAGACAGCACGTCTCCTAGCAACAGCTGCTTTCAAATAACTGCTTCAAAAGGAAATGCTCACCCAGAGGGTTGAAGTTCAAAAGCTGTTTCCACAAATATGTCAAAAAATGGTAGGCTATTATCCTCCTTTTAAAAAATAGTTTTGCATAATAGCTGCAGTATCTTTATAGTTTCTTAAAACTTAGTTGGACTTAAAACTTTACTTCCAATGGTAACATTTTACCTGAATTTTTGCAATGTCATCCATGTTTCATACAGTAACCTCATGGTTTAGCTTCAAAGCTGCAGTAAGGTGAGATGCACAGCACTGACCAGCAGAACACAGTGAAAGAAGTAGTTAGCATTATGTGAGTGACTGCTTATCTTTCCCTGACACTGGGTACATGACAGGATGCGTGTGCGTGGGTATATGTTTGAAAGAGAGATGTCAACCTTTGCCCCCACCTCCTTCCTCCTTTGATATTGACACAGGGTTCCTAATAGCTAAATGCAGGCTTTGGATCTAACATCAAGCATTCTGCTCAGTGCTCGCAGTGTGTACATGTGAGTGTGAGTCCTCCCCTTGGCCCTGGGTCTATGATGCAGCAGTAATGATCATGGAGAGCCAAGGCAGGATATCTATTAGGTCCACCACTGAACTACCGGTACATCAGACGGGTGGGTATTTCTGACCGCCTGTTTGGCATGTTTGATATTGTGTGTGTGTACGTAGACACTGCTGTGCAGAGCTGTGGACGCATGGTGGGGCTCTCTGTGTGGTGCTCTCTGCAGTAGGTCTCAGTGTGGTCTTGTACAATAATGACCTGTCAGAGAGGCGGGCCTCTGAAAACAGGCGTAATCCACAGAGGCTTTCTGACTAAATGAATTCTAACTGGAGCCAAACCAACCCCCCCGAGACCCCTGAAAAGCATAATCTATTCCACTGGTCTCTTATCAAAACTGACAAGAAAAAAAGAAGCACACTAAAATAGCCCACTCTTGGCTCAATGATGAAACATCCAAATGATTGCTGTCATAGATGGAACTGTCGTTTGGTTCAAGATAATCATTCTTTTATATTTATTATAATGATGCCGGCTTGTTTATTTGTTTTCTTGGATCATTCTATAATCTCTTCACTTGGTTACATTGTTTTCAGTTTTTTTTTTCCAAGATTTTGAAAGAATTTCTTTTCTGTTGAATTTAACAGAATCTGCGTTTGCATTGTTTAGTGGGACTGCTTTTCAGTCTGGATTTCTAAAGACGAGCGGGTCTCACTTAGCAAATGAAATAGCATGTTTGGACATGGCGTTGTCTTGCTTGCAGTGCGTAGAGATGACACAGAAGGAAATGCAGTGTCACTGTGCAATTTGGTCTCACTTAGCTTGTTGGTAATACATTTAATTTGAAGATACTGTGACAGGCCAATTACATGGTTTCAAAGAGGCCGTGTACCTGTGGCATGAGACTTTGAGACTAGGTTTAAAGATATTATATGGACACGTAAAAAGCCAGCCCTAAATTTCTTTCCAGGTATGGTCCAGGAGGTAATCATGTACTCCAAAACTGAAGCAAAAGTAATTAGCTTGTGTCAAACAGGCTAATCTAAATAATGAGGGTTATTTTACTTGCTGTTGCCTTTTTGATGCTTAATTCTTTTTCGAAATCCAACCACTTGCTTTACTTCAGGGCTTTTCGAGGACAGAAGTACTGTCCCTTTTCCAGGAAAATTGACTGACCGCTTCCACTCTCACAAACACTGAAAATTGCTTGTTTTGAAGTAAACAAGTTTTGAAGAATATGTTTACAGCATTAACTATCTTACTGGGACATTTTGGGACCGATTGGAGAGGATTGCTGTGGACGAAGTACACACATCAATACACTGATAAGAGCAAATTACATTTAACCATATATCTAGCTAATTCATACAGCTCATGATACTGTATTGTGTGAACAGTTAACTTTATTTAATATTTTGTGTGGCGTTTTCTTTTGTGGGGTGCAGATGTTCCACCAAAATGAGTTCCTTCCTGAGACTATTTTGCAAAACCGTCAATGCGTCCGGAGCTTAGCGCTGCCCATGACGATTGTGATTAGTTTAAAGAAATATTCAACTTTTATTTATACTTGAGAAATGATTAAGGGGCAGCCCTCATTTACAATGACATTGAGTTACAAAGACAACGTTTTTTTCTGTTATCCTAGAATGTATCTGTGGTGTGGCCATACCTTAGGGCACAGCACTGTGGCAAAAGTGATTAAAACATGCTCTTTCATCACAATAATGTAAAAACTGTAATGGCACCTGCATACACTGCCTACACTTGTATTAGCTAGACTGCCAGGGACTAGGATGCTGGATTCATTCATAGTGTTCTGTAAACAGAAAACTGCCAAATGGTAAAAACATACTGACATCTGCCTCTAGTTGGAATTACGTTGGATGCACAGTATGTGATTTTGCCTGTGGGAGATATTGTATTGCACACAAGTATACAAACCCAAGTAATAAACATAGCGGCACCAACAATCACATTGGCAAATAAAGTCCGCTCTGAAGTCAGTATTAGTTATATCTACACAAACTTTACTTCTACAAACAAAATATATGCTGCACATTGCTTGTTAGATTTTGGATGTGGGTGTTGTAATAAAAGAACAACTTTGCTTTAATGGCATAACATTCAACATGTGCAACAGTACTAGCAAATTGTAAGTAATAGTAAATTTGAAAGCTAGACTGAAAAAAAACAGAATTATCTTTTAAAATTAATCAAAATCAAAATTGGCATCAAGCTGGACTCAACGACCCTTGTTGAAAGTATCCGTCAAATCCACTCCAAAAGATGTTCAGGTCCGTGAAGCAGGAGTTGGCGCTTTACTATAATGTTGCAGTTTACTATAATGTTGCATGATTCCTAAGTGATTTAGTCTTTTACAGATATAGTTCTAAAAACAGAAATCATTTTTTTTTAAATTTGGGCTGCTAAAAACATGACGCTGCTTAACCCAATCCAAGAACAATGGAGGAGTCCATGCTAAATCTCCTGCGAGGTTGATATTGCCATAAAGACATAGCTGTCAGCGTCAAAGGTGCTTTCCTGTCAAATATAAATGACAACTCTGAACCCTCAGTCTACCAAAATGACTTTTTGATGGAATCTTCACCACATAATAATCCTATTCAGTCAAACAATCAGTCTCCATATAGGTTAGAGTGTGCATGAACCTAAACCGCCAGCATTCAATTAGGCAAAGATTTTGATCTCCCATTGGCAAAGCTTGTCAAGCTGAATAATATAGCCGTCACCCCTGAAGGTGAAAAGCGCCCGCTGCGTGGATGGAGACCTATTGTCTGAGTTAAGGCCTTCACACACACACTCGCATACACACCGACCAACATCTGCACACTCCGTCTTTCCTCACCACTCGTCCTCCTTCCGTCCCCAGAGAGGATATTTTTCATGCTTTCAAACCACCCAGCAGTGACAAGCCTTTGACAATCCTTGCTTACTGTGACACCTTTGTGGGTCCAGAGGAGGTCTCTTCCACAATGCCTCCTTTGACGGGCATTCTTAGAAGGAAAGGCATTCTGTCATAACGTCCTGTTTGATTGATTGGCACAGTCAAACTTTTTTGGGAGTGAGAGATGACACAGAAGACTTTGACACATATTTATTTATTTATTTATTTTGAGTCCCAGAGAACATTTATTGATGCTGGTTGTGTAATCCCAAATAGTGTTACTACTCTCTCAAAAACTTTTTTTATATATTATACAATTCAACCCCCACTTTTTAAGATATAATTTAACAAAACAGGATGTGTTTATCCACCCCAACCACACCTCCCCGATTCATCTACAGTACAATACCTTACCCCCAAAACTTTAGTAAAGTACAAATTAATTTCATGAAGAGAGTGTGTACATATATGACAGATGATGGGATAACTTGTCAAAGTTCTGCACTACATATCTTGGAAATCTAAAGAATAATGGTATGTGGTTACATGGTATAACTCATTAATAGAAACTTCATTAACCAGCTGATATTGAGCTATATGATGTTGCTTTTTGAAAGGTCATTTCAAGGTGTATGATGTTATCATATTTAAAGTTGCGGCTGTAGGAAATTTCTTCAGTGTGGTTCATGTGAAAACAAATGAGAGAGATGAAACTCGCCAGATCTGGATACATTTTCTCTTGGTTTTTATTATATTCTTAGCATTAGGCTGCTATTCTTTGTAAGGTTTGCCATTTTGTTCTTGATCCTGGCTTTTGTGGGTTCTTTTCCAAGTTTACTGGGCACTTCATCTTTGAGACTTTTAACTAATGTCCTGTCCACGGAGAAACCTGTAGCTCTACACTGGAGTGTTGTTTGTGTCAGAGGGCAGCACCTTGCCTTCACAAAGAGGCCACGTCGGTTTCGGTTGACTGCAGTTGTGGCACTCGCCATGTGTGGCTGGGAGACTGGATACCTGTTTCACAGCATCTGGCTTACCGAATCCATCGCTGCCTCTCCTTAAACCCTGCACGCAGACAGTCTCCCAAGGTCAGTCAACCCGCCGCATACACACACACCTATCCTCCCTCACGTCCCACCGCTGACAACCTTTCCCGTAAAATCAGGAATTGGTATGGCCATGAAGTTGCCGTTCACCCCGGGTAAGACAAGGGTGAAATGCCATCATGATATACCAATTTGTTGTCATGGCAACTTGAAGACTTGATGTCGAACTTGGAAGTAAAAATATTGTACATCAGAGCAAAACATAGCATTATAAAAATCATCTTCTTAGAAAATGTGGCATGAAGGGACTGTGGAAGGGAAGCATGTTTTCTGGACATTTTCCCCAAACCAACATTTGATGACTTTACCCCAAGCAGAGGACACTGCAGACATTTCAGGTGAGTCTTCCTCCTTTCCCCCCTCACCCACTACCAAACCTCCCCCCCCCATGCCTCAACATATTGCACCTGTTCAATTATTTAGCTGCTACTCTGTGGTTTGGTCCTGAGCTGCAGTGAAAGCTGTACCTGCCGATTAGAGCAGGGCTTGTCACCAGAGCTGGCCAGATATCTCGTCTTGTCGTCATCTGAGAGAGAGATGCCTTTGGCCACATTATGCAGAAGGAAATGTCATTACCACATTGCAGGCTTGTCATCTCAAGCCTTTGGTCTCCCAGGGGCAGCGAGGATTTGAATGTTTTGGAAGGTGTGTGTGGGTGTGTGTGTGTGTGTGTGTGTGTGTAACTCTACACAGGTCGACACAGTGGTGGGGAGATTCACTTTAGGTTGTTGATGGTCAAACTATTATGTTTCAGTCTCAGAAGTTGCTTGTTGTGACAAATTCTCCAAAAAATCAAAGTATTGAGCTCTTGTTGAGGCGAAGAATCATCTAAAACATTTTGATTTTAGAAAGTTAAAGCTCTTTGTTAAAGTTGAGCAGTTTATCAGTTATCAAATGTATTCTGAATAGAATATAACAAGGGCGACCTCTAGCTCACCCAGTAGAGTGTGCGCCCCATCTAGGCTGAGTCCTTTGCAGTGGCCTGGGCTCGAATCAGACCTGCAGCCCTTTGCTGCATGTCATCCCCTCCCCTTCTCTCCTCCCTTTCCTGTCTGTCACTGTCACTATTGAATAAAGGGAAAAATGCCCAAATAAATAAATATATATATTCAACAGAATTTTATGTCAGAAGTCTGAAAAAATCAGACACAGATCAGAGTTTTTTTAAAGGACCATATCGTATATATATATATATATATATATACACACATATATTGATCTCTGCTTGAGGATATGTGGTTTATATTTATGTTGTTTTATGCTATTGACCTGTTATGGTTGTAAAGCACTTTGGTCAGCTGACATTGTTAATATATATGCTATAGAAATAAATTTGACTTGATATGAGGATATCATTTGGCAACATACCTTGTTAGTCTTTTTTAGTGAGTAAAATGTCCAAAAAAAGTATGTCGTATGTATCCTAGTGTTTGTGTAGCAATTGTACACAAAAAGTAATTTCCTCAGCTATTTCTTTACAGCTCTAATAAAAAGTATCTTCATTGACATGTCACTTGTTGATATTACATGTAACGATAGAGTGCAACATTCTGATGGTAATTTAGGCAGAAATCATGAGGAGTCCATCTTTTCTCCCACTGGGGGGCACTGTTGAAGCAAATACAAGCCTCCAATGCCTGCCTTCACTGTCCAAGGGATCTTCTTAAACTACTGTTGGTAGCAGGAACAGCTGGAGTAGTAAGGTCTCCATTTTCCCAGCATTTCTGTTTGGCTGGGGCCTACAGCTTAAGGAAAGGATTGGAGATGAAGTGTTAGAAAGTACTCTGAAAGCATTTTTGTGTGTGTTTGTGTGTATATTGGTGTGCATGGTCACTTGTGTGTGATTTAACCTAAGAATATTCCATCGCTCTCCCTGGAGATCCCTCGTCCCACCAATACCACATTCGACAGTCTGTTTCTCGCTGGACTGTATTTACTGCTGAATGCCTGTCCTCAATTTCAGGCATAGATATGCAAATCATACTGGAGTTATTAATCAGAGTGTCACAGGGATTATGCAAATGAAAAAAGAGCAGCGAGAGACAGAGAGGAAAGAGAAGAGTCTGGATTTTGTGTTGGCATTCACCAGAGGGAGGAAGTTTTGTTTGAAAGGGTTGGATCGTGGCTGTGATCATCGTCCCCTTGTTCTGACCTGACTCAGACAGTCCTGGTGAAAAGGTCATTTTATGTTGAGGGGAGATGTTTGACTGGAGGGAGCTGAGGTCTGTCGGAGTAATGATGAGCCGGTTGTTTCACAGGGGAAAGCCAGGCTACACATTATTATTGATTTTCCTTTTGAACAGCTCAGACAACATTTTTGACGTGCAGCAGATGTCTATAAGACAGTTTCAAACAACATTAGGAACCTGCGTAAACATAAATGCACAAATACAAAAATATCATAAATCATAATTTTACTGTATTATCATAGTTTAAAAAAAAAAAATGAATATCTACAGTATAGATTATCAATTGAGAATATATTTGCATTTTTCATCTCCTGTGTGTTGATGATGGATGTGTCTTCGGTGTCAAAAATTACAAATTTCATCTTAAACACAGATTTTCATAAAATGTCCATATTTTCCCAGCATGAAATTGCAGAACATGAAATTATTATGACATAATGACATAGTATAAAGTAGCCTATTATGGAAACTTGTGAATTATACTATCCTTTGAACCCAGAAGCAGGTTGTCTGGGCTGGCATGAAGTCCATTTATGAATATACTGGTAGTAATACTATGCTGTACTGTCCTCCCCTTTTACATTAAAGTGGCTGGAATCAATAATGTCGTCTTAATGAATTAAATGACTACTTGTTTGTAAAAGAGGGCTCTCGCTGTAATGACGCCACAGAAAATGATCACCTGATTGTAGTTTCTCTTAGTTCAGCTAGCAGCTGTAGTAAATATCACAAGAGCAAACAAGGAAGGGAGGGGACAAAGTAAAAGAGCTCCAAATTATGCAAATGAGTAGGCAGGATGGGGTGGTTGATGGGTCAAACAGACACAGGACTTTCACTCAGGAGACCAGGGTTTGTGTCAACTGTCATTTTTTGTACTTAACCAAGTTTTACAGATCGATGCAATGGCGTCTGCCATGACGTCACGTTGTTGTTACAGTAGTTTTACATGACCTTTTTTTAGTCCTCTGATGTTTTACTAACCCTAAGTATTTATTTTTTTGCCTTAACTTAACCAGTTCCATTTCACAACGGTAACTGTTTTGAAAACTGCACCTGTTATGTTAAATGGAACAGTCACATGATTCAAATTTAAATTGCAGGCACGTGCCATGGTCACAAGTTGAAATGGCCACCGTGTGGGAGTAAATAAATATATCATATCTGTTATTTTGGGAATCATTGACAATATAGCTATTCTGTTGTTTGAGATGAGGATGGGTTGCGTTGTGGAGTTCTGCCTCCAAGTGGCCATTCTTCTGACCAATGACCAAAACATTTAGAGACAAGAAAAGTCTAAATAATAACACACTTTTACGGAACCATGGTGACACAGCAAGTGGCAATTTATGCAATAACTTGACAGAAACATATCCATATCTGCTGTTTGTTGACAAAGTAATTTAATGTTTACAGTAACTTGGGGCCAATGTTTTAGCTTGATGTTTCGTTAAGGCTGTGCTAGATAGAATTAGAGATAGATAGATATGATCAGTCTTGCTGCAACAGGGAACATTTTCTTGTTTTCCATATTTAAACAAAATATTTTTATCAAGTAAAGTAAAAAGAATGTGTTATGAACAATTTTTCTTAAAAGTAAAAAATAAAAAGAATTCCCTTGTTGATTTGATTTGACATTTGTATTTACGTGCCATGCCACTAAGTAGTCCATCCCACGCAGAATCACATGACACCAATACAACAGTAATTAATTAACAGCTTCCAGTTGAATGTCCACACGATGTCCAACATTCTCCACTTCGCACAAAAGAAAGAGCAAATAAAACATACCACAGCAGCCACAACACAACAGTGCAACCCTATAAATTGTCCAACTAGAGCTAAACACCTCATACACAACACAAAACCACTGACACAAAATAAATAAATAAATAATAATAAGACAATAAAAAATAACAGGGAATGTCACTTCCAGACAGAGAATCATCCAATCAAAGCCTTGTAATGAATATGGCTCTGGGCTCCTGAATGTTTTCCAAGTGGCACAGAATCCCGGCTGTTGAAGACCACCGCTTCTCCTTCAACCCAGTTTCCACTTGTCCCTAATCTACCTGTGGGACGTTACAGATTGGAAATAGATCACATGAGGAAAGCTTGGCTACCTGCAGTGATTCTTTCCCGCCCTGGTGGACGATTATTGGCAGGTTTTGGGGCCTTGCCGCGAAGGGTGAACAAATGCATTTCTGCAGATGACTGTGAGGCAAGGAAAGATTGAATTTTCAGTCCCTTCCATCTGTGTGTGTGGTTGGGGAAACGGGTGAGTCTCCTAGAAATAGGCAGTGATAGATGAGGTACATGGAGGAAGACAGCTACCCCTGCTCTCCAGCCTGGCTGAATCAGGAAACTGACTGCCAACTAAATGCCTCTCCCTCCCTCCCTGCTTCCCTCCCTCACTGCTTCCCTCCCACCCTCTCCCACGCTCTCATTATAATTTTCTCCCTTTCCTTTTGGCCTCCTCTTTTCCTCCGCTTACGAATCAATCGTTTTGTTAGTGCTTACCAGACAACAGATCTTTAGTCATTATGAGATTGTGCTTTATATCACTGTTTAATGAGCGCTACAACCACTGCATGCATTCCAGGCAGCCACTAATGGTCAAAAAGCTACACTTTCTTTCCCTCTCTCCATGTGTGCATGACTATACATCTCAGTTAATTAAAATAAATTGACATACTGTAAATTATTCAACTTGATATAATTGTTGTCTGTCAAAATAATATGACCAGGTTCAAATAGAAACAAGCACCCACATGCATGGATTCAGAACTGACAGTTTCCCTCGATGGATAGATGTCACATCACCTTAGGAGGTGCTGACCCTAAAATAAATACATTTAATTTCATTTGAGTGGAGTTTGGATGTGCTGTGGTGATCTGAATGCTGTTGCAGAGGTTTTTGGGGGAAATAGTCCTGTTTACACATTAAGGGTGGATTTTATTAAATGCATGGTGTTACTGAAAGCATTACAACAGATTTCCTCTCATTGAAAAATCTCTGTAAGTCACCAGTTATGGTCTCATGGGTGGGTGGCCAAGAGTTAAAGTCTATTGAGCCTAGGCAAAAGTTAGCCAATGACAAGTGGTGGCCATTTACCCTTTGACCTTTAGAAAGGCTTCTTGTTGAAATGCACTTCTCCAAAGTAAATGTTGTTTTTTTCGTCCTTTCAGCCGTGGCTCTATACTCAGGCCTCTCATTCCAGCCTGTAGGTGCTTCTTTATTTATTGCTTGGATAAATGTACATGACCCCTTAAAATAACAGAAGCTGCCCCAGAGGGCACACTTGAGCGATGTGACATTCCAGCTAACCTGAGATGACTTTTAAAGAATAGATAAGTGAAGGACAGTAGGAAGATAGAAGGAAAAGATGGAGGACGAGGGGGATGGCGGAATGGGCAAAATCAAATCAGTGTAAGCAGATAGGTTAAGCAGAAAAGGTTAGAGACAAAATATGAGACTAAAGAAAAAAACATGATGTAAAAAACATTTCCTTTTTGGCATTGTCAGATTGAAGATTTCAGTTTTTGACTTGACAGCCTATTTATTTGGTCTGGAAGAAGTGCTCACTATTGCCGGTATGCACACACTCATAATAATAATAATCTTTTCATAACTGAGACAAACTTGGGTGCTCATCATTCTATAAAACCCATACGTGCAGTGTTTGCATATGCTTGCAGCTAAGGCAAGGTCTTCTGTCAAACACACAGGCGAGCGAGCACTCATCAAGGATTCCGTATTTAATCAGTGGAAGTTAAGCTTTGAAAAGAGTCTGTGTAAAATGTTAAGCAGAGCTCCTAATTAGCCTATCTTGCAGTCATAATCACTTCAGAAATAAATTAAGCTAAGGTATTTCAGTGGGCTAATGACCTGTATTGGTCCTCACAGCAAGCCTCTTCTAAGCTGCTATGTTCAAAGAGGAGCAATGAATACTACTTACTTTGTCCTTAACCTCTTGCTTATATATATATATATATATATATATTATATTATATATATATATATATATATATATATATATATATATATATATATATATATATATTGGTATTTATACTTTGGTAGAATGTCTGTGATTTTACTTGTTTGATTGATTTTAGCGTAGGCATATTTTTTTTGATTTCTGAATTTTGTAGTTTTGATTTGGCATTTTTTCATTATTCAGCAAATGATCACAGCTAATAATATGATAATCACAAAATTATGAGAGTAAATACTTTCTAGCTAGTGTTTTTATTTTAGCTTTTCATTTATTTTGACACCAACTAATATTCTAATTATTACTTTATTGTGCTGTCACTGGTGGTGTTATTTGTTATTTTAACCTATAGACCTTTTCTCACAGCAGACATTGTGACACAACAAAAAGCACAGGTGTTATTAATAACATGAATAATGACCAGATTACATGTAGGTTTGTCTGTTTTGGGTCCTGTATGGTGCATTCCGGCTCACTGGCATGGCTTACTGACACACAGTGATGGAAGAAGTACCTTCAGTAGAGTACAGCAGTTTTATTAGCAAAAGGTGTAACTTAGGGTTCAACATCCACCTATTTAGCTATTTAGTTTGTTTCAACATTAGGGGGACAAATTAGAACCAGGGTGTCTGGTGGTCATCCCAAAGGAAACTTTGAGCATCAAACGCTTCATTTCCTGCTTTCTGGTGGATTTTTCAATTTGGGCAATTTTGTCTTTATTAATGTAAATATTAGTCTGATTAAATAATTAATCTGATGTATTGTTCAAAACTTTCTGAATAGTCAAAACATTACTCAACATCAATACAACAAATATTTGCTTGCCACAGTATTTAAACTCTTTGACTTCATTACCCCAGCAAGTTTTGATTCTACACCCCCCCAAAAAAAAAATTACGTCTATGGCTTAAAGTATCAAATGAAAATGAACTCATTATACACAATAGTTCCTATTAGAAAATTACTTCATATAGATTAGGCTACATGAATAATTTTGATGCATTAACATGTTAGCAGCATTTTAATGCTGCAGCTGATCCAGTTCGAGTTAAATCCAACTACTATAATATACTAGTTGTTTAATTTCAAAACACTGTATGATACTGTAATGTATTGATAATAAGTAGGCCTACATAGAGCAATTACATGTAGTGGAGTAAAAAGTATACTCTGAAATGTTAAGTAGAAATACTTATATACAGGTAAAGTACATACCTCAAAGCTTGAATACAGTACTTGACACTGCACAGCTAATTAAAACGGTGCCATAATTAATTGTATTGCTCACACCTGTTCTTTTCCGGTCAAAACGAACGTCTGCTGTCTGCCGGGCGTCCCGCCAACACGTGATGACGTCACCCTAGCCGGAGAAGCCTGCCGTGACTGAGTTGAGAATATAGCTAGCTAGCTAGCTAGCTACCATGCATCTTTCTCTTCGCTAAACATGAATAAACACGACGTTGTTCTCTATAAACATGTAAGTAATTATTAATATAGTTTTGGCTGGGTTTAATTGTTGCCTGAAAGAAAGTTATGAGCAGTTCCTTCTTAATTGGTGCTTATTACTTGTTTATTAGTATAAAGTGCGACACACGGCGGCTATTTTTGTGGTTGCTTTTGTACTCACCGTGTTGTAACGTTAATGCTAAACCGTTAGCTTTGAGACCATGTACAGCGTATGCATATTTCACTGGCAGTGCGGCTGAGGCCTATTTGTTGAGTTAAATTTGGTATCTTGGAACTTGCTTCATGTACATGGCTAATTGTTGACATAAGTTAGCTAATGTTAAGGCTAAGCTTAATGTGCCATCTAAATGAAGCTTAACTTTAAGTGTTTTCCCCTTTACAGTGGCCTTCTCCTCTGAAGAAAGGTGTCAGACTCAGCAGAGGGAGGCAGCTAACGCTAAAGGAAGAACTCTAAAGATGAATTTAAAACATCAGCCGGCTACCAGGTGAAACATTTCTGTTGAACTAGCAACCCGTTCTAAGACATTTTTTTCTTCATCAAATTTGTTTTCCTTGTATGCGTTTGTAAAGTTGTACGTAAGGATATTTGATAAATAATATTTATTAAAAGTAATATAATAAATACAGGTTATATGATTTTGAAAATTCGGTTCATGTTTCACATGTGTTGTCCGTCAATTAAGTTGATACAGTAAGTGAAATGTTTAATATTTGAAAGGTATATCTTCCGTATTTCATCCAGCTTCAATAAAGCACAAGTGTGTGAGGATGTGTGTTTGCACGTGAATGACAGAATGCGAGTTTATTAATATGATGAAGTCTACCAACATCAGGATGTATCTGGTACAATTCAGTTTTGGAAGAGTGGTAGAATACAATAATAAACAATAGCTTATTGCTCACAAATTAAAAGTGCATTTTAGTGCAGCAATTATTTTTTTTATAATCAATCAATCACTTGATTTAGTCTGTAAATATAGTTTAATATGGTCTAATAAATAGTCTAACATAGTCTATAAATGTAAAAAAAAGGCCTAGGTGACATCTGCAATGCACCTCAAGTGTGATTCTGACCAAAGAAAATTAACTAAAAGTGTGGCAGCAGTGGTTTCAGCTCCAAAATCAATTCGTTGCACGTCCTATTCAATCATTCTACACTAACGCCCACAGCATTTCACTTCACAAAGGACTTGGGATTCACGCACGCACGTATTCACGCGCGCACACTGCAGCGAAAGCTTTAATTAGTGTTACTGGCATTAACTATAGAGTATTTTGGCCTAAAAGAAACAACGCAGCTTTGCATTTCTGTAAAAGGATGTGGTATAGCCCAATCATTTGAATTTGGTTGATGGTGGGATCACTCCACACTGTAATGATATGCTTGAAAAAATGCAATATGTTTATCACTTATATATTGGGAGTAGAATCAATATCAATATTAAACAAAGGATGAATTAGTTCTCAACTTCAGTTATTGGTACACAGAATTGTTTTCAACTCTGTTTTCTGACTCACAATTCAGTTTTAAATACGAAACCGTTAATTAATTTGCTAACTGTAAATATTTCATTTATTTTTGATAAATTTCACTCTGGATGAAGGGTTGTCTAGTCTGAGAAAGTGATTCTGGTGGTATCACTTAATTAATCTCAGTTTAACTGAAAGTCTGCAATAGGAATGTAACAATGCATCGTGAATCGGTTTAAATGTGTAAAGATTACAACCAGTTGAGATAAAAATGTAATTGTGATGCAATTCTTCTAGTTAACGTACAGCAGGTAATGTTAGCTGGCTTAAACTGGTAAAAGGTGCAAAGTGGGACAGTATTTCACTGGAATGTTTTGTAACACCGGGACGTAGAACAGTCTGCAGCAAATTCACAAAGCAGACTAGCTGCACTTGAGACATCATGCTGCTGCTGTCGGATAAACAACAGTGACGGGACTTAGTGTTGCTTTTTTTTTGTAAGGTTGTGAGTTCAGTCTGGTTGTAAAATACCTTTCTGCCATCAAATGGTTGGTGAAAAGAGTTGTCGTTATGAGTTCTTTTTGTTACATTTTAAATAAATCATTTAAATTTGAGCACATGGCCTTAGCAGTAAAACAGCCATTCTTTAATATTTTATTTATCTGTTATTTAAGTTAATATACTATTTCAGTTGTACTTTTGATAAGAGCACACATCTGTTGTTTAGCACAGTTTATATAAATGCTTACCATCGTATTGAGTCATAAGTTGAGTGTATCATTACATCACTACACTGCAATACAAACTAGGAGCATGGAGTTTAAGTGTTTATCAGATAGGGATGGTCTTACAAAAGAGGCTATTGAGTAGCAATATGGGACCCAGGGTTCTTGGAGCTTCACCTTAGGGATTTCTGGATTTGACCAATTTAAAAGAATCTTTCTCGTATTCTTACTGTATAAAAAGCATAATTGCAATAATTGGACTACACTTTTAACCCTTATCTCTTTTTATAATGGGAAGGGATGGCACAGTAAGCCTAAACAAACTGTTTCTGGCTTTGTTAGCTAAGTAAATTATTGGCATACTTATTTAGCAAAACAATTTATGAAAACATGCTATTGTTGTATTCAATACTAACCGAATGTGTTTACAAGACAAAAGTCATGGTTGCTTAATCATGTATAATGTTGAGCTTGCTAGCAATGAATCATTGGATTATATCAGACAGTATCACTTATGAAATTACTACTACATATTACATGTAATGATGTAAATTTTTGTCTTTGTTTCAGTCTTGCCAAGGAAGACATGAAAACACATCCAGAGTATATACACACCCTTCTTTTCACTGAAGGAAGAGGATTCGTTACTGGCGTCTTGAGGCTTCTACCTTGACATGGTACAGTCACAATTCATTCTTTACGCACGCACGCACGCACATGCACGCACACACACATGCACACGCATGCAAGCACGCTCCACTTCACACACTGGTGGCATAAAAAGATCATTTAATTTACACCAAGGATTTTTATAACAACTTGCAGCTGACCGACACTGCCATTATTGTGCTGATGATAATCAATCTCAAATCAATTAGGCAGTAATTGCTGAGTCAATGGGGGAGGCTGGTTAAATATTGATAAGTGTCTAAAAGGCCCATCAGGCTCTATTGACAGCTAAGGGAGACAGACAGCACTGGTTCAGCTGAGAGGGGAGGGTGGAGTGATGGAGAGATGGCTTAGGGCCTTGGGTCATATTCTCTACTCAAGCTGGCCACTGTAATCAATGCAAACCTGCTCTCCCTGTGGCTGTAAGCTCTGCTCATAACTTTTATATTATTGTTGAAAGTACTTGCTCTACAGTTATCAAGGTTTGGGTCTAAATCGTTTGATAAGAGACAAAATCAACCTCTAGTGCCGAAGACTGCACCTTAATACATTGTGCATTGTTTTCAGCTATGAACCCATTTTGTGGATTGGTGGTACTTGTTTAATTTCTGTTAGATAACTGGAAAATCAAAGACGCGAATATTTAAAGTTTATACGTTTTTCAATAACACAGTAACCGGAATACTGTACCGCAAAATAATTTTTTTTTAAGACCCTTAACCTTTTATAATGCACATAAGTAATGCAATAGCATTACAAAGGCAGATGCAAGACACGCTCCTTGCAATGAAAATGTAATTTCTTGTGCAAATCCATGTATGTTGGCCACCTTCTATGTAAACTGTTGATAAATTCTTAGGATCCTTCAACATTTTTTAGCTGGTATCCACACCTTGAGACACACTGCCATATATATTGGTAATAGGAAAACAAAAGCTGGCTAAACTGTTAGTCAACACTGTTTTCATTTAATATCAGTAATGTGTTTGAAAGATGCAGGAATAACCTACTCAGTACTGCTAAAACATTAGTGTTGTCTATAAACAAGTATTATAAAGTAGTATAAACGGAACTGAAAAGATCTAAGTACAGTGTCAGTGTTGGCATTTGAAACCCATGTTAGTAGCACCATTGTCTGTACCATTTGCAGTTTGAGTTACATTGAGTCTGAAGCTTAAGAGAGGAGATGAGCAAGGACTTTGCCCAAATTATCATGCTGGCTAAACATGCTGTGTCGGTTAAATGGTGTTTGCAACAGGCGCAACCTCTGGCTGCTTATAGCAGCTACTTCCTGACACTCCCAATCAGCTTGATTGATTGGATCCCAAGCCACTCCCTAACTCTGATTGGCAGCTTAATGACAAGGGAGGCGAAGAATAGCTAAAGGAGACAGGGCATTTTATGGTACTTAGCTAATCCAAAGTACTTATTGTTTTTAAAATGTATGTGTGCAAGTTTCTTAGTTATTGGTCTGCAATCAGGCAGAATCAGAAAAAAAAAATTCATCCGTAATAATCTTTCTGGGCTCTTTTCTTCGGCTTTCCCTAAACTGTCAAATTTATCAAGATTAGGTGACTGGTGGAGCCCAATAATCCCTTTAAAATGAATCCGTCTCACTATATGCCTGAAACAACTGATGCCGACTGGATCTTGGTATAACCAACTCTGACAAATATTCAACGCTCATACCAAACCACTGATTAGACAGCTAAGTCTTCCATCTTCTGAAGACCATACTGACATGTGAACATCCATCTGCATTTGTTTCTCAAAGGCAGTTAATACCATTAGCCTTTTGAAAAGGGAGGTTAGCCCATGATTTTCTATCAATCCTTTCCTTTTACAATCACAAATCAAGACAGGATGGTTTTCAAGCTTTGGTATATTCTTCTCCTACTGTAATTAAGACTTCTACATAAGGTATCTATGCAGCCATAAAACATGTTTTTGAATGGATTTGTAATGTGCTTAAAATTTATGACCCATTGTGTGCCGCCATGTGGTGGAACTTTGCCTCCTGCTTTAAATGGTCCCTGGAATGTTCTTGTTTAAATTCTTTGAATCAGAGGCAATTGACAGTGCACTTTGCCAGCCCTCATTGTCATCTTTATTTTTTACTCAAATGTGATGTTTTTATTTAATATATCATTTCAGTGACAAATAGGATATTTATCATTTTCATCTAGGTAATAGTGTCTCAATGGAGTAAATTGTTTGTAATCAGAGAAAAAAAAGAGCATTTAATCTTCAAAGGCTTGTTGTGTGGAATCGCTTTGAGGCAAGCTAATTCAATATGAATGTAAACTGAGGGCACTTAAGATGGAGATTGGGGTTGTGGTAAGATGTGCCTTTGGAATACTAGCGCAGAGTTGGCACACCCACTGAAGACTAATCGTGTAAAGGAAATCTTTTCTTTGAACCCTGCCCGAGAAATTAATAAGATGAATAAACAAAAGCTGATTGAGTGCCACCAGAGCACTTGTGCTTTATGTGTTGTAGCAGAACTTTAAATAATAGAAACGCCCTGTTATATGAATCAAAGGTCAGTCTTTGGAAATATTTTCGAGTTGGTATCATTCTTTTTAGGAAAATGACAATTTAATCAATCAATATATTGATTAAATTGTCAAATAATATATTTGTGAAAGTGAAAAGAAGGAAGGGAAGCTCTATAGATGTTGTCGTACATACTGCTGTCTACAAATAGAGGTTGATAAATTTATTAGGCACTTAAGTCTGCTCTCCAAATGTTTTTTTCCCCTAGCAAGCTTTACACATGGACAAATTCAGAAACCTTTTTCACAAACTAATCATCAATAAACATTTCATACCAATACTTTAAAAAAAAATCTCTCACAAACAAAAACAGGTCCAGTGTGCTACAGAAATAGACAGTTTACCAAATCTAATTAAGGCATTAGAACAATCTCTGGACACCGGAGGCGCTAGAGGAAAGGGCGACATGGTGTTACTAGGAGCAGATTGACTTCTACAAGAATGGCCATGTGGTACAATTCTAATTAATCTACTAACTCTCCATGGGACTGCTGTTGGCACCACATCCGTTCACAAAAACTTACTTGGTCAAGGACACCAGCTAAGAGGAGTTTAATCAATGTGATGGATAACATTTGACTTTCCAGCTCTTGCGGCAATTTACATGTTAACCATTTGTGGCGACAGTACCTTTCCTTCCGAATTTTCTTTCTTTTGGCAAGTGGTAAGGTAGATCCTAAAGGCAGCAGAAAAAGTAGAGTCATTGCCATCACGTGGGGGTAACTGGGAAACAGTGCCACTGTGCAGCCTCTCAGTGCTTTGGCTCCATTAAGCGGCAAGATCCCACATTTTCGACGACAGACGGGTTGGTCATCCGGGACAATAAACTCCAAAACTTTGTTGGTTATTGTTGTTGCTTTTTGGCTGTCTTTGGGGAATTTATCTCGTCGCTGGAAGGCAGTTTCCAGAGTTTGCTGCTGCAGTTCGTCCTTTTTTTGTAAATTCATTGTGCTCTTTAGCGTGACGCGTCTTCAAATGTTTAATTACGTAGCTGGGGTTGAAATTTGCAACATTTGTGCCACCCCTCAAAATTGCTTCTTTGCATATCGGCGTCTTACTGGTGGGAACATCCACTGTAAAGTACTACCGACATAATGCGCTAATGTTAGCTTCTTTTAAGGAAGCGTTAGGTGATCAATTCTTCTTCGCCCCTCTAAAACGGCAGCGCAACTATTTTAAGAGCGGCGAAGAAGAACTGTGTCCGAGCTAACAGAGCTAACCAGTAAATAGATTCCTATTTCTAATAATAGACGTGTTATCGGATCGGTGCCTGGACTCCAATACTCGCCGATACCGATACCATCATTTTCGGCAGTATCGGAGGCATTTCCGATACTGGTATCGGAATCGGAACATCTCTAATTACGATGTCATGCGTCTAAATATGACACATGATCATTTCATGCAACTGCTGAATTACAGTGCCGGCTTTTTTTGGTCCAATTTAGATTTTCCCAACTTTGACAGCCCCGGAGATGGACAATCTCCTGTTTCCCCTGTGTCCCCTGTGTCCCCTGCTTCTTCTGCGGGGAGTTAAACAGATGGGCCGCAGGCTGCCGATGACCTGCCGATTCGGACATCGCTGTTTTGTTGTATGGTGTCATATCAACGACTGCGACTCACACATTGATGTATTAAGAGAACTCACAGCACTGACGGATTATTTCCGGTTCAAAAGACAACTCCAGCAGAGTGGGGAGGGGCAGTTGAAGCATATGCAGATGCTTAAACCAATCATAGCCCAGTTAAGGTGTACACGACCAAGACCCTGGTTACTGAAGGAGTTTTCATCATCTGTTAACCGGGGTGTGAGAACTCTGATTTTAACCGGGGTAAGGTGTTTACATGACATTTGAGAAATTGGGGTATTGCCTTAACCCGAGTATGATCGTTTTTTTTAAACTGCATGGAAACGCACTGAATGTAAAAAAATATATAGCTTCCTCCTCAATACAAACTAAAGTGTCCTAGAACCCTGTTAAAGCATTTCTGAATAGTTAGGCCTAGCACTTTTTTATCAATTCCTCCCACAGCTGACATCAAGGCCCTTTTTAAGACATATTGATTCATCTCATGCCCATACTGCTATAGTAATGTTCGTTGCGAGTAAACTAACAATTTGATTTTTGCTCTGGCAAAATAGAGCCACATTTGTTTTTCATGCTGCCTCGAGTGCAATAAATCCTGTTATGGATAATGGTAAATGCCTCTTCTGATAGTTTATCACGGACTGGCAAGAAATGCAGTCATTTGGGGTCCTTGATGCTATTTATGAAATTGGAAATTATATTCTATTTTCACCTTATTTGACAATGCAGTGCAATATTTCCCTAGAATGACTGGGGGCATTAACAGTTTACCTCATGCTGTAGCATGAAAGCCAGTGTGTGGCCCATATGTTTGGGCAGATAGTCAGAGGAATGGGGTGTGATTTTGGGTGGAAGTAAAGGTTTTAATCAAACAGCAGCAGCAGATGTTGCCCACCTTGTGAGTTGCGAAGCGTCTTTCACACCAGTGAAGAAGAGACGGCTCCTTGTGTGTCAACTCTTTTTATTGTAATTTGCGGTTGTGCTGGGCTTTAACAAGGCTGCAGAGAAAGCAGCAGACAGGACAGAGGGCTGCATAATTGCAGTACTGTGTAATCATGGTAGCTGACAGAGAGCTTTTTTGCTGTCACAGGTTGCCTCGTGCCATGCTGTGTGCACTAGCAGGCAACTATACTAGACTGATCGGGTGAATGTTTATCAGGCTTGTGTTCCTATGTGGTAACTTGCAAGAAACTATCTCTTCCCCCTTCCATCTGATATTCAAACAGGCAGCAATATTTTGAAATGTATTTAGAGTAGGCCTGCACTGATTAATCGTTATAAACAATCTGGATTCACCAAGTAAACGATTTAATTTTTAAATGAATTTGATTTATATTAAAAAAAAAAGACTTTGGTTCTCATTTAATGTTGCGAGCCGAATGCATCACAAACGTTACTACTTTCTTCTGTGAGTTTTAAACAGACTTTATAAAATAGGTTTTAAAGTGCTCCCAAGTGCTGCACAGCTCTCCCTTCTCTTCATTAAGGCCTCTGTTTGTGGTGATGCGCAATGTGCTATAGGTGCCAAAAAAATCTATATTTGGTTCGGTTAAAATTATAGCGTAAATGTCCTTAGTTTTTGTCTTTATCAATGTCTTTTATAGAGCAAATAACATTCTTTCCAACTGTGACATTTCCTCGTAGAAGTGTATAGTTTCCGACTGGGAACACAGAAATTCCGACATTCCATGTAAAACAGTCCGTGCCCCTAGCCTGGCCTCATGGGGGTACTGAAAGTCGGAAGAAAGCAACAGAGTCCTATATGATTATGTATGTGTCAGATAAAAACAAGTGCCTTGCATTGGAAGGTGGTAAAATATGAGGACAGTTTATTACAGGGAAGCTAGAACCCAGGTAATGTTACGGGCATGGATGTATGGATATATAGGGCCAGGCAGCATGGAGGAGACAACGGCAGGACAGAGAACCCTACAGGTAGGCTTTCACCGGCAACCCGATAGCTGGTTAGTAAATACGCAGGAACACCAAAAGCGGGAGGGAACGAGGGTTAATATGGGGATTAATACTAGGATGTCTACACAACTGTGTGAGTCCACTGACTTTAAAAAGTTCACCACTTTACTCGAACCAAAGTTAAAAATCCTGTTGTTGATGTCTGTCTTCTTTAGTCTGCTGGCTATTTAGGTTTTTCTCCTGGAACACGTCAAACACATTCTGCACTCACTGCAGCGTCTTGTGTTGACTGTTTACATATCTGTGCTCATCATCATCATATGGACATTGTTTGTACTGGTGTTATTGTTGATACAATGTGAATATACATATTTCTAAAATTGTATGATGTTTTTATTGAGTTATTACACAATACCTTTTGCTGACCTTTTCGAATCCCCTGACAAATAACCCATATTACAAAAAAGACTAAAACTAATAAAAGCTAAACTAAACTGAGCATTTTCAAAAAATCTAAACTAAACTATCAAACCTGATTTAAAACTAAAGTGAATTTGAAAACAAAAAGTCAAAATGAAATAAAAATAAAAACTAATGTAAAATGCAAAACTATAATAACCTTGGTTTGGTACTGCCAATTTGTTTTTTGTTTTGTCCAAAAAATCGCGGCAGAGAATCAATTGATGTCAATCAAATGATGTCAATTCTAAGCAAAAAAAATGTGATTTGTACTTTTCGTATTTAGAGAAACATTACAAAACAGATGTCTAACATGTTTTGACAAATATATGTTACTATCTGCAATTGTTGGCACCAGTGGTGCAGAAAAAAATAACGAGGATGAATTACAATAGTATGAATAACAAGCAACTTTCAAGAAGTAGCTTGCAGTACAAAAGAATCAAACTAAGTTATCCTGACGTTCACATGAAACCTAGAAGTCAGTGCAGTAGAGAACTAAGACAACATGAGAAAGACCTTTGAAGAAAAAACATGGGCCTGTCATGAATATTAATATTTGCAATTGTTTTGAGTCTCATTCAATGGAGCAAAAGTGTGATTGACAGCCAGATGGCAATGGTTCACCAATCAATCAACTACTTGAATGAGCGGTATTCCCAATACCATATGCTGTCTTCATGTAGTACACTGCACTATCTCTTGTCTCTTGGACATACTACCATTCTGCATTTTTTTTAAATTTCATTTGAATGACTAACAAGACCGACCAAGCGGGCTTGTAAAAAGACTTGAATATTCAGTTAAAATGTTAATGCATCATTTTTATGGAAATTAGGCACTGAGCCAAGAGGCAGCAGATTTATAAACACCTGTTTGCATTTGATGTTTTGCCACAAACTCAAAGCCATTTCAATCCTCAAAGTGAAGACTTTTACTTGAGGGACATGCTCTTAATGGATACTCAAACAATAATAAAAAAAGGAACAGTATGTGTGTGACTCAGACTACATTTCTCTAGTTAATGGATCTAAATAAGGTACATGATGATAAAGTAGTTAACTGATCTATATTGGAACTTTTCTTGAAGGAAGGGAATTCTTCTTTCTCTCCACCAGAGAAGTCCCATGAAATATTCAAAAAGCTGTTTTTCCCTGGGATAGTAATTCATCATCTATATATAGCCTCCTTTTTATCACTCTTCCTGGATCATGGATGATTCCTGATTCTGGCAATGCATTTTTTCAGACTTAGATGATGAGAAGAATGCTAAATGAATAAAATATCCAGCTGCCTACTTAGTCATGGTGGCGGTGTTGGTGGGAGGGGGCTAACTTGTAAGTAACCATAAATAACCAGTGAACTATGGCTAAACATAGTTCAGGCAGAGGCAAAGGCAGTCAAATTGTGATTTCAGAGTAACTATAAGAGTGGATTGATGTAGAAAGGGAGTACTGCCTGGATTGATTAAGTGTGCAAGAGGCTAAAGCAGTAAAGATGAAATTATTAGACAATCTAGTTAATACCTCTGGGCCTGATAAAAATGAATTACATACCAACAGGATCTGAGTGCTAAGGTAATCAACACCTCCACATGTGGCTGAAAGTGTTTTGGAGCTGAAATTCTCAACATTTTCTGTGAAGTAATCCCTGAAGGGAGCTGCCCAAATTACATCAACAAATCTAGCACTGTATTCACATACAGTCACACTATTTGTATCATGGTATTTAAGATTCTGGTGGTTTCATGATATATCTGGTATTTTCCTTCTTTTGTTTGGCTGGGCCTTTTATATAGTTTAATGGCTTATTCTACTGTAAGGAGTACAAAGAACATACCTTTTTTTATAATATCATGTTGATGTATCATGTTTACTAAAATTGATTACTAAAGGGTTTGCTTTGATCTACATGAAGGAGAATGCATGAAACAATTACAGAATCAAAACTATTTGTATTGTGCAAAATGCAAAGTAGTAAAATAAACTTAAATTGAAAGAATTAGCTAGCTAGCAGCTCTGATGTTACCCAGCATGCCGTTCGGCAGTGTAAATGTAAAATGATTAGTGTTACAAATTGTATTTCACATAGCACACACATGGTTGTGTCCTATGGTGTTTTATCCTGTTAAAGAGTTAGTTGTGGGTTATAAATTGTGGAGTTATAAAGTTACTACCTTGAGTATGAAGGGTCCGCAGTTCTCTCATGGATTACTTCGGCCACAGTGCTTTGTGACAATGCATTGGTATTACGGTATATGAAATAATCATATATGGGAAATTAATACCGGTATACTGCCCAGCGCTAAGTCACACCCTATTTTAAAGTTAAAGTTCTGATTATTCTACTCATGTATAACACTTGATACATTTTCAGCTCTCTATCAATCTACCTTAACTCCTACATAATGCCTGCACCACTGCACTGTGAGGGAGGTTATTGGAACTTTCTTTTTTATCTTTTCTTCAGTGCTGTGTCTTGTAAGGGATTGGGATGGCCCGAACATGGTACCTTCAAAGACCTTGGAAGTCTTTGATGAGTCCACTTTCTCTTCCTCATGGATCAACAGGACTGTGGCCTTTACCTGCTCCGAAGAAGACAAAGTCCTTCCTTGAACTTGCAATCAGCTCCCGGAGGTGAGATTGATCCAAGTAAGGGACTTGGACTCAAAACAATCACGTCACTACATATAACATGTGGTTTCAGTTTGTGACTTTTGATGCTTTGATTTCAAGGTACTTGGCTCTCTGTGAAATTAAGACAGTGGTATTATCTTTCATTAAAATAGATTCCTTTGCAATTTATTTTCATCCTTATAAGCCATCTGGATATTGCAGGTCTTAGGATGTAATTGTGGGAAATTACATATAAGCATCAGGTTAATCATTTAAGACTAGCTAATTCAGAGTCAGTACTGTTGATGATTCTGGCAAAAGCATATGGTGCTTGATTTCTAAAAACACTATTAGAATATAACCAATTTGAATTTACGTTTCAAAATGTTTTGTTTGTTATCTATCTGTAAGGTCAAAGCTGTGTGTCACATTGGCACTACATACTAAGGACTACTGTCCCACAAGATAATGCACAAATGAATGAATACAGGTACAAAAATGCTAAATTAATTGTAGATGGTAGTAAGAAAGCTCCATAGGGTTAGGGTGAGATCTAAAATAAATACAAAATGTCATAGTTTATTTACATCCAACGGTAAACTTATTGTATAATTTCTTGATAGTAACAAACAATAAGGTAAGATGATTCCTTGAATACTAACTGCAAAAAAACAGTATACTTAAAAAATCTATTGTGTGTTGTGTAAAGTATGTTGTATAGTATTGGGTAAGGATTGTCCAATACTGTATTTTTTTATTTATTTTTTTTAAGGTCAAAACAATTATTAGTTAATAAAACCCATAACGATACCAATATTTGAAACTGATATGCATTTACAGTGACAATTAAAATCTTTAAGTCAAAATTAAGATTTTGGAATCGCCACCGTAGATAATTAGTTTATTAAAGTTTCTAAAGTTTTGTGGCATGGCTTGACTGAGGAGGGGGTACATACGTCACTGGTCGACTTTGATCTGATTGGCCGATGCAACTACTCAACTCATTGCTAAACCTGTCATGGCTGCATTTCTATACCTTATCCTGTAGTTTAGTATCAACAATCCACAAAAGAAATGAATTGACTAAAGTAGTCAGTTCAGTAGTGAAATAACTGCTGCAATAAAACAAGCCAATATGATACATTTATGCCAATAAATATTGACATCATTGTGGCACAGAAGATGGACAGCCATTTGAGTTGAGATGAAGGAGACTGCAGGGTACTAAAGCAAACCTCTGTGTTCCTGGTTGGCAACAGGGTCACAGGAGACATGTTTTTAATATTTAGGGGTCCAAGCCCGAAGCTGCGTGTACCGCGTGTAACGCGGTTCACACAGCAGGGCTGTGGAACCCTATTGTTTTCCTAGGGTTTCTTCATTATTCTTCTCCGCATAAAACCCATACTGCAGCCTAAACCGTTCATGGTAGCGACGCGCCATTTTCAGGACTGGTCCCAAACTCCGCAAAGACCTCAGCCGCAAAAATTGACCCACGTCCACCACTAGGTGGCGCTATAGCAGAAAAAACGCGTTTGGCTCTATAACTCCCAAACCGTACATCCGATATTAAAAAAACCTTATATCCACGCGTTCCCTGGATCCTACTAAATCTCGTGATATAGGCCACGCCCATTTCCGCCTAAACTTTTATGCCTGAAAAATCACGATTTATCGAAAACCAACTTTTTCGAACTCCTCCTAGACCGTACAATGGATCGGCACGAAACTTGGCACGTAGTATCTCCAGACCGACCTGACACAAAGTTGCATAAAGATTTTTTGTAGAACAAAAATTGTGTAGCTAACTACGAAATCACCGTCTTTGCCATATCTCGGCCAAGATAAAAGCTATCAGAGCCAAACTTTAGAATATTACTTGTTATGACCCTCTGAAGCTCTGAAACAAATTTCACAAAGATTGGCCACAAGGGGGCGTTACAAATACAAGTTTATATCTCATGAACCGCTCATCCTAATTTTACAAAATTTGAAGGATACCATCTAGGCCCACTCCTGAGGTGGTCCTTATAGTGGGGTACTGATTGGTTCAAGTGGGCGTGGCCTATGGGCCAATGTTTGGATTAACCACTTCCACTAAAGTGAATTACTTGAAATTAACAGGGTAGATTTACAATGGGTAGCTGACCTGACTTACCGAATATTATACATGTGGAACACTAGGTGGCGCTACAATAACGTCAAACGTGGTTTTGCCTATAACTCCTACATTATACATCTCACATCACAAATCTTCATGTCCACATGTTCACTACATCAAGATGAGTCACATGATATAGGCCACGCCCATTTCCGTTTAGAATAATTTTCGCAATATTGCGACAAGTGCAAAACCAACTTTTACGAACTCGTCCTAGGCCGTGCGACAGATCTGCACGAAACCTGGTTTGTAGCATCTGCATATGGCCCTGACAAAAAGTTGCATAAAGTATTTTGCTACGTAATAGTGTGCGCATTTGACGACCAAGCAAAGTTTCTGTAGTAAGCTACCAAACACATATCATATCTCAGCCAAATTAAAAGGTATCAACATATCACTTGTAAGCAGTGTTGACCATGCCTTTCCGATGCTCTGTACCAAATTTGGTAAAGATGAGCCATTAGGGGGCCATATAATCAACATTTATTGGTTTCGTCAAAACACTCAATGCATTTAAATGGGAAATTTGCAATTGCAGTATCTCTGCCACAATAAATGCTATCGACACCAAACCTGTGATGATTGTTTGGCATGTTGCCCGGAGGCTCTGTACCAAATTTGGTAAATATAGGCCATTTGGGGGCGCTATAATCAACGTAGACCAGTTTGCGCCTTCTTATCAAGCTTTTGTATCCAGCCTAGAAGCCCAGAGTCTTTTCGGAGTCATTGCGCTATTAATCCGTACCGTTACGAGCGCCTCTCGATGTTTCCCGACGTTTTCCCTCCCGCTTTCGCTTTGGGTTCCACTTTCGTGCGCTTTCCGGGTCGCCAGGGTCGACTGGCGCGGGGAGGCTTGGACCCCGTTGTAACTGCTTGCAGTTCTAGTTAAATTTGGAATTTTAAATGGGGACTTAAAAACTGTCTTAAAACATCATTACCCAGAAGTGTCCTGTTTTCAGTACACTTAGTAGAAATAAAATAAATTACCTACCAGCAGGACTTTTGTATATTAAAAATGCTGTAATGGGAAAGAGACACTTTAATCAACCTATATTTAACAGAACTCTCCATCACATGCAACAAACAAATGTGAGTACAGCACAATATGTATATATATATATATATATATATATATATATATATATATATATATATATATATATATATATATATATATATATATATATATATATATATATATAAGCTTAAGCAGCTGGCCTTAATAACTTCATAATCACTTTTTTGTGTTTAAGAAAGAAAAACAGTGCCTAAAAATATCAGCCTCGGGGTTGTGGTGTTGTGTTTATTAAAATCAAACCTTACCTTCGGCGAGCTGATATGACAGTTTTGTCTTTTGAGTTTACCTTTGGATAAAACATTTCTAGTGTGTACTTGGTGGCACTTAGTTTAGCAGGTGCAAATCAGCTGTATCACTGCCATGCATGTCCCCCACCAGCTCCAGCCTGAGCTTCTGCTAGACTGTACTTTGTTTTATGCATCTTATTATGTGATTTCCTATTGCATTACATATTTATATAAATATTTATATAAATTGAGATTATTATTCTAAGTTTAAAGTATTTGTAACCATTCACAAATAATGTATCAAAGGTAGACTTTAATTGCACCGATAGTAAATGGTATGGAATCTATTTTTTTTTATTTTTTTTTTTTAATCATGACTTTAGTATCACTGTATTTTTTTTATCCTAAGCTTGCATATGTAACACAGATCCCTCCCTCCTCGTTTGGGAGCACAAATTGAATGAAAGGTGCAGTGAATGTGTGCCCTGTGCTCTCACAGGGCAAAAACACAAATTTCTCCCTCAGTTTCTGGTAGGTCTTCCCTGGGAAATTCATCCTGTTCCTAGGTAGTGATGGGTATCAGTTATTTTGTAATGAACAAAAAAATGATCTGAACACTGTCTACAATAAAATACAATCTAATACAAAGTATGTAAAGTGTGCAGGTATGCAGCTCACAGCACAGGTCTGCAGTGCCGTTATGAACAACATGGCCAGAGTTCGAAATGGATGTCTGGTGAGGGACGCTGCAGTTTGATTTGAGGGAATGCTGGAGGGACTGTAAACTCAGTGCCACATATGGCTGTAGCAATATAAGTTCCTTGCATATGAATGGATGCTGGGACTTTTTGAGCTATCATTGCTTTCTTTAGTAAAGACATTTTTATGTCTCTAAACTGGGAATTCCTGGATCTGTTTTTTTGCACAGTGGCTTAGATGGGTGTTGTTATCTATCTATCTATCTATCTATCTATTGCCCTTTTTTAAGAGTGCTCCATTATCAATGCCAAATGTGTGAATATGAGCCTATCAAAAAGTCTAGACAGTCATAAAGTGCATACACAATAACCTTTAGCACACTCTTGTTGCAGGTCAATCTGGAAGCGTGTCTATTACAGATTAGAGGCTTGCAATGGTTTATTTTGTACTCTGTATGTTTAGGCAACTGTTGGCCATATCTAAAGTTGTATAGACCAGATATTTGCATTGAGGCTTTAATGGCAGTGAATTAATCACATACTAGGAATAATTCATAATACATTGCTTCAGAGAGGATTGTCTCAAGCCAAGTAATTGAAACACAAAGAATTGACTTGCCCAAATTACATGTTGCTGTTGGGTATAAACACTTCCACAAGAAATGATGATTACAACTTCAGAAGGAAATCCAAAGTGTCTCTTAAACAGCAAAGTCAAAGCTGTGCTCAATACCAAAACATGAGTGTGCTCCATGTAGTTTACTCTTTTACGTAAATAGATAAAAATCAAAGAATAACTTATTTCTACGTCTTCCTGACATTTATAGCTACCAAAATGCAAAGTTGCTTCATGTGTTTAGTCTAATTGATGCAGTTGAGATAAAATTAGCCAAGGTTGGATTTTCTGTCAAAGGCCTGTTTGGGTTGGTGGATTAAAGCAACTGAGTAGTAACCTAAAACACACTTACACAGTTCAGTGTATTCCTCCTAACACCACTGTATTGTTTGGAGCTATCATAAGGGCATTCATTAGCCTGTCTACTCAAACTATGACCAGTGATAACTACTGATCGCTGATAGATTTCACTGTGTACATTATTGTATATTCTAGTGAGATATGATTCTGAATATTGATGATGTATTCTTCAAACACTGACTTTTTTTCTATAAAAATCTAACTTTCCAATTATAGATTTCTGGATTATATGTGTAGCACTAGTAGATGTATTGATAGTTGTAGCTTTGATATCAGCAAATGTAATAGCAAAGGTAGCATTGTATGAGTAGTAGCAGTGTTTGAGTGATTGTTGTACCAATAGCAGTAATAGTAACATTAATAGCAGCTACCATATGAAATAGTGGCAGTAGTAGTGTCATGGTACAGGTAGTAGTAGGTAGTGAGGATTATCATTCAGTTGCAGCAGGAGTACTGGTTTTAATAACTAATAGCATCAGCAGGAATAATGTGTATTTTTTTTTTTATCAGTAGTTAAAAGTTATTTGTTCTAAGGTTCCCACTAAGTCATGCTGTTGTGACAGAAAGCCAGCATTCACACAAAAAATGTAATTAATTCATAATAAATTTGATTATTGACACCTTTGCGTTTCTTTCTGTGACATATTGATATTTCTTCCATAACGATTGTGATTGGGTTAAAGAAATGCCAGTAAACCAGAGCACGTTTCGGAAGGCCTTGTGGACTAGCCCAACCCATTTCCGCTTTGTCATTCAAAAAACTCTGTATTGTAGTCTAAAACTTTAACTACCAACTTCATGAAATGCCCGGTTTTATATGGGGTTGAGTCTATAAATACAGTAAACGGGTATGGCACGGTGACAAGGAGTCAGTTAGCAACAATAAGCTCTGGTTAGCTCCAGTTAACTTCATTATAAAGATCAGCTTGAGTGGAAGTGACTGCTGCGGGGATGGTAAATAACCAGACATAGATGATATTAAGGCCGCTTTCACAGCGGTGTGGCTGCGGTGTTTTTACGGTTTATCAGTGAAATTATTCCCACGGGAAGCCACAACGCTACAAGCATCATGCTACTACCAGCTTCTGAGCCTGAAGTGAATCGTTGGTGCTGTTATCGTGAATTATCATGAATTCATGCATGAAAAAGCATTAATTAATTCACATAGTACTTCATGATATCAGTCGTACCAGGATTAATATTATCTCATGCAGGAACAATATGTTAATTGATGCATGATTTCTGATATTAATGATGCTTATGTCGTCCTCATAGGTAAATCTGTAGTTAAAGTGATATGCTAAATTAACTGAATTGTAGCGTTGTAATCATGATAAACTAAACTAAACATGACTTCTTTATTACTTCATCATGTTTTTGTCCCTTTAAAGCTGCAGTAGGGAGTTCTGAGAAAACGTGGACTTAGCCTAAAAATTTGAACAAGCACACCTTACAGGTCCCTCCTCCTTGCTCTCTGCTACGCTACAGCCCCCCCTCCACAGCTCCTCCCCCACAGCAGAGCCTGCCGTGAACGCGCAGGCTAGTAAGCAGGGCCACCGATGCTTTCCACATCCTCATGGACAATACAGGGGATTTATTCTGAGGAGGGTATAGCTGTTTGGTGCTGTGCTTTTAAAACTTTGAATACTTTATGTAAAAAAAATTGCTTATTTAAAATATTTCTATTAAAAGTTTTGTAAATATTTTTCAATAAAAAGGTTTATTTGTGAGAACAAAAGCAGCACTTTACACAGTACATCACTGAATTACCTTTTGGATCAATTTAAAACACTAAACTTTCAGTAGGAATGATGAATCACTGAGGAAGCTCACTAATCCAAGGAATATTTTATTTATTATATTATTATTATTATATTATTATTATATTTATTTATTTTAAGGAATGTTTTATTTTGCATATGGGTAAAATAAATCAGCTTTTTTTGCAAAGTACTACTGCACAAGGAAATACTGAACATTTTGATTTGGACTGAAAGACGATTTGGACTGAAAGACGAAAGACGACACGTGCCTCTGTGTCTGGGGCAACGTCTGACCTGTTGAAGGAGCATAAAGAATGTGTGTCAGACATTTGATTTACAATCCTGAGGGGGAAGAAAATAATCAAAAATAGAATTCTGCCTTGCCAAATGTTGACAGGGATAGCGCACAATTAAAGTAGTTTCACCATAGCTACATTTAATTGTGATCGACAAAAAACATTTAGGCTTACTAAATGTAGGTATCAATACAATATGGCTTATACTGAGGGTGAAGGAGTTAGCTGGAAAAGTTAAACTTCACCTGCTACAACATTCCTGCTGTGCTACAAGCTAACAAGCTAACTGTTAGACTTAGCAACAAGCTATAGAGTAAATTGAGATTTAAATGAAACAAATTAAGCAGGGATACTTACATTCAAAGCAGAAATGTGGCTAGCTATGAATCCGTGTTGAATCCTTTCAGGAGGCGTAGCTCCCTCCACCTCTGAAAAGCCCTCCGATGTTGACCCTCGTTTTATTTCGGGCTCGGTTTAATTCTTTTTTAGCTCGCTTTTCGTCATCGGTCTTCTTCTGTTTGCCCGTCTTTGTTTTCTGAGCAGGTGTCACTCCAGAAATTGGCAGTTACGCCAGTTGCGCGTACACAAGAGTGATTGACACCGCTAAGACACTCCTCCTGGCTCTGATTGGCTGTTTCTGACCGGGAGCGGTGTATTTCTGCAAGTGGCAGTAGGAGCACAGGGAGGAGCCATAGGAGCTTAATTTTTTCACAGATTATCTGTCTCATATTCTACTGTCAGGACATAGTGACAGTTTTAACTAATGTAAAAAAATTAATTTTTACAAAAGTTACCTACTGAAGCTTTAAATAAAGTGCTGACCTGCTCCATCTTTAACATTGATAAATAATTTATGATTAATGGTGGCATATGCAGCAATCATCTTTGTGAACCCTCAAATAAAACATTGTCAGGACATTTCTGGTCTTCAGACACTTAGAAGTTAGTAAAAAGTAAAATTCATAAATATCCTTCTCGGGTGAGCATTGTTCTCAGGCACAGTGTCTTAAATTGTTGTGAATAAAGCAACTATAAAAATGCATTTGCAGTATACTGTATATTGTGTCCATGTAGTGACCTCAGTATCATTTGGCCAACCCACTCCTTTAATTCCGAATACATTTAATTAATTAATGTAAAAAAATTAGTTAATTTTATGCCAACATTGATCTTATTTTATCTATCAATACTAAAGATGGACCACGTCAGCACTTTATTTGAAGTGCCACAAACATGAAGAAGTCATGTTTAGTTAACCATGATTAGGAAGCTGACTCTATAGTTTTATACAGTTTTATAGCTTTATCTGTCGGTACCTCTGACAAAACCTCTGCTTAAAGGAACACGCCACCGTTTGTTGGAATAGGGCTTATCACAGTCTCCCCTAACTGTAGATAAGGTGGGCCAATGCATTTTTTTTCATGCATTGTTTTAGTACGTTGCAACACCGGCAGCGCCGCCACTAGTTAGCTTAGTGTAGTGAATAGAATGTGTTTCCATTTCAGATCAATGTGCTGTTTTGTACCAAAAGAGATCACTTAAAGATACAGTATATTAGAGACCTGCTTATGTGGAATTAACTTCTTATTTCACAGCTCCCACCACTACCCAGAGAGAGCTGTGTATTATTATTATGACTCTACTCAGGTACAAACTCTGCAGAAGTTATCTGGGTTCAACATATTATATTCTCTGGCATGCTGGCAAGAATATGCCAAATATAATATTGAGATATTCTTGGTGTTTGGCTATGCTGTTTTAATCAAATGTTCTTGTATAAGGGGTTCAGCCAGCAGGATGCCACCTCTATGCAGACTGAAGGTCAGGGTGAATGTCTAAGATCAGCATTGCTGGCAAGCTTAGGTGGAGAACAACAGTGTGTAATCAGAAGGGATTAAATTGAACCACATTTTGATTCACCTTTATCGTGGTAATATCCACTCCTTTAAAAACTCAGTGACTACTTCAGCTCAGAGCACAAATCACCTGCTACTGTTTGTACCCTGCACACACCCTGTCCTCTTTACTTCACAAATGAAACCACTCCACTTAAAAAAAAACAATCCCACATACAAACGTCATACATACAATTATGTGCATGCATGCATTCACACACACACAAACATTGCATACACAGTGTAACCCAGCTGAGGTTCATTTCTCCTGGTACAAAGATAGTGTTATTGATGCGATGGGTCACATTGCAATTTAGAGGCAATTAAAAGGTAATGAATGTGCTCAAATGAAACCTGTGTCTAGAGGGCATATGCTGTGTGTGTGTGTGTGTGTGTGTGTGTGTGTGATGCATGTCATTTAGCTTTAGCAGTATAAACTCATATTTTAAAAGGAATGGCAATGTAAACCTATTTAATTTATGGTCATTACGCTTACAGCAGCAAAGTGAAGCACATGCTCACGTGTACCTTAATTATCAACAAAACACTTTAATGGTCAGATTTATTTTCCTTCCTTTCATCCTATTAGACGTATGTAGAATTGAGTGGAATTGGATGCTGTTGTGGCCCGGCACTTACTGACTCACTTTTTTCCCCTTATCTTGACATGCACAGAGGACTGAACACATTCATTTCAACAAATTAGTTTTTAGCATCAACTATCAATTAAGGCATTACATAATTTTTCTTTGCGCCTCACTGGGTAAAATTCTTTTGGGACCTGTATATTGTGTAATGAGACCTTTATACATGACCTGTCATTATTTGAATGGTTGAGTAGTTGGGAAGGTGACGTTTCACCATTTGAAGATGCAACCATTAAATTGACTCCAGTCTTATGCTTGAGTAGCTCCCTTTGAGTTTGAAAAATAAGTTAATGGAATATGCAGGTACCACATTTAACAATAATTGAATAAGTCTAGTAAATGTAAAACTTGATCAGAGATTGTAATCTGGATTTAGGAAACACAATGGCATTTTATAAAAAGGTACAGTAAAACTGCCTGCAGAATCCCACACCACTATAATGTTTTTGATTTGAAGAACTATACCAACCCTTTGTTTCCATTAATTAGGAAATCATAATGGACAAACTGACCAATGGGCCAACACCTAAAACATTGGTGCAGTCCTTTTTTAATGTTTAACTATATTAGTGTAGTGCTTGTAAAAAATGTGCCTATTTGGAACGGGCCGATTGCTTGGCTTACATTTTACATCAGTAATTGTAACATTGCAGAATGTAATCACAAAATATCACAATAAAAATGTGGAGTAACCAGACATTAGCGTCATGGACCAATGGCAGTGCGCTATCCACCAGGCCCGTTATGAGATCTGATCAGCACATATCTGCTTTAATCAACCACCAGAACTGTGTGTGTGTGTGTGTGTGTGTGTGTGTGTGTGTGAGAGATGTCTCGTGTCATATGATCGTTAACAAAGTTAACATTTCAGCAGAGGTGTTAATTTCCACACAGTGGCTTGACAGTTAACGGTGAAGGAGGGGATTTGATTCGCGGGGTATTTTGGCGACCGTAATTAGTTAGCAGTAGACTTAATTCACCTGGGGTGAGTCTGATGGAAAGTGCCGTGTCTGCTCGGTTCAGCTCTGAGATTTTCTCGCGTTGTACAGCACTGTGAAGGAATAATTTCTGAGATTACTTTATATTCTGCCTCTGGTTAGAAGTGATGAATGTAGGCTACAGCTCACAGCAACTTATTAGTATATAGTGTCTGGCTTTTGTTTGAAATTTGGTGTTGGCAAAAAGCTTTTTGTTGAGTTTCCTCTTAGCGGAAAAGCGTAGTGCCTTTTTTTCCCCCCAACCTTTTTCCACACAGTTGCAAAGTTCCTTTCCTATCTGCTTGTGGTCCAGGAAAGTGAAAAGACGTTTGGTATACCCAGCAATCATGTAGCTAATAGCTAGTAACATTGGAAGCAGTCCATTCAAGTAGTGCTACTTTGCACATTTTTGTGGGTCTGAGGTGTATTTCCCATTTTATTTGCCAAAGCTCCGCTGCTTTCTTCGACCCTCTCTGTCTCTGGTCCAGCGCTGTGCCCTCTCAGTGTGCAGGGTGAGAGGGGGAGTGGCCAGCAGCAAAAGCAAATGTGTGCTACGTTTACCTATATATTTAACAATATCTTTGGCATTATGAATCCAAACAACGTCAAAGTGCACTGCACTTCCTCCTGCCTGTAGCAAAACACCTGTCAAGTTTGAAATCACAGTTCAAGAGATATGTGCATAACACACAGACAGACAGACAGACAGACAGATGGTCGTTCCTGCAATTTACAGATATAAACTTAATGTACCATACATCAGTATTTGGAATTACATTTGATGGTGTAACTATCACCACAAGTATTATTCTATCATCTATTTCAGGTGCACGAAGAGGAAAAATGTTTTTGTCATGCAGGTGTTTCCCCAAAGAGACAATGGCTGCCATTCTAAAGGAGGAACTTATAGCAGTATTACTCGTTTTCATGTTCAATACATCGCCTTAACCTTACAAACGTAACCAGGTATTACTTTCTAACTGCTCTCCTAGGTGTTTTTAATTAGTGAGGAATCCTCGTTATGTGAGGCAGATGGCACAATCCTCTGTCTTTTGTTAAAGTCACACTAATTAGCATTCTCGGAGAAGATGCTTCCAACCAGAATCCTTAATAAGGGAGCCTGTTAAGCCAAGTAATAAGAAACCTGATGTCTCCACGACAGTGCTCACCTTGAAACTCGAAAATAGAAACCAGTCAATTTTTCAGCACAGACCTTTTGTCATTAGTCATTATGTGACTGCTAAATGATGCTGGTGAAAAACCGATTAATGGTTGCATCATAGATATCAACTGTTAAATAAAAATAAAAAGTTGAGTCAGAGAGGGAAAGAATGGCTGCTGGTTTTTGTGTGAATGGTAATTTCTTGCACATCAAACACACATGCCAGTCCTCTCTGGGCCTTCCAGCACTTTGAAAGCAGGACTTTGAGGAAGATTTGTGACGTTCTCATCTGAGTCCAGATACCCCTTTCTAAACAAGGACAGATGGCAAATTAAGGCAAATATGGCTCAAAATAAATCTCAAATTGATTTTGGCTTCTTCCACTGAATAAGGTCTGATAGAAAAAAAAAATGTTGGCTTGTGGTCTTGACATTCTGAAACATTATCATTCACACTCCATCTCTAGGAAATAATGGTTTTAATTGCCATCACCATTACTCATACTCTATACTGTATCATAATAAGAGTCAAACAGAACTACAGTGTTTTGTGTGTGTGTACACAATTTATGAAGCTATGTCATACAAGAGCATTTACAAGAGCATTTTAGTGAATGTTAGATCTATTTTAAACATTTTAAAGCAGGCATTTTTCAGTTACCCATTCAGAAAGATTAGATTAGATAATACTTTATTCATCCAACAATGGTGAAATTCACTTATTACAGCAGCAGTTTCTCCACAATAAAAAAACAACAAACAAAAAGTACTGAATGAATGTAAAGTGGCATTATCTAAAAAATATTGTAAAGTGAGGTAGCCGTAGTACAAAAAATATTGCAATGTACGTAAGTGACGTGAAACTAATTTGAATAATATGTAATTAAATAATACATACCATAATATAACTCATATTGAAGTGTGAACATAATATGTAAATGGCCTGTTCTTATATAGCGCCTTTCTAGTCTCAACGACTACTCAAAGCACTTTTACATAGTACAGGCACCATTAACCAGAGGCTGCTGTACAAGGTGCCACCTGCTCATCAACCACCAACCTTCCGAGTGGCAGGCGACCACTCTACCACTGAGCCACAGCCACCCCTGTATATAATAATATAAATAATGTTGAAAAAGTAAGTAATCGTAATGGGAAAATATAAATACAGATAATACAAATAAAGACATAATAGAGCCATTGTGAGTGGTGGGTAATTGAAACAGGAACATAAACTACAACATATCAGGTGGTGCAGGTGTTGTAGAGTCTGACAGCGGCCGGGATGAACGACCTGCGGTACCTCTCCTTGTACCTCCTTGGTGTATCAGTCTGCTGCTGAAGGAGCTGCTCAGGGACCCCACAATGTCATGTAGGGGGTGAGAGGTGTTGGCCATGATGGATGTCAGCTTAACTAACATCCTTCACTCCCACACTTCATTGATGGAGTCCAGAGGACAGTCCAGGACATAGCTTGATCTCCTGATCAGTCTATTGAGTCTGCTCCTGTCCCTGTCCGAGCTGCCCCCTCTCCAGCAGACCACAGCATAAAGGATGGCAGAGGCCACCACAGAGTCATAAAAAGCCCTGAGGATAGTCCTGGACACTCTAAAAGACCTGAGTCTCCTCAGCAGATGGAGGCGACTCTGCCAGAGTTCCTTCTGAACTCTGCGCAACCCCTCTCTGTCCCCTGATAATTGCTGGAGCAATGACGATGTAAGATGTACATTTCTTTTCTTCAGCTTTCACATTGATGCCTCAAGCAACAATGTTTGTAGGCGTATGCACTCGGGCGATAATAACGGGAGGACTGGAACATGTAAAAGGGAATACGCTAAAACATGTATGTGATAACAAACCTTTAAAGGTTATCACGCACACAGGAAATGGACCCACGAATGCACTACTTAAAAAATGTAAAATATAATAGTTTATTTAACAATGAACAAACAGTGTCCAGTATCAGCAGGCAAAGGGAAATCCAGGATTTAAAAACTTAGGCAAACACGAACACAAGGAAAAATGCTCCAAAGCTGTACTCATGGTAAACAGACAATCTTGCACTGGGGACAGGGGAAGACAGAACTTAAACACGCAAGGCAGAGGAGACCATAGGCTCGTTCGAGATGAACTGCGCCTCGCCTGTAAAGTTGACGAGAGCAGGCGGCAGCCGGGGCGGGGACAAAAAGCTGCGGTAAAGTCGGACAGTTTCCAGCCGATTCCAGCAGCCTTCAGGCTGAACAGGAAGTGACGAAAACACTGTGGTGCGATTACGATTTAATAAAATATAATCAGACCCACATATCAGCTGGTACCCAGTCTCTAGTTGTTTTAATTATGACAAAGTAGCTCTCACAATGTTCTACATGAAATCTGTTGCTGGTTTTAATTTACAGACTGTAGATGATCAGTGATCTGAACGGATTTAGTCTCTCTGACTTCTAAACGTCACTATCAGCCACACAACATGTGTTCTGTACATAAGTCTTTAAATCAAACAAATACCAGTTAAAATCCCTCCGATTAAAAAAAATAATAAAAGGTTTATATAAAACGTCATGTTGAGTCGATCGTGAACCAATCGGCTGTTAAATCAGCTGAGAGGCCGGCGTTTCCCAGCATGCTCTGGGTCCGCCTGACTCTTGCAGTCGGTGAAAACCAACTGCGCCGCCTGGGTCTCAGAACTGCGGCCGCCTTGCTCTCGTGAGATTATCGTTGCCCACGTGTGCATGACGTCAGAGCAAGTCGGGATCAAGTCAGACACAAATCTAACCGGCATGCAACAGACCTGGCTCATCTTGAACGAGCCTAATGACACACAGGTGCAACACATTGGGGCGGGTACAGGTAATCACACAGGTGGGAAAATATAAGACGGGGAGTAAACCCAGACAATACATTGGGGGAATGGAGAGACTACAAAATAAAACAGGAAATAGATAACATGAAACAAAACTAAACATTTAACTTGAATGAGTGATCGACCATAACTTAAAGTAACTCATACAGCGCCTATTTAGCAGTATTTCAGATTTAAAGCCAATGTTAAGAGGGAACATGATAACGTTAATGAGGCAATCTGTAAACTACTATCGCTACAAACCGTTGCAAAATGTCAGTGTCCGACGATTCTTTACAAAGCCCAATAATTGTCATGGCACTATGGCTGCAGTGTTTTTATTGACCTCCACTGTCAAAGCGGGAAAATATCATTTATCTGCTTTGTGTGGTGTTTACATGAAGAGTAACTGCATGGTGGCTGTTTCTGTTTATCTTTTCTCTCTTTGCCCTTATAAATGCATAATTGTGTGTGTCTGTATCTTAATTATACAAAAATAAATGAATAAAAATGTATTTCTATCAAATATGTAAGTTACGACTTCAAGTCACGACTCACAACTTGGTAGCGTTCCAGGCAAAGTCACGAGAAAGCCTTCTAGCTAGCGTTACTAGCTAATACTAGCAATTTATATTTTGGGCTTCATTTAATAAACATAACCTGTAGAAGTACACAACTGTCTGTTGTGTACTTCTACAATGTAGATGTCTACAATGTGCGGAATTACTTTACGTTGCCTATTTATGTCTATTTATTTCTATTTGTCACGGTTATTCACTGGCGTCTGTACAGCATCAACGGGGGTCGACATTGTTGTTTGTGTGTGTGACGTCAAAACTGTAACTGGGAGTACACCAATCTGGTACAAGTTCACGGGTAGTAAGTTACGGGTTTGACTGCCGTTCCAGGGCACTTTCACAGGTAGAAGATTGTGAAAACACGAGTTATGGGTTTCCTGGAACGCAACATGAGATACAAGACAAAACAGGAAGATTATAGCTTTTTTTGATTTATGACCCCTTTTCTTTGGCCCACTGCTGAAATGCGATCTCCAAAAGTAAGGAAATGATAAACTATCATAATTACAATAACAGAAGTATAGAATTCAGCCATTCTGATACTTATTGGTTGCTTACCTTGGAAAAGGACAATACGTATAAATCACTAGACTTTCCTAGTGCACAATCAATAATGGTTCAATAACTCCTCATCTCCCCTGTGTACTAATGGTCAGAGCTGGCTTTACAGAAACAAACAACACTGTGCTGAGGAAGACAACTCTATAGCCTAAGCTTCCTTCTTCAATTATGTGGTATTACTTAAACAACAAAGAGTTACCAGTACAAAGCTGATTCATTTTCCATTTTCTTAGGTTAGAGTGTTTTGCGTTTTGCATCTCTTTTACTCAGCATCAGTCACTTTTTCTAAAGAACTAATATGGACATCATAATTACAGAATAATGCACCACTTAATTCAATTTGCTTTTTAAGATGGAATTAATAATAGGAAGGGTGAATGGAATTTTCTACCTGAATCATTTTCATAAATCTTAATAATGAAGTTCACTCCCTTGTTGGCTCTAAATGTCATACCTTGAACTGAGAAACATGGTACCTTTCTCTCAAACCAATTAATCTTTAGGATGAACTCTTTCCCTTTTCTAAGAACAAGCTCTCTATTATAGTCAGTCCTCTTTCTGATAGTTTCCCTGCCTTGTCTATGATGTCATCTTAATCTTACAAGATGACGTATGGCACCTCTGTCTATATTTTATAATCTTCCCCATGGAATGAAATCAAGAATGTGTGATCATGCAGCTATTTTCTATTCATAGCTTGAATTACCTCTAATAATAAAATAAGTTGCATTGTATACACCAATAACAAAAACACAAACATCACACACAGGTGATTACACACACATAGATAAAAACTTACAATATGTAATTTTCCGCCGCTAGGGAACTACCGATCAAAACCATGGATGTAAAGGCATACTTTTTCTGTGTTTTTGTTCAAAGGACTTTAAAGTGCTCATATTATGCTAATTTTCAGGTTCATAGTTGTATTTTGAGGTTGTACCAGAATAGGTTTACATGGTTTAATTTTCAATAAACACCATGTTTGTGTCGTACTACACATTTCTGCAGCTCCTCTTTTCAACCTGTTGAGCTCTCGGTTTTAGCTACAGAGTGAGGCATCACACTTCTATCCCATCTTTATTCGGAGTCGCACATACCTAGTACTTAGGTACTGCTCAACTAACTAAAAGCTAGCGCTCCTATTGGTTAGCCACCTCGTTCTCAATGGCAAAACAGTGCTACAACACACACGAGTTCACCCTAATTTACAAAGAAATTGTATAGAACTATTTACATGTCACTTGTTTGCAGGTATTCCACGCAAAGTTGTGAGTGTGCCCTCATTTAGAAGTCTCCCGGCTAATCCTGCCTTGTACTGACCGAAGTTGGAGAAACAACTAGCTGATGTAGTATTAGCTAAAGTGGTTAAAACATCCCAAATGTGACGGCCTTGCCGATTTTGACCAGCTCAACCGGAGACTGAAGGCAGTATACATTCAGAAACCTGCATCTCACTCAAAACAGCATGGAGGTTTTTTCATAATATGGGCACTTTAAGTTTTATATCTTAAGTTTGAATTTTTATAGATTTTATCAGAACTTTAAAGCAACACTAAGGAACTTTTCCTGCTTCGGTTCCCCTACAGGTTGGAAGCAGAATTGTCCCATTTTGTCTCATTGGAACTACAGATCTGCCACCCGATCTGGCAAACTTGCATTGTGGAGTTAAAGCCGGGTAGAGAGCTGCAAAGCACATGCAGAAGTGTCGTTCACCCTGAAACCACTGAAACGATTTTGGAAACATTATTTTAAGGTACAAAAAGTTACATAGTGGTGCTTTAATATATTTTGATGTTCCTCTGTTCTGTTGTGACAATAAAACAAATAAGTTCATTTTTAAACTGCATTATCATTATTTTTGTGAGGACTCATAAATAACTACAAATAACTAATGTTAGGGAAATCTGTATATGTTTTTTTTCTGGATTTGTCTTTTTTAAATATACTGTATATCGGCTGAAATATCGGAATTTCAGATTTTTAAATCACCAAATATTTGTATCGATATCAGCTTTAAAAATCCTTTATCGGTCGGGCTCTAGTTTCCTCCACATTACATTTTACATTGACAATTAGATATTCTTGATTTGATTTTGTATTGGTAGTTCACCAGCAGCTAAAACCCAATGTCACAATATATTTTATGTCAGTCTGGTCACTTTTTGGATGTCTTCAGCACAGGGGGGAAAGGGTTTGCTGTAACTTTACTCAACACCGCTGAGAGACTTACTTTGTGGCTGCTGGGGCTGGCCGTTGAGAGTATCTTCGAGGCCGGAGATACTTGGTGGCCAAGAATATGTCTAACGTTACATCCATGGGATAACTTCTATGTCCGATGGCTGGCAGGTGTTGCTAACAACCGGTGTCTACTTAACCGTTGTTGCTGCAGGTCACCATTTGTCGATCAACTTAACTGTAATGTAAAAACGGCCGGCCAGACTCAGACACCTGGGATAATATGGTCTGTTTTCCCGGCGAATAATTAAAACCTTCTGTTACTGGTGTTAGCATTGTCATTAGCCGGCGCTGGAGTTTGTGCTGGCTGGATTCGGATTGCTGTAAATTGATAACAATGGCAGACTGCTAGCTAACTGTGGATGTATAGTGTCCTCGGGGCTGTTGTTCGCTCTCATTTAAACTGAAGTTCCTTAGCGGCGGGGAGTAAGGCAGAAAAACCAGGGTGGGATAACTGGCTAAATTAGCATTAGATTAGTCGTCTATCTATACAGCTGCTGAACGTAATTGTGGGTTAGCCCAGTGCTATTTAACGTTACTTTGGTCAAAACAATTATACTTAAACTAAGTTGATGGGCGTGTTGAAACTTGCTGTAACCTTATAATGTTCCCCACCATGCATTAGCATGAGCTACTTGTCAACGAAGCACATTTTGTTAAGCCGGATTGATCGATATTGAAATGTGTCAATAAATAAGGTCTCTTCTGTTTTACTGTGTTGTAAGTGGCATGTAATTGATGATTGACAAAATGATGCCTTGTGGCAGAAAGCAAGCTGTATTGTTACTGAGTATTATTCTTTCTCTGACATTGTATGATTTCCAATTACTCTGGAACGTATCATCTGGGTTCCCGTGTTTTGATGGAAGTTAGAGGAGCTAGAGGGCGCCACTGACCGGCGAATAAATTAAACGTCCCATGTCATTAAAAAAAAAGAAGAAAAAAAAAAGATTTCTCTGGGTTGAAACATTGTTGGAAACATTTAGCATAGTGACAACTCAACAAAATATATAACATAGGTAAAGTTGTTTTTAGACATTTTAATGGAGAAATATTACATGAACCTTTAAGTTCAAGTTGCAACCAACCTATTTCATGTGTCCTACACTGTTTAAAAGTAAGTCAACAACATTCTTTTTTAATTTTTTAAAGATATTATTTTCCACATTTCTGCTTTATTGGATAGTGACAGCTTGGAGAGAGACAGAATAGGCAGGGAAGTGAGAGAGGGCATGAGAGGGAGATGACATGCAATCCAACAGAGGCCTGTGCGGCGAGGATTCAGCCTTAATACCAGGCACGTCAAAAACATTCTGTATGGGTCTATTGTAATGACGCTGGAGCCACATGCTTTGCCACACAGTGTGGTCAATGCAAGCTGCAAGTTTAACTCGTATTATAATGCAGATAAATAAATAGTCCCAAATAAATGTGGATATGAACATAGGGAGGAAACAGCAGCAGGCTTTGCGGCCTGTATGCCTGTAGCCCACAAGGTGCAGAGGGAATGAAGAACAGCTTGTTTAGGGAAGCATGCAGGATGACTGTCTGGGCTGCAGCATGGATAGGATGCTGCTGACGCAAGAGAGTTTTTGTTTTACACACCATATGCATCAAACTATTCATTTTCACGGATATTAAATCCCAACCACCAGCTCTATTTTAACACCGTCCTTGCTTATTGGGAGAGTGGTTAATACTAGACAGACAAGGCTTGGGTGGAAAATGGTGTGGCAGGACATATGGAGTATTACGTAGATTTCAGCAATGTGGATCCTACTCACCAGCTCTATGTTAAGATAATCTTCTGTCAATAGGTGAATGTTAATGGTGCCATCCCATGTTTACTCATGTTGTTGGAGAGTCACAAATAAAATTTGAATTAACAGCAAATGTTATTGGCACCAAAACATCCTAAAGTCACTTTAATGCCACTTTTATGTTACACAACTTATGAAGGCTATATAGTTAATGTAGATGATATGCTATTTATTTATTTTAATGTTGTAGTAAGCTCTGTTCAGTATCTGTGACAAGTTTGACGAAGATATTTTTGAATCTCAAACAGTGCAACCTTTTTGTGCTGCAGTATTGAAACAGTTACTTCAAAGAGTTCTCAACATGAAATTATCAACACGTCCTTTCAATTGATGTGCCCTTATTCACAAAAACATTTCTCTTGCAAAAATAACTTGACCCTTAGAATTTTTGAAGCACCACAAAACCATTAATGAATAATTAGTTCAATTAGTCTGTCTTGCAACATTGTGGTGTGAGCCTTGAATTTAAATCCCTGCAGATAATGAGAGCATTAAGGAGACAAGTGTGAGAAGGTCTCACCTTGAAGTACCGCTTGCATTTCCTCATGAGTTAATTTATTTTGAGGTAATTAAGTCGCAGGTTGGAATTGAAAGAAGTTAGTGACTTTTACAGTCATATGGTAAAGGAAGGAAATGGCAGGTTGTGCTTCGAGCCCTCTCGGAACCATTTGGTGTTTGTTTTACGTCTTGAGAACAAATTAAATGGAATAAGAAGAGGCCAATGCAAAGTGAGTCTGCCTTGTCCTTAGTTCAGCCACAATAAATAGCCTGGGCCCCTACCACATTCGTCATATTGATTTTCCTTTAATGATATGCACAAGAAAGTAATTTCCTTGTCTTCGCATTGTCAGCGGTGACTAATCAGATTTTCCTGAGACAACCAATTCCATACCTCAAGGAAATGCTTGGCTACAGATACTGATCATTCAAGTGACACAGACATCACCTAACAGCTTGTACAGGTGCAATCTCTCTCTGCATGCAGGGCTGGAATACTAAGTGTGTGCTACCTACAATGTGTCCTTGGTTTTTTACAGTAACATGTGCACCCTAGGCAAAGCATTATGAACACAGATTTGATATGACCAAAGAACCCATGAATGAACGCAACATTGCTTTCTTTAGAAAAGTAAATATTTCTGATTCTCCAAATGTATTCATGTCTAGATATTTATTTACCTAAATTAATGTACTCAGAAGGGAAAACTAGCTCCACTTTTCCCACCTCAAGTACCAAATAGCAGCTCGCAAAGAAAACAGACCTCATTTCATTACAACACATTTCTTTTTACAATGACCCATCAGCAGGTAGGCTCGAGTGAGTTTATAGCATGGTTTTCATTGACAAATAAACAGCATAAAAGGCGTTGTGGGATTTTCATATGCTTGTCTTCAATATATAACCTTGGCCAAGTAAAATTTGAATATCGAATCAATCATACCATATTAAAGCTGAATGCTAATCGCCATCGGCTCATTACTATTTCAAGAGGCAACTCGATTTATGAAATGTCACTCAAGTGTACCCACAAGCCAATCGATGTCAGCGTCCTTTCCGTCTGAATGTTTCATTTGCTGTAAATACATAAACAGAGAGATATGGATTGGGGGCAGGCAGTTGGATGCCCACATGTGGTTTCCTGTGCTGGGTGGGGGCACGCTGAAAAGGCATTGATCAGTTCTGGGGCTCAGTATTCAGTTTCCTAGAGGCCTAGTCTAAAGCTACGGGTAAAGCCTACCGGGATCGAGACGTTTGGAGTCAACTCATGACCTTTGAGGTTGGTCTGAGACCATGCTATTGATAGAAAAGCAGATACAGTTACTTCACAACTGGAAGTTATCCTTTTTCAATAACTGATATCAGACCATGTACAACATTGTGCAGACAGGTGCCACAGCATGACTGGAATAGAGTATTTATAAAGAGGCATGTATTACATGTGTTAATGTGGTGTTTATGGAAATATTTCAATTACAATTTCCCAATATGTTACTTCTCTTAATTTTGTAACAGAAAATAGGTGAACACATGCACTTCTGTTTAGTAGGTTTCCTTGTACATTTTAAATGTGATAATGCAGTTTACAATATTGAACGTTAGAGTTTGAAAGTGTTTCCTAATGTGCAAACAGCAAAATCCTTTGTTTGCTGTTTTGTCAGCACAAATACATGGAAATGGTAGTATGACGTGTGAAGTGGCTGTAAGGCTCTATTTTATTGATGATAAATCAAATTTATACATTTCAGTACATGTTCCTCTGTGTTAGGATGCCCCTGGACCCTCCTACAGGGACTTAGCATTTGAATAAGCCCCGGGGGGGGTTAGCATCTTTGTTAAACTGCAGTAAATGTCAGTAAAGCCACAATTCTTGTTCAAACCTTTTTTCTCAATAGCGACTTCAAAGTAATTTCACACATGTGGTCCAACGTCGTTATAAAACATATCCTGCAAGCTTTGTAACGAATGGACAAACAGTGCACGTTGTTTAAAATGCCTGCAACTGATTTGTCAAAAACATTTATACATTTATCTTCAATTTAGTGTGACTTGTAGCTCAGTCCAGCTCACGGCAATTTGGGAAAAGCAGATGACCAACACAAAAACAGTTGCCAATAAAGCCGCAAGCTGCGATTCCAAGCTCAAACCTTGATTTGCGTTATTGTGGTCAATTTGAATCAGACTTGAAGCATATGTGTGAGGTCATTATGTTGACATTTCCTGGAAGTTTTGTGTTGATTGGACAAACATTTAGTCATGTATAGCCGCTATATCACCTGCCGTTTGTTTGCATTGTTAGCGCCCCCTGGTGTTCAATGTGAATAAAACTTTTAGGGCGTGGTTCAGGGGCCTATGAGGACATATCCTGAGAGATCTGTGATGATTGGACTATGAAAATATGATTTATAGTAAAATGTGTGTAATGCCACTCACCTATCTTGCGTTTGTAGAACCCTCTAGTGGTGTATGTACAGTGCCTTGCGAAAGTATTCGGCCCCCTTGAACTTTTCAACCTTTTGACACATTTCAGGCTTCAAACATAAAGATATAAAAATTTTATTTTTTGTGAAGAATCACCAACAAGTGGGACACAATTGTGAAGTGGAACAAAATCTATTGGATATTTTAAACTTTTTTAGCAAATAAAAAACTGAAAAGTGGTGCGTGCACAATTATTAGGCCCCTTTACTTTCAGTGCAGCAAACTCACTCCAGAAGTTCAGCGAGGATCTCTGAATGATCCAATGTTGTCCTAAATGACTGATGGTGATAAATAGAATCCACCTGTGTGTGATCAAGTCTCTGTATAAATGCACCTGCTCTGTGATAGTCTCAGGGTTCTGTTGAAAGCGCAGAGAGCATCATGAAGACCAAGGAACACACCAGGCAGGTCCGTAATACTGTTGTGGAGAAGTTTAAAGCCGGATTTGGATACAAAAAGATTTCCCAAGCTTTAAACATCCCAAGGAGCACTGTGCAAGCGATCATTTTGAAATGGAAGGAGTATCAGACCACTGCAAATCTACCAAGACCTGGCCGTCCCTCTAAACTTTCAGCTCAGACAAGGAGAAGACTGATCAGAGATGCAGCCAAGAGGCCCATGATCACTCTGGATGAACTGCAGAGAACTACAGCTGAGGTGGAAGAGTCTGTCCATAGGACAACAATCAGTCGTACACTGCACAAATCTGGCCTTTATGGAAGAGTGGCAAGAAGAAAGCCATTTCTCAAAGATATCCATAAAAGTCTCTCGTCTAAAGTTTGCCACAAGCCACCTGGGAGACACACCAAACATGTGGAAGAAGGTGCTCTGGTCAGATGAAACCAAAATCAAACTTTTTGGCGACAATGCAAAACGATATGTTTGGCGTAAAAGCAACACAGCTCATCACCCTCAACACACCATCCCCACTGTCAAACATGGTGGTGGCAGCATCATGGTTTGGGCCTGCTTTTCTTCAGCAGGGACAGGGAAGATGGTTAACATTGAGGGGAAGATGGATGCAGCCAAATACAGGACCATTCTGGATGAAAACCTGTTGGAGTCTGCAAAAGACCTGAAACTGGGACGGAGATTTATCTTCCAACAAGACAATGATCCCAAACATACAACAAAATCTACAAAGGAATGGTTCACAAATAAACGTATCCAGGTGTTAGAATGGCTAAGTCAAAGTCCAGACCTGAATCCAATCGAGAATTGGTGGAAAGAGCTGAAAACTGCTGTTCACAAACGCTCTCCATCCAACCTCACTGAGCTCGAGCTGTTTTGCAAGGAAGAATGGGCAAGAATGTGTCTCTCGATGTGCAACACTGATAGAGACATACCCCAAGCGACTTGCAGCTGTAATCACAGCAAAAGGTGGCTCTACAAAGTATTAACGCAAGGGGGCCCAATAATTTTGCACGCACCACTTTTCAGTTTTTTATTTGCTAAAAAAGTTTAAAATATCCAATAGATTTCGTTCCACTTCACAATTGTGTCCCACTTGTTGGTGATTCTTCACAAAAAATAAAAACTTTATATCTTTATGTTTGAAGCCTGAAATGTGTCAAAAGGTTGAAAAGTTCAATGGGGCCGAATACTTTCGCAAGGCACTGTATATAAAACTGTCTGGGTATTACTGTGGCACTTATCTGGAGATACCCTGAGTTTTGTGATGATTGGCCTTACGGTTGCTGATTTGTGTTCATTTATGTCCAGAGCCACGCCGCTCGATGGCTGGGTTTAATAATGAACTAGTCAAACAAAGGTTTATTAACCATTTATTAAGAACAATGACTAGGCTACATAACATTAACCAATATTAATAAAAAACTATTTAACATATCAGATTACATTTGCATTAGCTTCGGTTAGCTCGACTATAAAGATATGGAAAGGAGGAGATTGCCACGGACAGGTGAACAACCAAACTCTAATAAATGACTTTTAGAGAGCACGGAGGAAGGGGCTCTCTCTCTCTCTCTCTGTCTGTGTGTGTGTGTCGAATTAGTCTATGTGTGGGAAACACTGCGTAATCTCGCAGATTAATCCTTTACTGTGCTGTGCAATGCAAAAAAATCTCAGAGCTGAACCGGGCAGACAGCGCAGTTTTCACCAGATTCATCCCGGGTCGGGTTAGTTAATTCTACTGCTAACTTCCAACACTAGCCTAACAACATTACCGTCGCAACTCAAATCCCCTACTTCACCGTTAACCGTCAAGCCACTAAACCTGTATGGAAATGATCACTTTTGCTTAAATTTTGTAATGATTATACAACACTAGAGAAACTCTCTCTGTCTGTCTGTCTGTCTGTCTGTCTGTCTGTCTGTCTGTCTGTCTGTCTGTCTGTCTGTGTGTGCCTCTCTGCGTACATATACACAAACGGTCCGGTTCTGGTAGTTGGTTAACGCAGATAGGTGCTGATTAGCTCTCATAACAAGTACACTGTGTACTGTAAGTCAGTAGTAGGCTATACAGTGGAGTTGCATATTAAGTGGTTTAGGGTCCTTCTTTTAGTTGATAGTAAACAATATTCCCTATGATGAAAAAGACTACTGGCATGTTGATATAATTGAGACTTCTATGTGTGCCCATGTGTGATGTCTCTGCAGAGCGGAGAATGGGAGGAGGAAGCTCACTGTGTTTACCAAACAGACTGTATCACATGCATCTCTAAACTTTCCACCCACTTCTGTACGCTACCTAGCACTCCTCCTTCTGTTTGTATCCCTGGCTTTTGTGAATTTTCCTGAAATACACATATTCACCACTGCCAAGGGCATAAACAATTATCAATCAGCTCTAATCCACTGTTCCGCATAAATAAGAATTGCTCATGCCGTTTGCTGAGCTGTGCTGTCACTTAAAAAAAAAAAAAATATTGACTTGGCAGACAGAGCCCAACAGGATGCATGACAAGTAACTTACATCGGGGTCTCAAATCCATTGCAACGGTTACACAAATAGTGTCAGTTTGCTGATACTAAAATTCTCTATTGAAACCCAGACTAATGGAATTACTTTAGGTTAGCATCTCATTAAGGCTGTGTGACTTACCTGCTTTTGGTACAAGATTGTTTATTGTTAAAAGGATCCCCATAAGTTGTCACCAAAGTGGGACAAGCTAATCTTCCTGGGGTCCAACAATAGACCTTAAGATGAAACATTGTTTTATAAAAAAAAGGGGGAGGGGGGGTTGTAGGCCGGCACAATTTGGAGAAAAATATGAATCACGTTTTTTTTTGCTTAGAACTGATATCATGATTTCATGATTCTGCCATGATTTTTTGACCATGACAAAAGAAAACAAATTGGAAGCACCAAACAGATTTGGCATCTATAGCACATCACCACAAGCCTGTAAACATAGAGGCGTCAATGAAGAGAAGGGAGAGATGTGCAGCGCTTGGGAGCACTTTAAAACCATATTGTATACAACATTTATACTATGTCTAAAACTCACAGAAGAAAGTAGTAGCATTTGTGATGCAGCCGAGAATCGAAGTCATTATATATTGTGTATGCTAGTAACGGGTTGGACCCCCTTTTGCCTTCAGAACTGCCTCACTTCTTCGTGGCATAGATTCAACAAGGTGCTGGAAGCATTCCTCAGGGAGTTTGGTCCATATTGACATGATGGCATCACACAGTTGCCGCAGATTTGTCGGCTGCACATCCATGATGCGAATCTCCCGTTCCACCACATCCCAAAGATGCTCTATTGGATTGAGATCTGGTGACTGTGGAGGCCATTTGAGTACAGCGAACTCATTGTCATGTTCAAGAAACCAGTCTGAGATGATTCCAGCTTTATGACATGGCGCATTATCCTGCTGAAAGTAGCCATCAGAAGTTGGGTACATTGTGGTCATAAAGGGATGGACATGGTCAGCAACAATACTCAGGTAGGCTGTGGCGTTGCAACGATGGTCAATTGGTACCAAGGGGCCCAAAGAGTGCCAAGAAAATATTCCCCACACCATGACACCACCACCACCAGCCTGAACCGTTGATACAAGGCAGGATGGATCCATACTTTCATGTTGTAGACGCCAAATTCTGACCCTACCATCCGAACGTCGCAGCAGAAATCGAGACTCATCAGACCAGGCAACGTTTTTCCAATCTTCTATTGTCCAATTTCGATGAGCTTGTGCAAATTGTAGCCTCAGTTTCCTGTTCTTAGCTGAAAGGAGTGGCACCCGGTGTGGTCTTCTGCTGCTGTAGCCCATCTGCCTCAAAGTTCGACGTACTGTGCGTTCAGAGATGCTCTTCTGCCCACCTTGGTTGTAACGGGTGGTAATTTGAGTCACTGTTGCCCTTCTATCAGCTCGAACCAGTCTGGCCATTCTCCTCTGACCTCTGGCATCAACAAGGCATTTCCGCCCACAGAACTGCCGCTCACTGGATGTTTTTTCTTTTTCGGACCATTCTCTGTAAACCCTAGAGATGGTTGTGCGTGAAAATCCCAGTAGATTAGCAGTTTCTGAAATACTCAGACCAGCCCTTCTGGCACCAACAATCATGCCACGTTCAAAGTCACTCAAATCACCTTTCTTCCCCATACTGATGCTCGGTTTGAACTGCAGGAGATTGTCTTGACCATGTCTACATGCCTAAATGCACTGAGTTGCCGACATGTGATTGGCTGCTTAGAAATTAAGTGTTAACGAGCAGTTGGACAGGTGTACCTAATAAAGTGGCCGGTGAATATATATATATATATATATATATATATATATATATATATATATATATATATATATATATATATATATATATAAATATATATATATATATGTGTGTGTGTAAATATATGTGTGTATATGTGTGTATATGTATGTATGTGTGTATATATATATATGTGTGTATATATGTATATATATGTGTGTGTATATATATATATATATACACATACATACACATACATATATATACATATATTTTTAATCAAAGTTATTTAAAAAATTTAATCGTGAACAGGTTGAATCAAGATCCCAATTTTATAACGACTAATCGTGCAGGCCTACGTGTTGGTCAGGAAAACCCTCCCAACATTGGTTGGTTGATGTCCGGGCTGCTGTAGTCCTGAGATATCAGCCTGTTCATTTGTTTTTTTAGATATATTTACTTCATAGATAAAGGCATTGTGTACAGCAAGTGCCATTTTGGATATGGCACCAAAGGGAGCATGGGACACACAATTGTAGACACAGTGAATAATTGCCTCCCTGTACCCTCCTTCAGGCATTTTTCCAGTTAGAAACACCTGAAGGCAACTGCTTGTGTGCATAACTCTAACACACTACAAATAAGAGTTATTGGACTGTGAAGGCCTGTATGAGCATTGTGCACTGGAGGGCATTTGTTTAGCATGCATATTGTTTGGTTTGTTTTTACCGTATGGGCTCATCAATAATGCAATGTGACTTAACCAGCAATTACAATGATGAAGACATCAAAATGCAAAACAGAGGGCTGTGAGCTTTCCTATTCAATAAGAGTTGTCTGCAAAAGGAGGACTACAGACTGGACAGACTTTTCATTAGTGGGTTTTGTATCCCAGCCAGGAACAGCAGATTGGCTGCTTGCTCTTTCTTGTCACGAAAGCCATAGAAACCAAGAACTTGAAACATGACCATTTGAATTACGGGTAATTTAGTGTAGTTAGCAAAGCTTAATTAACAAATCGGTTCCAACCAATTTTACAAGAAGTCTGTGAAAACTATTAAATTAGATGTTTTATAATTTTATGCTGGCCAGTCCATTCCTTGTGCATGAAGGACTTTGTTGACCATATAAAACCACTTAACATTTGCCAAGTTACAAGAAAATAAGTTACATTGATTCGTGATAATTATATCCATCCTAGTATTCCACAGAGATGTTCTGTGAGAAAACAATTGTCAAACAATCTGGAAAATCAATTTCCAGTTTAGCCAGTTGCTGCTTGTTTATTATTACTATTATTATTATTATTATTATTATTATTATTATTATTTATAAATGTTCTAGTTATTTTTTTAACAATTTAAAATTAAGTATTGATTAGGCATACGGGGCATGGCTCCCAAGTGCCATCTGTGAAATACACAAATAAGAAGCAAGGTTATGAATTTCAAATGTTATATAGTGATGTTGTAGGAATTAGGGTTGCTGCGGTAATAAGTGTTACTGACGTTACACCGTGTTTGGACATCTCTGTTTGGACATTTCTTGCCCAGGGTTGTTTTGCTTTTTATGGAGATAAAACACCGTCCAGTCAGACAACTCATGTTTATTATAATAGCAGATTATTGTGTTTGGCAGGCAGTCTGCGTCCGCATTCCCCCTTCTGCTGATTGGCTTTACATGAGATATTGGGGAGTGATGATAAAGTAGCTTCCCCCCTTGCCGGAGCCTGCCGGGTGGATGCTGGGGTGGTGGTGGGGCTAAAAGCAGGCAGCAATATAGGTGCTGCACCTATTGACGAGGCAAAGATGGGAAAATTGTGCAGCTTAAATAGACCTCCAAATTGAGGTGGTGTGTTTGGTAAATGATACGAAGAGTGAAGCATGTCACGTGTGTATGCTGCAGTGCAGCTTGAGTTGACTGCCTGATCTAGCTCGCAGGCATTGCAACATTTAGTACATTTTTGCGTATCAGCGCTCCCATTAATGTCTGCTCCACTCCGTACAACAGCAGCAGAGTTGCAGCACAGAGTAGCAGGAGTCAGATTTCACTCATCACCTGAGGACAAGGCCAGGCAAAGGCGGAAGATTACTGTAGGTGTCAAAGTGCAAAGTAAAACTGCAGAATCCGATCATTTTCATCATATTTAATATATTGATAGTGTTGATAATAGATCATTTCGCTATGGCCTAAACAGGCAGAATTCTGATAATAAAGACAGAATTCGGACTTTTTTATATTCATGACGCATTTTTTGACTGATGTGACTTATGCTCCGGAGCGACTTACAGTCGGAAAATAAGGTAGTTGCAGTTTGAGTTTACTGCCATGTCCTGCCTTTGTTTATAGAGGGTAAAGTTGAGCACTCCATTGCAGCGGAGTTTACCACAACTATCTCTCTGTCTATGTGAGACCTCACCCAAAGAGACCTAGGTCTCATTTATAGAGTGTCTTGTTTGACCTTTTCAAAGGACCTTGCTCTTGTAAGGAATGTCCCTGTCAATACCGGTTTTCATGGACCACTTGCAGTATTTAAACTTTTATTCCTTTGGCCAGTCCTCTCTAAGGAATATTGGGCTACATCCTAAAGAAGACAACAAGCACAAGAAAACCCAACAAATGCACTTTATATTAACAGCCTTTTGAACATTTATTATTGTTAAGCAAATTTATTTCAATTGTTTTTTATAGGTAACATCATTGTAGTGTCAGAGTAGCCCCATTTAAAAGATAATTCTGTGTACTTCCTACATGAGCCACTTTTTCTTACTTTGTTTACTTTACCGTCACTACTGGGTTCAATTTGATCACTGGCTTCACTGTAGATTCGTTTGGACCTTCTGCCAGCAAGATGCGCACACAGAGAGCTCAACCGATGACTAAAAAAGTGACTAAAACACGATGTCCTTCACAAATAACTTCCACACTGCAGTGGTGCCTACCTTTCTACATTAGTTTTTACACAGAATAACAACGTATTTTTTTACCTTGTGATTTAAGATGATTAAATGTCTGTGTTTTCACATTAAAACGTTGACTACTGCAGCTTTTTTTGATTTAAAGAGTTTAAAAAAAACACTTTCTGTAACATTTTATCCTCTTAAGACTGGAGCACAGTTCAGAAACAAAAATCTGGAATCTTGAACCTGTCACTGAATTCTTGTAATCTATGAAAGTTTAATATGAATCTGTCACAGCTTTTTGTACTAGTGGAATATGTTATCTGCTAATGAGGACAGGTTCTGACATGGTTCAATGTGGAATACCTGACACGCTGTGATCATGGGCTCTAATACCTCCTTTAATCAACACAGCTTGGTTGAAGGTATTCCGAGTGCATTTGTCTCACCTCGCCAGCGACACTCACTGGCAGATGCTTTGCATATCAGGCCTGGTGGATCAATATGTTATTAGAGAACAACCTCTCGGAGGCATGTCAATTAATTCTGGGCTGTCATCCGCCCCCCTCGCATTGTCCAAAGGGGCTGAGAAAGAACAGCGGGTGTCTTTTTAACTTGGTGCCTGTGGAGGATTTGCGACTTTAGCTGCTTCAAGGTTTCATCTACAAAACCTAAGCAGTCGATTGTAAGGATTGGTTGTCTACTGATCACATGGACCGACTTATGTAACGTATATTAAAACTGCACTAGACATCATTTTTATGTCGAAAAACATCTAATCCCATTTGAACTAACTATACTGATACAAAGAATTGTATATCAAAATCTCAATTGATTGCATATTTTACCTTGATAACGATGAATTAACGAAATTAATCATGACGTTCTAAATCATCTTTTCTGAAGCCAATATGTTTCCTGACAACGGATACTGCATTTTTTTTAGGCACAAGTTCAGTTGTAGAGCCCAGCCGATAAGATTTTGGCTCTTTAAATGTCCATTTTTTAAAAATCCAATCCACTTTATTTATATTGCACAATTTTAACACAAGGTTTACAAAGTGCTGCACAAAAAGATAATACAGAATAAATAGATAACACAATAAAAGCACAATAAAAAGATGAGGTACCAAATATAGATAAAAGCAATAAAATAAAAATTAAATAAATAGAAATAAATGTATACACTCTACCTGGTGTTAAAAGCCAAAGAAAAGAGGTGGGTTTTAAGAAGAGTTTTAAAATGAAGTAGAGAGGAGGTCTGTCTAATGTGCAGAGACAGCCCATTTCAAATTTTTGGAGCTGCAACAGCAAACGGTCGGTCCCCTCTGAGCTTAAGCCTAAATGTCCTGCACGAAAAGCAGGGTCACAGGCTCAAATGTGTCAAACACAGCAGAGCAGGGGAAAAACATGAAGGATCAGAAGCAGAAGGTGAAATAAGTGCTCTGGTAGAAGTGACTTTATCATTGAAGTAGTGAAGAAAATTCTCACACACAGCAGGAGAGGCCTCAATTACAGTCTGTGATGCATTCAGAGCGGAGTTGATAACTTTAAACAACACAGTTTAGAAGAACAATATCAGACAAATATTTTTCTTTTAGCCTCTTTCACAGTGGATTGGTAAGGACACCAGCAAACCCTCAGTATTTGAAAAGACACTTGCAATTTGTCCTTTTTCCACTGTTGCTCAGCTCTTCGACAATCCTGTCTGGCAGTGCGGGTTGTTTTATTCAGCCAAGGCTCTGATTTGGCTTTCTGCTGCCTCGTCTTTAATGGAGCCGCAATGTCTATAGCAGTTTGACAGGTGTCGAGAAACAATAAGTTAAGAGCCTCTGTATCCTCACAACACAGACTCGGGAATGGCGCAGATTTGGCTGAAAACTGTGAAGAAGTGAGCAGCAGTGGAAGGGTTAATAACTCAACATCTGCGAGCAGCAGCGCAAGGTTTAACTGTGTGACAGCAAACCGCAGCTTCAAAAAGTACAGGCCTACGATCTGAGAAAAAAGTGTCACAGACCACCAGGTTAAGAACAGGCAAACCATAAGATGAAACAAGATCAAGTGTGCGTGTGTAGGCCCAAGTACAGACTGCACAAGATTAAAAGAGTCAGTAATGTTTAAAAAGTCTCGTACCAAAGGGTTCCCAGGGCAACACACATGAATATTACAATCTCCAACAATAAGGATGTAATATCAGCCAAAAACACAGAAAATTCAGTTAAAAACTCTGTGTTGTATTTGGGAGGCTGTGTGAGAATGTCCAAGCTCAAACAAACTGAGTTCAAAGCTGGTGAAGTGGGATGACAGCGATAACTGTTTACATTCAAAGTCACAATTCCTCCTCCTCAGCCAGATGTCTGAGGAGAGTTAAAAAAGGTAAAAGTTCGGTGAAAACAATGGACTCACCAACACTCAGCCAGGTCTCGGAGATAAAGAGGAAATCCACATCCCAGAATATGAAAAATATCTTTAAGAATAAATGATTTATTTGCAAGCGATCTGGCGTTTACCAGGCCAAACCTGGCAAGAGCTGGCGGTCATGGCAAACAGCCGGCAAGAAGGCCCGACACAGAGGCCGCAGGTACAGAGATGAGGAGAGCAGGGTCCGTGGGGCCGGAACACCACCTTCCGGCCCGCCACCGGCACCAACCAGGCAGCGACAAGTTCCAGCGAACGCCGAGAGGCACAAAAGCAAGACCCTTCTCCACATCCACCCCAGCGCGGCAGAGGTACTGTATGTCTGGGTGTCCGATAGGAAAGGAGGCAGAGTTTTTTGTCCATAATACTCAAAGTTGACAAGATTTTTGCCAGATATTATCAGATCTAGCAGCGTCTGGCGATCATACACCAGCAGAGTGTTGATGGTATTTGCAACAAATGTTTCAAGCAACAGAAACATTTACAACAGTTGGAGCAGCTGACGGCCCGTCTCACACACTGGCACCATCTTTTTGGGGTTTTGGGATGGGGAACACACTGTTCTAAACAACAAGAAATATAAACGTTTCAAGGGTGAATGGCGTGGCTAATGGGGACGATGTCTTCAGACATCCAGAAGCAGATACAATGCTGCTCTCTGCTTATGCAAAGGTGAGAGGCAGTAAGTACACTGGACCTGTTGTTCTAGACTGCGAGGACACAGATGTCCAAGCAGCTTACGTCTCACAGCAAGTCAGAGGTGATCTACTGATTAAACGCAAGCATGCGTTAATCAACTGCTGTGCCATGCTCTCGTAAGAGGTTGCAGATATCATCATACCTCTCCATGTGACTGGCAGTTAACACACCTCAGGGAAGAAGAAGGTGAAGATCAATTCTGAGGCAAGAGAGCTCCTGGGATGAGTGGGTGAGAGTGTGCAATTAAAACATGAAGTCAGAGTGGATATGAAGGCATTTGTTCTCTCCACCTATGCTGAGAGTGCAGATGTGAGCTGCCGGCAGGCCAGAGTTTCCAAATGGCACAAACTGAAGAATAAGAGTACAATTCGTCTCCCACCGGATGATGACTCTTTGTATCTTCATATGGAAAAGACAAACTACCTTACATATTGCCAGCTCCATTTCAAGCTGCAAGAGCATCCTTCTCCCATTGGTTGTGACCTGGGAACTAGTGAACGGACACACCCTATAATTTACACCCTATAATTTATTTATTGTTAATTTGTTTTAACCCTCATGTTGTCTTGGGTCAAATTGACCCGTTTTCCTATATTATTGTTCTTTGTAATTACCCAAAATAACATGATTGATTCTACACAACGCTCTTTGGCAAGTACAAATCTCTACTTTCATTAATTTTGGGGCGTCTTATTCAATTTTATAGCATTTGAAAGACAAATTGAAGTGGTTTTGAAATAGTATTGAGTAAAAGTTGACATATTCCAGTCTGTGATTATCCATCAACATACTGTACATTCCTTTAATTTTAGTCTAAATAATTCCTAATTTCTGCTTTTCTAACTCAAACATTAGGTATAATGTCCTATAAAGGAGGTACATTGACCATAAATTCCAAAAATAACTGTAAAACTAAAGTTAATAAGTTAGTGTTACGTAGTGTTGAAAATGTCAAAAAAGCGACAAACATTGAAAAAAAGTGTCAAGTGTTGAAAAAAGGGACAAAAACGTAAGAGAAAGTTAAAACCGTTGATTAAAAGTCTCAACATAAGAGTTGCTTTTCAATTTTGACAGGAAGACAACACATGGGTTAAATTGTTATTGTTATAGAATTGTTGGGAGAATTGTTTTGAAAAGCTTTAAACTGTTTACCTTGTTGTAAGTCACTTTGGTTAAAAATGTGTCAAATGTAATGTAATTTGACACATTTTTTTTTTAATAAAAACAAGTCCAAGCTAAAGAATCTCCTCTGTGCCTCTGCTTTCATCTGATGACCTATGTGTATGTTGTAACTTTACTGTCCATAACTGCCCTCAGTATGAGCAGAGCTTTCATTTGAGCCTAATACCCTTTGACAATTTTGAAAAATTGACATTTAAAGAGATAAAAATTGGTGGCCATCTTGAATTTGAAGGTCAAAAATAGGTCAAATCAATAAATTACATCATTTATGAAGTTCTTGACCCAAATAGTCTCAGAAACCATTTATTATGCAGCACTCTGGGAAAAACCATTAAAAAGTTAATTTCCAGCTAGACTGACGGCAGCCATTTTGGATATAGCGCGCTCACAAAATTTCCCCTAATTTCTTTCTTTAACCTTTATAGATGACAAATCCAGTGAGAAACAAACCTTTCCTCTCCACGGTCATGGAACTGCTATAGATGACCCAACTAAAAAGCTGTTTTCTTCACTTCTTTGCCGTAGAAGTTCAATTCATTTTCACTAGTTGCACAACCTTGCCCCTCTTTTCACCTGTTGCTAAGTATCGTACGTTAACATTCCATAGTCTGAATGTAGCATAACTGTAGCAAACTCCTTCGTAGTAACTAGTGGTAAATAATGTTAAAGAGGAGCAAAGGTGACAAGCCTAAGCAGCCAAGAAATGTTTCTTTTTTCTTTAGAGCAACAAAATCAACTCAAACAACTCCAGCAAAACCAGCCTCTGGAGACGCTAGTTTGTGGTTAAGTTACCCGAGAATAGGTGACTTTGAGCCGGGTACAGAGCACCGCCAGCTGCCAGTTATTTTGGTGGAGATTACAGTTAAAGCTACAAGTCGCGGGCGATGCACGTCACACGGCCATAGCTTGGTAATGTTCCATTCCCCCCCGACTCATTTCCTGGTTCTTCTTCTCCATAAACAATGTGAAATCAAGGAGAGGGTTAACTTGACTCTAGAGTCGCTACTCGCCCCGAAGCCAATCACTGCCACACTCTCATTCGTGCTACCACACACGCGCACACGCACACACACACACGCACACACACACACGTTGGTCCTGCTGAGATCGACGCACACCCCAACGCACAAGTAATAACTTCAGGCCAACAAAAGATCTGCGTGGAGCCTCCGCTGTTATCTCTCTCTCTCCCCCTAATTTGTCAATTTTTTCCGACACCACATGAATGCAGCACAGTTACCCTATCTTGCATTGTTAACAACAGTGAAATATAATTTGTATATCTGCCATGTGATTTGGATTTGCTCCAAAATTTCAATTGAAAAATTTCATGAAAATCAGGCCAGTCATTTTTTCACAATCCTGCTGAGAAACAAACAAAGAAACCAAACTTAAAACATAATCTCTTGCAGATGTGATTATTGTAATTTGTTTTCTGTCTATTTTGTTTTTGCCTCAACAAATTTGACCCTCCTAGAGTATGTGGGAGGTACCAGGAGTAAAGGCATGACTGAACTGTGATGGAGGCCCTTTTAAACAAAACCAATGTCCATTTGTGGTCCCTAGCTGTGGCCCACAGGTTGTGAGTTCCTAGATTGATTGATAGTTTTTAGAAGCCCACGATGAAAATGAAAAACGAAATGTCTAGTAATTTACAAGACAAGATTATGGCTGAAATGAAAGTCTGAAAAAAATATGCATATACGTTTTTTCTGCTTTCCTTTGCTAATCATCTCGTAACTTCTGAGATCTTCCTTGTGACCCCTTGTTCATGCCTTAGCCTACTGTATGATTTAGAAATTGTCAAAATGTCATAGATTCTCTATAAAAATCGAACAAACTCCATCCGCTGATGAAGCCTGTGAGATGTGCATGAAAGTTGTGGAAAAACCTAGTGCACCTTGGAGTTATTTTGTAAGTAAGTTACCTTTTGTAAATGATCTTCTTATAGCTGTATTCTGAAAGTATTAAAAGCCCAAAGAACAGAGGACCTGGGTCACATTTTACACATTTTCTCTGTAAATATTGGGATTAAATGCCAAAATTTGGAACCAGTTGTTGTCTGTTGTAAAAACCTTTTTCAAAAGTTGGGATGACACTTTCGGGACTATTGAGATGGATAATCTGCATTACAGTCCGACCAGGGCCTGAAGCCAAAAATTCTTTCACAAAGAGTATTTCCTCTGTCCTCAAACTTAGTTGTTTTCCTCTGCAAGGTTTGACTTTTTTGTTTAACTTATGGTTATATATTGCTTTAGTTGGCAGTAAATCTAGTATTGACTATTTTGGAAAATATTTAGTGTTTGCATAATTTGATGTAGCCACACACACTTCAGAGAGATGATGTAAAGGCTGAAGTCTATTATAAATTTTACTGCATGCATTATTGTTTTCTACCACTGTTTACTGGAGAGGTGGAATGCAAAAAAAGTTCATACTCCTGAGGGAGACATGATTCTGTTTTTCACATATTTTCTGTGTACAGATAGACAGTCCCTCCAGGATTTCGCAGACATTTTTTAAGATTGTTGCGGAATCTTTTGTAAAAAATTGCGATAAAAGTTGCAATGTTTTTTGTACGTTTGTTGCAATGAAGTTGCTAGAGACAGAGAAAGTTGCAAAAAAAAGTTGAGATTTTAATAGTTTATAAATAAAAAGGAAACTTGTTTTGGGGAGAATAAAACTAGTGTAGGCTGAGTTTTCCTAGTAACCTTACCAAAAAGGCTCAGGATGCTGAAAATGTTGGTATAATATGGAAATAGCTGGTGGATTTAACACAAAAATAATACTTTATTGAATGAATCAAATATGAACATGAATGAACATGTCTGTCAGTGGCTTGTTGATCTTTACATTGTTAGTTAATTTCCTGTCATTGGCTGAGACACATTCATTTGGTTTGATTATTGGACCTTAACTTATCATTGCACTTACACACAATAACAAGCAAAGCTGTCCTCAATTTAGATCATCCTGTACGTCTCATGTCTGGTTTTTCCTGCATCCACCGTGTGTGTGTGTGTGTTATGGGGGGAACTGAGCAGCCCCGCCCGGTGCAGAGAGCAGACAGGATTGAAACAGCAGCCGCTTTCAGCAACAGAGTGAAAAATCATTACAGCGTACATTGATGTTAAAATGTATACAGGTTGCACGGTCTTTTGCTGTAAATGTGAGAGGTTCGAGTCACACACGTCTCATCACAAGGAAATGAATATGGCAACGTACGTGTGACATCAACCGTACTCACTTGGTCATGGCTCTTAGAGTCATATACTGATACAAAGTCTGGCAAGTGGGACTGCTGGGATTGGTTTAAGTCACGGGAAACTCCGGTTATTGATCAGATGTGCGGAAAAGTTGCTGTGATTGGTCAAAATTGCAAATCGCACCAAAGTCACGGTGATTGGTTGAATTTGCATGAATTGGGACGATCAAGACATTGCAAAATCCTGGAGGGACTGAATAGAAGTGTTTGCACAGACAACAAGCAATGAGATAACCTGGGTGACTCATGGCACTTTTATAGAAGGCTCTTTTCACATAGAAGTCTTCACACTCTAGGAATCAATGCCTTCTAGCGAGCCACTGCACTATCAATATGTTGACGTTCTCTTTGTGTTGGTTTTTCAGTTTCCTCAGTTCTCAGAATTTAACATCACACAGCAAGGGGGCAGAGGAACCGGTCTCTTGAAGTAAAACCTCCAAGGCAGCCTGTCCAGCCATTTTCTAAGATTGACCCTAAAATCCAGCACTCTCCACAGATTTCTCTCTAGACAGTTGAAGTAAAGTCATTGTGCCGGCACCGGATGACAAAGATGGAGAGACTATTGCTTAAAAATGTGAATGATGGTTTTGCTGCCTGCTCTGCCTTGAAAAGAGAGATGGTGTTGATAGATGAACCGATACACTCCAAATTCTTTCTTTTTTAGGTTTGCTGTGTGTGTTATGATTCACTTTTCTCCTGCTGAGGTGATATTTCACCCGTTTGCTGTGACACAGCGCAGCAGTGCCGGTCTCTGGCTGTGGATGTCTTCATTAGGTTACAGCTCTATAGTTTTTCTTTTTTGACTGCTGAGCTAAAGGCTGTGTCGCAGCGCTTTGTTCTTCCTCTTTTCAGTGCCATAGAAAGCTTCAGCCCAACATATCTTATGACATCTATCAGTGTGTTGTCTGAACTATAAAAAACATGGCACAGTTGTGTTTGAGGTGCTGCAGTGGAGGGATGAAGAAAGTACAGTGATCAAACAGCTACAGTTGGTGGAGCGATTTAAAGAAATATCAGTGCCACTAAATTAAAATTAAGCATACAGATGTATTGGAGAAAGAAAATGTCTAAATGGTAAAAGACCGCACTTATCATGAACCTTTTAACACTGTGCTAGAAATACATTTAACACAAACATACACCAAATACTACCTTAACTCAATTCATATCAACAGTACATGCAAATAGTCTTGTCATGAGAACCGTCTGGAAGGACTTTCAAACTGAACTTTTCATTCAAAAGACCATTTTCTTTTTTGGGATCTTGAGCTGTTTTTTACTGATCATTGATTTAGTTTAAAAGTAATAAAGCCTGTTACTCAATACAGGAAGTCTCTCTTTTTATTAAGGTGTGGGGCTCTTAAAAGAGCCTTTTACTTGTGATTCAGGATCAGGTTTAGCCTCCGAAGCCGTATAGGGTGCGGCCCTGCCTCTTCAGAGTGTACACGACATGCATGGTGGGTGACGTGATCACGGATCACGTTCTCCAGGAAAACCTTTAGCAGACCGCGGGTCTCCTCGTAGATCACACCGGAGATTCATTTCACCCCGCCGTGGCGAACCAGACGGTAGATGATGGGTTTGGTGTTCCCCTGGATGTGAGAACAGAGCACTTTATGGTTTCTTCTAGCCATCCATGTAGAGGTTAGAGGGTTTTTACACAACTTTAACACTTGTATAAAGGGTTGTCTAAAGTAATTTTAGTCTAAAGTGATTAATTACAATATGACCAGTTAAAGATTCTGGACATATGGATTGCAATTTGGGAGATTTCATTAGTTTACTCACATTGTATTCAGATAAGAATGGATTTAGTTTATTTAAAGATTCATAATGTTTGTAATTCGATACATTTGGTTTATCATCTTGCCCAAGTCAGATCCAATTAAAAGCCTTGATTAACTGATTCTTTCTGAAACCCCCCCCTCCTAAAAAAAATCCTAGTTTAGCTTAAATGCATCTTAATCACCTTTCCTCTGTGGCTTTTTTCCTCCTTTTTCCGTCTTCCCTACTCTCACTCATTTCACACCACCTCCCTTCGTCAGCTCCACTTTACACCTTTTTGACCAGACTGCCAACCTCTGGGGATACTACTTCCTGTTGATATGCAGAGCGCCTCTCATTCCAATCAGTACTTCTGAAAGGTTGTTACTAATAGTCCCCAAGGAGGAGAATCCACCTTGAATACGTACAAGGCCTCTGCCGGCATTTTGCAGGAGCGCTGGGCAGTGAGAGTGTCGCATCTTGCTTTCCCCCTTGTCTCCGCCAAGGTTCAATTGTAATATGTCTATGAAATGGAAATACAGCCACTTCATCTGGCTTTGTGAATGATTAAACACACAGAAACTTTATTTACTAATACTCAAGGATGTTGAGCAGTGCTTGTAATCAGAAGGATCTGGTACATGAACATAATACTCTTGGAGCTCTTAAGAAGGAGCTCAGAGGAGGTGTTATCACCCTGCGACAGCTTTCATTATGTTGCATTATATCGCAAATGTTGTCTGCATGGAGTTTTGAAAAGTGTAACCACACTTGCAACCACACTTGCCCTGACTCACTGTGACAAGCTGCACAGGTAGCATAGTCGATCTGTCTTTACCACAGCTCTGCACATGCTTGTGTGTCGGAGCTGAGCCGCGCTCCCTGACAAACATGCAGAGGAGAGGACCGAAAAGTTAGCGTTTCAGTGCTATCAGGTACCAAAATTGGACACCAATTGATTTATTGTGAGCAAGGTAGTCAGTAGTACTGACATAATTATGTTGTACCCTAAAAGGTTTACCCAACCCTCGCTCTAATGCATATTGTTTTACAGAGCATCAGAGTATTGTTTTACTCTTTGTCACGCGATCATACGCACTGGTGCTGCTGTGTGTTGCCAGTGCAAACCCTGCCTATCATTATCAGAGACTATGAACAGGCTGCACAATGTATGACGATGGGCAGCCACAGTCTTAAGCTTTTGAAAGTAGCTTGATTATTCTACTGGGAGAAGTGCATGGATTGGGAGAGGCTTTTCATATGTTACACTACCACCAATAAAGCTGTAATTCAAAGACTCGGGGCAGAAAGCGCTGACAGCACTTGTCCACACCCCTGGCTTTCTCCAGAACAGTCGAGGCAGGCAATAATCTAACTATAATTAACGGTTATAAACCATGTCATGCTCCCATTAGGCCAAATAGCTGGCAACCAATCAGCTATGACATTAATGGTAGAAACCAACACAGCTTTATAATGTAGCTGTGTTGTACGAGGGGAAATCCGTTTTAAAAATTCTACAGTTTGGTACATAACTCTTTTTGAGTCAATTGAATTTATTGTATGTAAAATATACCTCACACCTTGTTATGTTTTATTAGTAGTCAGGTTGTCATTGCAGGTGAAAAACAAAGTTCAGTAAAACTGTTAGCATGCATTTGAGTACTCATGCACGTACACACACACAGTTAGTCAGTGTCCGATTTTAGGATCAGAAATAAGTAGGGCTGTAATCAACCAAAGAAACTCTTGGTTGACTAAAGTCCTGAAATTTCGACTAAGAATTGACTTGGGGGGCGGAAAAAACCCTGTTAGATTAATTAACTGTACTGTCCCGCAGTACTTGTCCTGGTAGGCTATTTGCAGTATATTAAATCGTTTTGGACCTAATTATTTTGCACTGAAATGTCTGTCGGCTTGATGCGCTGCATCAGAGCGCTGTGCATGTCCTCGCACGGAGCGCTGAACATGGCGCTCGGATTCGCGGCTCAGACACGAATAGAATATATTAATTTAAACCTTTACTCTTAAACACAAAAGGCACGTCCACTTTAATGTATACTGTATATTTAAACATATCTGTGGTCAAGCTCAGTGCCTCGCTGTGTTGCATTAACTCTGAAACTTTCTCTTTGAGTCCCTCACATTTTGCGTGATGGTGTGGCGTGCTGGCGCTGTATACTAACAATTTCTTAAAACCTCAGCCCTCCACAACAGCAATGGGCCTCATATCCTGAGACATAAAGTTGAAAATTCCTTCCGTGATATTATTTTTGCGTTTGGATGATAGAGGCTTAACATCCAGCGGGGTCTGGGTGTGTCTGGGGAACGCTACTGTGGTTGCGGGTGGGTGCGCCGGTAGTTATAAAACGATTATTAGACTATGAAATATGCCAATTCTGATATGTTCATATAGCCTACTCAAAACAGACAGGGCAACCTAAAGCAGACAGGTTAGCTTACCGTTTTTAGGTGATACGCCATGTTTGTAGTCCAGCTGCGATATGCAAACTGTTGCTTGCAAACTTTGTATTCAACTTTTTTCCGTTATTTATTTTTGTAAAATGCTGCCACACTGCCGATGTCTTCCACATGGTAGAGGAGGACTGACTGGACACTAAACACTCACAATTAAATAAATATTCAGCAAACCATCAGACGAAGGCTTTCTAATACTTTCTTCAATCTGTCCCCGGTGGGTTGGGCTAATCCAAAAAAAGTGAAAACAAGGGGGGTGTTCTGAAGACAGCCTGTTACCTGTGAAACAGGGATGCTCTGAAAACACCCCCATTAGCAATTAGTGCTTTCCACCCATAGACCGTAACGGTCTATGCTTCCACCTGATGAAATAACACGGGAAAAAATTGACCAATCAGAATTTTGGTCGAGCCAGAATGTATTGACCAATAAATCGACCAGTCGACTGGGAGGTTACAGCCCTAGAAATAAGGTTATGATAATTTGCAAATTATGTACCGTACAACACACATCATTTAGCACTATATATATATATATATATATATATATATACACTTTTTTTATTCGTTTTGGCAGTCAGTTGTGTATCTCAACACTGTTCTTCTAATCGGAGTAACTTGTTTATTATCATTCTCAGGGAACTTTTTTTCTGCTGAGACCATTTACCACCAGCATAAACAAAACATGAAATGGTTTCTTGCTGAAGAATTATGTTGCATCAAAAAAAAAAAATGTTGTGCCAGCTGAGAGGTGCTGGAAAGGCAATAACAACACCAAAGGAAAGCAGAAATACTGCTGTTATGGTTGATCACTCACTCAAATCTACCACCAATGGATTTGGTGGAAAATCATGAAAATGCTTTATCCCAGCCAGACTATTATGTACCTAAAACCATAGTTGGCACCAGGGGTAGTCTAATGGGACTTAAGCCCACCATGTTTCAACCAAAGCCCCAAATCTTTGGCTGTTCATAAAGTGGGATGTTTTTAACGGAATAGTCATTGCGATGTGCTAACGGAATGAAAAAAAGGCATCTGTGTAGTCTATTTGCTCTGCTCCTGTCACTGGAATGCCGGCTTGGAGAGATTCCAGTGACTAGTTTTTATACCCTGACACTCAGGTAGAGTTGTCACAGAATATTCTAAATTTGAATATATATTTGAGTTGAAATTTTTTTTTGACTGTGCCGTCTGCCTTGCCAATTCTATCATATATTTTAAATTACATGTTTGTGTTGAAATAAATATACCTAAATAAGTACTTATTTCTCCTGTTGAATTGGTTTGAGATCTTATGGACATAATGTGCAAAAATATATATTTAAACCCTAATGTGTTTTTTTTTGGTGTGATGACGCTATGCTGTTTTTTACATGCCTAACTTTAAAACGTGAGAATGAAGTTGATGACCTCGATGTACCTACATTACAGTAACAAACAGGCTTCCTGTTTGTCCCTCCGTCATTGTGAATATCTTACATTCAAAATTACATAGTATTACTTGGATTATTGCTAAGCATTTTTAGTAATAAAAGCCACACTATGCATATTTGTTGCCAGCAAAACTAACTTGCTTTACATTAACCTATTTGGATGAATTGATTTTACACAGTTTGGCATTGTCTTTGTTCATAATGGGCTAGTTGGAAGGATTGCATGTTTACTCAGCAAATGATCAGACAAGAAATTACTCTTAATGGAAACTATGGATCCTTCCCAACCTCATTCTTCGCATGCTCACAGCTTAAAGAGCTGCTCCTATAGACAGTCACTGACAACAGCAGAATTTACAGTATGTTGGAGTTTAGCCAGAGTACGACTTGTGTGAGCATTAAAAGGATGAGCTTGTGTGGCTGTACATGTTATATACACTAACACAAAATGCTTCAATAAATTCTTTAAAATTCTTCAAGTACATAAACAATTTTTTTGGATACATACAGCATTCCAGTACATCTATCCATTTTTTAACACCCACTTATTCTTTTTTTAGGGTCAGCCTACCCCAGTGGGGAACTGAGTGGAAGGAAAGGAAACACCCTGGACAGGTCAGCAGTTCATCACATGTCTAACACAAACATTCACTCTCCCATCCACACCTAGGAGTAATTCAGTTTCCATTTCACCTGATGAAGTGAGACGCAGGAATAAAAATGCTGTATGCCATTTCAGACAGCAACAGAAACAAATCTTCCACAGCCAGGTGGATCGCATTGCCCCCCACTCACCCCGTCCTTATGTAAATGTACATTTTCTGGATGTAGGATTAGTTTTAAAGATCCATGTTGTCCATTAGCTAACTTAAAGAAAGCTGTTAAATGAGCAGGAGACAAGAAACAGCTGTGTGCAGCTGTGATTGCCATATAGTGTACAAGTGTTCACAGAAAAACACGCATGACGGCTGCTGGAAGAGGATTGCTTGTTATGTTTGCTTACAGTCAGTGTCGCTGCCATCCTTTTTGGTGCCCTAAGTTTTTTCTTGATTATACTATTTGGTAATTTCGAAATTGAAATTCAATTAATTGCACAGCCCTAAATAGCAGCATTGAAATTTAACACCTAAGAACAATAAAACCAAAAAGGAAAAACAGTACACAGAACAGCCAAAACATACATACACACAAGTATTGGGACGTGTAATCATCCATAAATACAAACTTAAAGCAGAAGTATACAAGTAAGCAATCTTCTTCAAAAAAGCAAAGATTTAGAAGCAGAAAAGTCACACAATGTTACTTTACTTACTATGTAGAATAGCTAAAATACACACATTCAAGTATTGACAATTGAATAATATTATCAAAATAAACCACAGATTTTTTTCTGTGCATCTGTCCTTAAACAGCTGGTTGAGGGTGGTTGATCAGGGCTTGGTACTGTTGTGGAGTCTACAGACCTGCTGGCCGGCTGGGGTTGATGTGTGCCTCAACTGCTTGTAGATGGTTAATCTTCTGTATCTTCCTCTTGGCCACGTGCTCCTCCTTGTACATATCTCAGCATTGACTCTGTATTCATTTAGAACTACGAAGAAAAAAGATTTGTTAGAGACAAAATATTCAAACAAATAATCTTATACCGAAAAAAAATAAACATTTAAAACTGAAAACAAGCATTATTTGTCAACTATTTGATAAATCTAAACCAATATAAAAGCATAATAGAATGAGTTGCAATATTGTGCACAATTCAACAATAATGTTTGCTTTATAGCATTCATAATGACATTTTATATTTATATCTTACCTACAGGAATAAAAGCAAAATGATTTACCTTACACAAGACTATATTTCTGAATCTTAAACGTTATTTTACCATTTAATTGAATACAACTTACGAAAATATGGTTACGAGAGCATTTTGTCTACTAGAAAATGTTTTGTTTCACCGGCAGATGTTGTCCATGCCTTTGCATCCTGACATAAATGCAATCAAAATGCCAGACCATTTTGTCATGTAGCTTCTGTCACATTCACATGTAGCTAAGCTAGCTGTATCAGTAACACTAAAAGTCTAAGTTCTTCAGACTTCACATTATCAAGAGCCATTTTCTGTCCCACTCCACATCCAACACCTCACCTAATTTGTGTGAGAGACTGTAGCCTATATTCTGCTGCATTCTACTGAATGACAATCCTAAAGATGGGCGTGTTTATTATGCATTGCAAACGTGTCAAAATATGTCTTCTCAAATTACACACTACTCTCTCACACTACGCCAGGTAAACTATGCTAAATGCCTGGCTAAAGACTATTAATCGCACGCTACATGGTAATACCATCGTTACTTTCTTGAGCAATTAAATATATCTGTTGTTCTGCCTGTTTTGTGATATACATGCTTTAAAAAGTGCCTAATAATTGTTGACTATGATGATTTGTCATTAGGCTATTTTTGGCACCTATACAGATAGGTTGGTGATGTCTGGACACACAAATCCGATTTACCTGCAGTCTGAGACACCTTTCTATTTATAATATTTATGAATATAATGCAGCAGTATTTCACATGCTGAATGTGAAAGTCAGCCACTTCCACAGGATGGAGAAAATAAATGAATAGTAAAGAAGTGGGTAGGTAGACGTTTCTGTGGGTGAGACACTAGGGCTGTTTGTCTCTCTTGCCATTCCCCCCACAGTTGTCACCTGGAAGCTTTCCGTCGGCCCCCCTCTCTTTGGAAGCCAGAGATGAGAGCCATTCAGAGGAATGGCCTCAGGCACAGGCCTCTAACGCTCAACTCGACAACCCTTGCTGTTTTAAGGGAGCCTCTCTTTGCGCTTCAAAAGCTTTCTACGAATGGGAACCAAGTTGGCATCCCACCATAGGCTGCCTCCATAAAAACCTTTTTTCAGTTACTCAGCTGAAAGGCTAGAACCACAAGCACACTTGGGATTAAGGGCAGAAAAGGGGTTGGATTGAAAGGGAAAAAAAGTGAAATTCCTCAACACCTTTAACAACTGATATTTGGAGCCGGGATAAAATCAAACCTCATGGGAAGCTGAAAAGGCTATTGCCTCAAATCATAGGCTGACAGAAAGCTAACAGTTTGACAGAACAATGCTGAAACTGTGGCATTGTGCACTGAAACATGTGCTGTGTGGGATTTCAGCAGCAACACAACCCAGAGAAATACAAAACAAAAACATGGGGCAATTAGGGAATTAAATATTAATTTGTTGTTGTATTACTGTGCTCCATGTCAGCTTTGGTTTGCCACTTCAATCACATATAAATCATAGGACGATCTGTTTCAGCCTGAAAACTGTCTTGAAATTTTATCCTGATGGATGATGGTGCTTACATTTATGACAGGGTAATAACTGTGAAAGAAATTACAGCACACACAAAGACACCAACACACACACAAGCATACAGATATTACAGGTGCTTTTTGGTACCTTGTTAAAAAAGAAAATGTACACAGGATTCAATTCATTTGTATCTAGGAATGGTAAGTGTTGTTTCCATGGAAATGGTATTTTAACCTATATTAGGACAACAGTTTTGTGAAAAGAAACACTGCATGTAGCGGCTCTACTCGCCCAGAACTTTGGTTGACTCTAACAGATTTGTCCAGCATCCAGCGGTTTCTTTTGAAATGAAACTAAGCATTCAGACAAGCCAAGAAGCATCTCACTTGGCAGACCAACAAAATGGTTACAGCATTAGAGTTGACATAGTGTTTTACTGCAGTCCCGGGCAATCATCAGGATCATTCATCTGCACATTCAAACTCTTTACTCTCTCATTTGTCAACCTGGCTACAGGCTTGAGCTGGGCTATTGCAAGCTAGCATGTTGCCTGTGATGTATTGTGCTATGATAAGCATCTCTGTGCTGAAAATATGGATCTCTGTTCAAGATGTGATTTTAAATGTCCATTCTTTGATTTAAATGCAAGCAAACAGGTAGTCTGACCAGGAAATCCAAGATACGGATCTATTTTGCAGTACATGCTGTGTGAGGTAAATGGGTGCCTCAGGTTAAGAATGTATTTTGAGTTGCAATGGTTAGGATACTATGGAGGACCATGTCTTTCATATTTAAAAATAAATACAGAAATAAATAAATGCTCAATAAATAAATAAGCACACAATTAATTGCCCCAAAAAATACAATGAAGAAATAAATGTAGGTAGAAATTAAATTATACAGTGAGACATAAATGTATATATCTCTTTTAATTAGCTTCTTTATTTATTCACCTTTGTAATAATTACCTTATTTATTTATTGTCCGTTATAATCTTCAACTTTATTTATTCCTTACTTATTTTTTAAATGTATTTATTTCTGTGTGTGTTTAATTTTTTTGTCTGTTTTATTCTTCCGTTGCATTTTCTACCCTATTTATTTTCACCCTTGGTATTTATTTCTGCCTGTCACTTTTACATTTCTGCCTGTCACTTTTACATTTCTACATGCATTTCTGCCTCATTATGCAAATGAGGAGGGGCGGGTCTTAAGGGGTTAACTTCTGCCCATTGGTTGGTTAGCATTTTACTCCCTCGGTCGAATTTACATGCCACCAGCCACAGGCACAACACAGATGGCTAGCTACGGTGAAGTTGTCAGTGAGCTCAGGCATTTAGCAACTGTTTTTGAAAACAATGCTAACGTTATAAGTATTGACTTTATAATTTTTCGTTTAGGCGCTCTGACAGAACGTGTGTTTCAGTCAGCGGTGTCGTGCCAATGTACTCGTGTATCCCCTGGCCGCGGGGGCGCGCATGCACACAGAGCGGAGCTTCTGCTGCCCCTCGAATTGTTTAACTGCTGCACTTTGAATTAAACGGAACAAACAGCGACGTGGAAGACTCGGCAGGGTTACCATAGTAACAGGGGTCTCAGTTAACTACATAAATACGTGTATTTGTCTGTTACATTAAGGCGACGTGTCAAATGTTTATAGCGTGGTTTAATATCGAGTGATAGGCGTATCCTCCCTGTCCCTGTCTACCATATGAGTTACATAGGAGGTACTCAAATATCAGGCCGTTTTTCACCTGATATTTGGGTATCCCCTATGTAACTTTTGATAAACAACAGCAAACCTCTCCAAATTGTGTCAGGTTGTTTATTGTGACCTATTAAACACACAAAATAACACCCATGATGACAGGACAGACCCTTTGCATGTTAGGGATGGGATACATAAAATATCAGGTGAAAAATGATATTGATATTGATATTGATGATAGTCCTTCATGCAGTGCCATCACATAGGTTACACACACACACACACACACACACACACACGCCGTGAGAAATACTAATCAACCTGTTCGCCGTTAGAAGCGGGCGCACAACTTAGGACTTCTCCATCCTGAGACGCGTCTCCGTTGGATTTATTCTAAACATCCACCTGCTAAATTTCATCGGGTTTTTGTAGTGCAACCTTCTTTGAACGAACTGCGGCTGTTATCATTCTGTCTCTTCTGATGTGCGACAGGAAGCCAGAGAGAGGAGTGGATTTGGAGACAGACAACCCACTCCCGGGCCGCTTCTAGCAAGGGAAACCCCCCCACGCGTTGCGCGCCTGGATCGCCAGTAGATATTTGCGTCGGAGTGCGTGTGCATACGCGTCAGGCACTAAATGTGTGTGTTCGTGCACGGCAAAGCCCCGGGCTCCGTCCTCAACAGTTGCTACCGGAGCGACGGAGAGGAGAGGTGGAGAGCGAGAGATAAGACACTGAGGACAGACGGACGCGGAGCCCCACATGCAAAGGGTCTGTCCTGTCATCATGGGTGTTATTTTGTGTGTTTAATAGGTCACAATAAACAACCTGACACAATTTGGACAGGTTTGCTGTTGTTTATCAAAAGTTACATAGGGGATACCCAAATATCAGGTGAAAAAACGGCCTGATATTTGAGTACCTCCTATGTAACTCATATGGTAGACAGGGACAGGGAGGATACGCCTATCACTCGATATTAAACCACGCTATAAACATTTGACACGTCGCCTTAATGTAACAGACAAATACACGTATTTATGTAGTTAACTGAGACCCCTGTTACTATGGTAACCCTGCCGAGTCTTCCACGTCGCTGTTTGTTCCGTTTAATTCAAAGTGCAGCAGTTAAACAACCGAAGGGCAGCACAAGCTCCGCTCTGTGTGCATGCGTGCCCGCGGCCAGGGGATACACAAGTACATTGGCACGACACCGCTGACTGAAACACACGTTCTGTCAGAGCGTCTAAACGAAAAATTATAAAGTCAATACTTATAACGTTAGCATTGTTTTCAAAAACAGTTGCTAAATGCCTGAGCTCACTGACAACTTCACCGTAGGTAGCCATCTGTGTTGTGTCTGTGGCTGGTGGCATGTAAATTGACCGAGGGAGTAAAATGCTAACCAACCAATGGGCAGAAGTTAACCCCTTAAGACCCGCCCCTCCTCATTTGCATAATGAGGCAGAAATGCATGTAGAAATGTAAAAGTGACAGGCAGAAATGTAAATACCAGGGGTGAAAATAAATAGGGTAGAAAATGCAACGGAAGAATAAAACAGACAAAAAAATTAAACACACACAGAAATAAATACATTTAAAAAATAAGTAAGGAATAAATAAAGTTGAAGATTATAACGGACAATAAATAAATAAGGTAATTATTACAAAGGTGAATAAATAAAGAAGCTAATTAAAAGAGATATATACATTTATGTCTCACTGTATAATTTAATTTCTACCTACATTTATTTCTTCATTGTATTTTTTGGGGCAATTAATTGTGTGCTTATTTATTTATTGAGCATTTATTTATTTCTGTATTTATTTTTAAATATGAAAGACATGGTCCTCCATAGGATACAAAACCCTATAGTCTAAATACATACGTGTCAGGTGACATGGAAGCTCTAAATTTCTAAAAGGTGTGAGTTGTTTTTCTGTTCTGCGTTAGTCCAGAGGTCTGTGTCAGAAAGCAGGTTTAGTGAAAACTCCTAATTTGTTAACTCTAAGATGAGGGAAACTTTGTGTTTTCCCTTTCAGGAAGGGAGGTACATCAAACCTGAGAAAGAGGGGTAACTCCAGCCCGTTTCAGAGGGAGAGGTTATTTAACCTCAGTCAGTTACTATGGTAATTAAGTCTGTGAACCTAACCGGGTTGGGAGCAGAAAACGTTTAGTTTCTCTCAGTCTCCTTCCTCTGACACAGCGCTCTTTAATTTCCTTATTCATTCATTCAGTCTGTATCAGGTGTATTTTAGCGCAGTTCAGTCAGGACCACTTTGTCAAAATAGATTCATTCATTGCAGTTTAAATAGTCCGTTATTTGGAAATCCAATCAAAAGAGGGACTCAGCTGAGCCAATATCTGGTGTGCTGGCTTTTGAACTGTCAGCTATGAGCTGAGATAATAGCCGAGCTTGACTCCATGACCTGCCACAACTTCTGTATGCTTTATTTCAGTCAGGACCACTTTATCAAAATGGATTCATTCATTTGTATTTGGCGGTATGGCTTTGTTTTGGGGCCTCCTTCCCTTCCATGTACATGTATGGAAAGCCTTAAGCGGGGAGGGCAGCAGTGCAGGATCCCCCAAAACCCTCATACCAGGCAAAAACTCCCTGTCCATCCAAAAGCTTACATGGAAAGCATTAGCAAGGAGGGCAGCAGCAACACTACACTTCTACATGCATACGTTGAAAACATGAGGCAGGAAGAGAACAACGTCCTGCCCTTCATGTGCATAAATGTAAAGCCTTAAGCAGGGAGAGCAGCCATAGCAGGAACCATGTTGCATTAAGAGAAGTGGATATAGCATTCATTCCAATGAGGGAAGGGCATGATGCAGTCATGGAGCTCTAAAATACCCGGATCTTACATGTTGACTGGCCCATAACATCAAGATGGACAGTCGCACTAGCAAAAGTTTGTTTGAGTTGTAGCCACGCCGCTCGTTCATGAACGAATAACGTTACATCCACTTTACAGGACCCATAGAATACAACCCTTGGATGTGGGGTCTGATACACGTTCATTACTAGCTACCGCTAATGTTAGCTAGACCTGGCAGCTTGGGAACAGAGACCCAAACAACGTTACATCATTACAACATATAGTGCTCTGATGCATCATAAGATAACACACATGATAATCCACAGCCATTAGAACCATAATTACAGCTATAGGAACTCAGGAGAACGTCATATCAGTATAATGTGTTTCTATTTATATAATTTATAAATATTTAATTTATTTTTAAATAAATTTATAATTTTATTTATTTTAAACGTGATGGTTTGAACAAGGAACATCCAAGTATTTGGACTGGATGTCCCCCCCCCCCCCCCCCCCCAAAAAAAAAAAAAAAAACCAAACAAACCCAAAACAAAATGTAACCATGAAATACAGTCTATTGGAAAAGTCTTTCTGGGCCAGCAGGTTGTCAGACGTTGCAATTCCAACAATGGCCACTAAGGCTGGTTACTTAAAGACATGGCACTGTTCCTGGGGGCTTTGGCAGAATCGTCCCTGTCACTCACCGATGTAAGTCGAGTGCAGATTTGAGTTGCACATGCGACACTTTGCAACAAGTAGAGTACAAGATGCTAACAAGAGACTTCTGTAATGTCAATACAGTAAAAATGGACCTACTTAACAAAGTTTGTTCATTGCTGGCTAAAAGCTAGCAATCAAACACAACAAAGCCTGTCACTTGAATGGCGTTTTGAGCTAACGTTAGCAATCAAACAATCATAGATAACTAAAACATTTTTCAACTGTTATTGTTTGTAATGAGAAGAGTTTATTATGACATGTTATGCTGTAAAGCGTTTAAATCTGAGCATGCACAACTTACATCTGCACTCGACCAGAGCCGGTCTGACTCGACTCTCATCGGATATGACACGTTGTCGTAAACTGTCTAAATCTGAGCATACACGACTCAAATCTGCACTCGATTTACAGTGGCAATCTCCAATGGACATGGGCTGACATGACGAGCCGCAGGGCGAGCAGCCTGGTTATTCCCATGTAGGAGACATCTTGCAAGCGTTTGCAGAGATGCAGCAAGGTAGGCTGGGAAAAGCTGTTTAAAAAGAGCACACTATTTGGAAATCCAATCAAAAGAGGGAATCAGCTGAGCCATCAGCTGGTGTGCTGGCTTTGTCATGAATAAAAACTATAAAACGTTATTTTCTTCAACATGGCATGCCTTGCCTTTTGTCTACAATCCCGTAGATGAAGAAGCTGTATCATATATTACTTTGAAGGGAGTTAAATATATACAGTACGTCGGGAGATGATATTGATGCCCTGATTTCCAGACAACTACCAATTTGAGCGGTATTGTTTTTCTTCTCAGATATATGCATAACCTTATCCATCCTCATATCACTAGCGTCCACCGGGTTTTATCAGTAATATTTTACTTGAGATTAAAAAGGAAATAAATACACTGTATTGAAACCTGGGTGGTGGTGAAGGTCAAGGGCCTCGACGGACCAGACCTCGGTGGCAGATGCTGGCTCTGGGGACGTGGAATGTCACCGCTCTGTGGGGTAAGAAGTTAGAACTTGTGCGGGAGGTGGAGCGCTACCAGTTAGATCTGGTGGGGCTTACCTCTACACACAGTCTCGGTTCTGGAACCATACTCCTGGATAGTGGTTGGACTCTCTTCTACTCTGGAGTTGTCCAGGGTGTCAACTGATCACCATCTGGTGGTGAGTTGGGTCAGAGGGTGGGGGAAGACTCTGGACAGCCCTGGTAAACCCAAATGGGTAGCACGGGTAAATTGGTAACGTTTGGAGGAGGCCGCCGTCCGACAGACTTTCAACTCACACCTCCTGCAGAGCTTTTCATGCATCCTATGTGGAGGCTGGGGGAACCTGAGTGGACAATGTTCAAATGTTCAGAGCATTTTGAGGAACTCCTAAATCCAATTAATACGCCCTGTACGGTAGAGGCAGAGCTGGAGGATGATGACGGATTGTCGTCAATTTCCCTGGTGAAGATTGCTATGGTAGTTAAACAACACCACAGTTGCAAAGCCCTGGGTGTGGAGGGACTGTCTTGGTTGACATGCCTGTTCAACATTGTGTGGAGGTCTGAGACGGTGCCTAGGGAGTGGCAGACCGGGGTGGTGGTTCCCCTCTTCAAAAAGGGGGATCAGAGGGTGTGTGCCAATTACAGGGGTATCACACTTCTTAGCGTCCCTGGTAAAGTCTACTCCAAAAATGACCTTAGGTCTTAGGTTAAGATGGGACTGGGCCCCTCAACCCTGAACAGGATACATGGTTTGAAAAATGGATAAATACTATAGATTGCTGTAGTTAAAACTATAAAATAAAAACAAATAACAATTTAATAACAATTTAAAGGTGTGCTATTTGTAGCTATGCCATGAGATTGACAATTGTGGTTTTAAAAGTCTCAACTACTGGATGGACTGCAATTCAAATTTGCCTTCAGGATGATTAATAATGAATTTCATGACACCTCAATTATCTTCCCATCTAGCGCCATCATTAATGACATTCCGATTAGTCTCAGCTTTGTGTTAAGTGCTAATTAGCAAATGTTAGCATGCTATGTTAGCAACACGATAAACCAAGATGGTGAACACAGTGAACGTTAAATCTGCTTTACATCAGCATGTTAGCATTGTTATTATAAGCATGCTAGCATGCTGTTGTTAGTATTTGTCTCAAAGCACCACTGTGCATAAGTACAGCTTCACAGAGAGTTATAACCTTCTGTGTTGTAATACACGTTTGCATGGCAGGGGGTTTAATGGGTCCAACTTGTAATATTGTCATACCTTTCTGAAGCATTTCAAACTTATTGTTATGAACTAGTTTCTTACTAAAAGTTTATTATTGTTTGTGATGCCGACACTTTTATCAGTGACATTTCAGTCAATGACTGCCACAGAATAAAGATATTCCTTTAATAAAACTGATTTAAAATTGCCATCACACATCATAGTTTGGTGGCAAGGTCATCTTCTTTATTCAGATTATGTTGATGCTAGCATTTATGACACACAATATTAACAAGCTCTTTGAGCCCTTTAGAGGAAATCTCATAACTTCAGAGTGTTCCAAAAACAGTTTACCCAGCACTGAAGGTCGGTACAGTAATCTTGTGCATTATCTTATATTTTTGCACAGAGCTAGCGAGGAAGATTTTGAATATTTATGTTGATCATGAAATTTCAAATGGCATAGTGAGTTTTCTTAAGCTGAAAGGGCAATAAAAACAATAAAAAAGGTCATAATGCAGTTCTTGTCATAAAACAAGTTATATAACAAGTAAAGAAACACCACCACATAACTACAACACTTGTCTTTTCTCTCAATGCGTTGTTTCACTGATGGCTGAGTGGTAGCGGTGGTGACCCAAATTACGGTTTCTTGACAACTGCAGCTGGAGTTCAGGAGGAAGTGTTAAAAAGAAGGCCCTTAAGGAGGCTATTATCCAGGGTAGAATGTGCTTCTGTGGTTCACCCTCTCTCAGTGTAAGTTGAAATGTATCAGTATATGACCCAATCTGCTTCTGCCAGCCATAAAATATTGATAGAAAGCCTTTAGGTCTGAATATAAGTCCACAGGTTTTAACTGCTTTTTAAAAATTATTATTACAATTTCTACTCCGTCCCCTTCCTTTATTAGCGTAAAGTATTTGCTTTTTTATCTTACATAACAAAAAAGCCTATCTCAAACACAATTACTTCACAGCTAATATGCTTAAACAAATAAGTATTTATAAAAATGTTAACATACAGTATGCAAGATGTTGCATTTGATTAAGCATTTCACTTAATTATCTTTTTAAAAGTTTGTTTAAAAGTCTGTTTACACTCATTTATATATACAGTACTGTACAAATATGATTGTATAGGAGGATTTTTATTGTCCTGTTGACCTGACAGGCCATAGATCGATTTACTTTTGCATGTTATTGCTTGCAAATTGTTTAGTAAGTGCAATATGAATCGGTGGAAGCATTTTGTCTTTCTGGCTGCTTTGTTTAATTCTTGTGTTTGTTTAAAGGTTGTGCTGGGAATCTCATGGGAAGAGAGCAGTTCTGCAACAGAAAATGCATTATTTTTGCCAAATTCTGAGCATAACTGGCAGGGGTATACATGTCATTAACATTTACTAATAATACAGCTCACTTTTACAGTGAAAGATTTCTAAAATTTGCTAACACACAGCATGCTGAAGTGTAGAGTGGTAAGTATTTAAGAATCAACCTTCATGACTAATTATTATCAATGACTGTGTCAAGCAAATTCTTGATTAATTGAAAGTCAGTTATAATCTGAAACAACCAAACTCAAAGTTGGCAAAAAGTAGTAATATTCAAACCTTTGCACTTTTCTCCACTTTAGGCACAATTTTAAAATATCATACAATATGGGAGGTGTCCCTTTTCTTTTTGACACTTCCCCTACGAACATTTACAATCGCACCTGCAACAGTTACTGAATCAGGCTATGGTGGTAAAAAAGCATGCAACTTGGAGTAGAACTTTTTACAGACACTAACAACTATAGCATTTTCATTACCTCTTTATTTTCTATTTCTAGAGGCAACCTGAAAGATAAAACAAGTTTTAGCTAATGTATCACTCCTTTATTCCTGAGAAATACATGCCTATACATTTAAGGAATTGAACAAACCCACACTGTTGCACCCATGCTGTATGCCCTATTGGACCTCACCATGATCAGTCTGATGGAAACATAAGCCTGGACAAATCCCCCGTAGCTTGACGGCGGGATATTCTCAGTGTTGATGGAGCTATTGATCATGCTCACATTAAAATGATGTCGGCAGCTGTACATGCCAATATTGGAGAGGTCCATTAATCAGAAAAGCAATGGCCCTGTCAATAGACTGCCCAGGTCCTGACAATAGATGACAGTCTTGAGGTGAAGCTTAGGGTTAGCTGAGCAGAAAGCATTCCACTGCTTAAAGTCCATCCTGTCTCACCACTGAAGCGCTGTTCTGTCCTCCTCCACCCCCAGGCATGACTTCACCATTTACTAAATCCTTTTAGGGACTGCTCAGCCCCACAACTCATTGAAGGCAGAGAGCGTGAGTGGGTCATGCGTCATGGTGGGATATGAGTAAGATCAGTGTCAGCTTTCCTCCACTTGCGCCCTAGAGACAGTTGCCGCCATGACTGAAAGGCACACATAAGTGAAACACCCCTTGCAGTTGTTAAAGTAAAACATCAGCTGTATAGTACAGTACAGTTTGATGTTCACTGGATCCTCCCGCAGCAGTGGGAAGGATCCACCTTTAAGGAACATTAACACATGTTCCATTTTGGTCCACTACTCACTCAATCTTGCAAGTGACTGCAGGCACTCAAAACAATAAAATAGATTGGGTAGATATGGGTTTTTGCAGTTTTACAACTTATTTCCTTGTTCTTTGTCCTGTGTTTACTGTAGCTGTTTACTTGTATACTGCATTGGCTCCCTGGCCATTCCAACCAATACTACAATTATAGTGCTGACCAAAGTAGCTTAATGTGGATCATTAATCATAAACCTGCCATATTAATCAAATATCTTAGTATGCTAAATTATGTAATGTAAAAAATGTTCAGCAAATTGTTCTGCTGATGGAATAAGTGAGTTAGAGCCATGGATAGTGATAAAGTGGGTGGAATTGTAGTATTTCACCTATGACCTACATAGGAAGAATCAGATTCACATCTTGACAAAAAATGTAAAACTACAAAACTAGTCTTCAGTAGATCTGACCTGCTCCTTGGTCTACATGAAGGGAAGTCCACAGACAAAAGACTGAGGACTTATAATCTAATTTGGGGATGGTTGAACACCAACTAGTTCTCCCTTGAAATTTGGTACAGTCACTTGCATGTTCTCCTCAGGATGAAGTCTAATCACTTTGGTAATCTACTTCCTTTCTGCAAAATGAATAGCATTCCTATCAACCTTAGCTGTATTTTGATTTTACTGCTAAATAATATAATCTTGCATGCTAAATTAAGATGGTGAACATGGTAAGAATTAGAAGTTTAACAATTTCATTGTGAGTATGCTATCATGCTGACAGCAGCATTTAGCTCAAAGCTCAGCTGGGCCTAAACACAGCAAATAAATAATCTAATCTAACAGTTAACAATGATTTTAAAGTTTTGAAACATTTCAAACCCATCCTTGCAGTCTTTAAACAAAACTATGAAATGATATAAACCTTAATAAACATATAAAATAAACAATAAAAGCCATATAGAGATTTGTTGGTTAGTCAAATATACATGTATATACTGTAGTGCTGAAGGAAGTGACAGGTGAACTTCACCTTTCATAATTTCATTCTGGATCCACTCCTCTGTCAAGTGTATAAAAGTAATCTTCAGTCACCACAACTATCATCAGTTCATATTAAAGTCAATTTCATTTTCAATTTAAGTGTTATTTTTTTTATTATATTGGGCTCTAAGAATATTCCTCCTATGCTATAATGGAATTCCCAATGAACGGTTGACTCACTAGAACGCAGCACCACTTCTGATGTCTTAAAATAGAACAAAGAATAACAGCCTTATTACAATCTAATCTGGATCACCACATAAAAAGAAAATTAAACCTTTAATGGAACTCCAAAAAATCCAACGTATTATAATCAAACTGTGCAGATGGAAGCGTGTGTTTAGCCAAAGTGCCAGAGTGCTTAAATAGCACACCCAGAAAATAACAATGCCACTCCACCTGGGCCTGCAGGTTTTATGCCATTCAATGGCAGTTTTATAGTTGTCAAATAATTGCTGAGAGGGACTTGACTTTTTTAGTTTGAAATCATTCCTTTTCCCGTCAAGCATTACATAAGTGGCAATGAAAGAGCTCTTTGCTCATGTCTAGACCAGAAATTGGCAGGCAATCTGGCGTGAGTTTACCTCTTTGTGAATCCGTCTTTTAGCAAAAGCGGCAACTTGGAACATTCCTTTTTAGCAGTTTTTTTCTCCCTATTTTCGATAAATGAATTGAATTGCAAAGACCTGGATATAATTTGACTTTAGACATAACCAATTTATCTCACACCTCAGTGCAATTCGAGACCCTGTAATGAAACGCCAAGCTAAGAGTCAGGATTGGCAGAGAGTGACACCTGCTTCAGTTGGTTCAAATTAGAAATGCCAAAAGAAAGGAAGAAACTGTCAAATAGAAATGTGTCAGACATTTTACAGGTCTAATACTCGTGTAGGCTGGAGGGTTGAGGTTTCAGTCAAAGGGTCTTTCAAAAAGTGTGATGTGAGCTGCGTTGAGCACACACAGTCACAAAGATAAGCGGCATCTCAGGATGCTCGCCTGTTACAACCACCCATTCTTAGTCTGCTCTAATGCTGCTCTCACAAAAACCTGCTCCTCTCTGTAAATGCAAAGAAACAGCTCTTTAATTCAGATTTCCAAGAAAGTGAAGGAAGATTTCTCAAGTGTGAAATTTAAGGGGACATGGCTGCACAAACTAAACATGATTGATGAAGTTTAGACTTTTTGAATTGGTTTCCTTCCTTCTTACAAACTTTCAAAACAGACCATAATGGTCATTATTGACACATTACTATTGAAAGTAGTTGTAATTGTTCTTTAGCCTCAACATTTTTCCTGGTTGTGTCAAGCTTCTTCTAAAAATCTATTTCTTCACCTTTCTGTTGTGTGCGATTCTCTGGGGTGCTGGAAAAATGTCCAGCTGGAGTGTTGGTTATTGCTTTTTCTGTCAGGTGTCAGCAAATGTTTGAGTCTCCAATCGACCAGTTTTCTATAAATCACAATAAACATTCAGCAGTTCAATACAGGAAACATCTATTAGGCCAGTGAAGTGATAAAACTAGTGTTACATATAAAATATGATGTGACGTTTGTACATTATTACTCCATGCTATAAAGAGCAAAGCACAGTAATTTGTCATGGTGCTTCTTTTGTATTGTGGTGGAATTAATCTGGGTCCAGGGGCCTCATCAAAATTCCACATGTATAAAACCAGGCGTACGCCAGGTCCTGCACACATTTCCTTTATACATGACAATCAACATGAAACTGGCAAGCAGCGCTGCCAACGGCGCTCTAAAGATGCTCATTCAGCCCAATGTTTGGTGGACCCGGATCGTGTTAATTTTGTACACCTTGTTCTCTTATTATTCATTTACTTACGCACCATCCACGGGCTCAATTACACGTCACACGTGAGTTTGCCCATCCGACACTGCGTTTATTCCTGGGGAGATGGAGTCTCGCCCCCTGTGTGTCATGGATGTCTGTGAGCCTCCGAAACTGTACAGAATCACAGACACATTACAGAGCCCGACAAGACTTTGCGGACGACCCGCACATTCTCACGTCAAGTACAGTTTTATACATTACACCGTGTGTGTGAAAACCAGTGTTTGCAATCAATGTTTAAAGGTTGCATGGCATGACATTTTCACTTTATGAGGTTTTTTGACATTAATATAAGTTTCCCCAGCCTGCCTATGGCCCCCCCCTTTTGAGAAAATGAAAACCGATCTCTGCCTTTGAGAAAATGAAAGCTCAGACGGGCCAATCTGGAATCTTCCTCCAAGGTTACCTCCACTTTCTCTGCTTTGCCCGCCCAGAGAATTTGGCCCACCCATAAGAGGGAGACATCATAGCTTTAAAAAGAGCAAAGTGGCAGTTGGTCAAGGCCACGCCACACAGTGGCCAAGGTTTAGGGTTCGCCTCAACAATATTCAGCCATTTGGTTTATCCCTCCACTCACAGGCAAAGTGAGAAGCGCTCTTCTCGCTAGTGTCTGCTTATAAACCAACATGACAACAACCACTGCAATCATTGTCATTATTGGCATGATTATTATTATCAGGATTAAGACATCTGATGTTAAACTATAACTTAAAATCATACTTTATTGTGAGTCCATGAGGAACGAGAATCTTCACCATGAGTGTCATAAACACACAATTACACATTTTGTTAACAACTCACACCGTTTTTTTATATAGTGGTTGTGAATTGTTATGTTAATTGTTAAGTGTCACTTTTTCCTGAATTTATCTTCTCCTCTCCACCACCTTCCTCTTCTCATATTATCACAAATTTAAACTCAAAACAGAGAAAAAAAGTTTGACTGATTATGCCAAAATCACTGAAAGTTATCGTGCAGGCCTCCCGGTGAGAGCAGCTGCTTGACTGTCGCATTAATCCATGTTGCTTATGCAAATGTACACCCTTTTGAAAGGTTCTCCAGAAATATGATGTTATTTAGGCTGCCAATCATTGTTTATGTAATTACGCCATTACATGTTCTTGTGGAGTTTTGATGAATGATGCCTCAATCAACAACAGCATGTAAGACTGACAGCATGAAAGATTTTTTGTACATGAAAAAACTTTTTCATTGTTAAAAATTTCAATATAATAATAATAATAAATAAAGTTGGATTAAGATTGTTATAAGTAATGACACTAATGCATTTGTCCCATCAATAAGACATAGATTGCCTGCCATTTAGGCCAAATTATTAGTTAAGACAGCTGGCTGCGCAGCCACTTTAGTTGAAGGACATCACTCTTGGTGTCAAATTTATCCATGCCTTTGTTATATCTCTGTGAATAATGTGGGGAAAACCGGGATGAGGCCAGCTGGATGAAATGCTTCTACTGTTTTAGGGCAGTCTTTTGTTAACATGGTTTTGGTTATTCTGTGATAAATGAGATGACAATACAGCTCAGAGGAGAGGAGTTAGCATGAGGAGACAGGGGCTCCAGCATGCAGGTTCAGTTGCTTTATTGATGAGGCTGGGGAAGCAGTCAACAGCTGATTGCAAGTTTAATTAAATGTTCTTGTCAAGGACACAGGCCTTTGCTCTGCTGAGTCCAGAATATTGTTGACTTCCTGAAAATCCCATCATAACCCTGTAGCACCCTGATGGATAACTCCATGTCTTTGGGCTCAGAGAGAGTCATCTTTGAGCTAACTCAGCTTTCAATTAGCTTTTACTTCTCCCAGCACCTTCCTGCTTCATAAAATCAGTTAAGGCAGAAGCCTGCAGGACTGACAGTTCAAAGCAGCCTCTGGATTATGGACGCTTTAAGTGTGTGTGTGTGTGTGTGTGTGTGTGTGTGTGTGGTGTGTGTGTGAGAGAGATGTTCAGGAATTCTACTATTCTGGGGTGGAGTAAGGTCTGGCTACACCATAGATACATTCTAGGATAGGAGAAAAAATGTTCTGGGTTGTTTGCATTTCTTTAAACCAATCATGTCACAATATCGTCTTGAGCGGCGCTAAGCTTCAGATGCCACAATGGGTGTTCTGCAAAATGGTCTGGGAAGGAACTTGTTTTGGTGGAACATTTGCAACCAGCAAAAGAAAATGCCATATACAATAATAAATGATATAAACTGTTCATACAATACAGTAACGTGAGCTATTTAAATTATCTGGATACACGTTTAAACGTCATTTGCTCTTGTGTACTTCATCCACAGCAATCCCACCAATTGGTCCCAAAACATATGTTAGAAAGTATATGCTGTAAACATATTCTTTGTAAATCTTTACAATCGTTCACCGAAAGAACCAAGCAGGCTTGCCTAGTTGCACAATCCAATTTTGTTTTCAAAACTTGCCATTTTCAGCGTGTAGCTTGCTAGCTCAAAGTTTTTAGTTTCCCAAAGCTAAGGGATTTTGAGAATGGCACCACACAGAGAGCAGAAGGTGAGGGACATCCATGTCAGGCCTGGAAATGTACTTCCACTGTCCAGACTACGTGATGCATACTTTGAATACGGGCTGCTACATAACTCAGCTCAATGGGTTACTTTCAAAGGAATTTTGTTCTAATAAACTCTTGTATCAAGATAGTATGCTCACAAATCAACCGATTCTTCATAAAAATACCGTAGCTTCTCATTTATCCACTATAGGGCCTGCTTGTTGACCAGCTTCACCCAGACTATGCTCATCTCATGCTGACACCAGTAGAAATCACTGCCGTTTGTTTCTGTTACCTGCTGTGTTCATTGGATAAGTTTTTTTGCCTAAAGGCTGACATAGGCACAGGGTTTACCTCGTGCAAATTCATCCTGTGTGTTTGTGAGGCTTTTACACGGCTCCAAGGTTGCTGCAGTCATCCATTCTTTAAGATGCTGCTTGTCACCTTGATATATGAGATGCTGGCTTTTTGGTTGTATGACTTTTTGACTGTCATGCACTATATATCCACGGCTCCTGCTAGTCTCGCATACCGGCCTTCCAGGTCGCTGCTTGTCTGGGTTGTGGCAAAGGCTTCATTTTCAGCAGGCTTCATGCTCAGCTCATGTGTTCAGCCCCACAGGGTGATCAGGTTGGGTTTATAAAATGTACAGTTGTGAAAAATGCCCAAGGTGGCATCTTCCACTATGGAATGTTTCGCATTTACACAAAATAATTCATTTTCACTGTCCATTGAAGTATCACCTCTACTTTAGATCACCTAAATCACCTAAACTAAGGACTGCATTCACGATTATTTTCTTGATTAATCCATTAGATGTTTGGTTTATAAAATGTCACAACATTTTGAAAAATGTCAATCAGTGTTTCCCAAAACCCAAGATGACGTTCTCAAATGTCTTGTTTTGTTCACAACAAGAAATATTTGGATGAATTGACTCAAACTAATTAATTGATTATCAAAATTCTTTAATATAGTGAATAATGAATTAATCTACTAAACTGTTGGCTTGTTTAGAATTTGTCTGATTGTGTTTTTTTTGTCATGCAGAATGTTTTCATAGCTTATCCCAAAACTACAAAAATAAGAGCCAAGTTTTAATAAATGGGAATTATTCTTTATCAGGTAATTGATTTGGACACATAGTTACAATTATTAATCTAATGACCATTTTTGTCATTTGAATTGTCATTAAACTGCTGGTCCTTCCTCCTATGTTGGCCAGAGTAAGTGTGTTGGGATTGTGCACTGTCAGGATGGCCTGCTTGGAGGCGCGTTGGATTAATGGTCTTTATGTACTTCAACTAATGGAGTGGGAGATCAGTGGTCAGTAAATGTGACTTACTCCAATCAAGTGCAAGGCTTACTAAGCCTGACTGCTGCATCCTCCAGAGCCATAAAATCTGTTGTTTTATTTCTCTCCCATCATTACCCAGTGACCTGCCTACACCGCCTGGTGTCAGTGTTGGGCATGGAGATTTACAGCAGAGGTCAGAGGACGAATGGATGTACAGTAGACATATAGAGGGTGGGGGATGGGTGAGACGGAGGACGCTGTTAGGATTGCGGGAAGAACCAACTGACATGTAGCTGCTGTAGCTATGAATGAGTGATTTCTTTCAATAGTGAAATTGTAATCCTGTGTGGATCTTTTATCATCCCTGGAAGGCAAGAGTTAAAACAGAGCAGTCACACACACAGAGTAGAGAAGGTGATACCAGGCCTGTTTTTTTGTTTTTTTTGCTGTTGATCCTGAGCACTGTCTCCAGCATGTGAATGCGTATGCTCTTGGTGTGCTCAGTCTCTTTTAATAAGCACTTTGAGTTAGCAGCCCTCAATTATTATCATTTAGTATCATTTACAAATTTTAGGCTGATTCACAGGCACAGTATGTGCGCACACTTTTTTAGTTACGGTTCTTAATGTGGACCTTATTCCCCAAATCCTACCTTTGCCTTACCCTAGTTCAAACCCTAAATACCTTCTAGCGGCTGTGGTGAACTTATAGTCTTCTGGATTGCATATGGCCTTGATCAAGCTCTTGGATGGTTGCTGGGGGTTGGTCTTAAGAACTTTTTTCAGCTTAGAGACAGTTATGCGTTCAGCTTTATGCCTAAACCAAATCTTGCTTGCAGTCTGACTTCGAGTTGCCCTCTCTACAGCCTGGACCAGGGACAGGGTGAGCTCTTCTAGCTGGAAATCCTGGCATAGCTCTCCAAGTTCTTTGGGGGGTAGCTGAAGACTCTCTGGTGTTCTGTATTCAAGAACAGTTTTAGGAAGCATGCTAGATTTGGGGATAAATTCTTTGTGGTAAGGCTCCCTAACCATCAATGCTGCACTCCTTGGACAGTTTTTGCTTAAGTTCTCAAAAACCTAGCATATGTTTCCGACCCTCATTTCACTCTTAAGCATGAAAGTGATTTCCCAACCTTGTTTTCAGTTGTCCAGCCATCAATGGAACGGTCAAGTTTTTGTTTTTTGGATTTTGCCAAGGAGAAGTCTATCAGAGCTACTGGAGCAGCAACAATCTGAAAATAATACATTTTCAGTTTAAAATAGGAAATCATGACTGACCACATTGTGACAAGCTACACAGATTTAGACAGAATATAGAATAAAAATGAAAAACTCGACACTAGATATGGTAGAATATAATGAAAATTCCCTCAAAGAAGATGAAATGTAGTCGAAGACGACTTGTCTGCTGTATATTGTGTCACATAACCAAAGGGGCACAATATAAACATTAATTTATTAACATAATAATTTTGCCTACTGTTACAGTGTCTCAAAAATAACATTCTCTGTCCCACATTTGGTTTGCTGTGAACGTGTACCCTACACCTTTTTTTTATTTTTACATGTGATGGCATCAGCCACTTGCAGTGCTCTGTTGTGCAGGAAGCTGTATCTCGCATCTTTACCCCAGCTTCAATGGAAAAAAGAAGTTCCCCTACATGAGAACACGATACTGATAGTCTGTTAAAAGAATACAATATGACATTTGTTTTTAATCTCAAATGCAATCTACACCAGGGGCAAAGTGCACATTTATGCATCATGACATTTGATGATGCAATATAGCCTACTTATACCAATATGGAGTAGAACTTTACATTCATGTTTATCCCTCAAAGTTGGGACACACAAGAGTACATGTACAGTAGTACAAGTTATGTTATGAAAAGTTAGAGTATCCATCGCTACTGTAAAATAAAATTAAAAAACCTATCTGTCCCTTGCTGCTACTGGGAAAAAATTAAAAATGTTCATAATAAATTCCCTACCGACTCATGACCTCAACTGACCATATTATACATACATATTACAATACATATTATTCCTCAACCGGAACAACAATTTGTTTTATGCCTTACTTACTCTGCCATGCAATTGCAATGACTTCGCCATCCTCCTTCACAATAATCCAGGTCTTCAGAAGTGTTTCGCTTGATCTCTGAGATGATCTCCATGGTTGTCGTTAAGTTGTGTTGCATGTTTGTTGACATTATAGGCGCTACTGCTAGCATCTTAACACATTAAACAATACAAGAACAAACACTCACCCTGGCAAAGACCAAACAATGTCTGGTGTAGTACAATGTCTGAAGGACCAGATAGTTGGTGATGTCAACAGCCTCAACTGTCGTCAAATCTTTAATTTCTACCGAAAACTCTCTCATCTTCATGAGGTACGGGTCGCATCCAACATATCTGTTAACTAACTCCTTGTATCCATGTCTTGAAACGGGATCTTAATCAGTACAATACGGACTCTCTGCAACGGTTTCCTCCATATACGTATTCTCCATGTTTACTTCCTGCCCTCCATATGAAATCGCACCGCCTTCGCGCGTCATCATAATCACGTGACTAAAACCCAGCAATTGGAGCACTCATTTGATACACATTTCAACAACAAAAATAATTGTTACCTTAATGGCAAGCACAGTTGTAAAGAATAAAAGTTGGAATGTGCTCAATGGGCTGTGTGTGTACTGTTACCTGATTTGGTACAGTAGGACATTTTTGTACATGTCAGTGACCTTTGGCCGGAATGAATAGAATTGTTTGGCATGTTCAAGTGAATGTCACTAAGCATGGTGGAAACTAGGGGCTTGTTGTGTACTTTTAACCAAGCATAAATATTGTCCCTCTTATGTCAGAGCCTCTCAACAACTTGTATTCTTGAGAAATCTATATTAAAATCAGTCAGGGGAACAGAACAACAAGACAGATTGCTAAAAGAAAGGTTTGTTCGCAAGCTGAGTGATGTGACTGTTAAGTCTTTATTTAAAGGAAACATTTGTTCATTAACTATGCAATCCATGCTGTTCCTTCAAACCTTCTTCTTCTTTTCAGAAGCACTTCGCTAGTATAGCCTGTAATGGTTATTGGTAAGTAATTAGGGTGAAATGGTTTAAGCTTTCATTCTAGATTACATTAATATTCATTTGAACAGTAGTTATCGTCGACGCCTCTTCTTTCAAGACATGATCAAAGTGCTGAGGACAACTTTAAGTTTTGCACTTAAGTTGAACTCAGCAAGAAAGTCCTTATGTGCACCACACATGCACATCTCCAGGCAATGTGCAGCATGTGTCTCAAGCTTTTTCAAAAGTTTCATTTCTCTGCCACTACTGTCACACTTGAAGGCAACATGAATTCCTCCACTCCAACACTCGGGTCTTTCCAAGCTTCAATACATATTTTAATACAATCATGGGCTAGGCTCGACGGATAAATCCGTTTGTATAAGTCTGATAAAGTATCTGCCCCAGCTGTCAACCTATTTCCATGACAGTTGTGTAGTACCCAGGGCAAGCATTATATCATTCCAATCAATCAAATCTGACATGCTTTCACTCGAAATGAAGTCAAGTCCTTGAATGGCTTAAGTAATGTCATAGAAAACATGCACTGGTTTGCAAGTTGCCTGTGTGTTAAGCCTCTAAAAAAATCCTGCTTTTAGGAAACATTACGTTTGTGGATTTCACAATTTGTTAAATCCAGGTTACTTTTCAACCTTTGTTGGGAATTAATTTAAAGGACACAGACAAAGAAATTGTAAATACAGTAATAGCATGTTTAGTTGAGCTGCAGCCTCATCTTGAGCTTTACCTTATTGCTGCTGAATTAATTCTTCTCATTTACTGAGAGGAATCATTGTGTATTGTGGATGTTTTCACAGCTCAGTCACATTACCTTTACAATCTCACTGAATGTGATGAGGTGCTAGTTTTCACAGCAGCCATGAACAATACAAGCACTGTGTTTTTACACATTTTTGCATTGAAATGCTATATTAGTTCAGGTGTTTCTGCGTCTCCCTTTTATTGTTAGCCATACCAACACAGATGAAGTACACCTGGATTAATGCTGGGAAATTGAGAGGAAATTATTCATAAAGCCATTGGTGATCTCTTACAGCACTGTATAAGTCAACAGATAGCGGGTGTTAAACCAGGGGAGCGGCTGCTCCTGTTGATTGGCTTCCATTGTCACCAGACCTATACTCATCCCAGATTAAACCTTGAGGTGCACGTGGGTAATTACCCAGGATCCTTAGTCATCAAGCTATGTAAATCTCTCGCCAACTCATTAGCGGGATTTTTTGAAGAACACTTTTTCTCCCCATCTTTTTCCCAAGCTTCTTTGCCAAATCTTGCACCTCTGCTCAGGTGTTTATGTCCTGTGTGTGTAATGGGAAACCGAGAATAGCAGAGATGCAATGGCCATAAAACACCTTACATATTTAAAAGCCAGCATACAGAATCAATTAAGAAACACAAATGGGTGTGAAATTAAAATTTACCATATAAAGATAGTGGAAATAGTATATCATTTAGATCTTCACAAGGTAGTGGGGCAACAGGGGAAATATAAATAAGAAAATGGCCATCTGATCACAGTTTTGTTAATTATTGAGGAATATCCTATTTCACTTTGCTCATGTGTCTGTATCATCTGCTGCACAACTGTCTTGTCAATACTATCAACCTCAATTAATTAGTTGCCATTCTGTGTAACTAAGGCTGCAGGCCCGGTGGAAGTGACTCTATTGATGAGCATAACAACTATTGACTTTTCCAGTAAAGCAGGAATTCAAAAGACGCATTTCTATAGTAGTCATGAAATCCACCCTGTGTCAGTTTACCTTCGGTTTTAATATTTTTGTGCAATTAAAAATAAAATTCAACAACACACCCTTTAAAAACCTTAAACCCAGTCAGTTATATATAGTACTTTGCAGTTACTGAGATAGGAAGTGAAAGACAACGCAGCGTGAACCTAGTTCTTCATAATATATTCATTATCATGTGTTAGTGACATCTGCTTAGTTTAGAACTTGATTCATTGTGCTGCCTTGGGAAAGCAAGAAAATCTGTTTAGATTAGAGAATGCAAACAGAGGCTAGAGAAGCTCAATTTCAAAACTGAAGAACAGAGTTTCACCTAAGTGGGGTGTGGAAAAGTGGTTAACCAAAATATTCCAGTCATTGTCTTTTCAGTTTGGAGTCTAATGAAGTTTTAAACACCAGTTATTCACCTCTAAAATATTTTAGATGAATCCTAGAGTGCTTATAATCTATTTTTCTTTGTGCCATCATCCCCTCTGCAAATATTTTACATGTACTCAGCACCATGCAAAAGTAGCACACTCACACACCTCAGCCGGGCGTCTTGAAATTTTGAAAGACAGACATCATGAATGTTGAATACAAGTTGCTGACCTGTCTGGCTCGGAGGTGTATCGTTTAATGTCAGGGCAGCGAGGGCTAGTGGACAGGCGAACCCCCGAGAGTTCATGAAAGAGGCAGTTGGAACAGCAGCTCATTTCACATGCAGTGCCTGCCGAGGGGAAGCTAACGCGCCATATGCACACCAAGCCAGAGTCATTATGGAAATACATTTTGTCTGTGCTTGCTGCATTTTTATGTAGCAAGACAAAACATTTAAATTTTATATTCTCTCTATTCCTCCCTGTTTAGAGGCCTGTAGAGGTGATTTTTGTGCTGTGTGTTTGTGTGTGTGTGTGTGTGTGTGTGTGTGTGTGTGTGTGTGTGTGTGTGTGTGTGTGTTAATGCGGGTTAATGTGATTTTGCATGTACGAGTTTATGAATGAAGGAGTAATGGAGTACTTGCACTTGAATATAGCAGTGTGTGAATTTGTGATGTGTGTGTGTGTGTGTGCATGCATACTAGCATGTGTGTTCCTCTTTCTACCTCATCAAATATTTGCTTTAGCACTTACTGTATTGCGATAGAACAGAATCAGCGCTGCTCTGTGTTCTGGTGCTGCCCAAGTGTTGTCCCCTGTCTGCTGACCCAACCACATCAGAACACCCCCTCCTGCTCCCGCTGAGTGATTTGCGAGGCACTGCTGTCCTTCAACAATTGGTTGCGTCTGCGATTGGAAGCATTTATTTCCCCCAGCCTATCAAGCCGCTACTGGCCTCAGCCTGCTGTAATTGTGCTGACCACAGGACATGTTGCTGAAAAAATGCACCGGCTGCAAGAAGGAGAGAAAAAAAAAGAACTGAAGTCAAATTATTTTTTACATTTTTTTTCTGAATGGTTCGGCTGCAGGATGCGCAGATCTACAGTAAGGGTAAGACGTGTTAGGAAAAATAAAAGAAAAAGTTAAGAAAAGAAAATTCTATTTTTGCAATTAATCCTATTCAGAATTACTCTTGCTCCGCCCTTCTAAATACTTCCGCTCAATTTTCATTTTCCTTCAGTTCAAACTAAAACTTCAAACTTATACACTTTACACTGTTATACACTTTACAGATGAGGTCTAGACAACATTCTATAATTTACAAAAGCCCCTACAATTCTAGTAATTCCCCCAAAAGCAAGTAATTAGTGCGACAGTGGGGAGGAAAAACTCCTTTAGGAAGAAACCTCGGACAGACCCAGGCTCTTGGCGGTGTCTGACGGTGCCGGTTGGGTGTGTGATTCACAGTGGCAAATATAGTCACAATAAAGATAATGGAACAGTGACTACAAATGGTAGTCGTAGTAGTTCATGTCTTAGCAGGGCACTGCAGGCCGTTACAGGGTGTAGCATGGCATATCAAAACTCTTGTTTTCTTGTCACATTTTAGTATACAGCAAACCAAGGCTGTAGTACTCGAGTCCGGACTCAAGTCCGTTTTTCTATGGTCTCGGACTTGTCTCGTACTCGGTAGTATTTGGACTCTGACTTGTCTCGGACTTGGCCACTGGTCTTGCCAAATATGGCTTTTGGTCTCGACCGAGTCCAGGTGTCTTTATTATGTTGATGATAATATTGGAGGGAAAGTAAAACACAGTCCAGGTGGGGATATTGTTCGTCTTTTTACAAATTTAGACAGCTAGCTAACGCTACGCCAATGTTTGCTAACGTTAGTGCACCAGTGTTAGCCTAGTTAGCTTACTAGGTAAATATTACGGCTGCCTTCGGAGTTTCCTGTATCTGCGTTCACATTGTCAACATAAGACCTGTGGCGTTAGTGCTCCTTTTGAGCCATCATTTTATTGCATAAAATAAGCTTTGCTCTTACGACATTGGTGGGTTTTTGTTAAGTTATAAAAAAGCTAACTGGCTATAGTTAACCCGTTTGTATGCTAGCGGACATTAGCTAACGTTGCCGAGCCAGTTGTCTGTCTGTCGGTGTATGTGTGTGTTCCCTAAACAACTTCTTCCTGATGGATTTATTTTAAAATTCTGCAATTTGTCTCAAATAAAACGAACATATGTTAAATTACACTCTGTTCATTGTTGTTTAACCAAACTTTAATGTGTTCTGAAAATACATGTATTTATACATATATAAAAACATGTATAAATACATGTTCTTATTAACCTATATCCAAATAATAGAATACAATATTTTTTAGGGAAGCCATAAACCTAGGGCTACACTTTGTAATACTGCTCACTTCATTTCTACACTACATCTGGAGTGAAGCTATGTTGTCATTTAGTTGTTCAAAGGCTCAGTACTAGTAGCTAGATAGATAGATAGATAGTTTTTATTGATCCCAAGAAAAATGGGAAATTCCAGTGTTACAGCAGCAAACACAGTCACAAGCACAGAATATACATGAAATACCTGGAAAAATATACATACATACAATATACATGAAATGATAATATGAATAAAATTAAATAAAAGAACAAATATTTGAATATGCACAGTATGGGTAAACAGAAATGTGCAACTGCTTAAATAATATTCTAAAATGTATGCTAAATGTACATGTAAATAAGCAAATTGTGCAGGTTGCATTAGTGCAGTACAGTACAGTACCTACTAGCAGTTGCAGTAGCAGTTCTAATGCTCAGTACTAGTACCTACTGTAGCAGTTGCAGCTCTAATGCTCAGTACTAGTACCTACTGTAGCAGTAGCAGTTCTAATGCTCAGTACTAGTACCTACTGTAGCAGTAGCGGTTCTAATGCTCAGTACTAGTACCTACTGTAGTAGTATGGTCTATGTAGCTATTATGAGTTATCACCATATGATATCAGAGGAATGGCTATACTCATAAATCCTGGGTGTTCTGACACTGTTTTTGCTTTTATATCAACAAATAACCCAAATTGATTGTCTTGATACTGTCATGCATAAGACCTTTTTTTCTGTCCTGGACTCGGTCTTGACTCGGACTCAAACCACTTTGGACTCGGTCTTGACTCGGACTCGACAAAGGTGGTCTTGACTACAGCCCTACAGCAAACACAATCAATCAATCAATCTATCAATCAGTTAATCAATTCATTCGTCACATGAATGGATATAAAAAAAACAGTGTTCTTTGTTTGCAGTGTCTCACATAATCAAATCTGTGCTGTTTTAGTTAGCCTCTGTGCCTTTGTTGACTGCAATATGCTCATGGGATGTTGTTTGTTAACCACCTGTGGAGTAAACCTTTGACTTTTACAGCCAAAAGGTGCAAAAAGACAACTAAGCATGAACTGAATGTCAAATATAAAAATCCACTTAAAAAGGCCACTGATATTTTCTAGCCAGGAAAACACTGACAAAACAATGAGCTGACAGTGAGTGCTGCCTGGGTGTAAGCAGAAGAGAACATGGTGATGAAAATTATAGAGGGGTCACCATGTAGAGCAGTAGGCCCACCCCTTTCTGCACACATCTTTGTGACTATAATACCGGCACAAATCAAATCCCACCACCATATTGAACCTGGATAATTGCAGACAGGGGTCTGATAAGCCCTTGTAATATAACTCTGTCAATCAATTCATGCCATATACCCTCTCTCTCCTGGGTGCTTGCTCAAATTGAATGAAGAAATCCAGGAGCCACTGACATTTAGGTCTACTGCACTGCTGATTGTGGGGAAGAATGGTTTATCTTCATTAACTGAGGGAAAGTAAAAGCATATTTGCCATATGAAAAGCAATTATGCCGCTGCTGACTGGAGCTTTTATGCTGGGAAGAGGTCCTCCTCTCATTGTCAGTCTGAGTGAAAAGAGTTCCCTCGATTTACTGCATTAGTTATTTATCATACAAGTAAAACACAGGCATCATGATGGGTCATATGTTGTCCTCAAGGTTACTGTCATCCAAACGGAAGGATTTCTGGTTAAATCTGCAACTCAACAATTGTTTTTCATTTAGTTGAAGTTGTTTAGGTGATGCTTTTGTTTCTGTGTTCATGTAACACTGGTATCCATTTGTGCTACGGTGGCAACAGTTTATTAGACACTAGACTATAAAGGTGTAGAGCTGTCTTTTCAAGCTCATATTCGTACTCAATTACAATAAAACAAATTCAACAGCAACAGAAGTAGTAATCACATTAAAGGAATATGCCACTGTTTGTTGAAACAGGGATTATCACGGTCTCCCCTAGCTGTAGGTGGGCCAACGCATTTTTTGTCTCAGTTCATGCATTGTTTTAGTCCGGCACACCACAGCGCCGCCGCTAGTTAGTTTAGCGTAGTGAATGGAATCCTATGTTGCCGGTTAGCATGTTATGTAGACAGTGAATGGCGATGAACAAGAGTTCTCAGACAGTCAAGTTCCAGAAGCATACCTCTACGAACAAGAGTTTTCAGAAGAGAAGCTTCGTGCTTTGGAAATGGAACGAGAGGAGGAGGAGGAGGTTGCGATCACTTAACACCCCGAGGACATAAGGCATCCTGCAGTCCTCAACTTTTTTTTTTGGTGTGATAAAGTCAACTGGGAAAAACGCCAAATAGATCCAATAAACAGTTGTCCACAGAGTAAGTGATTATTGTGAACTTGACGCATGGTTATTTTACGAGATAGATCGACCCATATTACACCTGTACTCACACAGACTTGCTGCGTGATATCTCGGCGCCATGGTCAGTGCTTCGGTTGTGCTTCCATCCAATATAGTCCCAATCAATATCTGCCTAGGAAATCGACTGGTTTTAATCTGCATTGCTATTTGTACTTGTTGTGAATATGCAGGCTGCAAGAAGTAATTAGGGTGTTTTTGTTTTTTTGTTGGCTCACTTTTACTCACAACATGCTAACCAGCAACATAGAATTCCATTCAAGCTAACTAGCGGCAGCGCTGCCGGCGTTGCACCAGACTACAACAATGCATGCACTGAGACAAAAAATGCATTGACCCACCTATCTACAGCTAGAGGAGATCGTGATAAACCCTATTTCAACAAACTGTGGCTTATTACTTTAAGTAAAACAAAAACATTTGTGATGTTTTCAATGCAGTTACAACCGAAATGTTATTTCACCTACTACAAAACATATAGAATATACAAGGCTTGTGCGATCTCTAATATTTTCAAATCATTCATTCATGGTTACCTGAGATCACTGATAGTTAATCTGATCTCCAGTCTGACAGGCTACATTGAACAGGTAAGTATATACGCTTTCACTTTCATCAATGAAACTACACTGGCTCAGCTGTCCTGCCTCCTGCGAACCCATTCTCATTCCCAACTCATAAAATACTGATGCTTGGTCAGGTGCCATGCCATTTTGATGCTCCATTGTTCCGACCTCTCAATAACCCGAAAAATTCCCTTTGGTCCTTCAGCCCACTAGTCTGACGTGTCCATGCTTACGCAAGGTAACATAATCCCAACCAGTAGGGCGGTCTTGACATGGTTATAGTGGTATTCGCCACCAAAGGGACGTCGGAGTAGTGGGCTGTAGGACCAAAGGGAATTTTTGTTGTTATTGAGAGGTCGGAACAATGGAGCGTTAGAGAAATGGGCAGTCCCCGCTTGGTATGTGGCTCTCAGCATCAGATACTAACACAAAAATCACCCTTTAGTGTCTGTATGGAACACACAGGGCATAGTGACAGCTTGAACGCCGTGCTGTAAGATGAGTAGTAGTAGTATTAAGTGCCACAACGGTAGCAAGCGGTATGAAAGACTGAGCCAGGAGACTGGGGGACTGTCCAAAAGAAGACCATCAGGTGCCAGATCCATGGAAAAGAGATGACAAACTGCTTTGTAATTTATTTAAAATTTGTCATTTGTGCTGATTAACGTGGCTTAGCAGGCGGACTTACTTACTTGTAGCCGGTTCTTTTGTAAAATTATTGTCATTTATTTGAGAGTAAACTTGAAGATATCCAAGGGGAGAGAGAGGAGCAGCAATTGAGCCCTGGGCTGCTGCGTTAAAGACTGAGCCTTAGTTCATGGGGCACACCTTCAACCAGATGAGCTATCCAGAGGCCCCACTGTACTGCCTCTTTATTAAAACCTGCAGTTACCACCATTTGTAACCACAGCAGCCTTACTAATCACAGTTAATTTATAGACTAAATCGTCATCTATTTCCAAAAGCTTTTAAATAATTAAATAGCTGACATATGCATGCATGTACAGTAGATGATAAAGATGATTAAAGAAAGCTGACTGAGAAGAAAGAAAAAGTGAGCCAGGAGTGGAAGTAGTTTGACATAACTAATAAGATTTCATATTTTTAAAATGACTGTTTGTTTTTTTTAAATCATGGACATATTTATAATCTGTTACTCTTACGTTGTATCTGACACAACAGCACTATTCCCAAAAGCAGAATCTGACAGGGTATTACCAGTATTGCCAAATGACAATTGCCACCCTGTGGTACAGCTGTTCATTTACAGATTCAATGATTTTATATGGGGTTAATGCTTCACAATAAAAATGTGACATTTGAACAATATCACACATGAATCCCCACTTGAAGACATGCTTATAGCTAATGGAAGAGACAGAGGCAGAAACCAGGTAACCTTTGTTGGAAAGATGCTATTAAGTTACACACCTCCTTTGGACACGCTGATATAGATGCAGTGGACAGGAATCAGTTCCTGTTGGCATACAACTAGCTAAATTTCAGTTGCAACGGTGTATGACAAAACACAATCAAATTTTCTCAGACTACATCCACACTACTAGGTTTTAATTTTTAAATGGCATTTTGAAACAAAAACGATGTCCGTCCACGCAAGTGTTTAGGCTTGCATCAGAAATTACCTCTCCATATTAACACATCTGAAAAGGAAGATATTCACTGGGCATGCACAAAGAGGACGCAAGGCATAAAGGTAGCTAAATATATATATTTTTTTTTTTTAACGTATTAGTGTGAATGTAGCCTCAGTATCACAACACAGCCACTTTACATGCCAAAAACGTTCTTGTGTTAAATGATTATTTTTTTGCTCAGTGTTTTGACAGACAATTTATCAGTCAACACCAACAAATAACATAACTTGCTGGTTGTAGTTGTGTAGTTTTGTTTTTGATTAAACGTCTGTCAAGTGTGTTCTGGTTGTGGTGCTGTTGCAGATCATCGTGCTCGTTTACTGGAGTTAGGACTATGACAGTAATATCAAATGGCCCTCAGTCTGAATTGAAAGCAATCAGATAGTAGGGAGTTGTGTTTTTTGTTGTGAAAAAACTTTAAATAATTGTAATATCACTACAGGATGCAACTGAACTCTTAAATATTCACTGCATTTACCACAATGCTCTACTGAAAATATCACACATCACTTCTCACCTCAACCTGCTCCCCCCTTGGTATCTCTTGTCTAGTTTTACAAAACAAACTTTTCTGTTTATAGTGTGTATACATTAGTGTGTATATATTGTTTAGTTGTTTTGTATGTTTAAGCGCATTGTGAGCAATGATGATCCAAAGCAAAATTACTCGTATGTGTCCTCATACCTGGCAAATAAAGCTGATTCTGATTCTGATTAATTAATTTTGAATTCCCTTTTCTACAAAGTAAATTCAAAGTGAATGTTTTGTACATTGCTATTCGTAAATATCTTTACTCTCATCAGTTAATTAGACTTGAGGCTTTAGATTTACACAGCTCATTAGAATTCTGTAGATTGTATAAAAAGTAACAAGTATGCAGAAAAAGGCAATAGATTTGTTGAGAAAATGTATGTTAAGCTGTTTAAACTATGCAGCTCACCATTGCCAGAAACAAAGCATGTTTAAGTTTAAGTAAATAAATTCTAAAAAAAACAACCTGCCACCCCTGTGATACCCCCTGCAACCACTGACCACACACACACACACACATTCTCTTTGCTTCTGAAAATATTAACAATTGTAGGGGAACAGGCCACTGCACTTTAAAAAATCCACAACTTAACTGTGAAGTGAGATGAGATGTAAAAACATACAAAAAGAGTGCTGGAAAATCAATCATGGCCTTTATATCCACACCTTCAACTCCAAAGTATCCTGCTGCTTGAGTGCCATGGGCTGTTCTCTCTTTTCTTCCCGTGAACATGCCCCCTCCGAAGTGGTAGAATAGTCTGAGTGCATGGTAGAGGTCACTACCAACCCACCTGTATTTCTATCAGAGTCACAACAGCTCTGGCAACTCTCACTGGTCTGAGAGAACACTGGATCAAAACCTGCTCACACAGAGAGGGAGCAGGGACATCTGAATGGCTCCCTGTGGCTGCACTGTGTCCAGGGAAAATGTGTTGCCCTCAGTGGGCCATGTCAGAACCATCAGGGTGCGGAGATGTTTTTAGACATTACGAAATGTTCTGGGGACTCAGTAGCAGACAGGTTTATATAACCTGTCTGTTTTTCTTTCACTGATATCACTGTATAATAAATGTGCATGTTCACTACATTTTTTTGTAAACCATGCACAAGATCATATGATTTACATCTGTTGACAATAGGGGGCAAGATTTTTGACACATTCACACGCAAACACACATGGTGGAAACCAGGCCCTAAAATGCGTTCTTTTTTGTTTCTGAATTATGACTCTGATTTGAATATCTGAGTCAGATGTCTCCAATATTCAATGTAAAGAAAAATATATAAAGAAAATAAACATGGGAAGAATAAAAATGCTTTAAATGTGGAGACATTTTACGGAGAACTTATAGATCTACAGTAGATAATCACCAACAAAATTTAAATTTCGCCACAGTGCTGGTAACCTGCGGCAAACGCCAAGCAGACTTTTAGCTTTATGGAATAAATCAGTTGGAGCACATTTCACTGGGGTACACTGGAATCAGGGCTCAGTGAGAGGCCCCTGGGGCCACCCTCTGCCAGATTACTGGTCTCAGCACAGGCCTTCCTCGCCAAGCCTGTCTCATTAGTAACACAGAGAAATGTCACAGGATGGCTACTTGGGTAAAAGAGGTTGAACTGGCTCACCAGTGGAACTGTTCTGGGTACCTATTGGGAGGGTTCTGCATGTTGTTTCACACTTTGCTCTAGTGGCCAAGTGTTGGGCTTTTGTATTACTGTTCATTTGCTCAGAGTTAAATTTCGGAATTTCACAGGAGAGACCAACATAAGTCAGTGGTACTTCTGTGGGACTGGATGGGATAAGGAGGAAGGAAGGGCAGAGAAAAGTCCTTGAGGATTCTAGTAATATTGCATCACTCTCTCTGGGTTCTAATTATGCTTTGTGAAACCCAATGAGGGGAGATGAGAATTCAAAGTGGTCCGTGTCGAATGATGAGAGAATGATAAAACAATGCGCCGTACATCCTGACAGAGGTTGAAATGAGATGCGGTGGCACCGGCACAAAGACGACCCGCTAGGGAGATGCAGAAAGAAACGTAAATAAATTCTTATTTTTTCAATTCTGTCTCTTGCATCTCTTATGTCACCTGACAGCTGCGCTAGTCACTTGTTGGAGACAATTGCATGAATTGTGGCAACCTGTCATGCCTATACCAGGGGTAGGAAAACAAGCCCTTTTTCCACACAACGTGATGCATTTAATAGAGTTAGTGAGTCTTCTAGCACTGCTAATGTGCTGATATTTTGTCAAAAGGCCTATTTGGCAATAAGCAAATGGTGGAAAGTGCTTCAATATATTTTCATGCAGTTGCTGCGGTGCGAAGCGGAAAATACCAGACAATACTGAACAATAACTAATGACATTTGGTGAGACTTACTTTAATGAAACCATTACCTGCACCTGTCATTTCAGCTATAGTTTTGTTTACACTTTCCTGGATTTACACTATGGATGTTGTAGCTGCTGTGCTTGGCTGTGATGCTCCTATTCGGCTTTACTGCTTATCTCTCAACTGACAACTGACCTTTCTTAAAGTGGGTATCACCACACAGCTTACCAGTATGACCTTCCAACCCATCTCTCTCAACATTTTTAGCACTATATATAGCTACAATACTGCAATAAACCTTAAATGACAGATATCAGTCACAGCTGTTGGTGGATCATTCCTTAGAAAGCACATAATTGTGTTAACAGAATACTCCGTAAAGACAGTTTGCTGGTCAAGGCAGTTTTTGAAATACACTGGAAGTGAACATTGCGTTTGAGAATGTCAGTAGGGCTGATTTGGTAATTTGGAATTGATATGCATGTCCCTTTTTTAATGAGAAATACATCAAAATAGCTGCTTCTCTTCAAAGTAAATATAACATGAAGGGTTCGTGCTGACAGATAAATCACATTTTTATCGTCATCACGATATAACCATGCGCGATAAACAAATTTTAAAGCAATGTATAAGGAAAATAATTTTGTATAAGGACGGGTACCGTACAGAGTTTGCGCTAGGAAAAAATTGGTGCCGGTCATGTGACCTGAAATTTTACCGGTAAAATGGGGAAAGTTTCTGTCAAATATTTTCTGTGTTTATTAAAACACACTAAAAACAATTAAATCAATGCACATAATTGTGCCGATCTGATTTAAAATAAGCCTATTTTCCATTTGCTAGGCTAAGGAAATAAAACAATACAAACTTCAGTACAAACAAACTGGCTCATAAAATTATCAAGTGCCGACTTGAATCCAAATAATTGTGAACAAGTGTCTTTCTGCAACTCTGGATGCACATAAGCCTCTGCCTTCCCCAAGGCAACTTTGCCGAGTTGTTTTGATTGCGGATGTGCAGGGAGAAGCCTCTCTCTGCTGGCACGCTGGAGACGGGTTTTACGCAGGCTACCTTGGCCAGTTTGACTCACTCTGGATAGATTTCACCGTAATCCCAATAAGTACCTCGCAGGCTGTTGAGAAAGTCAAGCTTCTGTAACTGCCGAGAGCTGTCATCATAAATGGCATCTTAATGTGTGTCTGTGGCATTTACGTTAATGGGACGGGCTGTAGCTGGTGCAGACTCGTACTCCCTGGCACTTTTTCCCTGTTTCGTCAGGGCTTGGGCTTTGACTTTCCCGCTCCGTTTGTTTTAAATCAACGTTAGTCTTCTGCATTCAGTCAGAGCGAGAACGCAACATGTAGTTTTTCCTTTATTGCATCCGCTACAGTCTATAGTCATTTCTAAATGAAAAATGAATTGTTTTAATAGAACGAAAGATATGAAAACCACTTTGGCTTATTTTAACAATTCAAATTGTGCAGTGAGAATTATTTATACAGGTCATTCACACACAGACACACATGGACACACACACACACACACGGACACATGGGCAGCAGATTAGAGAGTACGTGGTGCTACTTGTTATTGTAGCCTTAAGAAGTGCAATAAAACATTCATGAGTAAAAATCCAATGCTTTATTATTACCCAATATACTTATACATGTACTGTATATGTAAACATGTAAATGTAATTTATTTTTCTGACATTTTAGAATGAGATTTGAGTTTATATAGTGACTTTACTGTTGCTGCTCTACAAACAACATTTAGCTTAGCTATATTTAAAAATATATTTAATTATGTTTGGTTTCTGAATTTAAAGACAACCAGACTGATATAGGAAATATATAGCTAATATGCATATATAAATCTCATATGTGGTCACGAATGACTTGTACATGTGGACGCGCCGATAGTGTTGTTGTCATTACTTAGAATTCCTCATGGGGGACACAGAAACTATGCACAATAGCTTTAATAATAGGCCTAATAGTTAAACTGGGACTCGTCAGTTGCCTGCTTGTCGGTTAACAGTTACCAGGGGTCAGGTATTGGTTGGGGAAAAAAATCTAAATAAGCATCCCTATTGCCGACTGAGCAGTGCTGCATCAAATTAAGCCTGTTACACCATATTGTGAGATGGGTGAACTTGATGTTGCCGTACTGTACTGGGACACTGAGAAGCCTGTTACAGTAAAATAAGAAATAGCTGGACCGAAGGGGTTTTCAGGATAGAAATGCATCTTAAACAGTTCTGTAGATAATTAAAAAAAAAAATCATTGTCAGCCATTCTAAAAGCTGTATGATGTTTTTAGACAGATGGGTGTTTCAGACAGTCAGCAGCTGCTTTAAAATGTTTGACATCTGTGAGACAGTTGTGAGTTAGGACTGATCTTCATCTGTATGGTGGAGGGATCACAGATGAGCAGCATAGGAGACAATACAGGGTAGAAGAAATATTAGGGTTACAGAGACTACAACACTGTTGTTGAAGGCTTGTAGGAAACTGGGCAGTTTTGTAGAATGTTCAAGGCTTACAAAATTGGTGAAACGTTTTATGTTATAAACCTAAAAGGAACAAGGAAAGGACTCAAACCCGCAGCAAAAACCACACATGTAAATATTGTAAATCAAACTGTATGCTCACCTGTCCTAAAGACATAAATATGAAGTATCCGTACTTTTTAAGTTACAATATACATACTTAAATGTTAATTTAGGTGATTTAGAAGTGTAGAACATGTATTTCCATCCGTCCATAATCTATAATCACTTATCCTGTCATGTTTTCACTGACATCTATTAATGCAGGTTTGAGGCTCGTAACCCATTTCATGAAGTTTTCTCAAATGTTAATGTCATTGTCAGTGTCCATTGTCCTTTGTCAGCTTAACCAGCAGAGAACAAAAGGTCAGATCTTCAGGGGTGGTGGCAGGTGATTGTGGTTATGGGATTTGTGTGTGTGTGTGTGTGTGTATTTCTGCATGCAAAATTCATGATGTTAGGATTAAAAGCACAGTCTATGTAAAATTCAGAGGAATAAAAAAATAAACCTCCCTCCTGCTAATCCACGTATCTGATGTGACCAGATGAGGCTGTGTTGCAAAGTCACTTTAATCAGTTATAATGAAGTTTGAATAGAAAGGATGCAGCCCAAGCTTCCCCCGCCTCTCCAGCTGTGTCTCCTAGCTCACATCAATAAGAACTCAACAAGTCTGTGCTGCTGATTCATCCAATCAGAGACTTAACTTTTACTTTGGTCGCTTGGGTTAGTTTCAGTGTACAAATTAGAGGTAATTAATGCTGTTTTTCCACAAGAGGAAACCGGTATCCTACCTTAAGCAGACATATTGCCTCTGGCTGTCTTCACCTAACACTTTCAACCGGATTAGGAGGAAATCATGATCAAAGGTGGGGGGGATTATATTAGACGTTTGGGTCTGATGGGTAGGGGCAACATGTGGGCATCGATGTATGTACCTATGCTCCACAGCCAGCTGTTGACCTAGTTATAGGTGGTCAGGTAAGGAGAGAGCCACTCGAGAAAGTCACGAGTAGTGGCGATGATTGTGTTAATATAGGCAAAGGCTCATGAGTTCTCTAAGATCATGTCTTGGTGTGTTGATATGACACACATAGGGGAGTAATCAAATTGCTGCAACTATACAGCTTTAGGTGTTTGATGCTAAAACCCCAGAGACAAATAATAATTGAACTGTGGCCTTGACAAACCACCAGGGCTGTGCTAGGTTCCTCAAATAAAGTGAGTGGGTGACATATTAGGTCAGCATGACAGAATTTAATCGTCTTCAATGTCAGATACAGGCTTTTACTGTAATTCAGCATCAAAGGAATAGCTTTGTTGTGTGGCCGAAGCTTAGAGGAAGATTTTCCTGTAAAGCTCTGAAAACATTAAAACAATGTTGCTACTGTACCATCTCCAAATTAAAATGTTACTGTCCTGGCTACCCTTTCATCCCCATGTATGGAGGGGATTAATGTGGCAGAAAAGATTTGGACCATAACTCACCTTAGCCAAACCCTATTCCATCAGTGAACACAGGTTTTCAAGTATAATACTTTTGTTACATTTGATTAAATAAAGTACATTTCTGCTGCATTTAATTGGTATTTACCTCAATAATATAAATATCAACCCGTCGGCCGAATATTGTAAATGAGAATACTGCTGACTCAAATTAGCAAAAAAATACTAGCACAGCACAGTAAGAGCAAGATATTGAATTCAGTAGAAAGGGTTGCATGGGTTTTTAGGCACAAATTAGGATGGAAGGTGATGAAAAGAAAGTCTATATTGCTTTTTTGCTGTTGACCTTTTTTTTTTGTTATTTATTAGCTCCAATAAATCCCCAAGTACTGAAGCAATTATCAAAAAAGATTTAATAATATTAACAAACATTTAGTTAAATATCACATATCTAACCAAACCTGTTCAAAGGTAACAAAACCAGCTGTTCTTCACTAGTTATTATGTTACACTTTAAACCAAGCGTTGACTGGCAGGTTGTGGTTTTACATGGAGATATGGACTGGATTATTTTGTGGCCGGGAGCAGGATCTTTTCACAGTGAGGTTGCCAGGCAACCATTGGAGACTATGAACGCTCGGCAAACGAATTGGCATATTTCCCAAAATGTTGAACTTGCTTAAAGTATTCAGTTATCAAACACTTAAATAGATCCAATAAAGGGTGTGAAAGAATAAGAAAGGCTTCAGATCTGATAAGTGGACAATCCCATACTGGATTTGAATTTAATAAAATTCTTTTAGACCTCAATCCTGTTGTGGCATGTGCACCTCCCACAACAGCAGTAAGAAAACAAAGTCCACTTTCCACAGTGCTCCATTCTCTCCATTCATGCCTGAAGGCAGCAAAAAAGACTAATTCATAAGTTAACCACAACCGTGGCTGGTGCCTTGACCGTGGTGGATGAGAAGCTGCTCATCACAATGCAATATTTAACAGTTAACTGAAGACTGTGGCCTTTGTGTATCCAAAGAACTCTCACAGGGCATTTGCTGCAAAGTGCAGCACCGCAACATCAATAAAAGATGGGCTGTGCACGAGACAGTGGCAGACTCCTTCTGGAGGTTGCTACAGTATTGTCAGCTGATTTTTTACACATGAAATCAATTCAAATCAGGGTTGCCAACTCTTTTCTAATTAAAGTAGCTAGCACTATCTCCAAAAGGTGCTAAATTGCATTTTGGTGATATCATTGAGTATAGTTTGCATAACGCTTAGTGGTTGTGTTGGCTGACTGCCTGCTGCTCAGGGCACAAAGCGGAGACGCTAAATATGTTTTCTCTTCTTGGCTTTAGCTGCCATCATTGCATGCCTTTATTTGGAAAGTTTTTCCATTCCTTGCAGCTCCCCTCGGTCTCTATTAATCATTCCAGTCACCATTCCAAGTGAAATGGTGTCTGAGAGCTGTGATTTCAAGGTTTTTTGGTGAAGTATGTGTTAAGAGTAAACCACTGTATTACACCAAGTATTTTCCTGGCTGTGTCCTTCAGATTATTTTTAAATCTGAGGTCATGTGTTTTATTTGACACACTTTACAGTTACCCTTGTTTATGATTTCCTCAAACCTGACAAGTTCTAAGTACATGCTACTGAACTTCTGCCCAAAATGATGCTATTATATACTATATACTATACTGTGCTGACCAATAGAGCCCTCGTTTTTGGTTTATTGAGAAAGTGCTCAGCCAACCGGTGCTGCACCAGAGGGCAGTGGCATTATGCAGCGGCCGTTTGCTGTGTTTACCCTTATTAAATCACCTGAAAACAACACTAGCTGCTACAGTAACACCGATCCCATTTTTCCGAAGGAGAACAACAAAATACACTGTACGAAGTAGTCAGCGGCTAGCAGACTTAGCTAGCGGCTTAAATTCTGACGGTGAATTTTAGCCTTCACGCAGTTTTTTCAGCCCAACATTGTTGAAACTGAGCGGTTAATATTGGAAGTGACAGCAGCAAGTTAAAGGACTGTCAACGACACGTCACTGCACCACAGTGTGTGTGTGTGTGTGTGTGTGTGTGTGTGTGTGTGTGTGTGTTTGGGTTCAATTAAAGGGATTAATTTTTAAGGATTCTGTTATTCTACAGTATTGAAAAAAGAAAGAATATCCAAATCCATTTATTGAAAACTGCTCACTTGCTGACTACAGTGATGAAATATTTAGCTGTAATAAGGTTGTTAGTAATACTCATTTTGTATGAAAACATGCAACAGATTAGGACACAGACAGAAGTGTTGCAGGGGTGTAGAACATTAAAGTGCTCATTTTATGCTTTTTGGCTTTTTCCCTTTCCTTTATTGTGTTACATGTCTTTTTTGTGCACGTTATAGGTTTACAGAGTGAAAAAGCCCAAAGTCCCCCCCCCCCCCCCCAAGGGACTTACCATCTTCCAGAGAAAACACTGTTTACAAACTGCTCCAAACACCTCTGTTGTAGTCCAGCCTTTACTTTCGTCACGTTATAATGCTCCGCCATCGCTCACAGATCTCAGAGCTTTTTCTTTTCAGTTTTATTTATATCATAATATGATGTATATTACCTTAATGGGAGAAAAAAAAACTATATAGGCAAAATGGCATAATCCTCATTTTCACAACACCTCTGTGAGATTGAGAGAACTGTGAGATTAGATTCATTTTTGCCAGACATACAGTAGAACTGGCAGTCAGGCATTCAGGCCACAGAGATCAGTTCCCCTCTCCTCAGACCAGAGAGCTGGTTTGCCACTTGCCACATTTTTTTCAGGAGTTGTTTCCATCTGGCCACAATCGAATAAAGGCAAGGTTGATTGCTGCAGTAATTCTTGTTTTTGTGGAAGGTTTACTCATGTCTGCAGAGGAACTCTTAGGCTCTTAGTTCTAGGTGACCTCCCTAAAGAAGGCCTTTGTTGCCTGGTTACAGAATTTGACTAGACAGCAAACTTTTAAAAGTCTGGCTCTTAAGGTGTGGCTTTTTGGATGCTGAAAACTTAAAATGTATCAGCAATACATCCTTGCCCTTCACCAGATCTAAAGTATTTTGCAATCAATCAACAAATTAATCAATCAATCAATTAATAAATCATATTTGTCACGTGATATTGTACAGAGTACAATTCCAATGAAATGTTAACCCATCAGCTCCTTAAACTTGTGCATGATTCATCATAAAGCAGAGTGTGGCTGTCACACAGAAGAAGAGAAGAGTCACGTGGTTAAATGGCACCGGCACTTCAGGATCCAGCCACGTCTCGGCAAAAGGACACCACAGCTCCCGACATCCCAATGGAAAGTGATATGACACAGGCCAACCAGCAGAAAAGTCACAGTCAGTGTTTCGTTCCTTCACGCTTGCCCCGGCGTTAGCCAAGCATGCCATCACTGCCCACATTAGCCACATAAACACAGCTGTTTGTAAAATAAACAATTCTGGATAAGTTTAGTAGAGCTGACAGAGAGGCGACGGGAGAAGTCCGCACTTTTAGAAATGGTGAGGTCCATGGATGTGATGCTTTAGTTTTTGCTCTGACTTGTATGTACCGTAAGGCAATGTTTGGACAGGTACCACCACAAAGACCTGGACACACCAGCATTTTAAAGGGTGAAATGTCATTCAATCAAGAATTGAATTATTCAGTGGAAACGCCATGATCAGAGGAGGTGAAATTAACTTCAACTTTAGTAAACTTTAACACCCAAATTTGTGCCATTGACTAATATCAAGCCATCTTGACAGGGCGGACCTGTGAGGAGCTGTATTTGATGTGTTGCACCGTGTATACATTTCTCACAAGTTGATTTAAGTGCGTGAATTGCTTTCATTTTTTGGGGGGAGGGGATGAAGTAATGGAATATCTTGAAAATAGACTTAAAAAGTCCTTGAAATTCAATTGAACCACATAATGAAGATATCTTATATTTTGAGTTCATAACATTTTGTTTATCAAGTCTTTATAATTAAAGTTTTCAAAACTCTGATGTGTCACTGCCTCACGCTCCGTATCTCTCTCTCTCTCCTCTCTCTCTCTCTCTCTCTCTCTTTCACTCGCTCTTGATGATTCCACTACCGAAAACTGGCTACTTGGAGCGGGATTTTGTGGTGCTTTACAAATTATTGTAAACAAGGGTGAACAATGCTTGTGTGAAAGATTTTTTAAAAACGTCTGTCTGTGTGCTTTGTCTTTGTGCTTTGCCTGAATGTTGGATCAGTGAGCTGTCTGGTGGAAGCAGGGCCTCACAGTAGGCTACTCACTACGTTAACATAGTACAATGAGATCTTTGCGTTTTACCAGCACTTACTCTTGAAACGATTGTGTCTTTACAAAGCTGTGTTGACAGAACTACAGCTAATATTCACTGTGACATGGCAGTGGCTGTGAGGGAGAAGGCCCTGCTGTCATGACGGCTTAAAAAGCACCCGTTTTGGGGTTTTCAGCCCTCTGCGTTGTCTGGCAGGTAACATTTATAAATTTGGTCGTGTGTGTATGAATCTTTCCATCCATCCATCCATCCATCTTCATCCGCTTATCCGGGAGTCGGGTCGGGGGGGCAGCAGCTCCAGTAAGGGACCCCAAACTTCCCTTTCCCGAACCACATCAACCAGCTCCGACTGGGGGATCCCGAGGTGTTCCCAGGCCAGGTTGGAGATATAATCTCTCCACCTAGTCCTGGGTCTTCCCCGAGGCCTCCTCCCAGCTGGACGTGCCTGGAACACCTCCCTAGGGAGGCGCCCAGGAGGCATCCTTACCAGATGCCCGAACCACCTCAACTGGCTCCTTCCGACGCGAAGGAGCAGCGGCTCTACTCCGAGCTCCTCTCGGATGACTGAGCTTCTCACCCTATCTCTAAGGGAGACCGCCAGCCACCCTCCTGAGGAAACCCATTTCGGCCGCTTGTACCCTGGATCTCGTTCTTTCGGTCATGACCCAGCCTTCATGACCATAGGTGAGGGTAGGAACAAAAATTGCCCGGTCGATCGAAAGCTTTGCCTTCTGGCTCAGCTCTCTTTTTGTCACAACGGTGTGATACACGGAATGTAATACCGCACCCGCTGCTCCGATTCTCCGACCAATCTCACGCTCCATGGTCCCCTCACTCGCGAACAAGACCCCAAGGTACTTAAACTCCTTCACTTGGGGTAAGGACTCACTCCCCACCTGAAGAAAGCACTCCATCGGTTTCCTGCTGAGAACCATGGCCTCAGATTTAGAGGTGCTGATCCTCATCCCAGCCGCTTCACACTCGGCGGCGAACCAATCCAGTGAGTGCTGAAGGTCACAGACCGATGATGCCATCAGGACCACATCATCTGCAAAAAGCAGCGATGAGATCCCGAGCCCACCAAACTGTAACCCCTCCCCGCCCCGACTACGCCTCGATATCCTGTCCATAAATATTACAAACAGGATTGGTGACAAAGCGCAGCCCTGGCGGAGGCCAACCCTCACCTGGAACGAGTCCGACTTACAGCCGAGAACCCGGACACAGCTCTCGCTTTGGTCATACAGAGGATTGGATGGCCCTGAGAAGGGACCCCCTCACCCCATACTCCCGCAGCACCTCCCACAATTTCTCCCGGGGGACCCGGTCATACGCCTTCTCCAGATCCACAAAACACATGTAGACTGGTTGGGCATACTCCCAGGCCCCCTCCAAGATCCTTGCGAGAGTGAAGATCTGGTCCGTTGTTCCACGGCCAGGACGGAATCCGCATTGTTCCTCTTCAATCCGAGGTTCGACTATCGGCCGAACCCTCCTTTCCAGCACCTTGGAGTAGACTTTACCAGGGAGGCTGAGAAGTGTGATACCCCTATAATTGGCACACACCCTCTGGTCCCCCTTTTTGAAGAGGGGAACCACCACCCCGGTCTGCCACTCCTTAGGCACCGTACCAGACTTCCACGCAATGTTGAAGAGGCGTGTCAACCAAGACATCCCCTCCACACCCAGAGCTTTCAGCATTTCTGGACGGATCTCATCAATCCCTGGGGCATTGCCGCTGTGGAGTTGTTTGACTACCTCAGCGACTTCCACCAGGGAAATTGACGACAATCCCCCATCATCCTCCAGCTCTGCCTCTACCACAGAGGCCGTGTCAGGTGGATTTAGGAGTTCCTCAAAGTGCTCCTTCCACCGCTCTATTACCTCCTCAGTTGAGGTCTACAACGTCCCATCCTTACTGTATACAGCTTGGATGATTCCTCGCTTCCCCCTCCTGAGGTGGCGAACGGTTTTCCAGAAGCACCTTGGTGCCGACCGAAAGTCCTTCTCCATGTCTTCTCCGAACTTCTCCCACACCCGCTGCTTTGCCTCTGTCACAGCAGAGGCTGCAACCCTTCGGGCCCGTCGGTACCCTGCAACTGCCTCCGGGAGTCCTCCGAGATAACATATCCCGGAAAGACTCCTTCTTCAGTCGGACGGTTTCCCTGAATCTTTCCGCAATTCATATTTTTTGTGTACATTCATCATGGTGTTCTATTTCAGACAATCACAATTTACCTTCTTCAATTCTCTAAATTTGTTGATTTTGTGGAACATTGTAAGGTTGTGCCAGGTTGAACAAGTTTGTGACATATATGTAAAGCTGAGAGAGATTATTGCACGTTATGATAGATAATAGCAGCAGACATGCATATTCGTTTATTGAGCCATACATTTTATGTATGTGCATTAGAGTTGGGCGGTATCCAAATTTTGATACCATCAAACCTCCTCCCTATTTTACCGCGGTATACAGTATTACCGTGACTAATTAAAAATGATGACGTAAGGCTCAGACGGGGTCACCAAACTGTTGGCTTGTGCCGACACCGTTCAGAAAGTGAATACCAAACACTGATACTGAAACACCTCTCCCTTCTCGTTAGGGGGGAACCCAAAATGCTGCCAGACTACAGAAGTCCTGTTCTTCCAGACCAGGTCACTCGGTGCAAAGACTTGCCATCTCTCTCTCTCTCTCTCCTCCACACTGTCACGTGATGACAATCACACATAAGTATTTTTAGGCATTAAATACATTATATTTAATCCTTGTCGCCTAGTGCCTTGTATTTTTTTTAATGACGATATTGAAACTGATACCATTGCTATTTTTAAGACCATACGGTATACCATATTACCACCAAACCTTCATGTGCATGCAAATTATATTTTTATGTGCTTCAAATATCTTTGCTCGCTTAGGAATGTGGCACAAATACAACTCTATAAATTATGACTGTATGCTCAATGAAGTCCTTGAAAATGAAAAAAATAGTGCTTGAACAAGTACTTGAAATCCTTTTAGTCTGTCTGAACCTTGCATTCACTTTTTATTTAAGCTCCTCTGTCTACGTTAAAACTGTTGCAAAATGGATCAAAGGTGTACAGATTATTATGTATACAGTTATAAAACAGGAGTTAATGGTGAAAAAAATATTTTAAATAAACTGTACAGTTATTGTCCTGATTATCTAACAAGCTAACAAGTTTGCTAACTGAGCGTTCATTTCTTCTATAACTGTTTTTGCAAACAAAATGGTGTGTGATGGTGAAACTAATACCAGGGGAGAAAACAGAGCAGCAGAGAGAAAATAGAGAGAAGTTCCAGGGGCTGTTGTGAATGACTGGCTAGGTAACTTTTGACTAGATGCTTTCCCCTGAGGTGCTGAAGCATTGACGCTGTGCTATTGTGGTAAACTAGTTTGGTACTATACACTGTAGAGTTTTCCCTTTGTTTTAGCTTGAAATGATCCCAAACTTTGGACACTTTCTGTCATTTTTTCTGGCTTCTCTAGCCCCTCGCTATTTCCTCTCTTCCATTTTGCAATCCCTCCAGTCTTTGTCACGTCTTGTGTACACACAACACCTTAAGCGTGTTGTGTGACAGTAATAATCATCATAGTTAAATGGATTATACGAAGACTTGATGCTAAACACTTTGCATCAATGCTTTTTAGTAAAGGTATTTCTCAAGTTACTCTAGAAATCCTTTCACAGATGTGGGACAAAGAACACTAATTCTGTGTTTGGGTGTCAATATTTGTGACTCCTAGAGAAAGGGCCACTTCATAGCTGCCATTTTGCACTGTTCAGAAATTACAAGGGGAGAAATTCCTTTGCAGAGGTAGACATGGCAAAATAGCTTACTTTTTGGGTCAACTCTAGATTACTATATTTACATTTTTCACCGCAAACACCAGCCCTCTTCATATCCACTCTAATCACTGATCCCTTGTAGACTTTAAATGATGTCACCTGCATGATGTGGCCAAGTAAGGAGGGTGCAAAAGCTCCAAACGCTGTATAAGGAATCAGACAGAACTTTGTCAATTTGCAAACTTGCGCTTTACTGGCCACGGAAACGTTGTCTTAACAACTGTATGAATTCACAGTTTGTTACTTTCTGTCTGAATGTAGCCCATTAAAAATAGGGAAATCTATATTGGTGGATATTGGGACCAGGCCATTTACTCAGGGAGAAAAAGCATGTCACTAATAACATTAAAGTTGCTGTCCGTAAGATTTGAGTTAGATTGTTTCTAGCGACAGCTTCGGCAGTAAGATGTAATTGCAGGCAGGCGTTGACTGTGACGTCGGTAGATTAGCAGCTCTAACCTGTGCGAAGCCTTCACAGGCTCCAGTCTCCGCTGATAACAGTTCAGTCTAAAGACCTCCTTCTTCCACCTCAAGAACATTGCCAAACTCCGTCCCACACTCACTCCAGCAGACGCGGAAAAGCTTGTCCAAGCTTTTGTCTCCAGGCTGGACTACTGCAATGCGCTCCCCACTGGAATCCCTGAGAAAAGCCTTCAGAAGCTGCAATACATCCAAAACAGCGCTGCTACAGTAGGATCCTGTTGAGGGTGCGCAAACATGACCACATCACCCCCATCCTCAAATCACTCCACTGGCTTCCTGTCTCACTCATGATAGAGTACACAGTCTCCCTCCTTACCCAATAGTGCATCCATGGTGAAGCCCCCCCTTACCTCAAGGAACTCCTCACCCCACAGACCTCAACTCGGACCCTCCGATCTGCCTCAGGTATCTCCTGAAACTTCCCAGGACAAAGCTTTGTACAATGGGAGATTGGGCTTTCTACTCAGCTGATCCCAGACTGTGGAATGCTCTCCCAGACCACCTGAGGACACCACAGACTGAGCTCGGCCCTTTTGTAGGTGTGGAGGTTTATTTATTTGTTTATTTTTATTTGGACTCAAAGTTGATCACTCTTCTTCCTCTGTCTGTTGGTCCCCCAGTGTGAGTCAGCAGTAATGAAATGTAGGCACCTGATTAACATACAGTTTCTTTGCATTTTTCCTTTGCAAATTCCCAATTTCCGAGTACAATGGAGTGCAACATAATTGGTATTGACAAGCTCCACCTGGGCAGACGGGGTAAATCAACCCCTGCAGACTGACGTAAGAAGCATCACTAACTCCCTTTACATTTAAATTTAGGGCGGGAAGTCACCACAGACACTATGTTACTTGGCAAAGCAGCAAATACATGCACTTTCATCAGAGGGTTATAAGCTCAATGACCAATGTTTGAACTCACTTTTTGATAGATCGGGTACTTTCTAGACAATTAACTATATGAAAATGTTACGGAAAATAATTTTAATGACCGCTCATTTAACAATAATGCAACGATTGTGAGTTTCTCATTATGTTGATTCAACATCTGTATGTTGAAGAAGGAAAACCTATTCCTTTCTTATATATCTTGCCCCAATTATTACCATCTACATTAGCCGTGGATGCCTATGGAGTGTTTTTAAATTCCAGTGGATAAAGGAAAAGATACAAATTTAATATCAGAATAACCTTTGAAAAACATACTTCACAAAGGGGTGCTCACTCTGGAGGATAAGTGGAAGTACCACAAATTTCACTTTTTCTCCTCTCATCTTTCTTTTTCCATTGCTCATCTTCTGTATGGTTGCTTTGTGACTGGCATGTGCTATGATGCCACATGTGTAAAGAAAAATGTCATTGGAGAGTCTGTTCTTCACATTTCTGTTTACCAGCCTCGTGTCATTAGGACACTGCACATGGAAGGCATGACAGATATAATGGAAAAAAACCTCTGAAATGGAAGATTGAGTTTACCTTCCTCCCCCGTTACCCTTTTGTTTGCCTTCCATTCCTCAAAAGTCAGCGTAATATCCATCTGGCTCTCCCACCTCTGCTGCAACTCCTTCCATCTCACAGCTTAAAAGACAGAACAAGAAATGATTACCTTTGCCCGGAGATATCGTTCCCTGACTCTAGTGTAAACTCATTTGGAAAGCAGATGCTCATACATCATATTGCACTCACCAGAATATACAACTGATTACCATGGCACCAGCTGAACCATGAGGGGCAAACTTAGTTTGAAGACTGCTTTCTTTGTTGATGAACCTGCACACTATAGTGTAGTACTGTTTAATCTCAGTCCATCTGTGAGGACAGGACATTACACTGGCACATTCCATAGAAGTATGAGTTTCTTAATACCAAAAGTCATTTATAAAAGTGGTTGATTCCACAGACTAATTTAATCAGAATTTCCCCGGGGCTGGTTTATGAAACTGTAACTGGCAGCCTCTCTACAGTGTTTGAGAAACACTTGAGAAACAGAATTTATAATGAATTTAAATCATTTGGACTGTAAGAAGCTTCTATTAATTAGTGCTGTCGGTTAAATGCGTTATTAACGGTGTTAACGCAAACCCATTTTAACGGCGTCAATTTTTTTATTGCGAGATTAACGTGCTTATTGGCCTAGCAAACTATGTAGTTTTTTTCACATGCTGTTGTAACAACTAGTAACGTTAGAAAAACACCACACCGGACCTAGCTAGACCGGAAACAAAACAACAGGAACGCCGCACACACGCCGTTTGGGCTTGTGAGCCGGCCAAAGAGTAGTAATGTTACGTTTTGAGGGGATGGCGAGTGTGAGACGCTGAAATGGACGCCAAGAAGATTCTGGATGGAAAGTTTATTTTTTTAATAAAAAATAAAATCAGTCGTGAACTGAGCTATCATCACAACACGTCCAGTCTGAAATACCACTTGAAGGCCAAGCACACAGCTGATGCCAGCATTGACAGCACTAATTAAAATTAATGAAAATGAACACCTACTTAACTACTATCAAAACAATGTGTTTAAAATGCTAGATATGAAGATAAACTACTGTTTTCCCATGGTGAAAAAAAAAAGTTTCTCAGTATCCCTTTTAGGACACAGATAACCAACTCAGAATTATGGCCTACTATTTGTAACTATTGGATCCAAATTCATATTACAAACATTATTGGGTTGGGGATAAAGGAGACATTATTTTATCCTGTATATGCCACCACTCTTTTAAGTCATCTTTCAGAGGCTCTGTGTCCCTGAGCTACAATACAGACATTTTTTAAGCAGGTGGTTGCCAAACGTTTTCTATAGGGACCTCGCTCCCGGCCCCCTGTTAGAACTCTGGGCACCCCAGTTTAGGAATCACTGGTTTAGGCTGTTTGTTACATATTATGAAAGCTCTAGTTCTATTTATAGCAAAATAAGTAATCATATTAGCCATATACACACCATGCACAACCGAGTGTTGCCTGTGTTTGTTCGAGAACTGTTACAATTCTCTATTAAATATGAAATTTAGAGGTGATCCTGTTTATATTGACCTTGTTAAAGTTTTTATGTCACCATCATTGTCTTGGCCTGACTCAACCCTGTCTTAGCCCAGTGGTCATGGATAGTTTCATCAGTTTTATCCCCCAGTAAGTTGCAGGCTTTAATTGTTTACGAATCCTCTTTGGCTGTGCAGAGTAACGGGTGAGGAAGGAACGGCACCATCTTGGCTCTTTGAGTAGTGGCAAAGAGGGTCGTACATTATTTTCTGTGGCGGGGCCTGCTGCTGGGTCAGTGAGTGCTGAGACCTGTTCATTCCATATAACCTTGTGGTTTAATAAGCAGCACAATTTACTTTATCATCAGATGAACATTTGCAGGATAAAAAAATATCCTGCAAGCATTGTTATTTAAATTTTAGGAGTAAATTAACAGCATTCTGGAATCAGAGATTCATTGCCCTTTCTGGTTGCATGTCTGTGGCACCTCTGACCAAACAGTGATGAGTGACACACCCTGAGGTACACCTCCGCATAACTTGAGAAAAGTGGAAGTTACAACACTGGAGGTCAGCAAAACAAAACGAAATTGTTCTTTTAATGTCTTCTTTTCTAATCTTATTTATCTGACATGCTGTATCAAAAGTAATATACTAACATCAGAAATCCTTTGTATACTATCATCTATTACTTTGAATGATTCAACATTTCTAAACATTAACTTGAGCAATATCTTAAATCAATGTATTTTAATGACAACAGTTTTATCCTTAGGAAATACATATGCATCCACAACGGGGACTTATTCATAAGGCCAAACACAGAAGGTCATACTGTACTGGATATGTGTGTTGTCTAGCGAAATGCAATGGAATGTCATCCATTGAAGCCGTAGGGTACCCACATACATACAACACAATGTAGGTATAATATAAAGGATCAGTGCTGTCCACTTTAACGAATGCAATTCAATTATGAGACCAAGTCCAGTGTCAATGAAGCCAGAAGTCACAAAGTTTATGGTAGGCTTTAAACCAGAAAATACAAACTTAAAGTTTTAAAATGAAATACAAACTTGATGGTTAACACTGACACTGCCAACGTTGTGATTACATTTTTTTAAATTGATTATGTCTTCATTGTTATTCTACGTTAAAAAGAAACCTAATGTAAGACCAATCAAATCAAACATTCACTGTAACTAAGAACAAAAGGAGGGAAAGAAAAAAAAAACCACAATGAAATGGTAATTATTGAAGTCAGTGTGTCATTGCCACAAATGTGCCATGGGACTGTACTGTGCAGTAGTTACATTTCCTCTTTAGCATTCTAGTAAATTGTAATCATTGTTATAATGTTTCTGAGTTAACACTTTCTTCCCATGATACATTTCTTCACTAATTGCAATGTCTTCCAGGATGACAACGCTTTTATCTACAAGACTTAAATGCAGTGAACTGAATAATGAATGAATGAATGATAATGATTTGAAAATATACCAATTTATTATTCTCTTAAAGCAGTCATCCAGGCTGAGAATTCGGGAGATTTTTCCGTGAGGTTTAGAGACTTGGGCCCAACGTTGCACCCGGCGCAGCGGGGCGCAGGGCCTTAAACAATTGTCTTTGCTATTTTAAGACCGACGCAGTTGTTAATTTCCCGTCTCGCGCCCATGTGGTTTAAATAGCAAACGCACCTGCCCCCATCTTTGCGCCCATGGGCGTGCTGGTCTTACAGGGAGGTGTGTTCAGGTGAATTCTTAGCGTATTGCTACCTAGCGGCAGAAGAAATTGATCGCGCCATTGATCAACAAAAAACACTTCTAAAGTCAATAGCGCAGCATTTCATTGAATTTTAACAGCACATTAGTAAAATGTGCACAGCGCGCACACACTATGCTTGTTACACACACACAGGGAAGCGCAGAAGCATACACACATGCAAAAGATTACAAATAAAAATATTACGGTGCAAATCTGCCATCATAACACCAACGCACCAAGGTACAAACGCATCTGGTTTTTAAAGATGACACTCTGATTGGTTTATTGCATGTTTATGCCCAAAACACACCTATGAATTAATAAAAACACTAAGTACAACCCTTTTGAACCATGTGCTAAATCTTCCACAATACTCTCGTGACACACATGATTTTACTGACAATGTACAACAGAGGCAAATTGACTTGATCCTTGTGTGGGGAAAGAGGGACAAGAGGGTGTAAGGTGGAACATGTCTTGTTAGCCACCTCAGTCCTTTGATTAAAAATGTTTTCGCTGAATTGGAAAGGGTAAAATAATAGTCAATCAATCTGGCACTGGTAAAAGTATTGATGTCAGTCTTTGTTAGAAAGAATACATATTAAATATCAAAGCTCCAGCAACAGCATTGCATGATTAATTGTAAGGCTGTTACTCTGTATTAAAATTTCACATCACCTTAAATGTATCAACACATGTCTTGTGAATCTGCACCATACAACTGTGTTCACAACACACATTTTCACCAGATGTTTTTTTCACCAGATGTTAGGAGAGGTTTACACAGTCCATAACGTTTAAATAGTCTGGAGATACACTGTGTGAAAATGCCTTGATAAAAGAGTGTTCTACTCATTTTCCTAATAATCTCTAAAATGTGTTTGAAAATTGTAATGGTTGAGAGGTGTGCACTCAGAAGCTTTAATGGTGGAGACAATTTAACCACTGCGCCTCTGATAAGTAAAGACTAAAACTGATGTTAAAAAAGCAGTATTTCAGTGCTTTAAAGACAAAGTTTAGAAAACTTCGCTGTGGCCTCTTTTCAGCCTTCCTTGTCTCTATGTGTCTCTCAGGCTCTGTTAGGGGAATTAAGGGGAATCAGGTGCTTTTTGGAGCCTTTGTAGTCACAAACTAACTTCTCTCCAATCCAGAACCAATGCTCATCTTTACCCCTTCTTGCACCATACTCCCACAAGCTGAAGGAGACTGCTAATCTGTGCAGAACAGTAGACCAAAAGAATACCATTGTTTATATCATTTTTCAAACCCCTTTTGAATGTGGAGGTCACAATGCCCCTATTCTGGATCAACTGATGTACATTTCCAGGATAAAGCTTTCCACTCAGAAACTTTGGATTGTGCAACAAGGCCGGCCTGCTTGGTTCTTTCGGGAATGATTTGTAAAGATTTACAATGAATATGTTCACAGCATTTACTATCTAACTGGGACCTTTTGAGACGGAGTGGTATTGGTATTGGCAAAGTACACACAGCGATACACTGGTAAGAGCAAATTACGTTTAACCATGTATCCAGCTAATTTAAATAGTTCACGTTACTGTATTGTGTGAATAAACTTCAGTTTATATTGTATGTGGTGTTTTCTTTTGTGGGGTGCAAATGTTCCACCAAAACAAGTTCCTCCCCGAGTCTATTTTCAGAGCCACCATCGCTGCATTTGGAGCTTAGTGCCACCCAAGACGATTGTGATTGGTTAAAAGAAATGCAAACTATGCGAGACTACAATGCACATTGCCGGATACAGTGTTGAGCATGATTTCTGATGTTTCATGATTCACAATGTTTATTTTGAGCCTGACTTTTGCTCACCATGAAGTCCTCTTGCAGAGCTGAGGGTTTCTTTTAGATTTTTGACAGAGAGTGAAAGACAAGAAACATGATAGAGGGGCCTGCACAGTTTGAGAGAGGACTGCAGCAGCAAATGCAGCAGTGCTTCATTCAAACATTGGTAAAGCAGCAATTTATAGAATTTCTTTGCATCATGAAAAAGCTTGGTAAAGTAAGATTTATTGTGTGCAGTCATTCTGTAGGTAAAGGGCACAGACACATGATGTGTGGTCATGGTGGAGATCTTTCGCCCTATGTTATTTTGCTACATCCTAAACAGAGACTGAATCAATTCAACAGACACTGAATGAGAAAGAGAGAGATAAAATAAAAAGCAGAGAGCGGGAACTTAATATAAAGGACAACAAAATGATTGAAGGGACCTAGACTTGCAAAGAATTGTCAGTAAAATGATAAAAACTGTTAAAATTAGTGTCCCTTGAAAAGCGTTATGAATCAGCTGGAAATAAATGAATCTGAAAGGTTATACAATCACTGGCAGATGGTAAGGCCATGATATGATGGTATTAGGCAAAGGTAATATGCCCAACCAATCCCCCTATGCTGGACCCCACAGGCAAATCATTTAAGTGATAGTCAGTTATCTAATCTGTATTCTATATTTCCCATGCATGACTAACTGCTATTAAAAAGAGCATGGCTTACTGCAAGACAGCCCAGTCACAACAGTTTCCTCTAGAGATGTTTTAAATAAGCTCTGCCCTTTCTAACTTTAACTACACCCGTAAGGTCACACCGAGGACCTCTCTTGTCAGTCACAGATCTGTTGGAAAAAAAGAAAAGAAGTTGTGGATACAGACTTGTTATGAATAAGAAATGATAAATTCATGAAAGATTTAGCTTTGTCTGTACTGAGATTTTAGGTTCTGACTTTGTGTCACTTGCAGTGTACCGTGGCCTCAGTGATGACTTCAGGTTTGGTGGCTGGGCAGCTGAGACGTTTCTCTTTTTGCGCCGTAAGCAAATGTCGTGGTACGTCAGTGGGCAAGCAAGACAAGCTGACGAGGTGAAGGTAAGTCTCTGACTCATAAAGCTGCACTGTCACCCACATTGGAAGCCCTCTTAGAAAGTATATGGCTCATCATGATTTCCAGTGTACTGTCTCATATTTGACATTTTTGTGAATTCAATTGTAAGAAGAATTATTTAGCACTGACATCAGTCTGTTGGACAAAACAAAACAGTCCTCGAATCAAACTGTGTGCCAGGGGTTTAGTAAAAAAGAAGTGATTGGGATTGAAGTGTTCCCAGTTATAAGCATGACAAATCAAGTCAAGGTTAGTTTGTACTGCTTTTCAAAAGACGAGTTGTATTTACGGAAAAATATTAAATGTCATCCATTTTTGTAGTCAGTTGAACCTATGGTTACTAGTAAAATTACGAGTGAAACTTAAAACAAGTCTGAATACCTAAATGACACGGTATTGCCTTCTGTAACGGCCATTGCATATAAAAACCCAGGAGTCATTTCTGGAACTGTTCCATAGATTAGGATTTGGCAACTAAAGACACATGGTAAAGATTGAAATATCCATGGTTGTTGTTCATTTTAGAAAACATTTCCTGTCAAGGATAAGGAAAGAGTCGTACATAAAGTCTAACCAAAATTGCAATTCTCTTCACTTTTTTTTTAAAGACAAATGTACTACAATAGTAAACAAATAAGTATAATATTTCTCAAACAAGGATAAAATCATTTTTGGACCTATCTGTAGAAACAGCATCCCAGCTTCAAACGTCTAGATGGGCGTTTCCCATAGTAGCGGTTGACTATATGTTAGTCTTTGTTCATGTTAAACACCTGCTGAGAAGCAACCTGCTTACTACTACATATCACAAATCATGATTAGGGGATAAAAAAACAATTCTAATTGTTTATTGGGGCATTACCATTATCAGTATAAAGGCCACTGTAAATTTACAGCTACATTGTCTACATTCAATTATGTTGAAAGCTCGATAATAAAAGAAGATATCTGCCATCTGCTAAATGTGGCGCTTACTGAAAGAATGGCTGCGTTCATGAAGAGAAATCCATTATCGAGTATAAGCTATAATTTCTGTCTTGAGTGATGTATTTGCAAATTAGAGCACTTCAGAGGATGCAATGAGACATGAATATACACTCTTTAGTAGTTAAACCATTGCTTTTCCATAAATGTAGCATTATATTCATCATGGTTGACATACTAGGGCACACCTCCGTGTCGTAGGAATGACATGTGTTGATGCAACATTCCTGAGCCTTCACCTTCTCAGCAGGTGTTTATTTTCTTTAATTATAATCACGCGGATATGAAGTGAATAGAATTGAATAAACAAAGCCTTGAGCCAAAGCGTGGATTCTATTTACAGTGGATAATTGGTATGGGTATGTCTAGACTCTAGACTATTAGACACAGCTTAGCCGACCACGCTGCCGCTGATACCATTGCTCGTATTAATCTGAGCAAATAATAAAACGGAGAATGAAAAATGCACCTAAGGTAAATCTGTGGATTCTCTCTGAGAATAATAAGTGGAAAACACAGATGACAATCACATTGCAGTGATGCATCAAGGAAAGTGCGTGGGTCACGTACTGATATTCATCACATCTGTTAAAAGATAGATGGATCCTCCATCTTTTTCTCTCAATTCTGTCTCCCTTGTTTGTGAGAAGGACATATGGTGCGTGGCATACATACACAAGTGTGTGCTGTTATGTAAGCCTTGTTATTGTCCTGTTAAGCCACATCTGCCCATAATCTTTCCATATGTTCCCCATTTTTCTTTCTTGTTCTTTACCAAGTAAAACATTTGACCAATAGTCCAATATTAGTGATTGGATGTGTTAACTAGTCTTCTATGAGATAAAAATATTGTGCCAACCAGGTCTTATGAAATTTTGGAATTTGGAGGGTGGTGTCTATTTCTGCTCATTTTGAACCAAGGAATGGAATTATAAGGAATAGTAGGGTACAATTATTTTGATCAATATTGAGATCACGATTAATTATCACGATTATTTGTTGATTTTAACCAAAACACATTTTATTGTCACATATAACTGCTTTCACATCCATATTGTGCTACATTCCTGCACACCGGCTAATACATCCATATTGTGTTACATTCCTCTTATGTTGAAGTTGTATGTTGTATGCCCGTTATCTACCAGACAAAATATCGCAGATTTTGGTACCTCATCACGGTGCCACTTAAATGTTTGTGTTGCTCCCTGATGCTCCAAAACAGCTGTTAGAGGCAACAGAAACATCGCTGCGTGTCACGCTAGTAAACACTAACAACACGTTACACAGCAGGTAACGTTAACGTTAGCTACAGTAGTAACTGGATTAACAAGGCTAAAAAAGAAAAAAAATAGTGTGACTGTATTTCACTGTAGAAGATTCCAGCAGTGGGACATACTGAGCCAGGGCTCCACACTAGCTTTTTGTCTTGGTTGCACTGGTGCGCCTTTTTTATTTAGGTGCACCATCACAAAATTTAGGTGCACCCAAATTTTTCCTTGCGTTTCCATTTACGACTTAATTTCAAGGTCTGAGACCTGACATTTCATGGCTCAAAGTTTTATAGCTGTCGCATGTCACATTATCAGACTGTGGTTTACGGCGCGGTAAAATTAACTTAGCAAAAAACGTAGCGTTCTATGAATGGAATGTCGCATTTAAAATATCGCTTGATCACGTAAATTTGAATTTAAATGTAATTAAAATTTGATTAATTGTGCAGCCCTAAGGAATAGAATACACAGTATGTATATATGCTCTACCTGAAGGCATTTACACACAAAGTCTGTATTTTTATTAGTATGTTTTGTAAAATCTTTATTTAATGCATTTTTATAAAATTGTCATCCGATAAAAACGCGTTGTGCTTTGTGCTGTGAAATCAGCTTATTAGAGGCCATTTTGGATGATGAAGTTGGAGTGTACGGTGGCTCTGAGTGGTCAGACAACTCTAAAAAAGTGCAGAAAATCAAACCTGTTCTTTAATGGACCAAAGTTACTGATTCTGTGTGTAAACAAGATTAACACAACATGAGGTTGTATGTATTTTAACACTAGCACCACAATAGCCAACGCCATTGAACATTATAATGAACGTTATGATAAAACCGAAATGGAATGAATCTGTCATTTGTATTGCTATGTTTCCCTCCTGCCCTGACTTTTCTTAAATACCTATTGAGCACATTCCTTTATTGTCATAATGATAAAATAGCTTATAGAAAAAAACAACACATACAGAAACTTTACAATCACATTAAGGTATGTAGGCCCACAGAATTTATCCTGTCAAATGTGTAAAATATCAGAAATGAAAGTGGAACAAATCACCTGTGTGAGTCCTGTGTGTGCTCTATACGATATAATACTATCAGGGATGTTATTGATGCGACTCACTTGAACAAAGCATTTCTTTTTTTTAAATTGTATTACTTTTATAGGTTGGTGTAAAAACAGTTTTCAAAATTTGAACATCAGGTTTAATTTTGTATACTTTGAAAATATTGTGCCTTAGGGGGCTGATGTTTAAACTCTTGCATGTTAACCTCCATCATTCTGAGTGCTGAGAACAGTTTTCTGGTCTCACTTTTTATTTTCCTCCATCTCATGTCGAAGCCTTTCCAACAGTTTCTCTGTTGAAGGTGAGAAGTGTGTGAAAGCTTGAAGGCTGTCACAGCCTCAGTCTGGACCTCCCAGAGGGCAAACCCCTGTGACAGGTGGCGTGGCTTCACTGCCATCACAGCCAGTTTGGGACTCTGCTTATTGACCCTGTATAACTTAGTAGGCTTTAACATGTTGGTTTTGAATGGTGTGGTTTAAAGTTTTGGCATCCTGCAGACTTGGCCGAGTAAACACAAAGCTTGTTCATTTGCCCATGGGAATTGTTTCTAATGGATCAATTGTTAAAGAGCCATATTAAGCTGTAGATGGACTGGTAGGATCAGTTTATGCACCAAACCCAGAGTTTGGGTTTGGGTTGGGCCAAAACTTTGGGCTTTTTGACGGAGTTTGTGTACTGCCGAACTTTAGTATTTTTTTCCACCAAACTGAACGCTATCAAGGGGAAGTAACAAGGGGCGAAACTCGAGAAAAAGAGGCTAATATGGTGTTGAGTTTCTGCTGTGGTCAAAGAGTATGTAAGTAACAAGAGGCAAAACTCCATGGCAACAAACGTACCCATGACTGAGCTGCAGCTCCGCCATCTTGGACTGAACGCAACACAACGCTCCATTGAGTTTAGCTTCTTCTTCTGCTATTTGAGTGCTTCGCTGGTCGATGTAATGATGCCACCGTTGATTACAGGACGGCGTTATGAATCTAAAAGACTAATATTTTGGATCTTGATTGGATCTTGAGATAGGATAAACATTGGCTTTGTCAAAAATAGTTTGTTGCCTGGCATAATGTTGCCTATTCTTTTTGTTACAGTTAAAATAAAAATGCACTGTGGGTTCTGTATTCGGCAGAATCTGGGTTTGGTGCATCCCTAGTTTAAGTTATTACAATTTATCTAGTTTGTTTAATTTCTTGTTGGTACTGTGGGAAACAGAACTACACAAATACACGGCTGTGTTTTAGAATGAACTATGTCAGAATTCTGTATATTTTCTGCAAAGTAAGATTTGCAATAATGCTTCAAAACATTTACCTTTTCATCAACCTTCTCTCGTGTCCTTTTCATTAAAGATTGGACTTTCTTTGTCATAGAATGGATTCTTTAAAACACCACTTGCAAATCTGTCCCATACCATCCACTCTGTTTCCCTAAAACCCAAAGCAGCGGCGGCTGGTTTTGCTTTGCCTTCAAGGTCCAGTAACATAAGCAGTCACAGGAGGGGATGAGGAAGCTGTTTTTAATGATCCCCAGGGACTAACCAATATATTTACCATAATCCCAAGCCTGGGGAATCATAAACTTCTTATCACCTCCATCTTCCCTCCCTACTGCAGATAGAGATCAGCGCCCATTATAAACCTCATAAAGCACCAGGCTTTAAGATGAATCTCTCCCTCTCTCTCTCTCACTGTTCTGAATGACTCATACATACCGTAGGAAACACTGCTTTGTAGCTTGGTGTGTCTGATTAATGTTTTTTCACATCATTTGTTTTTTCAGAGACGTAATGATAATGATGTTGAAAAAAAGTACTTTCACATGTGTTGCTACATGTAGCATTTAAACTATCGTCAATTTAAATATAATACATTTTACTAAGAAAATAAAAACATGTTATAAAATGCCTCTCTGTGTGTGGAAAAAGATATTGCTGCTTCATGTTGAGGGACTCTGAAAGCTACTTTTTAAAAATGTCTTTCAAAAGTTAAATTTTCTTATTTCCCCTTGAATAACATCAGTCCTTTCCTGTTGTGTAGTGTACCACTGTTGAAATGGTTGGAGAAGTGTATAAACATCTTGGACCTACCACTGGGTTTGAGCCAGAGTTAGAAATGATGATTTTGTTGTCAAAGAACATGCTGAGATGTAGTAGTAAGACTGATTTGCCATATTTACTTCACGTCATGTTGGTAAAATGTATGCTATATTTGCAATTAATGGCAAGTGATGTATCCATCCCTCCGTCTTATTCAGTTGATATGCGAGTTGTGGTAGCTGTTGCAGGTTGCAGTTGACCTAATGTTTGTCATGTTTAAAAAACAACAACTGTATTTTAGTCATTTTACAACAACCTGTATAGCTGTGTCAATTGGCTTGTGTTTCCAACCATGGAAACCATTGATAATAACTTTCCCACTAGGCTTGTCGCTGTAGTCAGTGTGACCAGTGTTACACGGTGTCTTGGCATATGCCGATTACATGACTTGTGTTATGCAGTAACGACACGCATCTTTCAGAGCTGATGTCATAAAGATTTGCTGACGATAACGCCATAGTGGCTTGCAAAGTAGATTTTAGCTAGTAGTCCATTTTTGAGTTTTGGAACTACTTTGTTAAATTATCATCTTTGATTTCCTACCTACCACACACACTTTTCCCCATTTTAAAGCCTTTGCATTCAGGCCTTCATTTCCATTTGTGGTATGAGTCATTCATCACTGGTCTCGGGCCATCATTCTGTCATTTCTATCTGCCTTACAGCAATGAATGAATACCAGCCACTGTCTGCTCTGATGGACCACTCGGTTGTACTTGCACTGCCTCACTTTCATGCTCAATTACTGTGACCTCACTTTACATAACTACATAAGTGATTCAGTAATTACCTAGATATGTGTAATTTACTTCATCCAGACAATAACTGATCTTGACTTCCTGTGCTGTTCATACACTATCATCTACATATGCTTTGTAAACTGTTACATAGTGTGTGACCAGGGCAATTCAACAGGTGACGGTGAGGAGAACGGAGTGGAATATTACCAGGTCAGGGCCAGTCATCAGAACATGATGTGGCCAAATTAAGTTTCTTCAGAAAATAGTAATTGGGTTATACTTAGGGTTTGTACAAGGAGGAGAATGTTTCACTTCCGGGGGGGGGAATTGTTTGTCCACCATATTGGCAGATCAAGCAAATGAATCCCTTCTTTATTCTTAATCCCTTTCCTTATCATAAGATTATGAAAATCCAGATCCCTCCCTCCTCTCAGATATTAAATTGCACCCATAATATAACTCCTGGCTTAAAGAGAAAAAGAGGACATAAAAAAACACAGTCCATGCCTTCAGCGCTCGCAGATCGTGGCTCAAGTGCTCTTTGTTTTCATTTTCTTTCAGTAATTTTTAATTCCTCCACTCTATGAGCCTAGTCCACTGCGCCATGAATAATGTCAGGGGGCAGCCAGGCTTTGGTATTCAGTAGTTCACATTCTGCTTAAAATGAAGCAAATTGGGAAAAAATTGCTTTCAAATGCACTTTCATTCCTGTGTGTGTGGGAGAGGTTTAGACAGGGTTATTTTCTCAGCAGAGGGCATTTTGGCTCTGAAAAGACGTCCGCCTCTCTTACTCTAGCCACTGCGTGTGTGTGTGTGTGTGTGTGTGTGTGTAACTAGTCATTGCAAGTTCATGTAGACATTGCAAATATTTAATGTCAACTTTTGCCTTGCTTTTTTTGTCACACATACACAGCATATTTATTTTATACACATTTGTCAATTATCCTGCATGTATCCTGCATCTTTCACTACGGGTGTTCTGCTGATGAAGTTAGACTTTGTAAAAGTGATGATCTTTGTCTTTTCTGTCACAATGCCATTGCTTGTGCTGCTAATGCTACTGTGATCACAGTACATAGCAGTCAGTTAGTTTTTTTTTTTAGTTTGTTAGTTTTGTGCGATGCCATTTTTACCAATGTCTGCTGCCACATGGGGATGTTAGGAATAATTAGCTGAATAACTATGCCAGTGAACATATTCAAATCTACACACCACATACAATTTTTTAGAAAAAGGATTCAGTGTAAGCTCGACAATAGCTCTTGGCGTGTGTGTGTTTTCCATTGAATTTCTGATTTAGACCCTCCAGCTATGACTAATACTGTTTGTAAGAATAACATTTTCGCTCTATAGTTACTTGAGAACTCAAGCACACAACCTTCAAAATGTTTAGCTTTCAATGGACCTGAACCTGGATCTTAATAGAAATGCATGTCACACCAGTGACTTTTACTGTAGACAGGCCGTTGGCACCTTAGTGACAAAAAACCAGGCTGTATGTCAAATCATTTGAGCACATCCTCTGCCACCTTTTGATCTTGGGTTAATTAAGTGTTTGACTCTTTACAGATGGAAAACAAGAGAAAAGCTGCAGTACCTGACATTGGTGGCATAGGGCAGCTCTATGAAAATACTGCATCATTAGCACATTATTGGTGTGTCTAAATACCACATAGAACTATTGGGAAACAGCCTCCATGCACAAGCCACAAGCTCTTATTTTGTGTCAGTCCGCCCTGACCGCTCTGAAAGTCACACCAGAGATTGTTATTAACCTTCTGCAGGAAGTGGAGTCTACGTGTTTCTACGTGCTTGGGTGTGCTCATGTTTCTGTTTGTGTGTTGCTCATATGTATGCACAATGAGAGAGAGAGAGAGAGAGAGAGGAAAGGGAAAGAGAGGGGGGAGTAAAAAGACATGGAGTGTACTCATAAATCAAGTCAAGGTCCAGCCAGTTGCCCCCGCCGCTGCAATTTTTTTCTCCTCCGTGTTTCCCGACATTTGACGCTTCCATCTTGTGCTCTTTTAATCTCATCAACCTCAACAACTTCGGTAGTGGGCGGCGGTACTTGGCGGCGGGCTGTCCGCTGTTTCAGATGAGGTCTGTCGATATCTCTCATCAAACAGGAGCTGATCAAAGGCCTGCCTGTGCCCATGCAGGCGGAAGGATTAAGCCACATCATGCACAACCTCCTTGACAAAAAAAGCCTCTCCACACGAATAAAGAGATTAAGTCAAGAGTGAAATCTAATTCAAGGGGAATTGTTAAAAGCGGGGGCTCCAAGTCGTGCTCTACACCTGACTAGATCTGTGTGAGTGTGATGCATTTGTAAGCTTTGTTAGAAGCTGATGTTTTCTCAATGAACCCACTCACCAAATACAACAAAATCAATTTGATTTGTTTTCAGTGTAACGTAACAATGAAACAATGCATCGTCAACACCAAATGCTTCTCTGTCCTAAAGAATACAATTTAAAAAGATTTTTTTTTTAAAGTTTGACAATATTCAAATTAAACTTACTATAATTTGCAGAAATGTAAAAATGGCTTTGCATCAATGACATTAAGCTTATTAAAGTTGTAATATAGAAAGTCTTCCTTGGAGCCCTTCCAACAATAGCCGACCATGGCTCTCTTAGGACCAATCAAAACATTATCATTACAGGGCCAATCAGCAGGTGGGATTAGTGAGGCTTCGATCCAAGGACTGGGTTTTGCTTTCTCTAATCCACTCCTCACAAAGTATTAACAGGATTCGAATTGCCAACCATGTTCCTGTACAATACCACCCTAATGTTGTACTGCAATGCCTTTTCACACAGTAGCTTGATTGCAATGTGAGTGCTTCTATAGACCACATTGCACTTGAGACATTGGTTTAAATGCCCTGGTGTAGACTCTAACTGTTGATCTGTATTGTTGGTTTGTTGTTCCACGAATGTATTATCCTCTTTTAATGCCATAGATAAACACAGGCCATAGCCAGGATAGTAGAGGGGAGTAAACCCACTTTACCACAATGCACTCACCTTAGTGATTTGTTTTATAGACTCAACTCACTTCTTTAATCTGTTTTAAATCGTAAAGGTGTCAGTTATCCAATTCATGTAAGGAAAAACAAATGTAGGCAGTTGTTTGTGTTATAACAATCGCCTGGTTGCAGTAGTAGTAGCATCTGAAAGATAATTAGGCTGAATCTCATTTCTCATCTTTCTCTTCTTACCCCTACCCCTTACCCCTTCCCTTAGTTTTGCGCATTCACGTGAGGGCTGTCCCAATACTCATTTTGATCAAGTTTTGTGCTCTACACAGTCCTGTACATATATACTTGCAACCATGTTCTTAATTTAAACTTAAAATCACTAGCTTGCTATGCTAATCGCTAACCGCTAACATTAACATTACATTGCTGATTTGCACAAAAGTCCCGCATTTCTCTGCCTTGAATGGAGGAAACCCGGCAGCTGATTCACTTTCGGGCTGAAATGAGCAGAAGTTTCTTGCCATTCATTATTGTGTTGGTACTGTATTATTGTAATCAATTGTAATTAATTCATGAGGGAATTTAATTTATTAAATGAATCAATTTGAACATGTCTGTCAGTGGCTTATGGTCTTTACATTGTTAGTTAATTTTCTATCCTGACCCGGGATACATTCATACAGTTTGATAAAGGACTTATTGGACTTTAACTTATCATTGCACTTATAATATCAAGCATAGCTGTTCTCAATTTAGATCATCCTGTACGCCTCATCTCCAGTTTTTCCTGCATCAACCGTGTGTGCCTGTGCCTGTGCGTGTGCACGCGCACGCGTCAGTCGTGGGGGATACTCAGCAGCCCTGCCCGCTGCAGCGACATCAGAGTGAAAAATCATTACAGCGTACATAGATGTTAAAATGTATACAGGTTGGCAGGACGGTCGGACATGTTTTGCACGGTCTTTCGCTGAACATTTTGTTGGTAAATGTGAGATGTTCGAGTCACACAACGTCTCGGTAAACAAGGAAATGAATAGTACGTGTGTTAAGTCAACCCATTCTTCATTCCTGCTTGGTCATTGTCTCTCAGAGTCACATACTGACACAAAGTCTGGCATGTGGGACTGCTGGGATTGGTTGAAATCGCGGGAAACTCCAGTTGTTGGTCAAATTTGGGAAAAGGTTGCGGTGAATGGTCAAAATTGCAAGTCACACCAAAGTCACGGTGATTGGTTGAATTTGCGTGAATTGGTGAGAATTGGATGGGAGGCATCTTTGAAGTAGTGATGGGCAAATGAAGCTTCGGGGAAGCACTGAACCACTTAGAGGAATTGTTTTGAAAATGGGTTCATTACTAGAAGATTCAGTAACAGCGACCTTGCCTGGTGTAGTGCCAAGGCTGCATCCAAATTATCCCCACAAGACAGTGGACAGGAGGCTTTATGACTAGTGACACACATGTAGTGTATACTAACAATGGGATATCATTCTTTTTAAAATAAAGGTTGATAAATTTGTGTATTGTATTATTGGGTATTAGGGAAAGAGTGCTTGGGGAAAAGAGGATGTGCTGGGAAAATATGGCACAAGTTGAGTGTGCTTGTGTAACTATGGCCAGGGGGTATGTGGGATAGGGAACACTCAAAGATTTTTATTAAGGAACATTATTTTTTGCTCACAACCTCTCCACATTAAGAGATGCATAAAAACAGTTAAACCAGTATAAAAAGGTATGGGTACACATTTTTGTGATTTATCCAGTACACCAGTGGGTTGTCAGATTTTTCCAGCAGTGGATCCGTCATGTACCGCTGTACCTCCACTGTAGCAGCCACCGTGGCATTTCTGGATATTCTTGCTTCAGGAGCATCTCTGTCCAGAGATTCCCAAAAGTTAATATCTAAAAAAACAAACATGACGGTAATCAGTACTAGAAGGTTTATTTTTTTATTTTTTTTTATTTTTTTTTTATCCCCTTTTTACTTTTGACATTACTTGTAGATACTGGAACTCCAAAATTAGCTGCAGCTGTTTGAGATTATGTGGAAGGTTGTTCTGTTCCAGGTTGTGTGTTTCTTAATAATTCTGAACATTGTAAAGTGAGTCATTTTACAGCTGGTTGTGCATTTGATTGATTGTAACCAATTGATTTGAATCTAGGATCAAGCAGAGTGGAATAGGTTAATGCTGTTTGGTTCTTTTCTACATTGTCAGATTTGTTTTGCATCATTAGGATCATGTTCTCTTCCAGTTGTTTGGCTGTGTTGTGACTTGTTTTCCCCATTGAATCAAACAAGTATAGCATGAGCATTTTGATCATTGAGATGATCTTTGACCCAGAGACTCTGTTTTCCTCGGATAGTTCTACTGTGGCCTGGTAGAAGGGGGCAAGCAATTTCAGGCATGCAGAGATGGTGTCATGGTCCTCTGAGGACAGAGACCACACGTCAACGAGTGTTGCAAGAGCTGCCCCCACTGATTGTCTCTCCTCAAAAAGGCACTGAAGCATGTGAAAAGTGATATTCCAACAAGAGTCCACCTCCTGAATAAGCTTCATGACTGGACGCTACATTTGCGCTTGCACTTCCCTTTGCTTCTCCTTGGCTGTGGTGCTGGTCTTAAAATATGTTGATGGGCAAGGAAGGATGTATGTCTTTTATGCCAGGAGTTGAATCCAGGCTCTTTAACCACTAAGTTAAGAGCATGTGCAAAGCAAACCACATGGCGAAGATTTCAATTTCTCACAGAGGCAACCATCTTGGCTCCAGCATCATTCACAATGGAGGTGACTTTGGTTTCAATGCCCCATTCCTCCATGAGCGACCACTGTGCAGCTGAGATGTTCCATTTCTGCTATATGAGCCTCAGGGAAAGGCAGCACTCCCAAAAGAACTGTGGCCAGCTTTAAAGAGTCATCCACATAATGGCGGGTGACTGCTAGATATACGTATTAATATTATTAATATACATATTAATGGAGGTCCACATATCAGCAGTCAGGCTAACAGCTTCTACCTTATGCATGACAACCCTAGCCTTCATCTTCTCCTCCTCATACTTCTGGACCATCATATTCTTCAGAGCCGGTCTAGATAGCAGAGTGTATGTGGGATCCAGCAGAGCCACAAAATCCTTGAAACCACTGTCGTCCACGATGGAAAAAGGCTGCAGGTCACAAGAGCCTCATCCAGCTCTTGCCTTCGGTCCACTAAAACAATCAAATAAATAAAGACATAATATAGAATTAACAAAATATATGTAATGTTACATAAAATATGATTTATGTAACATTACAGGCCTAGCAGTCATGGAATAACATATTGAGAGAGTAATCAGTAGTGTGTCTAATTATAAAACATATACCTTACCATGACATGTTCCCCTGATTTACAGCAACTCTATGCTTTGCGGTGAAGTGTCTATTCATGGATGAAGTATTTCCATGGTACTTCAGTTCAGCAGAACACACCAAGCACCTTACCTTTAGAGATGTTTTTCATCATTATTTATAAATAAAAAAGCATTTATTCAAAGAGCCTAAAGGCTACACTAATCACATAGGCCTAAATAAAGTAGTTATTGTTATGTTTTTATACTGACTTAAAACATCTGATACTGTAGGCTACTGATAGTTACAGTTCTTTAACTTTACTTTTAGCCTAATATTTAATAATAATACTTAACAGCCAGCGCACATACAGTGCCTTATCAGGAGAAATCAGAATAAAGTTTTAACACATGTCACAACAACCTCTATTCCTAGATGCTTCCATATTAATGAAAATAAATCAATACAAACAAACTAATGCTTGTCACTGTAGAGGCTACTACAAACCAAATGCAATGTTTTTATGCTTTGAGCGTGCTACAGTACTCAAAACGAGTGCCAGTTGCAGTGGCAGCAGTGGCGCTGCAAACTACTCAGCTGATTCATTCAGATAATGAAGCAGTTGCTGCTTCGGACGTCATGTGTCACGTGCTTTTCCCGTACCAAGCAGACTTCGGAGCAGTGGTTCAAATGGAATTGTAGTTAATGGTTTGAAGAACGTATCAAAGTTTCAGTGTCAGACTGCCATCACTACTTTGAAGCTGCATCTCTTTGATGTAAACAAAATACAAAGGTCAAAAGTATAGTTGTTTAACTAGGTTAATAAAGAGCAGTTAGCCTTAATTTGGCTGCATTGATGAAGTCTTTAACAGATTACATGAAACATTACCGCTCCCATACATGTTTTGACATTGTTTTAGAATGGCTGCTTTTGTTATTCTTGATATTTATTATTAGGTTAAATAGTGTCCCAATAGCATCCCAGGATCCAAAAGTTTGCTCCCCAACAACTTATTGCATTGTGTATGATGACTGACAATATGTTTTAATGTACTAAGGTTTTATAGGGCAATTAGTGTGTTGTTTACCTAGGTGTCTTTGTGGTATCTGTGTGCCAATCCTATTCAAAACCTCTCCAAGGGTTAATCACTAAAATTGGTGAAATTCAATTTTGCCTGGAAAATGAGGGGTGGACATGCGTATGTCTGACAACTTATCGAAATGTATATAAATCTCTCTTTCCTACCATCTGTAGCATATGTTATTTGGGTGACTTTAAAACTATTTACATCTGTCTAGCATAGCTGAAATGGAGTTCTGCAGTCCTCTGGCCCTCTGCAGATCATGCCACTCTGCCGAGCAGAGACGATCTGGGATTATGCACAGTTGTACATTATTTATTATGTGAGTGACACATAAGACCCGCACTTAAAGAATGTTCCGTTTTTGTTCTTCAAGGCAAGGCAGAGAACACAGTACTTCCTGCCAGTTGTTGTCTTGTCCCAAATATCTGAGGCGCTCACATCAGGAAAACATCCATCAGGCTTCTTTTCAGCAGCCTCCACCTGTGGCACTGAACCAAACAGAATAATCAATCACAGTGAAGCACCATAACCAACACAAGAAATTACATTGGCGAATGTCAGTAAGACGCAATCAAAAATCCTTCTAGAGTACTGTTTACTACACCCACAATAAGAACGTGGAGTGCTACAACCTTACATTAGACTTCCTTTCAAGTAAAATCACAAAACAGAGGTGTTATAAAAGACAGCTCTGTTTACCCGAGGGAACAGGGAATTTACATTTTATTGACATATATTAAGGTGAAAACGGTTTTAATGCCTTCTCTCCATCGACATCTGTGGCTGGTAGCATTATTTTTTTGTGCTGTCTGTCCAACCGTCCGTACATCGACGGTCCCATTTTTTTGTGAAGAAAAAAAGTAGTCTAAATGTCAAATAATTTCACATCCCTTTAACTGGCTTTTGATGTACTGTAAAATCAGCTGTAATAAAAAGAGAAGGCGGGATGGAGATACTTTAATTAACTAGTAAACAACGGTAACACTTACACAAAAATTCTTTATAGTTTATAAATTGCTCATAGTTTTGAGAGCTGCATTTGTATGATATGCACTTTAATTATGGCTAAGAAGCTTGCTTTACATGTAAACTAATTGTAGGCGTTGGCATCCACACAGCAGGAGTCACTGCAGAGAGGGGTTAACTGCCTACATGACAACAGTCAACAGCCAGTCTGGCTGCTCTGTGACACTGTACTTGAATTAAATGCTAATGTTTAATGCTAACACGTTAATGTTTAGCATGTTAAACAGAAATGTAGATGGAAATGTCTTTAGGTTTTCAGGTATTTAGTCATAAATCGGAAGTACTGGACAATAACAAACCTGATCTGTTGATGGCGCTAGATGAGAAATTACGTGGTTACCAAAGTCAATAGGATTCATCCCTTTGTAAAGCTGAATGTCTGTACCAAATGACATGTCTATCTATCCAATAGTGGTTGAGATATTTCAGTCTGGAGCAAAGTGGTGGACCCACCCCCCATCAACTGACAATATTATTTCTGGAGGCACATTAAATGTAGACATTTTTAATTGTGTCCCTCTCCACCATTACCTTATCTTTTTCCTTATTGTTAGAAAACATACATGTCTGAAGCCACTAGACTCTTACACCAACAAATTAAAATTCATATTTATTTAGGCAGATCTGTTAAATAATGTACAGAATGTTACATATTTTGACCTACACAATACTTTCCATCAAAGAAGTGGATACAACAGTATGCACACAACCCATATTCTATTATTCCAAAAATGTTGGCTTGGCTACAATTTGTCAAACATTTATGCTGAGATGTACTCAGATTCTTCTCGGATATCTTTTACAGCTGCACTTTAGCATTTTTTCCTGATTTTATCTTTTTTCACTCATCTTTCTATTTTAGCCTTGCCATGCAATTACAGCACCCATTAATGTCTCCATTCTCTCCCTTGTCCTCGACAAAATGCCCCAGATCAGTGTCAAATGGGGAGGAGGACCAAAATAGTCTCCCTGTGACATGCATGTAATATACCAGGCTTGAAGGTTGATTCAATATTTATTCATAAATGTTGGAAAGGAGAGGATTTGAAAACTAGTAATGTTTCAAGTGTCTTCTTTAGTTACATACAGTACAATGTTATCGGCACCTTAAATACTTTGTAAAATTGAACATACTGTTCAACAGCTAGGAACAGGACAGAAGGATTAGATATTTTAGTCAAGGCAGGTCAAGTCAAGTCAACTTTATTTGTCAATTCTACAATGTGTGCTAGACATACAGAGCAAAATAAGTTTCTCTCTGACCCACGGTGCAATAAGGACACGTACAACAAGTATAACATAAAAGATAAGTAATATAGACAAATAAAGATAAAAAAATCATAAGTAATATGTACAAACAAGATAGAGAAATTCAATAAAATTTTATTTGTTATCAATTCATAACAAGAGACACTTTACAAAGATAGAGTAGGTCTACACCACACTCACAAATAAAGATAATGGAACTAAGACTAGAAATAGTAGTAGTGTTGTAGGTCATAGCAGGATGTAGCAGGGCGGACCAGGGCCATGGCAACAGCTGCAACCATGATTTAGGTGCCACCCTAATCCAAGGAAAAGTTCTCTGCGAAAAAAAAACAAACATAAGGACTCTGGGGAATAAGCTCCCCAGAGCTAAGTTAGTAACAAGCAATTCTGGGACATCAATGCACACAGAGGGAAAGAGAGACGAGAGAGGAGCTCAGTGTGTCAAAAGAAGTCCCCTGGCAGTCTAAAACTATTCCATCATAATTAAGAGCTGGTGCAAAGCAAACCTGAGCTAGCTCTATAAGGGTTGGTAGATGAATCTGACGACTATGAAGAGAAGCAGAGAAGAGAGCTAAGTAATATATACAATACTGTAATACATTACAGTACAGAAAACTGAAGATGAAGATATTGAAATGTGCAATATAAAGGAAGAGTTCCAGAGGGTCTTCTTTTATATAAATTGGCCAGTGCAGATCCTGATGGGGGGGAAGGTGTTGGGCTTCCTCCCAGCCTGGGGAATGAAGCTACAAGTGAACATCATGATCCATCATTAACCGCAACGAGGACAACATATTTCAGAAATCCTCTCAAGAACAAGTTTTGAATTTGATGGCTCTTTTACATATTTATTTTTTGCTGTTGCTAGATATGTCTTGAAATCTTTTTTTTTGGGCCTTATTTGTGTGACTTTCAAAGGTGAGAGATGACATATACTGCATGTTGAAGTGTTTGCATGATATGGCCATGGTAGAAAACTGAGTAATCATCCTGTTGTCATGTTTGGGCAACGACTCACCCGTAGGCACTTGCCAGAGGAACTGGAGTCTGTGATAGTGATGCATCGCACCAATACTAGTAGAGATGAGATCTAAAAAGGACTTAGCACCTCTGGCAATATATCAAACCTGCACCAGTAAACACAATCTGGGGTTATGATCCATTCAGACCACAGTGGAGACTGGTTTGTCCTCAGCTGAGCGGCTTTTGCAAATGCTGTCACATAAAACTGTGATAAAGTTCTTTCATGTCATGCCCAAGAGAAAATCGGTTAAAAGTGAACATCTACAGGAGACACCGCAAAGCAGCATAAATAACTGGAAAAAGGGGAGTTTGTAAACATAGTAGGTATAGCATTTACTATTGACAGTACAGATTGTGAAACAATCAGCTCCCTCAATATATTGTCCACAGAAGCTTCAATGCATTAGGACATGAATACCATCAATCCTGAATGAGCTTATAGTGCAGGGATAAAAACACCACAGGGAGAGGAAAATCAACCCACGAGCTTTAATGACCTCAGAATCCAAAATATCAGAGATTACTAAACGTAAAAATGACTGCAGTCTGAGACATACTATGTACAAAGCACAACCTCATCGACATGCATGCACGGTACACTTCCACACTTGTTAGTCTGAAAGCGTTGCTAAAGCACTGTACCAGCCTGCTATTATAAACCATGAAATATGAAAGAGAATGTACAACATACAGTATCCACCTATATTTCGTTTGACGTAGAGACACGTTTTACTAGTTTGTCACTGCTGTACATAAGAGCATCAAGTAAAAGCCTCAAACGCAACGTTCATCTGCCTGTCATAAGCCTTTTTTATGGAAAGAAAAAAAGACTCATAAGTCCATCCTTTCCGAGGGTGGCTGACACTAATGAGCAGTCATTTATCACTGTAATAAAACCAGCGGGAAGATGATTCCTGTAAGTTCCTGTACTGCTGAATGTCCGGTCATCAGCATGAGGTATGGACGACATTCAGGTGACGTTATAGGCTGCATTGCGTTATAATGACTGTATATAAATCTCTCGGCTCATTGACTTAGTCTTTACTTTAGAATAATAGGTTGTTGATTCTATTTTTAGACTAGAAATAAACCTATGTATTTTACTATAAATAGGCATTAGGTGTGTGATGCAATGCTGCTATTGGTAACTATTTCGCAAAAATATCTGTATTATATTTAGTCTGAAACTGGAAGTGGCTGGGGGCTACACAGGACACCGTCATGACTGCTTCATGTCATTTATTCAATTGTTTTCCAGTGCCATATATGCTTCTCATAAGTCACTTAAGAAGTGCTCATTAGGCCATTTTGCACGACTTTTCTGTGAAATCTGCAAGAGGCCTATATTATGAGAGGAGGCCCAGATGAAGTTGATGGCGCCGCTTGAGTGTCAGCTTGTTACAGTAGCTCAGCAGTTTTATACATCTTTTTAGTGTTTTTTACGGTGTTTTTGTCTTTTTTCTTTGTCACTATACTTGTTTGTGTGTTTCTGTTTTTTGCTGTTATTGAAAAAAATGCTGCTGCTGTAATAAGAAAATTTCCCCGTTGTGGGATGAATAAAGTATAATCTAATCTAATCTAATCTAACATGTCTATGATAAAAACAGAGTTATTGACAAAACAATCCGCCAAAATCCTGAACTGAAAGAAAAGGTTACTGAAAATGAACCTAAATATCTGAATCTGACAATCTACACCTCTGTGTTTTAGTCTTCATTTTGGCAAATCTGCATAATGATTTGAATATGATTTCAAAACAGATTTATGGACATTTATCCTGAATGGACATTAGACATCTTGACTCTTAGAAGAAGTTGTGTCAATTTGGAAAAGAAAAATAAGCAAATATTATATATCTTTAATATCTATCCAGTAGGGGAGTCCCAGACTAAAAATGTACATAGTTGAATCTGATCGGTCCAGTCTTTCCTATCGTCAACTGATTGTTGAATTGTGTTTTTTTTTCCTTTTCTTTTTTGCTTTGCAACATTGGCTAGCATTTTTTAACACAGACAAAAGAGCTAAAACACTACATTAGCCTATTGATATGACTATCGCTTAGCTGTTAGAACAACGGACAGCTGTGTGTGTGTGTGTGTGTGTGTGTGTGTGTGTGTGTCCGTGTGGCACTCTGAGTGGAGGAGATTGATACAAAGACAGGCGCGTCACTTAGTTAGTCTGCATGCTGTACATGGTTGTAAATATAACTCAGCCCCCCCCCCCCACCACCACCACCACCACCCTCACCCCCCCACACTGGTCCAACAGAGGAGCAGCTTCTCTAAGAGGCTCCGACAGCTTCGATGTTGCACCACAGGCAATACAACTTTTTAACACCTCATCACTGGGTGCTAGATAAGACTCTGAGACACCACAATACTGCGCTAAGTGCAACCTGCACAATTGGTTTATTTTCATTTTAGCATACATTTTAGCATATTATTTAAGCAGCTGCACATTTTCTTTTCCCATCCTGTATATATTCAAATATAATAATAATATCTATCTATCTATCTATCTATCTATCTATCTATTCTTGCCCACTGCCATGCAAACATCAGAAAATACAGATAAACACTTGGTTATAATTCATGACAGGACCAATTTTTTCAAAGACAGCCTGTCCAAAAATGTGCATCCTCACGCTCACCTTCTGTACATGCATGCACCTCAACATACTGCAGAGTTTCAGGTGCTTCTGAACATTTGCACAAAGGGGGAAACATTTCCTCATCAAAGTCACTCCTCTCTTCACTTCTGTCGAGGAAACCCAGTGGGTTCTTGGGAAAGAGCAATGGTGGCACTCTTGAGTGGAGGCCCGTGCTGCTGCCTGGCTTTCAAAATCAAAAGAATAGTGTGTATAATAGTTTCTGGCTGGTGCTTTTCTCGCTGTTTATGGAAATGCCATTTTGTTTCAAGTTTTTTTTTTATGGATAAACAAAATGACTAGATAGAAATGAGAGTTTAAGATAAATGGTGGAGCCTAGTAGCTATGCCTCAGGGAAGGGTTTCAAACGGGAACCCATTGAAATGAATGTCATTTATTGCTTTTATTGTAGAACAAACTGTTCCCTGATGAGCCCATTAAAGTATGTATTATTTCATGTAAAGTTGAATTAAATAATTTTCTGTCTCTCTTTCCCTGTGTTGGCGTTGATTAATATAAAGGCTCATTGTTTTCAGTGTCTTTTTGTTCTTGTTGTCTCTGTTGTCCTTCTTTTGAAGTTCAAATACTCTGCTGTGAAGTGGAAACTATTTTTTAAATGTGTTTCTGTAACAAAGCTGGAGGGGGGGGGGCTTTTATCAATCTGCTTGCTGATCTTTTTTGTGCATGGGTCAGTAAGTCCAATCACAATGTATCCCCTAAGCCCTTTGATTCCACCAACACAAGTTGCTGGTCTCCCAGCTTGTAAGCTGCCTATCAGATAATAAGGGGGACTAGAATACCAGCCGGTGTGCTGCAATGAGGGTGGTCCTGGTGTTTTCACCTGACGTCTAACGTCTCTTTGCCAGCCCTGTCTCACTGTTCTCTCCAGGGAAATCTCCCAAGAGCAGCTGTCCTTATCAATGTGCCGGCTCCCCGCTCACTGCCTGCCTGGGCTGCATTCTCCATGACAGCAGCACTGAGGTAGCGGTAATCTGCCAACACTTCAACAAAATTAAATCGCCAACCAGGCCACCAGCGAAGATGCAATGGGGAAAGATTTCCTACTCACCGTGATATGCCAACAGAGGCCACAGACGTTATTATGGCTTTGCATCTGTAAGAAATAAGCACTGCTTAGCGTAACAATCTGGAGCCCTTGTGTTTCTACTGCTGCTTTCCGGTTAAAGAGTCAGTTCACCCAAAATACAGTAAAACCCCTTTCTTTTTCCTTGACTGCAATCTGACCATCCAGATACAGTTGCTGTAATTGATTGGCTTTGTCTGATGTCACCCCAGTAAAATGGTGCTTGATGCAATTTGTTTTTTTGCGCTCAAAGGATCAGAACTCAAGAAAATGCAAAGGCAATGTATTTGCTGAAATCAGAACACAGCACCTTTCTATGGACAGGTTTACTGAGAACTTTGAAGTAAGAGACATTGCTTTTGGATTTTCTAAATAGAATGTTTAAACACCTCAGACCATAGAGAAAACATCTCCAGCCACACTGAAACTACCTGGGCAGACAGATATTAGTTCTATCAGGGGATACTTCATTTTCATTAAACAAGTACATCTATTACATGGTGCACAGTAAAGTTATAAATGGGAAGAGTCTCTGGAGATTAGACGCCATCGGGACATATTTAAAGGGGTTTTGGATAACATGGTTATCTTTCTGTACGCGCAAAGTCAGCTGATAAAGTAGAAGCCGGACAGCGAGAGACAGAGAGATTTGTTTATGAATGAGAGTGTATTTAGAGTCTTTCTGACTGAACTTCCCATAGCTTCATTTGTTGTAAAAGCAAAATTACATGTCGTCATATCTTAAAAAAGTGAAGTGCTGAACCATGGGTGCAGTCACATCAAAACTAAATGGTTACACATTGCAATTAGGTGCACACATTCCTAGGTAGTTTGACCAATTAAACTAACTGATGAATAGCTAACCAGTAGTTCCGGGATAACTGGGAATTCAACTATTTTGCAAATATAAGTTACTTGAGAACAGACTGCTCGATATTGTTAATTAACCAGAATCATATTAGTTCCTAGTTTGTTGTGAATCTGCGTACAGACCACTTTCTTAATGAATCATCCCTGATGAGCTGTATTAAGAGTGAAACAGCATCTTACAAATATTGAATCATGTGTTACCTGTTTTGGCATCATACTGTACATATTAGTGCAAACAAGTCGCTACTTTAATGCACCATTACACTGTTTTATTATAACAGTGTCAACACCTTCTGTTTGCATGATTTAAATGTACTTTAACAACATGGTATTTGGTGTTTTACACACCTCATTGTCAGGTTTAGTTCTCTGGCTCATAGATGAGCTTTATTTTTCATTTGTTTGGAATCAACAGAAGAGCTCTATTCAGCAGTAGTAGCTCATTTGACTGAACAGGCAGAGAAAAGAGCACCACCTAGAGAAACTCACACTTTAACATCAGTGCACCCAAAGTACCATCCCTGCTTGCTGCGTGGTGTAATGCAGGAGAGATGAAGACAGATGTATTTTGGACATTTTTTTTACCCATTATGTAAATAGTTTTTGAAACATTAACCATCAGGACCACATACTATACTGCAGATTGCAGTCTTTGTGATTTTCTTTTCATAAACATCTAACCTGCTTGTAAAGTTTAAGTTTTCATTCTGCAGTTTTTGCATTAGAATAACAGTCAATGTCAAATAAAAACAGGATAGCAGTACCAAAAACACTTACCACAAACTAGTCAGCATTATTCAAGGTACAATAAAACTACCACTGGGAAGAGTTGGAAAGGGTGAATTGTGAGCTTTGAAGAAGAACCTCCTCCAGTGATAGATAGAAAACATGCAATGTTTCTATATGCTACAAAAACAGGCGCAATGCAGAACAACAGTGCTATTTAATGATACCATGTTGAGACTCACTACATGGTGTATCATTGCTAAAGCGCTTGTGCCATTTTCAAGCATTTTCTGAAGCCTTTTGTTCCGCTCCTATCCTGCCGTCAAACCTCCTCCTCCTCACTGTGTTGTCAACATTACGAGTAGTTTAGGCAAAAATATAGTCAGGTATTGCATACGAAACCAAATTCTCCTTCTCTTTATTTGAAGTATCTTGGGAAAGCTGTAAAGCTCATGTAGGGCTAAAACAAGGAGAGGAAAGAGAGGCATGAGGATTAGAGTCTGGCACATTCCGAGACGATAATAAGCAAAGCAGGAAAGTGAGGGAGAAAGAGAGAGACGGGGAGACACAAACAGATGAAAACAGAGAGGGGGTGGTTATAAAATGATTAAGGGACCTGCTATATAGAATTTCATGATTTGAAAAACACAAACAGGTCTGTCAGATGCCTCTGCATTACCATCTGTTCTATGCTGCCAAAATGTACTGCGGGGAAAGATTTGTGATGCGTCACTGTTTTAAACGTAAATAGGTCTCTGATCTAGCATTACTGAAATCATAGTTTGGCCTCAAAAGGTTGGGTCATGTTGTATCATATACACGCCCACACAAAAACACACACATATATATACAGTGTATATATATGTGTGTGTATGTGTGTATGTATGTATATATATATGTGTGTGTATCTATATATATATATATTTTCTCTGTTATTTGTACAATATACAGTATTATCATGCAGGAAACAAGGCTGTAAATTGAAAAACTGCACACATAGTAACACCACCACTGAATAAAGGGTTAACAGTGTACATGCTGTAAATATTCATCTGGTATTTTTGCTTCATAGAGCCTCTGGCCCCTTCCATCCGGAGCCTGTGAGTCTGGACACACAGGCTAAGGGCCAAAGTGCTCCTGGCTTGCTAATTCTGCATGGACACACACACACACACACACACACACACACACACACACACACACACACACACACACACACACACACACACACACACACACATACACATACACATACACATACACATACACGTGCACACACACACACACACACACACGTGCGTACATTCTAAAAAAGGGACAGTTCTTTTGTAAACCCCCCTGGCATGTAAAGTGCACTTGGTTTGATCACATATACTGTATACAGTACAAGGGGAGAACCCGATATTGCCTCACAGTATCATTTAAAAACTATTGATTTTTTTAACTTTTCATAAGAGGAAGGTGCATTATAGTAACATGATGCCTGCTCATCGTTGCACTATGATAAATGGCTGTGGATGATTCCTCAATAATTTGAGCTTCTGCTTGCTCTTAATGTGCATCGCTTCAAAGGTAATTATCTGTTTATTTAATGTAGGATCATGTAGGATTTAAACGTGCATGAATTATTATCATAATCCTTGTGGTCCATCATTTAAAATAAAGGGACTGTGAATGAGACTCTACTCATTTAGTAATCCTAGGTCAGCTTTGGAGGGAAATCTGCTCAACAGCTTTCCAACTTTTACAACAGGAAAAGTGCACAGGGGTTTCAGATGTGTTGGCACTGGCAGGTCAAGGAGTAAAAGGCTTACTGAAATATTTCAAACAGCTTCATCATTGTCAGTAAAGGCACATAAAAAGTCCTTAAATCAAGCGTTTGGAGCAATGTTTACATGAGTCCTTGTATTGTTTGTATTGTGCATACATTCGATCATGCGCGTGTAGAAATGTAAACATATACAACTACATTATTCAGATATGCACAGATAATGCTCCCAAAACAGTTAAAACAATATCTGCCCCATTGAGTAGAAGAATGCTTGACTAATGTTACACAGCTGTTATTTTTACCTACTGATGTTGAAACCAGGCACCTTGCACAGTATCAGGTTAGGGGCGTGGGTTTCAAAGACAAATCGTGCTTTATTTTATGATCAATTTAGGGGCATTTTTTAAATATTATGTTCTGAATTGAATTGTATATTTTATGGCCAGCAGGATTAAAAAATGTTTTTAAAAAGTATAAAATAATAAAAAACAACAACAAATAAAGTAGTATGGACATTGTTAACAACTTCTGTTACAAGCCTCGTCCACTTTTAATATAATTCTGGACAAAGATATTTTTTTTAAATAAACAGATAGAGACACATATAGCAGCTTTGCATTATACCCCTAGTTGGTTTCATGCTATTCTACGTACCTAGGTGCCAAAATAAGCAGTAAAAAATAATAAGACTGCTAGAAAGCAAACATGGATATATTTACATAAATTACTTTGCAAATGTTATTATGAAAGAAATGTATTAGGCCTCAAGGATACACACAATGCAATTTGGTGAGAAACATGGAATCTTCTGTTAAAGGCACCTTTAACAGAAGGCGTGGCATCTGTGTCCAATCCTATGAGTTGTTTCAGGTCTGTTTTTACTCAGTATTGCCTTTATTTCCCATATATTTCCCAAAAAAGTGTTTAAACACCATTAAAAAGGAAATAACCATAGGGACATACAATAAAATATATGTTAACTCAGTAAAACTTAATTGATGTTATACACATGTTCCAAAAATAACTAAGATGATAGGAAATTGCATAAGCAGCACTGCAGATCAACAAAAAAGGGATCTACATAATCAGGCTATGATTGTTTAAGAAAAAGACTCTTACTCAGCAGTATTACTGTAGTTTATAAGAAGTTATAATGGCTGACATAAAAAAGAGGGGGAATGACTCTGCCCATCACATTACAAGGGCTATTTCGATGCTGTTTTACCTTCATGGTCCTCCTGGATGATTACAACGGCAGCACAGTGGGAGGTGAAATAAAGCTGTACGGCTGGCTCTATAGCTAGCATCAGATGACTTAATCAGGCCATAAAGAAGGCCTCACTTACAGATGCTGTGTTGCCCCTGTGCTCCGCATTTCATCAGCCCCAGGGAAGGGTGAAATATGCTTCCTCTGAAGGTAATGTGCCCTATCTCTGTCCAAGCGGTGACAAATTTATCGCCCCCTCGATTATTTACAATCCATCTGAGCCGTGATGATCTGGCTCCTGTTATTTAAGCTGCAGAGGTACTGCCATGTTGGTAATACAGATGTTGTGAGGTGCCAACAAAGGGGCCCAGCAGAAAACGAGGGGAAAAGTAAAAATACATTTGTTTCATGTGGGATTTGTAGTCCCCACATGAGCCACATTAGTTGTTTACCATGACATGATTGTAGAAACAGCCAGGATCATAATAGCAGATTTATTCCATTCCGTATACTTTACATATAAATAACCAGTAGTCTACCAAATTGTTATGGTCTTCTACATCCAAATTGTGCCAAGGCAACACTGCAGAGATGTTGGCATTGTCAACCTCAGGGTGAGGTAAGAGTAGGTTTTATCTGTTGGGCGGTACTCATTCTGTAGAATGAATTGAAAGTTTAAAAATGTTTTACTTTACGTTCAGTATAAATATATACACATACAATACATACAGTAATTTGGTTGAATACAAAGCTGATTGTTTGACATCCCTTTCTCTTGTATTCAGAAACTCTTACTTGATCTGGAAAAAAAGATTGACAACTAACTAATAATGACAATATTTCAAGCTAGCTGTGTGACTAACTTGGTTAAACAGACCAAGTTTCCTGGGAGCAATTACAAAGAAAACAGAGGCTGGTGATATTTCTGTCAAACGCAACAAGAATTTCTCTCAGAAAGCTAATTAGCTGCTCACATTTAACCAACTTAATTAGGCACATTCCAAACTACTATTTACAACACTATTAAAATATTGATTTAATAATGTGTCCAAGATTTATACAACCACAATCAATAAAAGCTAATTTGCGCTTTGCTAAATTATGAATGATCCGTCTTGGCTACGATTAGCTATAAATAGCCAACAACATTTATATATTAGAACATTGTACGAGAATCAAATACCCAAATGTACATAAGAATTAACTTCATAAGAAGATCAGTATCATTCACCACACACACACACACACAGTTCTACACATACACATAATACCTCCTTTGTGAACCATCAAACTAAATTGTCCACCTTAGCTAGTGTGCAGACTCATCACTAAATGTGCTACATTATGCTGACCAGCTCTGGTTTGCATGTTAGTACAACACAACCTGCTGGACAGATCATAAATAGAAACTCCAGGCCACTGAGAGGGCTTCACGGCTATTTGACCAATTCTACTGTACATTTAACATGAGCACAGTGCCGTGAGATGCTTTAATTACACACACACAGACAAAGACACATACACACACTCTCACACACACACACACACACACACAAAGCTACATGACATGGTTACCACTTTAAGATGTTAGGACATTTTAAAGTCGTAACCTGGTATGTACGTATATGGTATGTTAAATATAGCACACTTCTGGACAAAGCCTCAATGTTTTTATTCAATGACGTTGAATGCTAAGGGACATTCATTCAAATATACTAATAAGCCTGCTGATAAGCGAGCACAAGGAATGTAGAGGATGTAGCCATGAATGCAGTGAAGCGTGCTCGCTACTTTACCCAACTAGACTAGATATACAGCGTAGGTCTTCATCATAACTCCCACCGTGCTGAGCTTTAAGTGTATGCATATGGAGACTAATGAGGTCAGAGACTACTCACCAAATACCAGCTTTCTACATTCTCTCTGTCTAATCTGTTCCCCTCTGGCTGATTGAACAGTTCATGAGATCAGAATCAGGGAATATTTGTTTTTTTACATTAATGACTGATAAATGATAATGGACTGAAGTCTTGATATAAGACCTCAGACACCAAACCTTTATCAACCTTTAAGTATGAATGCAGATACTACAGAGACTGTTTTACTTATCCTTGATGGCTTCTTGTGTCTGTTACTTTGATAATAATAATAATACATTTATTTTTTATAGCGCTTTTCTAAGCACTCAGACGCTTTACAGTTTTGGTTTACGAACAAACAAAAGGTATATAGACATGAACTTTAAAAACGGTCTTCAGATAAACTGTACTCCTATCTTCGAAACAGTCTTATCTCATATCCTTCATTCTTTTAATGTAACTGGATGCCAGCTGGATAGTAATAGGAGTAGAACAACTGGAAACAATAATATTCTACTTGTAAAGGGCAATATGGTTCTGATGAAGAACCCATGCCTTTATGGTATGAGACAGTTAAGTCATCAGGTGTAAACAAGGATATCCCATTGCTGATGCTGGTAATTAGACAAGCAGGTGGTGATGAGAACAACCGAATCATTACAGCACCAAATGAAAGTGTAGATGTATGGTATGATATTCTTACATTTTGTGAAAGTGCTTTTTAATCAACCATCATATCTATCCAAGTCTTTGTACTTTACGTAGACCTGAGCTTGAACATAATTATCACTTGCCTGCCTCCACTCTGTTAGTACACACTTGGAGCGAACACCTACAAATACCATCTTCATATGTTATAGGATGTTTTATTCTCTACTGAAGTGTACTGTGAAGGTGTGATTGTCACTGCTTCAAACACCTACAAACACCATGTTCATATACTGTATTATAGGATGTTTCTTTCTCTACTGAAGTGTACTGTGCAGGTGTGATTGTCATTGTAATTAATTATCAGAGGTCCTTATTTATCATTGTTTATTATATCATTGGTCATTATTACTCCTGGCCATTTTCCTTGAGGAAATTCCCACAGCCATTCAGAGTATGTTTCATTATTCAGTCCAAGAGCAGCCCTTTAAGGCCTGAGGGACTGGGCCTGTTCAGAGTTGTAATATTGTAAAACTCATTGCCCTATGTATTATTGTCCTCCTCATTATTATTACCAATCAGGCCATCTTAACATTGAGTTAGCATTCCGTTCAAATTCCCAAGTTTATGCATATGAAATGCAATATGTTTTTTTTATTGCTTTTTTGTTATTTTTTATGAATGGTTGTGCGGTCTGCTAATTGAACTTGGGTATCTACACCAAATCACTGCACAGCCCATAAACTTCTCTTCTGGTTGCTCAATAGCAACTGCCCGCTATTTAAACAGCTACGGAAGGGATTTCCCCCATTCAATTGCTCCATTGACGTTTCAGAAAATGCTTTTATGAATATTTTAAGCCTGGAACCTAGCCAACCAGCTACGAGATTAATCGTGACCATAAAACATTTGATTCAATGCAAAAGAAATATTTTTAACTGAAAAGCATAAACAATTTGCATAAACAATCCTAGCCTTCAGTGGTAGCAGCCCACTAGCCGTCCGCTTTCTTTGCTGCTTTCCCGTGTTTTCTCTCATATTTACAATATTATAGTGTCGGTTTTCATGGTAATAGTGGCAAATAAATAAAATAAATAAAATAAATAAATAAATGAATGAGGTAAACATAGTTCAGACTAACCCCCTTGACCCAAAACATTCAGATTTCCTACTGTTCTGAACGGTCTGTTTCAGCTGTTTTCTTCTACTCGAGGCTGAGGGTCACGCAACACTTACCCCTGATTTCCACCATCTGCCTGACGGCTGCGTGCTCCGCCGTCCGTCAATACCCACCAGGGTCGGATTTGTTGTGGAGCGGCTGCGGCCATGACTGATAGCTGAAGTTACGAGGACCCACGAGATCTCACGAATTCACGTATGATGGCGCAGTATGACAGGATGTAGTTTCTATAAACAGAACCACAAAACCTCTGACCTGTTGACTTTAGGCCTGTCTCCATCCATTAGGACATTTTCAAGGTGTAGTGCAGGGAAATATGATCCACTGTGAGCACGATGTATTTTATTTAGAAAATTAACCGGATGTTTTTAATCCAAACTGTGCTGGCAAAAATAGAAGCTCTGCGTATCTGCTCCGTATGCTTTAATGGAAATGGAGTGGATCCACAGCCGTTAATAACAGACTGTCCTATTTTTACGCTTGAAGAGTGGATCTCCGCGTAGCATATGCACCACTACGCGCTGCTCTTTGCCCAGTGTAGCCAGTTTCATTGACTATACTGAAAGGGTAGGGTTGGATAGTCCGCTTTGCATTTGTTATGCGTGCAGTGTAGCTAGCCTGTAAGTTTTCACAGCTACCTTCAGTAGCTATATGCCAACGGCAGTAAACAATGTCATATTGGCTGCAAATGTTGTTAAATTCTTGCCAAATTTGGGTCGTACAAGGCTGATCTACATCTGCCTTGTTTGTACTTATTGTTGATTGTAAAGACAATAATTACTGGAAAATTAATTCAAAACACTTGACATGAGAATTTTGTTTGCTTTTGACCTCTTGGAAGAAATGTATCTAGTTGATATCATGCAGTCAGAAACCTAGCTATTATCTAAAGGATATGGATGTTCAGCAAGATAAGGTTATGTAGGCTTCACTGCTGATTGACTGGGATGAAAAATGATACAGTATCTGGAAATGAAAATGCATATATAGTCATTCAATTCATTATACAAATAACTGTATTGCATTTGCAGTAGATATGTTTTACTTCATTCATTACTTTGCAGATAGATGCTATGTACTTTTTTGTAATAAATGTGGCTTTCACTTCAATCATATAGGTCTATATATACACAGTAGGCTCAATCCATACCAATGTTCTCAAAGACCTCAGATCTATTGTTTCATTTTTATACAAATATACTGTATGTAATTAATGTTGGTCATTCTGTCACCCTCTTTATAAGCTTTCTCAACAACAACTCAGATTATTGTCCTCAGCTTTGACTGCAGACCCATCTGTCCTCTATATTGTCCATGATAATTACTGGTTGTGCCTGTTTGTTTAGCTTTTTGTTTTAACTGAAAAGGGTAGAGGAGAGAGAATGAGACCCAGAGATGGAAAAAAGACTCCAGTCATTCCCCAGGGTCTTACACCACCCTGCATTGGCATTTTATTGAACTATTAAAGGTGAGGTAGATTCTCAGCAACATATTGTAAAGCCTGTCACTCCGATCACAAAGGCACTGAAGTGACTGGAGGATGGAGAGGAAGAGCAAGAGGAAGCAGAGAAATGTGGGGGTTGTAGATGGGGAGCGTGAGGGAGGCAAGGGACCTGAAGCTACAATAGAGGAAGTAGGTGTGTGTAGGTGACTGAAAGGCAGTGGCTGGGAAAGTCACAGTCCAATAAGCAATCATAATTTCTAAGCCACTGCTGAGAGAAGTTGGCAAGCACGACAAGTGGAAGGGAATCGTATTGACACAGGGAAAAGGTGGAGGATGTTGGGAACCCACGGATTGAGAGAGGCTGACAAACAAACAGGGGATGTTAAAGCACTGGCACGTTCTACTGAGGTCCAGCCATTGATTTTTACATGTACTCATTTTATTTTTATGGCAATTTGATGGGCGTGTGTGCACAGTGGAACATGTTGGTTATCCTTGTGCCTATCATGTTGGGCCTGGTTTGTAAAAGAAGAAAAAGGTGATTGGCACTCAACCCACTAGAGGTAATGTTGTCAATGTTTCTAGCCCACTTTCTCCCCATTTTAGAATGCAAAATTCACTTTGCACTAAAACGTCCTTGACACTGCTGACTGTACTGTTGAGGTAGACAGCAAGCTTCCTCAGGTCTTCCATCACACAAGGTGTCGAGTGCTCTCTTTCACCTGCCAGTAAGGACCATCATTGGGAGAGTGTGACATGTGAGAGGTTCACACTGTCCTCCCAGTTATAACACCACAACCAACCTGTAGGATTTGCTCGTAGACAGCGGGTCCCAGGATTTAGGGCAGCTGCCCCTGATCAGTGGTGTAACTGTTAGGTTTGCCTAGCTAGATAAGAAATCAGCAATGCACACAGTGCATTGTTAAACACCAGCCAAATGCTTTATTAACATTCCTCTACTCCATCTCTCGCACATTTCCCGGGGTACTGTGCCCCGTGCAGTAATTCAGGGTCCCTGGGTCCCCTATCATTGATGATAATGAGTATTTCCACCAACCAGTTTGTTTGTGGTTGTTACCATGGTGAATTGTAATATCATTGCTCCATCCATGCTGCCTTTTTATAGTGGTGGTGCACACACTTAACTCTGACTGGACCTGCTCTGAGTTGATTGAACCAACTCATATTAGCTTTTCTGGAAACGTTTTTCTTCTCAGGTTAAATCAACACAGAGTTTGTTAAACCTCCTTCCTGAAACGGGCCCCTGACCTTTCCTCTAACGCCACCATGATGTTGAAATTGTTGTTTTTATTGAAAGATTTAAGCAACTATTGGATTGGTTGTCATGACCTTTGTACATTTACATTTATTTGTATTAATACGTGAATATAATAAAACAATATACTAAATTAATGATCAGGTCAAAACATAAATGTGTCCAATACTTTGGTGTATGACTAAATACCTGCAATCACAGCCATTCAAGTCAATGCTTGATATGCCACCTGCCGCGCCACGGTGCGTCCCAGTAGTGTGCATGAGGTCTATTTTCACACAAGTCGCGGGCAGTTTGAACAGCTGGCCAGGAAGGGAAACTCCGAGAGTATTTTTTTTAAATGTTTTATTTTTTTCCTTTATTATAGTTATAGTGGGCAGACTGGAAAGGGGGAGAGAGATGGGGATGACATGCAACGAAGGGTAGCAGGTCGGATTCAAACCTTGTATCCAGTCAATTTACCGAAAAACCCAAAATGAACAAAATGAAAACGCAGCCGGAACGCAACACATACGTGTCCAGTGGAAAATCTGGATTTGTCTTGTTTAACCAGGAATTCCCTTTGAGTGTGGCCAAAAAAAAACAGCATAACTGTATTACGTCCAACAAAAGTATAAAAATGCAACCTGAAATATAATCAAAATACCCCCAAAGCCACAACCACATTTCTCATATCCTTGAAGTGAAGCCAATTATACAGCAAAATTAATATTTATCAAGGTCTTATCTGAGGCATCTTTGCGCTAAATGTGGTTAAAGCTCCTTGAGTAAACTCCTGATAACAGATGATATCTGCAATAGATGACTGCACACTGTGACTAAAGAGCATATTTACTTTTTCCATCAGTATCTTCTGTCAGCATGCCTTATAAAAAATCTCTATTTATTTGCATAGATCTTATTTTTTTTACAAGCATCAAGCATGTCAATTTAATTTGTGATTTCTTGTAGTGGGTGGGCCTGCAATACAGAAGGATGATGGCCGACAGTTTCCACAACCCTGACCTGAACTGGAGGATTTGTCTCCAGCATAATAACCACAGTGAAAAGGATTCAGGATCAGTCCATGGACATCATTAAGACACAATATCCTAACTGTGTGTGAGAGTGTGTGAGAGAGAGAGAGAGAGAGAGAGAGAGAGATGGAAAGAGAGAGACAGGATATGTAAAAGAGGCAATGCTCAAGTCTCCAAAATTATACCATTGCCGGGGGATAATGGTTTGCATCAGGGCTTTGGAAGTGGTAATCCAGAAGACAAGATACATGGATTAATCATGAAGGAAATCTATTTTAGGTCAAGTATGTTTGATAGGCATTAGCAGGGGGCAGAAGGTTAATACGCGAGGTTAAAGAAGGTACCGGTGTGATCACTTTAGCAGACAATGAGAGACATTTTAAACTGCATTCGTGATTGTGAAGTAAACAAAGACATTTTAAAGTGTTCATTGGGTATTTTGTGCTGGAATTGATCTGGAAAGTTAGGAAAAAGAAGGTGCAGAAACACAGTGGGTAAATGGGCACATTAGCCCATTTAAATGCCAAAAAACTAAAGTATTTAAATGAATAATTTTTAGGATTCAAACTGATACTTAAAAATCAGGTTGGAATAATAGCATACATTAACGACCATGTCTATAAAACCTCTTCCTTTGCTGTGAAATACATGAAATACATTTTAGTCAAACATTTCTTGTTTTAAAGGGGAAAAGCATTTCTACTTATCCAGGAACTCTTGTTTTCTTGCCATCTTGGAACTAGTGGTTTAATTGCATTTTAAACTGGCTTAGAATAACATATTTATAGTTGGAATCTGTAAGATTGTCAAGAAATCAAACCTAGTTATTGATACTATTCATGATCAATGTATTTACATTCTTTAATTTTCGTAGTTTTCATTGTTAGTGAAGCGGTCCGCCATTTTCGCGTGGGATTTAAATTGCCTGCCAACGCAGCATTCAACTGGCAAAACACGGAATGGCTTTTATTTTGAAGTAATCACAGGAAATGCAATATATGTGAAATTGTGGGTGCTCATGGAACTTTATTAAACGCCATGAGTTTGTTCAGATGCACCCTTTTGTTGCTCTATTGTTAGTAGTTAGTAGCTTCTTAACAAGTGTTTGCTGCCTCTAGAAATCTGGGACATGTAGTATTAAAATGCACTTTTCACCACTAACTACAGGTGTCACCAACTTAACCAGGATTAACATCTTAATTATTATTGTGTGTCAAGAAAAGTGCACAAGTATTCTCTATTAGTTAATCTTGAGTTTACATACTTACTTACATATTTAAGATTTGTAGGCAATACATGAAAACAAATGGGTTATATATTTTTTGTATTTCTCTTGTGGAGTAGCAAACAGGGTTATTTGGTTTAGTTTTTAATCAGCTGTTCAGCTATTTTTTAGTTGTAATAATCAAACTTCTTTGCACATTATGCTTGTTCAGTTTTCTTAATCACTAGCCCAACTAACACTGTTGAGACCTTGCTACTACAGACATGCAGTGAGTCAGGAGTCTGTAGGAGGAAGGCGATACCTCTGTCGCCTTTCCTTCAGTTCATTCAGACGTGAGGTTGATCAATGCTTCGGCTCTGTATGGACTGGGACTGATGTTTCTAGGCGTCACTGCACTCGTTAGTGTAGACTGCCCTCCAGCCCCCCTTAACCACACCAGTCCAATCACTCTTCTGAGACTTTAAAAAGGAGCGTAGTTAAAAGACTAAAAGACTTTTTTGTATCGTTTGTCCTGTTTTCTTCCACACTTACGCCCAGCAATATTGTACTTTCTGCTCCGCGCTGTGTGACCTCAATGACAAGATAAGCAGCAGCTAGATCACCAGCCACAGTCAGTCAATTGTTCAGTGATCAAGCATCGAGATGACATCATTATGCGCTGAAATATTAGCTGAGCCCGGCTCTATCTGCCCAGTCCTACATTCTTGTTACTTCTCCTTAGCCCCTTTTTGCATATTCATCAACGGTGTGATCTCCTTGGCGTGTACCCTGGGGAATCATGGGGATAACCTGAAGTGTTCATCTGTGCCCGTGTTTATCTGGGCCGCGGCATGGGGGTGGATGTTAGGGTGCAGAGCAGGCGAGCCAGGGCTCAACTAGGTGTGTGCATACATGATTTATGTGGCTTATACACAGAAGGGGGAGATAGAGACGACCTTGCTTGCAGTTGAAGCCAAAGCTATCTCTCTACATGTTAGGTGCATGGTATGCATGATGATGCCGTAGAAGAAATGTCACATCACAACGTATAAGGTGGGAGACGTATTGCTTTAAAGATTCAATCAGGGTTTCCTCTTCTTTAGCACCACTCTTGGGTTTTATGTCTGGACCTCAAAGTGGTTTTGCTTTAGGAAAAGTCTTGCATCTTTTTTACATTTAAAAATGTCCATTTTGCTGTCGTTTGTTGCTGATTGACACAACAGCTGTTTTGCTCACAGCCAGTTCATGAAAGGCTTTTACTTTTACTCTAAATCTGTACTGCGAACGATACGAAGCATTTTACATTCAGGCAAGCAACAGCATTCATTAAGAGTAAATATGAAAGCTAGAAAAAGCTTAAAACTGCAGTTTCTTTATTATTACATTGTCATCAAGAAAGGCAGACATTGACTATTGAAAGCCACATGTTCAGAATAGAACAGATTTGATGGATTGCATAGTTCAAATATCACTCATAATGTGTTTTTTGAGGTTTTGTGGAGGATGGCTGAAAGAACAGACCAGTAATTAAATGTCTACAGTTGCATTAGAACAACCCCTAACCACATCTATTAAACTACATGTGAGCTTGTAATGGGGCCTGCAGCACTCACATGTGGTTTTACAAAATGTGTTTCCAGTTGCTTCCTTTTGCCCTCCGCTTCACTTTGACTATTCAATCCAAAATCAATTGTGTGCTTGACTGTGAGGACTTTTTAACCCTTGTCAAAACAAGGGACCATGTAGGAAATTTTGCCTACAATTGTTGTGGTTGAAACCTTGTACATGTGAGTTCACAGTGTCATGATTGCAAATGGGAGTTTGCATTGATTGGTGTTTTCAATCGAAGATACAGGCCACAAAGCATGTCGAGCTTGTCACCTGACAGGCTTTAGATTACTATGCTGCATCCGAGTAGGCATATAAAGTAGTCCTAAACATATTTTCACTATGCCTGTTTGTGTATGTATGTGTGTGTGTGTGTGTGTGTGTGTGTGTGTGTGTGTGTGTGTGTGTGTGTGTGTGTGTTTGTGTGTGTGTGTGGGAGAGAGAGACTGCTCAATTTAGGTGTCTCCTTTTAATGCATTGAAATCTGCTTTTAATTCACTTTGTTGTTGTCATATTACGCTCTATTAATTTCCCTTAACATTGACTTGAAACTTATCAAATAAATTAAACCACAAGTCATTTTCAATGTGGATGACAGCTTGTTAATGCAGATTAAAGCCCTCCTCCTTGAGACTGTACATTTTAGGATAAATGTGTGAAAAAGAAACCTTTTACCTTTCCCTATTCACACAGAACCAATCACCCGTTGCTTATAAAACACATTGAATATGCTTTATCATATGCGGTTGTTTATGTGACAGTTGTGTCACAGCTGTCAGATATAGGCCATGTAAAAACCCCAACAAAATGAGAACCCAGGCAGCATGTTTCCTCAGACGAGATTGCTTTGCGGAGGTAGTAGGTGACATGTTTATCCTTAATTTATGGGTGAAATGTGTGTCTGTGTGTGTTCATTTACCTATCCTGCTGAGAAACTGTCGGTGTAAGTAGTGTTATACTGTACAGGGACAGTGTGTGATCATACTTTTCCTAAGGTTGAGTTTCAGAAGAGAACTTATATTAGGGTTAGGGCCATAACCTAATATTTTATTTATTTATAATATATATTTTGGTGCCCTAGACCTAGACATCCTCTTTTCATCCTGTCATTTTCAAATATTTTATCAATTTTAGCCATACCTGGTCTGTGTCATGCAATAACCAAGACACACTGGTCAATGAAAATAATGACACAAAACAGAAAGCCTATACCCGTCTCCTATCCTATTTTTTTGCAGGGTTTCCCACCTTTATAAAATGGTGACAAATGACAAAAAATGATGTTAGTACTTAGACTTGGTTAGAATTACGGGGTTTGGGAATGAAAGTATGAAAACAAACCTGCATGCCTATACACTTGCACTAGTGCCTCGCATCCCCTGCTGCGGCTAACTATTTTAAGAGTTACATATAGCATTATCCATAGCATTTAATGCGATGCAAAGTCATGTTCCTGAGACTTTTTTGCCTTTCTAAATGGCTTCTCAACCTTATTTATATACGGCTGTCCTGCTGGCAGGACCTGCCCATGTCCACGCACCACGTCAAACTAATAAGACACACACAGACAGCCTGCTATTATTGAGCGGCGTGAGACTGACTACATGTAAGCATGTTGATGATTTATATTCAGAGTCACACTCAGGCCCCAAGGCTTTTCTTTTTGGTTAAATGAGTTAGCAGTGTGAACCTTTTGTAAGGGATGCCGTCAAGTATCCAAGAGGTCAAAGTGTTGAATCACAATGTTCAAATGCAAAATGTGTCACTCAGCAGTATCCACATGCGGAAGTAAAGCAATCCATGTTCCTAAAGGTTTCTAAACAAAGACAAATGTACTAGTTCAAAAAAGTAAAGTAACAGTTTGATTATTAGCCGATTTCAATGAGAAACAACAGCGGGAAGGTCTTGAGACTCACAAAGAGATCTAACAAGGAGTTTCTTACAGTGGCTTGTTGTTTCACATCCATCTCATCTTGCTTTACATCCGACAGCATGAGCAACAGTAATTACTGGGGCTAAGAGAGGGGGATTCTCATTCATAGGGAATTAACTATTGTTTAGGATTTGTGCACAATACCAAAACAATTGCATTGTACCCATTGGGTTGCATTGATGCCCTTGATAGATGCTATTTCTCTTATCTTGCTGCATTTAAAAATAATAATTTTCAAGCCTTGAAAACAAAATGAAACACAAATAGTTCCAAGGATTCTCTAACCCAAACCTCTATTCATGTCAGTATGAACAGCATGTAGACCAAGATGTCAAACAGTCCATTGAAATGAATTAAGTAATACTTTGGATGCTCATTAAAGGGCAAGTCTTCTCAGTTTCAGTAAAAATATCCATCTTCTTCTGCCCCTTCAGAGAGAGCCATGATCAAACACCAAATGTTTGACTCAGTCCCAGAGCCAGAGTTATCGTCTCCAGCAGGATCAGATCACAATAGCAGCTGTGGGTGCCTTCGGACACTATTTTGATACATTCCCTGTTGGAGGCAAGAGACTTAAACCTGGCAGATTTTAAAGCAAAAGGTGTACTTTTTTGGACTGCCCCTAAATGAAATCAAAAGTGTGAAGATGTTTTAGTTTGGCAGGTATTTCATTTAAATTCATTGTAACCCTCAATATAGCAACTAGAGGTAGAGAAAATCTATCAATTTTAAGTTTAAGTTTAGAATGTCAGTGTATATACTCCCTAAGGGGGTATATACACCAGGACATGTTTACTATTGACTGCATGACAACCATTGAGCTATAGAGGAAAATCAGAAACTCACCATCACCATATTAGCTGATCATTGCCAGTTTTTATTTAAATGTCAACATCAGCAAACCAGAAAAAAAAAAAGCCCTACACTCAGTACAGTACACAACACTAAACCCACACACGCACGCACACACACACACACACACACACACACACACACACACACACACACACACACACACACACACACACCAGTATACTTCTGTTTAAAGGTTAGTATACATATTTCTCAAGCACCACTGATAAAATGACTATATCTGCTCATATATAGAGAAGTATTCATACTAAACACATTTTTCTGTTCCCACTATACCACTGGTTCCAACAGACGTCCATCCCCTAATAGCTGAGTGAATAGGGAACAGGAGCATAAAGAATACGGAGGCCGTGGATGTCTGTGAGCTAGTGGAGGATTATCCATATAGACCTGCTTTCTTCAGGTCATTAAATCACCTGGCGCCCTGCAGCCAGTGGTTGAGGCCGCTCCCAGGGCCATGGCTAACCCATAATGGCATGAGCTCTCTGGCTGAAACCTCCAGCATGACAGAGCTTTAATAAGCTGGAGGTTGACACTTTATGTAACACTGAGGAAGGGGGACTCCAGTGTTCTCTTTAGGAAAGCGACCTCGTACTCCCTGGTGGGCTGCAGAAACATCCCGGCCGAGGTGAAATCATACGATTTCAAATGAGACGTCAAGATTCATGCAGCTGAGTTTGTAAAATGTTCCAGAGCTCTGTGGTGTGAGCTTTATACACGTATAATAGAGTAGTTACATGCAATAACTGTAGAATTCCAAATAACAATTGTGTTAAACTAGTTTACTTCAGTGAAGTAGTGCCTCTCCATTTTACATTGGTGTTCATACACAGGGATCATTGCCTCAAGCTAGACTAATCCCATGATGGGGGGATAAATAAAATAGTAAATCTACATTCAAGTCACCTGAAAATATTAGAAAGCACTTTATTACTTGAGTCAGGGCAATAAGAATGCAAAAGAACTATTAGAGTCGTTGCAACGAACTTCAGGAGAAATGGAAGAAATCAAGCCAAGGCTTTCTAATTGTATGCAGAGAGGCTGCAAGGACTGTAAATCCTGCCAGGGAATTACCTGGCTGTACGCAGCTCATGAGAAGGACATGTTTAATATCCTCTGCTGAAGAGAGAGTATTGGAATGATCCGAGGTTTATCAACAACTGCTTCTATTCATCAGACTTTTACAGCCTATTTCCATTCTGGGTTGTTATTACTGAGGCTCTTGCTTAAGGCCATCCCTCAAAGTGCTGGACCAAATCTCCAGTACATCAATGAAAAATGCAAGTGCTACTACATCAGATTTTTTAAATATGCTGGTAAGCAGTCTGATATGTGGGGTCTCCAGGCGAGTGTCCTGACTGCCTGTCCTTCCATACACAGTGGCCTAATGGTCTGCAGAGCTGTAACTGGAGCACAGATATTGTTCCAGCTTGCCTTTCCTCACCTCTTTGTCTTAAATGTTGCCCTTACGTGACACTCTGGAATTGATTCACGTCCCCCTGGCTGCTGCCTCTTTAGACCCCCCCAGATGCACAACTTTTGCAGCAGTGGCCAGTGGATCTCGGAAATAAATGCCCCCCGTTTAAAGATTATCATCCTATCTTTATACTATCAGCCATCTGTGCATTGATTAAGCGCCTCGCCATGTAAAAGAATGCTACTGCCTGTCTCCAATTAGAGCCCTATCACACTGCATTTCCATTGCAGGGTAATAAAGTGTAATATATAGAGCTGTCACTCAGAGGTTACATCCTGCTTAGAGAATATGGAACTGGGAGTTTTAAAGCTGAAAGATAAGCAAGCTATACTACTGCATGTATGGCCCCTTCAGTGGCAAGATGTGGAAAATGTGTGGCAAACCTGTCCCTTATAAAGAAGTAATGTTTCCAGCATTGTACATGATCTTACTAGACTGTAGAAGTTTGAGGGATGACAAGAGCCATGTCAATGTCACCCATGGTTTTCCACTGCTAGGTTTCTCCTGGAGAATGCTGATTTCTTGGTCATGTATATTTGGTAACAGAGTTTCTACAACAATGATTTACATTTATTCATCTGCAGGACAAAAACTTCAAACAGCAGAGTGTGTGGATAAAAGGAGAGATTAATACACAGAGCGATGCATTCTTGCATTTAAAATAAATCCATCCAGGGTCAGACAAAAACTGAAACTAACAGAAAGTAGCATTTAAAAGTTTAAATAAATTAGTTTCACCAGGCCGAACCATTGACCATTTATTCAATTCAAAGACTTTCATACTATGTAGAGAAGCTGTTTTGGTTCAATCTCACCACTCTCATCGCATCAGTTTCACGGCAGCCGTCCGCTATTATCTGTGAAAAATCTCTAAAGACCCACTGTACGCTACCTGGATATCACCAAGCACTGGTGAGTATAGTTAGCTATTTCCTTTGGTAGGGACAAAAAACAGAGCTAAAAGAGAGTCCAGGTTGGATTTACATTCATCAGGTGGCCAGAAACATGAATCCACTTAAAGCTGATGATATAAAAATAATAATACATTACATTTATATAGCGCTTCATCATAGACACTCAAAGCACTTCATGGGGAGGACTACTCTCTAACATCACCAATGTGTAGCACCCACGTGGGTGATGCATGGTAGCCTTACAACGCCAGACACTCACTACACCACACAGCTTGGTAGAGAGGGAGGGGAACATATTTTTAGTGGTGGGGAAAACTGGAGCAATTGAGAAAAAACCCACACAGACAACATGCAAACTCCACACAAATGCCCGGGACGACCAGAGTTTGAACACGGTACCTTCTTGCCGCAAGTCCACAGTGTTAACCTTTGGGCCACAGTGCTTCTATGTCAGTGTTGTGTTCACAACTTTTTTGCTACCAACCAGTGGACAAATTGTTATTGGAGGTTTAAAATAAGTAAGGGGAGCAATTTGACTACTACTACATGTATACGCAGATTTACAGTAACCGAGTTACAGTGCATGTACTGCAAACAGGTTGTCTGATTACGTACATAACCCCAATTCTCTGAGTAGCCACCCACACAGTCCTGAGGAGAGGCAACATTAGTGAAAACACATGTGAGTGGTAGAGGATGGATACCCGACCCGAGCCCGACGGGACCCAACGGTACTCGACGGGTCGGGTCGGGTACGGACAGATTTTTAGAAAGGATGCTCGGGTTCGGGTCGGGCTCGGTCACATCAGCGCGATAAGGCATTGAACATTTTGAATTTAAAACAGCTTAAAATAAATGTCAAATATGACCCTAACATCCGTCTTCCTGTGTGCTGTGACAACGAAAGACGTGCGTATTAAGCTCCATGTGGCAGCGCAACGATGGAAGATGTTAAAAAGAAGTTGGCCGCAGGAGATTTTAAAACTATTGAAAACGAAGGAAAGTCAGCTGTGCATTGATGCGCTCATCTGTTGACATTTCCCAATGCCTTCCTACAATTGCTTAATAAAAGCGGGCTTTCCACACAAACAAACGTAGGCTACATGTGTCATTAGTATGAGAAACAAATGCGATTTTAACTGTGTCGGGCTCGGGTCGGGCTCGGACATAAATATCTTAATGCCTGTCGGGCTCGGGTCGGGTTCGGTTACTGCTCTGTCGGACGCGGGCCGGGCTCGGACAGAAAAATCCGGCCCGATCCGCACTCTAGTGAGTGGACTATGGATGTGTAGGGATTTCAAATTAAGGAATAGTCCATTATAATCATACCTCTCTTAAATAGGAGCTCTATTCATGACTTTTACATACATGAATAATTCTAGTTAGTTATTTTACACAAGATGACTAACCTTTAAGTAGCCTAATGACATGCTCCTTATGCATTATGGACTGTACCAATTATAAAACTGAGATACCATTAACTCAATATAACTAAGCTAATGTAGCCACATTGCTTTTAAAGGATTTGCTCCCATAGTAAAAGAAGATCTGATCATTTTCAGGATGTTTAATGGTAAATACTTTTGACTTTGTTTCATGGTTCAAAAGCTGGCAACTGTAGCATCCTCATTCGGGTGAAAAAAAACAACAACCAAGCAGTAAGTACATATCTTTTAATCACCCAGAGCTTTTGTCAGGTATGAAAAACAGGAACAACTTCTGTCAGATGTTAAAATACTACAGCATCCAAAATCTTTTTTTTTCCTTCTTTCTTTTTTTACATCAAATACTCATTTCTGGATACTTAAAAGGTGGCTGTATAAAGTTGGCAGTTTCATTCTTCTTAGAGAGAACAGCGGCTGTGATCAGCTTGAATTCATGTCAGTTGGATCACTGTTGCAGCTACATTTAAAGCTTCCAGGTCGTGACTATCTGATACTAAAAAAGAACACTAGAAGACACTAGAAGGATAATCAACGGCTTTGGGGAAAGAGCCTGGGAAATGATACATATTACAACAATGAAGACATCATATCTTTTAAACTAAGACATGCAATAAGTGTCATCTTGCTTGGTTTTAGTTCAAGTTAAATTCCCCGACAGTAAACAATGGCTCTCACCCAATTTAATAACTTGCCAACTCAGCCAAGCTGGTTGTGGATAACTGTAATTACTGGTAAGCACAATTTGGCTGATGAAGTAAGTGAAATGATTTAAACACCCCACAAAGAGCATTTACCTCTCCCGTGTTGCACAAATCATGCAGAAACATCTTGTCCAAATAATTATCCAAATAAGCTATATACTGTCAGAAAGAATGGCTAATTAGCTATGATACACCACCTAATCACAAAATAGGATTTTATTTTTTGACATGAAAGTAACAAATCATCCTTGCATAGATTTGCTGACTGTAGGAGTTAAATTGACATAAATAATGAAATACAGAAATAATGCTCCAGAGCGGTTTAATGCCATTATGTACTAATATAGCAGAGGCAACAAGTCTCACCTCATACAATAAAGTCTTCTCCCACAACATCATGCTCATTCCAACAGGGTCATGTGAGGCAAACATATGCAATCTCAAAGTAAAATTGGTTTAATATGAGGGATTATCTATTAGCTCAACTCTCATAGAATATAATGCATTTATATATTAGACCATAGATAAGGCATTGCAAAGGATGAACCAAGAAAGGCACTTAAGCTAACTGACACCAATGATATACAGTGTAGCCCATATTTTATAACATTCATTTTATCAGAGAATCGAAATCTATCAGTAAAACGGGCAGATTAAAATGGTTCAGAATGAAAGAATGGAAGCTGACATACATGAAACTCCCAGTGCTTTTCAAATGCCAAGATAAAATAGATTTGCTCGCTTGCCATGCAGGTCATTGCCACAGACAGCCTTTGTTAAAGACACACTTCCCATGGGTAGCAGACTATGCACGGCATGCAGGAATCTCCCTGAATGCAGAGGAGAGTGGAACAAAGAACTGTAAGCTGGCTTTTTTCTGGTTTTTAATAAGGCTCATTTTTGGACAGACAGCAAAAAAGGAAGTTCTTTAGGGAATTTAATATTACATTTATGGGATCATGTGCTCACTATTCTAGTAGAAAGTTACAGCCATAACTGTACTAACTAACTATAGGTGGTTGGATTCATAATTTATTAAATATTAATTAGATTTTATAAGACACAGTGTCCAAGGAAAGAAGAAGCAAATACTACAAAGGTGGATCTTGATCACACATATTTTACCACCATGTTAAATTACATGGCAGCTTGAAATGAATGCAATATGAAACACAGCACACATCCAGCTTGCCTTGAATTCATTCTAAATGGCCTAGATTGAAGCCATATTAATTGTTTTTATTGGCTACTTGGGGCCAATTGTCTACCGACCCATCCAGCAGACAAGGGGTGAAATTAGCAAGCATCAGGATGTGTTTATAAACCTGACCAGTCTAATATTCTAATCTTATAAATATAGAATACATATATCTGTTTAGCTCTGATTTAGCTCTTTAGTTGCTAAATGCTCAAATCTGGTAACCAGCTAGTTGCTAAGTGAGTGATTTAGCTGAAAACAGATAAGAATGGTGAAAGTGAACCAAACAGTAGATTGGCAGCACATAAAACCAAAACAATGAGCTAAAGGACTCTATATCGCTCCATAGTGCTGAGGTAAACTGTAGTCAGATGATAATTATCTGTGAGTTTGTGACTACAAACACAAATACTTAACATCTCAGAAACCATGTGTACATGTGATATTGATCACACATATTCTGCCACCATGCTAAATTACATGGCAGATTGAAATGAATACAATAAGATATTAAAGCTGCAAGTCTCCAATTTGATTTGATTGTGAGTATAAACCTCTTTTAAAAGGTAGGTTGTCACGTTAACCAAATATTTTGGAAAGATTTGAACGGCGTCAGTCATTTTGACAGATTACGTATAACACGAATGCGATCTACCGTAACTTAAAGTAATCCACACCCTGTCCAGTTAAACTGAAAGTGTCTGCTCAGTACAGCATTGTCGCATCACAGAGTAGTAGAGTTTACCGGCACCACAATGGCGGAGCATTTGGTGTCAAAGTGAAAGCAAAAGCGCCTATTTGGCAATATTTCTGGTTGAAACACAATGCTAATAGGGAACCTGATAACGTAAACCACGGGCATCCACCCAGCAGCAAGAAGGTGTTACAGCTGCCCCCCCACTCGGCAGTAGCGATCACATTGTTTGGCTATATCGCTACATACCATTGCAAAATGTCACAGCAGCTGAGTGTCCAAAGTTTCTTGAAAAAGCCCAATAATTGTCAAAATACAATTTACCAGCTTTGTGTGGTGTTGACGTGAAGATTGAACGCACGGTCTCTGTTCTTTATTTGCCATTCCCTTATAAATGCATGATCTTATTGTGTATATTAATTATTTAATGAAAAGGTAATGCTAATAATTATGTCTTTATTATCGGTAAACATTAAATAGAGGATAATATTAGATAATGACGGAAATTGTACGGCCGCGTTCATCAAAACAGACAACGGACGGACAACGAGTAAGCGTAACGCAACACCCTCCGCAACACGTATTGCTATTAACCAATGAGTGTTTTCCGCTTGTTTGATCTCATGTACACGCACGAGGATGCACGTGCAATCAATGCAATAAAACACAGGAAACACTAGCAAGTCAACATGGACGTCAACCATGTAAGATTTAAAATTATTAAGAATATTTAGCTTAGTACAGTAAATCCATCAAAAATACACACAATGAATTAATTTGGTAAGAAACTGTGAATTTTAACACAAAATGGTAGAATTCTATTTGTTGGAGATTTATCATTTTTGCCTACATGAATACAAGTTGTCGGATATGGACACTGACTCACTGGAAAAGAAGGTACAAGTCAAAACAAATCGAGGTGAACTGGCAGTGAGTGCTCCTGTCATGCTGGAAAAAAACGTGATGGCTTCACATCTGTCAAAGTATTGTCAATCTTAAAAGGTCTACTTCATGTAATAGTGTATATTGATACCTCTGATTCCAAATATTACACAGTAATTGGCATTGACAGAATGTCACGCACTGTATCACAGTTCAGTTGGTGCAATGTGCTAAACCTAATGTGCTTTTCCCTATTTTCTGTCCTATATATAATGTTACAATGTCAATATATACATTTAATAATAAATGTATTTAAAAGTAATCCCTGTGAGCAAAAACCTGAGACACAGATTCTAAACACTCGGCTTCCAACTGTTCTATCCTCGGCTCGAGGTGACATCATACCCTGCCGGATTTTTTTTTATATGGTCATCTGCTCTAGGTACATTACGTACATACGTACATAGCTAAATGTAGCTACATGCTAATGCGAGGGAAACCTTTAATCCTGGTTGCAGATGTTGTTCAGTTCTCCCAAATTTTAGATCACACTCCTGCTGGAACATTTGGATGTGTTCTAGTTTTTGTTTGAGAAGCCTTTATTGGTAATTTTTCATGGTAGAAAGTGCACCTAGTTATAGTCAGTCTACTGCTACATGTAACCTTAACGTTAGCTACATGCTAACCCCTGACAGCTGTAGTCTTGGTTGCTGATGTCGTAAACCTCTCCCCAATTTTGGATCTTATTCCGCTTGGAACGTTGGGTTGTGTAGCTTTTGGGTTAGAAGCCTTTTTTGGTGATTTTTTTGTGCTGCTATACTCCGTTACAGTCATCGCCCGGCTGCAACAAACAATACAGAGACCTGGAAACGCTGACCAATCAGAGCAGAGGGGGCTTTTTCTGGAGGGGGCTTAAACATCTCAGACAGGTGCATCAGCCATGGGCAGTATTAGAAAGATTTTTAACATTAAAGCAAAACATATCCGAGTACAAACACAAAATCCAAGTATGAACCTGAAAATGAGCATAATAGGTCCCCTTTTAACAATTCATTATTCCATGAACTCAGTTTGGATTTGACTAACTGCTACTTCTGGCAGGTTTTGTCACTTTTGATCAGAACAAAGAATGCTTCAAATGCAGTCATTTTATGAGAGCATGTAGACAAGATTAAACTAGAAATCATACAGCATGCAAATGTTCTTATCATAACTGCCACACATATAGTAAACAAGACTGATACCGGTCTAGTTTCTAAGAGTGAAAAAATCATTTTCCTTTAACCCTTGTGTTGTCTTCCTGTCAAAATTGAAAATCAACACTTTTTTTAATGCTTTTTATTGATTTTTTTTACAACTTTTTCTTACGTTTTTGTTCCTTTTTTCAATACTTTTAACGCTTTTTTTCAGGGTTTGTCACTTTTTTTGACATTTTCAACAGTACGTAACACTAACTTATTAACTTTAGTTTACAGTTGTTTTGGGGATTTATGGTCAATAAACCTCATTTATAGGAAATTAAACCTAATGTTTGAGTTAGAAAAGCAGGAATTAGGAATTATTTAGACTAAAATTAAAGGAACGTACGTTGATGGATAATCACAGACTGGAATATGTCAACTTTTACTCAATACTTTCTTAAAACCAGTTCAATTAGTTTTTCAAATGCTATAAGATTGAATAAGACATAATGAAAGTAGAGATTTGTACTTGCCAAAGAGCGTTGTGTGGAATCAATCATGTTATTTTGGGTAATTACAAAGAACATTGATATAGGAAAATAGGTCAATTTGACCCGAGGACAACATGAGGGTTAATTATACCATGAAGAGATCCAAATTGCTGTCTAATACAGTTGGCAGTGTTGTTAAATTCTGTTTAAGATTTCTGAGGATGCCCAAACCATCAACACAAGCATTTTACAGCACTTATATTGTCTCAAAACCTATTTGGCTTCACCGGTTTCTGCACAGTGACTCTCAGTCACACACAAGGATCTCTTTACAGCTCACTTCACATTTCATCTGAGAGCCGGGAACATAAACCAGACCGCTACACTTGCTCTGTTTGCTGCCAATGCTTAGGCAAAGGGACAGGAAATCATTGCCATCAAAACAACTCTGGCAAAGGTCAGTCAAATCAGGGAAATTAAATTAGTCACCTTGAAGAAAAGCAGAGCTCTGTAACAGATGTGGAGGAAAGGACAGAAGGCGGTAAACTCTACATGATGGAATGGATTTGTTTGTGGCTTAGTGTGTGTTGTGTGTTTTTACTTGCTAATTAAGGTGTGTAATTGGGCCATTCCCATTTCTTAATTACCATGACAATAAAAAAGGGATTAAAATGATTAAATGTGGTTGAGCCCACATTTGGAAGTAGATAAAAAGACAAATCAACCCATCTTTGTTGCATTGCACTCATCACTACTGAGCACTGCAGGAATTCCAACAGCCTGTTTAAAATAAATGCTCTGACCCAGCCTTTTCTAGCAAAGCGTTATACATGTTCAATATCGGCTCCAAAGAGAAGGTGATGCAAAATAAGGAGCTTGGAGCTGAAGGCTGGAAAATGTTGGATATCTTTTAATAGCAGTTGCATTTAATTTACAGACAACAGTGTAATCTTATCTTCCATAAAGGTCCATTTCATGCTATTATGGGCAAATATGAGGAAAGGTGGAAAAGGTTGTGGCTGTCAAATTAGTTCCTATTATAGGGGACAGAGGAGCTGCATGGTCTTTTTGGAAAGGGAATTCGTTAGATGAGCATTTTATTTGGATGTTAGCAATATCTCATTATGTCAGATACACAATGGTTGCAGTCTTATTCATAGTCATTATGCATGTTTGCACGTGTCATACACCACATGAGGAGGCATGAAATAACTCACAACATAGTGAAGCACTGGAGACTTTGATCATGCTCATGATAGGCATTGCAGTAAACATTTCCTGCTAACCTGTTTTATTTAGTTTTTAGTGACTGAACAATAGAAAGTGAGAGATAGAAGTGATAAAAGCACTGCAGCCTTGAACAGTTGGTAGCGTTGATGGTCTCAGAAGTATCATCCAGCTGACTACGTGCTTTAAAGTTGTTACATGTTATTGATGGAATAACTATACCTTGAGGTACTGCATGTTGCTCCACTGGACACAGTTACATTCTCCTTGCCCCTGAGAATCTTTCAAATCTCAGCTATTTGTCTATGAAATTCCTCAGAATACAAAACAGTCAAAGTTAAAGCATCTTTAGATATTGTTTATTAATAGTTTAACACTCCATAGATTGAACCCATATGTGCATGTTAGATAATTGGTTTCAAACAATGCAGTTTGTGATTATGATATTTATTATTTATTGGCGGCTCAAACAGTATGTCTCAAAAACAGATAAAATGACAATTTGATTACATTATTTCCCAGTTCAGTGTTCAAGATTAAATTCTGTCTGATAAAGTCACTTTTACATTCAGGTTTCAGGACGTCTGCTGTATTGGAGACAATGCATGAGTTTTTCTAATCTAAAAATAGAATGGTTCCCAAAAGCTTCAAGTGCTTAATCATCACAACTGTATGTATCTACCGATAAATACTGTATGTATTTACAGACAGTTGTGGTGCTGGATAGGATGGTGTTTTTATGAATACTGGTGCTGACAGCTGCATTTGACCCAGAATATGAAATTTAATTCAATTGGTCTGAACCAATTTTACATAACAATTATAGGTGCCCAGTGCAGCATTTTGTGTTTCTTTAAAACAAAGACCATATTCCAGTTGCGTCCTGTAGGAGAAGGAGGGTGTTGCTACTCCCCTCCATCACTCTGTTTGAATTGAAGAGTCAGACAAAAGGTGGTGAAAGTGAACCAAACAGTAGATTGGCAGCACATAAAACCAAAACAATGAGCTGAAGGACTCTAAATCGCTCCATAGTGCTGAGGTAAACTGCGGTCAGATGATAATTATTTACTACAAACACAAATACTTAACGTCTCAGAAACCATGTGTGCCATTTTGACAAAATTTGGAGGGAAGATGCATCTTGTTAATTATTAATCTACCGAGCAATGCAGCCTTGCTGCAACCAGCAACATTTCCAACAACTATTTTTTTCCACAAAAACATTATCAGAAATAACCTTCAAAGATTTCCAAATATGACATCACAGGTATGGCAGAAAATTCTGACTTCTCTTGTCCTGTTTACACCTGCAGTTACAATATTTTTAAAAAGGAAAATGCCAGCTTGAGTTCATATTTATTGCAAAAAGAAGTTCACTGAGAGTGTGCCAATGTCCTGTTATCTGTAATTTACAACCATGTTATGTTAAGGACTCCATTCCCCATTCTGTTATAAAGGCTTGATCCAACTGGAGGCTTTTTTATTATACTGGAAAGAATGTAGAGAAAAATATGGGCTAGAAAGCACAGACAATTATTCACAGCTTATTAGCCAGATGCAGTGGGGCATTACTTAGCTCCATGCTGTGCGGCCTGCCATCTTGAATGCATCCAGGGACCTCACAGCAGAATCCTGTCATCTACAGCACACTGTATGTCTTAGCACATTCTTCCAGGCAATGTGGCAAACTCTTTACTGGCTCTCCAGGGATGGAGAATGACCAACTTTAACTAAATGTCCTGTGCAGTGGCCCAGAGTAGCCATTTAGGAATGCAGTGTAATGTTCCCTCTGGCACGTACTGCCTCCCCAATTAGAGGTCAGAATGGAGGTACTTGTGCAGAGTACCACTTTAGATAGACAATGTCATTGTTTAGGGATAAACACAAAGCAAAATAAAGAGTCATGGCTCACTGGATCGCAGAAGTGCAAATTTTTTAGAAAGCTCAAAATAAAGGCAAATGCTTCAACAGTTCACTTATAGCAGCCACTACATCATACCCAAAATGTATCTTATTGGCCAGGTTCAGACAAGTAGAACATTGAGGAAGGAAATCAGGCAATTCCCCTGGTGGGACACTGTGCACCTAGTGTTCACATGCCACAAAAATAAAACACATTACATTTAACATGGGGCTTTGTGTAAAGATTTTTATATGTGAAAACAAGTGTGTTTTTTGGGTGGACAGTAGCACTTTGTTTACTCTGCTGGAGGACAGCCTGAGGCCTACACAGTCACCAGGACAGGCTCAGACAAGGACATCAAAACCACCCAAGGCAAGACTGTAGATTTTACTTTGGGTCAAGTGTAACAATCAGCTCATGTCCTGGGCTAAAAAAAACTCAACCACACTGAGAATACTAACAATTAATTAAGCTGAGTGATCCACTCTTTTAGGAATATTTTGTGTCATTGCACAGTGTGAATGCTTTCACACTGTCTTCTTTTATTATTGTACAGGAAAAAAGTTCCAGGAGGGTCACTTAATATTTTAAAACAATAGATGTATCACTTTTAAAAAATGTAACCACTTGAAAATACTTTTCTCCTTGAGCACAAATTTTTTTATTCAAAAGATTTAATTCGGAAATTTTGCTTTCTATGTTATTCTAGCAATCAGTGGGACAAGACATAGCGTGGGTAGGGCTGGAAACAAACTATGCGAGCTAGCATGGCTAGCAGGCTACAATATCTTTCCACAATGTTGTAAATTATTCAGCCTCTTATCCAACACTTTACTGTTATTACTTTCTGCCATGATCTTTCCCTAAACCTAACCAAAGACAAAATGAAACTGGAAGTAAATGTCTCAGCCTTTCCTGTAGAGAAATGAACGGTAGGCGAAATCTTGTGACCTCACAAGATGGCTATGTTTGGGGTGTGTCTGCCTTTGGGTGTGTTTTTATAGCCTGTCCTATCAAACTCAAATATTTTGGTTGACTTCCTCTAGCTATTAACCTGATGCAGAAATTAAGATTTTCTGACTCCATACAATAAAACACTTTCTAAGCTTGCTTTCATACCTGAGCTGTTTGGTCCATTTTAACCGAACCGTGGAGCGTTTTGTCGGATAGTGCAGTTTGTTTGGACTGGTCTGCAAACTCATCCGAGCTCTGGTGAAGACCAAACAACCAAACTCTGGTCCGCTTGAAAACGGGGGTCTCAGATTCCTTCCAACTACACCAGAGAATGAGAATACAGACCCAAAATACAGGCAGTGAGCTGAAAACAGATAATTTACTAGCCTACAATTTCAGCCTCGCACACAAGTTGGACCTATATATGCGATGATAATCTTCAAATTCATAACCTGTTGTATGACCTGTGTGACAACACCAGTAACCCAAGATGTTATACATTTAGTTTGCTCCATCATTGGATTTTGGTGTTTGACAAAGTGTAGTGTGAATGCTAACTGGACCCACTGAAAAATGCAACAATGTTACAATGTCAACCCTGAATTGCACCAAGTCTGCCGGACTATAGGTGTGAAAGCGCCTTGAGCTTTAAAATACACGCTGATGGGTGGGTCCACAGATGATTTTTTTGCACACAGTTTAAAGTGAGCACAAGCAACTCAAACACTGATTGACAAGCCATCTCTGAACTCTGCACCAAAGTTAATTTGAATACTGTTGACAGTCCGGTAGTACAGCAGAATTTGACCACTTACATCCAAACCCTTTGTACTGAATCTTAAATGCGATCAGTGAGGCTGGATTAACAAATTAGTTCCAGAGTATTTTTAGCTGCATGTGGACGGTGGATTTTACTTTTTTTCCAATACACTTAGAGATCAGGATGAAATAATACACGTATAGTGCAGGACTGATTTGATTATGCTGAAACATTCATGTCCTTAAACCTAAATTATCCATAAAGAATTTGTGTCAAATCCACCACTGGTCTTTACAGGCAGGCTTTATAGCAACTATTTCTATTCATCAAATCTGAATTATGTGGCTAAACGTGGCAGAAAATCCTTTATCTGTCCACTTACGGTCTTTAATTTCACAATTCCATTTCAACTGGAAGAGGTTGTGGACAGATCAATGTGTGCAATAAGACACACAGAGTCTAGCAATTAGCAGTTGTGCTAATGTGCTTGGATGGATTTTCTGATTTGGTTGGAGGAAAGCAATACTGTAGAGCTAAATCTCCTGCCACCTGTCCTCAGTCAGCGTCTCCATGACAGTACAGTCTAAAGCACCTCTGCCTCACTACAGTAGTGGTCATATAACCACCTTTTAATTGTTCCTGTAGAGGTACAGCAGGATTATATATTTAAACTGGCATTTATTCAATTTGACAATTTTTCAGAGCTTGTTTTTTTATATATATATACCAGAGAAAGTTTTTTTTCCATCTGTATTGTCCATCAGTCTTTATCTGTGCAAAGTTAACATACAAAAATAGATACAGCATAGTATTGCAATACTGTATGGATACACGGATGCCAATCTTTTATTGTATAAATTGCACATGAGAATTTAAGTTTTTGGTACTAGAATAATGAAATCGATTGCTTTTTCAGTCCACTAGAATTGAAATTGAAGTGATACGAACAAGTAGAAATGTCTCTTTTTATATACACAAGATTTGTTTTCCTTTGGGGATTTAATTTGAAATTGGAAAAAAGGTAATTCATTTGAAATATATTGCAATAATATCGTAGTATTGTGACAAAGATTTCCAAAGCATACAAAAGGCACAAGAGAGACATGCTATTTACTTTTATATAGACCTTAGTGGTCCCCTAATACTGTATCTGAAGTCTCTTTTATATAGACCTTAGTGGTCCCCTAATACAATATCTGAAGTCTTTTATTTAGACCTTGGTGGTCCCCTAATACCATATCTGAAGTCTCTTTTATATAGACCTTAGTGGTCCCCTAATACTGTATCTGAAGTCTCTTTTATATAGACCTTAGTGGTCCCCTAATACTGTATCTGAAGTCTCTTTTATATAGACCTTAGTGGTCCCCTAATACCATATCTGAAGTCTCTTTTATATTTTATATAGACCTTAGTGGTCCCCTAATACTGTATCTGAAGTCTTTTATATAGACCTTAGTGGTCCCCTAATACTGTATCTGAAGTATCTTTTATATAGACCTTAGTGGTCCCCTAATACCATATCTGAAGTCTCTTTTATATAGACCTTAGTGGTCCCCTAATACTGTATCTGAAGTCTCTTTTATATAGACCTTAGTGGTCCCCTAATACTGTATCTGAAGTATCTTTTATATAGACCTTAGTGGTCCCCTAATACTGTATCTGAAGTATCTTTTATATAGACCTTAGAGGTCCCCTAATACTGTATCTGAAGTCTCTTTTATATAGACCTTAGTGGTCCCCTAATACTGTATCTGAAGTCTCTTTTATATAGACCTTAGTGGTCCCCTAATACTGTATCTGAAGTCTCTTTTATATAGACCTTAGTGGTCCCCTAATACTGTATCTGAAGTATCTTTTATATAGACCTTAGTGGTCCCCTAATACTGTATCTGAAGTATCTTTTTATATAGACCTTAGAGGTCCCCTAATACCGTATCTGAAGTCTCTTTTATATAGACCTTAGTGGTCCCCTAATACTGTATCTGAAGTCTCTTTTTTAGATATAGAAGTATCTTTTATATAGTGGTCCCCTAATACTGTATCTGAAGTATCTTTTATATAGACCTTAGTGGTCCCCTAATACTGTATCTGAAGTATCTTTTTATATAGACCTTAGTGGTCCTTTTATATACCTTAGTGGTATGTACTGTATCTGAAGTCTCTTTTATATAGACCTTACTGTGGTCCCCTAATACTCTATCTGAAGTCTCTTTTATATAGACCTTAGTGGTCCCCTAATACTGTATCTGAAGTATCTTTTATATAGACCTTAGTGGTCCCCTAATACTCTATCTGAAGTCTCTTTTGCAGAAGCCTTGGTGCAGAATAACATAATGCCACTAGAGCCAGTCCCACAATGAGCTATTCTTAGTATGTGTCATTTCTGAGTCTGTAGCTTTTGAGAAGGAGGACGGGGGGGGGGGGGTTGGGGGGGGCTGTGGCCTTGACCGACTGCCACTTTGCTCGTTTGAAAGCCATAATGTCGCTCTCTCATGGGTGGGCCAAATTCTCTGGGCGGGTAAAACAAAGAAAGGGGAGGTAACCAGATCGGATACCCAGGGCTCGGTTTACACCTATCACAATTTCTAGCCATGGGGGGGACATAGGGAGGCTTTTTTTAACATATTAATGTTAAAAAAAGTAAAATTTTCATTTTCATTCTATTTTCAGCATTATGGGACTTTCTATTTAAACCTTTAGCTTTAAAGATATTCAAAGCAGCTATTGTGGCACTTTTGTAAGCATTAGAAGCTCCATGACACAGCGGAAGGCAGGTTAGATTTGACATAGATGAAGCTAATTGCCTAATATCTGGCTTAAAACAATATGCCCCTATAGGTGAGCTATTCTCTAACCCTATCCTTTAATGTCTACGCCAGTGTGTCTGTGTCTGCGTCTATCTGTTCAGATAAACCCTCCACTGACACGCATTAACACCTAAGGTTCTCTCTTCATGCCTTTTGTGGAAGATGCACGGTACCTTAACAGAAAGTGAATACTGCCTTCTGTCCTCCTGAAAGAGCATCGATTTTTACTTTGCAGCACCCAAGGTCAGTGCGAAGAACACGCCGGGAGGATCTTATCACCTCAGAAGTACAGGCCTCTCTCTCTGTCTATTTATTGAAGGGAAAATAAACACAAATGAAGTTGAGAACACAGCTGTCTGACTCATCATGACCTTGCATAATGGCAGAGCAACAAATAGCTAAACTGTGAGGCGCTTGAACAATGTGTTATGATGTTACATATCTTTTCATTTTAATGCTTTTGCTGTAAGCTATGCATGTGTTTTTCAAATTTCTCTGTTTATCTCCCAACTCTTTCTCAGACAAAATTTACCCCGTAACCTCAGACTTAGCATTCCTTGGCAGTTCGTGATATCATACTTAGGCTACAAAAGGCAACACATTGCCTCCGAGGCAGTAAACAAGTAATGGGCCTAATCATGGCAAGTGACAGCATTTCCAAATTAATTGTTTCCCAGTGAATGACTTTAACTTGGCCCAAAGTGCAGAATTAAAACTGACAGCAGAACACAAAAGGTAAAATGTTGCATCAAAGAGGGGAATAAAGACGATGTAAAATTTCCCAACAAACTCTTTATAAGATTGTGTTAATATGGAAATCCTTCTGACACATACAGTGCCACTGTGTCATGAATCACATGTTGTAAACCACTTGTTTTCCCATATTTCATCTGTAAAATGAACAGTGGGAATTACTGGAATTGTTGGGTCTTTGTAAATTATAGAGCGTGGTCTAGACCTACTCTACTGAACATATGAATAACATGCTCATGGTGGATTCCACAAACCATTACAATCCAAGTTTGTATTTTTCACTAACATTGAATGCGACACTTTGCGTTTTGTCAACTCAACGTTGCATATGCAACATACTGTATATCTTAATGTTCATATATGTTAATGGATCTATGATTACATTTGATACTATTTTAAAAAATCTTCCAATGACTCTAAATAGAACTTTTAAGACTACATGTATTAAAGCCTTGGTGCGTAACTTTTTGAAAACTCGAGTGAAGATAATTACCTTTTTCTGAAGAGTCCATCATGTTCTTCTAACTCTCCATGTCCTCCTTGGCTGCTAGCAATTGCATCATGCGATCACAGAATGCTGTATATGTGGACGCACCAACAGTGTTTAGTACGTAGAATTCCTCATGGGGGCGACAGAAACTACGCACCATAGCTGTCAAAACGATGTCTAAATCTGATATATAAGCACATGTTAGGCTGTCTCTTGTCTTTATGCTAAGCTAACTGGCTGCTGGCTGTGGATTTGTGTTTACCGTACATACATAAGAGTGGTAGCAATTATTGTAGCAGAATTAATAATTGATATGGACATATGTTACTATTATTAATAACTCAAAATGATATAAAATATAAAAACATTAATGGGAATTAGGCAAAGGAGAGTGATGGGACCAATTTTGGGCTATCAGAGAAAATAAGTTTTATATTGAATATATACACAAATTTAAGACCTTGGGAGCATCAATAGAAAGGAGATTTGAAAGCCAGTTAATTCATTAATCTACTCTCATAATCTGAAAGCTGCTATTTTACACACTAATCCGGAACCAAGTTAATGAATGATGAATAATTTTATACAATGATGAACCTTTTATGAAAGCAAACCGCCGTGTAGGTTAGATAGAATTAGTAAATGAGATCTTTGATTGATGTTTACAAATTAAATTATATTCCAATGCATCACAGTTAAGAGTGTAAGAAGCACTAGGGAGGATTAGGAAACAATTTCAATATTTGGCCTAATTCTAAGTTTTAAGGGAGATTCTACGTTTGGTCTAAAGCTTATTAATCAACGCTTGTTCATTTCTTAATTAGGAATTTAGCATCAAGCATATTCATCATATTCATCAAAGGGCATTTTGCATAGGATAGAACAACACAATGTAATTTAGCTAAATAAAACACATCACATTCATTATTAATTTCACTTGTTTTTATTTTCAACAAATGGTGTATCCAAATACAATACACATTTCCTCTGGGCTGTTAAGGAAAAAATATGGATAGTCATCATGGAAACAATAACTGGTCATGTGACAAGGGCTGGGAAGTTTTTTTTTACAGAAACGTATAAAAATAAAGGGCAATACACTTACAATAAACTTGCCTCAAACTTTAACAAAGAAAAGCTTGCTTTACACAGTTTTCAGATAATATGACAGAAATAAAGTGCAATACACGATTTATTTCTTACAGCAACAAGTGCTCTACAGGGTTTTGTTGGTTTGATAGAACTCTAGCCCAATGGATTGCGGGGGCACCGGGGGGGGGCAATCATATTTGCCCCCCTCTAGACCCGCCCCTGCTCTGGAGGAAGTGGCTTGGCGCTGGCCACTTCTTTAGGAGCTCTCATGTATTTTGGACCTGGTCTCGCACGTTGCAATGTCTCTCTCTCTCTCTCTCACCCCCCCCTCTCTTTCTGCTGTTGATTAAATGAAATAGCAGACAGTATTAAACCAAGTTTAAATGTAAAAGATCACAATCATGGACACTTTGATGCTCAAGCACTTGTACAGACTTGCAGGGTGCGATTTGTGAGAAAAGCGGGGGAGGGGGATGTGTTTTGATCATGCCTAACAAAACATGCAAGAACTAAATCCCCCTTTCAATAACATGGATATAGTGCCACTCGGCCAGCCACGCCAAAACACTTACTTATGAACTTCAATATTTGATGGGAAATAATCTCAAAATGAAATATCACAATGTCATGTCAACATAAAACACAGCGCTTTTAAGCCAAGTTCCCTTTGCAGCAAAAACTAAATAGTTTGACCCAGGAAACGCTTGTTACACGGGTACATTTTGTCCCCAATGGGGATGAAAGTAATAATAGCAGAGGCAGTGATGTATAGACCAGAAAGTAGGAAATCCCACGCATCCTCCCTCCCTGGACATGTGGATATATAAATATGCACAAACAGTATTCATGTATTACCTCCCTCCCTGCATGGATGAGAGGAATTTATATGGACACAAAACAAAGATAGTTAAAATGGGAAATGAAAATGGGTAATACACCAAATAGATTGAAAAAATTATATTATCACTAAGAGGATTAACCAACCCAAAAGATGGGGCATGAGCATTGGTGTGCCCAGGAATTTCTGTATATTTAAAATGCCTATATAGAATGCATATATATTCTCAGTGTATTAATTAACAGGATATGACACACTGACTAAATGAAACACTAAACTGAACTAGTACCAAGTATTATGGCTGTGTTCTTCTTTTCTCTTGAAGGAGAGGGTTTGAGAGAGGCTCTCTGTGGCTGTTTCAAAACAGAACATGTTACTATTCATTTTATTACAAGCTATGATCAATGAGCTGGTTGTATAACTGTGTATTCCTAATTATTTTGTTTCATGAGCTACTAACAGATTCTAAACACATGACATGCTTATTTCTGATTAAATGTATCTTTAACAGTTCCTATAGATGCAGTTCCATGGTTTTACAGTAAAGAAAACATAACTTCAGTACTTGTCATATGGTTACTCAAACAAAGCATATCCATTAATGTACATTTTTACTGGCATAAATATATTTTCTGTTCTTAAAAGCACACAGTGTCAAAGTGGTTGGTCTCAGTGACTTCTCTCAGAGTCTGTTGAAAGAAACCAGATGTCAGAGCTTTTGGCTGTTAAGTGTCACAATTTATTCATTTTTTAATTTAATAATTTTCAATCTTCAGGAGGTCAGGACAGCCACTCAACTGTGTTGCTTCTCCTCTGTGAGAATATCCAGGCCTAGTCGTAACTTACATAAGAGATTATCAGTCTACTTCCATTATCCCTCTGAAGGGTCACGTGGAAGCTCTATTATTTGATCTATTTCTTATAATACTTTCTGTATATTTTTTTCTCCTGTCTATTTACTGTGTATTTGTGTTATTCTGATATGTGTTATATTTTCTATTGAGCTGTTGTAGCACAGGAATTTCCCCATTGTGGGATACATAAAGTCTATCCTATCTGAAAGAAGTCTCACTTGATTATTTAGTCATTTTTCCAGTGTTTCCTTTAATTAAGTTTTGAGTTTTTCGAGTTGGTTAATATGTCTTACTTGCTTGTGTTAATCTATTGGCAACACTTGACTCCTTCCTTTGCTATCCCCACAGCTAGAGAGAAAGGGCTCCTGCAAGTCTAACATCCTTTTCTTGAGAAAGTGTGTGAAAGCTGCAAGAAGCATTACACGAAATGTCATCCTCTTTGGTCAAATGGATTGATCCTCCCATGGCAAACACAACATGCATTTGCATGAAGTTGACTGGATTTTCAACTCATGTCTTTTGCCCTTTGTCTCATGTTGCGTGCAGCGTTGAACCACAAGTGAATTACTTCTCATATAAAAAGGAATGGAGGCAGACTTGATTCCTTAGTGGTCTGCAGTTGGTGCGGCTCGCTGGTGATCCATAGTCCTCGTCCTGATGTTATTGTAGAAGTAGAAGAGGAGTCAAAGTCTCACGTACAAAACAGGATTATCAGGTAATCCTGCCTCGTACAGAACACAACTGGTTCCAGAGCACAAAGTCCCAGGAACCTAACTACAAACCTGTGTCTGCATATATTACCCCAGCAGGATTTCACTATTCATTATTAGGAATTTACAATAGAAGGCTGGCTTTGCTGTGGAATTATGATTCATCTAAAATGAACAAGTTGTAAAAAATATGCAGAATTTTCTCTAACAAAAACACTACCTCAGAATCTCTATAGCTCACTAATGACAACGTATTGTTTGTTTGTGTTCACAAACAGAAATGTAAAAAGGATTCAACAATATATTATAATATTCATTTGTCAAATTTTGAGCTATTGCTAGATTAAATTAGATGGAGCCAGGCTAGCTGTTTCCCTGTTTCTAGTCCTTACACTAAACTAAGCTAATCCCCTGCTGACTCAGACATGAGAGGGGGATTGATCATCTCACTCTCTGCAAAGAAAGTGAATAAATGTATTTCCCAAAATGTCAAACTATTCCTTTAAAGACGTAATGTGTCTTACAGACCTTGACTGATAAATACATGAACTTATATTTTTTATAGTAATTTGTGATAAACCTTGTTTTATGTCTGTGGGATATTGTAAACTATTATTATTGAGCAGCACCACTCCCTTAGACTCCGTGTTATTTGCAGAATCCTGATGGGACAATTACAGTATCTCTTTTATTTATGTACTTATCAAATAACTTCCATTAACAAACACACAATATTTCCGTTTAACAAATTGCGCAGTGGGTTTGTCGTGGAGTCAGCATAATACCCCGCCTGCCATAACGGCTGTCACATGCCGGTTGTTCTTAGTAATTTAATCTAATTGCAGTGTAATGTAACTGATACTGGGGTGGCATGAGGGAAGTGAGTCTGCAGGGAAAGGGATGTAATTAATGAATTGATTACCGGGGCTCCGGATTGACAGACCATGATCCTGTGAAGTGACTGGTTGAAGCAATTGAAAGGTCTCAGGTAGGCTGTGTGTGTGTGTGTGTGTGTGTGTGTGTGTGTGTGTGTGTGTGTGTGTGTGTGTGTGTGTGTGTGTGTGTGTGTGTGTGTGTGTGTGTGTGTGTGTGTGTGTGTGCGTGTGCGTGTGTGGGCTGTACAGACAAGGCTGTTATAACTTTTCCAATGATAAGTACTGGCATACACTGTGTTCAAATAGGGAGATGTCAAAGCATGAAACTAGATAACACACTCCTGGAAAAGGTATCCAGATGGATACATCCGTGAAACTCTCTTTTGGAGAGATGGATTATGTTTGCTGTAAGAAACAGGTGAATAAGAGATGGAAAGTGTGTTATGACCCACCAGCATTCACAGATTTGGGCTCTTTCTCTGGGAGTGAGATATCAAAGTAGCCTGGTATTGATCCCTGGGAACAATCAATATGAAGCCATTGCACCTTTGTATTTGTTGCTGAGCAGTCTACCTTCCTCTCAAATGGGTGACAATGACATCAAAACTGATGGCTGTGTGTGGCAGTGTGTGCACAAACTTGTGTATGTATGTATTATGTACAGTATGTGCATGTGTGTATCATGCCACTGTGGGTTGAATTGTCTTGAAGTGGCCTCTGCATGCTGTTTGTGCAGGTCGCTATGCATGCATGTGTACATATCTAGTGGAAGAATGCAAGGTTGGGTTATTGTGTGTGTGTGTGTGTGTTTGTTGCAGCAGCTGACAGGTCCAGTAATAGTGACAGGACACAGGCAGTTCCCATGAGACTGTGCATGCTGACAGCAGCTGGCCAAGAAGAGCAGCTGCTGGGCTTCCAGTACAAGGAGCTCAGACTGCGCTTCCCCCTCTTTAGACATCTATTCACTTTCTGTGCAGTTTCTTTGTTTCATTACTTATATAGTAAAAATCCTATCATCTCCTTTTTTTCCATTTAACACAGACACACACATACACAATTAATTTTACACACATCTTGGTGCTTGAGGGAGGAAGAAGATGAAAAAAATAAAAGCTGACTATTGATTTTTCCACGACACCCCTCATTGTCCAAAGTGATTGTGCTACCACCCGTCCCGCCATGCTTGACCAACCCTTGCCTTCAGCATTAGCTCTGGATTTACACAACATGTTTCAGGTACAAATGGGGGCACTGACACATACAATAATAAGGACACACACATTCACCCTCAAGCACCCCTCTGGAGAGATGCTCCAATACCATTTTTTGCTTCCCGATACCGAGTACTGATCTGATACCTGTGTGTCATATATTTTATAATGTTTTAACAGCTGTATACTACTTTCCCTGTATGGATGTGATATGATTTCTATCTTTGTTGTCAGTCTGGCTCAGGTCAAACTCTGTGTGAAACATGAATAAACACAAACAATAAATGCCACAGAACTTTCTTTTAATATCTAGTTTGACAGTCAGTTATATAACGGAAAAAGAAAATAAATAAACTACTTTAATGTAGATGTTCTGTAGGGCTTTATTACGTTGTATCGGATTGATGCAGAAACTCCAGTACTTACCCATACCAGCGTTTTAGGCAGTATCGGAGGTGATACCGGTGTTGGTATCTCTACCCTTCTGCCCTCCCTTAGATACCTTGTTCACTTCATAGATGAAATTGTACTCAATCCTAAAACAACGTAAAGGAACATTTATCTTGGAGAAAAACATACGACTGGGTTGAAAATGATGACTCGTGTTATAAGAGTAGTGTAGCTCCTTTGGGGAAGAGCTCAGTGCATACTGTGTGCATAGTGAGTGTGTGGAAGGAGGGAGAGAGAGAGAGAGAGAGAGAGAGAGAGAGAGAGAGAGAGAGAGAGAGAGAGAGAGACTCAGAGCAGACTGGTGTTGGCAATCAGAGCAGAGGAGAAATTAACAGATTAAAGATGTCAAGTGGTAGTCCATGTAAATGTAGGTTTCAAGATTGTCCGTGAATAAACACTCCAGCTCCTCAAGACCAAAGTGAAGTAAATATAAATATATACTGTACATTGACTACACTGCAGGTAATGTGCAAGTCTGAGTCAAGAACTGAGTACACTTTATTATCTGTTTATCACAAGTAATATCTTTATCGCATATTGCGTTTCCCGATACTGGGCAGCTCTCATCCTCCAGGGCATTGCGCTGGACAATTTAGCATACATTTCTCATAGATATGTATGGAACGTGCATTTTTAATTCTATTGACCTTGCCATCATCCTGACAAAGGATCAAATGATTGCTGCTGTGAAGCCTTTTCAGAGGTTACATTAAAACGCAGATTACATTTGACTTAAGGTGGGTGTGAAGGCTAAGGTTACACAAACTTTTATACCAAGTTAGCCTCCATGTTAGCATCAGTAAAACAGTAGTCTGGATTGACGGCAGTTTACCAGATAGTTTGGGCGCTGCCGGGAATTCCGCCGGATGTCCCTCACCTTTTGCTTACTTTGTGTTGATGTTACACTACTGTAGGTTGCATCGAGGAACCGTAACCTCGCTAGCAAGCTAACGTTACACGCTGAAAATGGTAATTTTTTTAATAAAATTGGGATTGTGCCACAAGACAGGCCTGCTTGGTTGATTTGGAGAATGATTGTAAAGATTGACAAAGAATATGTTTACATTTACCTTCTAACTGGGACGATTGGCGGGGATTGCTGTGGATAAAGTACACTTGGCCATACACTGGTAAGAGCAAATTACGTTTAACCATGTAGCCAGCTAATTTAAATAGCACACGTCACATTACTGCATTGTGTGAACAGTTATCTTTCAGGTAATATTGTATCTGGTGTTCTTCTGGGGTGCAAATGTTCAACCACAACAAGTTCCTTCCCGAGTCTATTTTGCAGACCCACGGTTGCTGCGTCCGGAGCTTAGCGCCGCCCAAGACGATTGTGATTGGTTTAAAGAAATGCAAACAGCCCAGAGTGTTTTTCTCCTATCAAGGAGTGTATGTGTGGAGGGGCCAGACCATACTCCACAGTGCCATGGAGATAGGTCTGGCAATGCAAGACTAATAAATCAATAACAGAATATTTCCCATCCTTCTTTAACTTAACATTAGGCGTGGTGTATGATATAGAAAGAAGAGGTGATATTCACAAGAGGAAAACTTCTGAACCATCAAAAATTTAACAAATGTATATAAATGTATTCATAATAATGTGAGTACACCTTTTTTGTCAAGACAGTCTGTAATTCAGAATATTGCTTTTTCATAAGCCCTGACAATTAAAAAATAACAAACACAATATACATAAATATAAATCAACAGTTCTAATGTAGTGAACTAAAAGACAAATTGCAGTCAGTTATGAAGTGAAATATTGTTGATTGAATATCAAGTAAAATATCAATAAAGTGCAATTAAAATCCACACTGAAGGAAATATAGCAATTTGAACATTTTCTGAAGTTTATTTGAAGCTCTAGTGGCATCAAACATGCAAGATTTCTTTACAAAATCAGAGTTCTAGGAACTGAAGAGACTATCAAGGCTGTACGTTGAGGTGAAAATTCTAAAAGGAAAATGCATTGAACGGATTTGTATCAGTACGAAACGTGATGTCCGGTCACATGACAGTTAAGTTTAGCGGTCTTTACAGTTACATTTAGCCGACAACAGGTGGCTGTGAGCCGGGTACAGTGCACAGCCAGGTGACGGTCCTTTCAGCGGCCGATGCAGTTGAGTTTAAGCAACAAAAAGTCACAGAAGTTACACAAGTCGACAGAGGTAACATTCAGGCGCCAAAAGAACTATGGAAGCATTCATTTTTGTAGTGATATGTACATATGGTTGATGAGAACAGCCTGAAAAGGATATAAGGAGGAGGGTAACACAACAAGTTTTACAAGTGTATTAAAAGGCATCATACGCTTGGTTAAGGATAGACAGTTTTTAATGTGAAAGACATCTTAATCTTGTTTCCCACAATCAGAGTATGATCTTACCGGGTTATTCTAACCCAGCTATGATGCACATGCTGTAACAGCTCGTTGGATAGCAGACTTTTCTCTGCATGAATACAGAAGCATCTTCATGTACTTCCTTTAAGGATGAAGGTAAACCGTGCCAGGTATCTAAGTGGGAGCTGGGTGTTGGCTGTGTGTGGGCCTGGCAGCAGTTCTACCTGAAGCTTGAGAGGAGGGGATGACAACATGGCCAACAGCTGCTTGTCTGTCTGTTGTGTCTACTGGCTACATCGCCTTATGCCAAGTGCAATCTGAATTCCACAGCTTGTATTTTACGCTTCAGTAATCTATGCTATTGTATATTTTTATTCCTCTTCCACATTTAGTCCAATTTTGTTTTTGACCAGTCGGTTGTGGGTGTTCCGCTTTGATATTTAGCTCACATTAGGATTACACTGCATCTTTAGATACTGTTTGGTGTTATTGTGTTTCTGGTTTAACATAAATCAAATATATCCAAAAGGGGAAACTGGAGCTTTGAATATCAAGTCAATGTTTACTACAAAGGTAGGTCTCATTTCTCCTTAATGGTTGCTGTTTCCATTACTCAAGCTGTAAACATATCAGTTCATGCAGAATTATTTCCCTGCTTTCTTCTCTGTCATTTTGAAAAGACTGAATTATTAAATGCACACATTGTCCCGGTAGTGCCTGTGGTTGAAAGGAAGCATTGAATCCAAATTTAGAAGAAGCATGTTAACGTGAATGCACACACATACACCCATCCACACACAAACACACACACATATTTGCCAGCAATATTTTATATTTATTTATTTTTCGCAATGCTATTATTTCACATTTTCTGCATTAAATTGGGCTGTCTTCTTGTTTTATCAGCTAGTCTGGAAAACAACAAAATATCGGCCATCTTGAACTACTGCTTCCTTCTCTCTTTTTCTCATCTTTGTGGAATGGGATACAGCTCCTGCTCATTTGTCCAGTATCTTTTGCCAAAGATCTCTGAAACAGAGTGCAGAGGGTCCCATAGGACTGTCTAGAGAGGAGGAGAGCTGAGCCACAGGCAGCCGTGTTCTGCCTGCCATAACTTTGGGGAAAGCTCAGAACTGGTAATTGCCATGCTGTGTTGTGCAGCATGTTATATGGGATAGGCGCTGTACAGTATATGTACAATAGATGATTGGAATTGGACCCTATATTAATTATGGAGAGTGAAATGCTCACAGATGTGCACAAAGGCAGTCTGACAAGAAGATACCGTATCAAGGATCTGATAAAGCATCTAGCATCATGTGGTGCACAGTGCAACTTATTGCCTGGAAAATAGAAATGGCTTCTGTAATCTCAAAGTTGCACTATAGAGTACTAAAATGAAACAACTTTGCTATTGGCAAGCCCAAATGGAAGTAACAGGTTACAACTCAAATATCTTTTTTTAGCATGTGATGACGAAGAGGTTGGGGTGACTCCAGCGTTGTGCACAGAGCACTTGTTGGCTGATAAGAAAAACATGTATATACAATTACAATCAACAGAGTATGCGACAGTGAAGTCAGTATTTGCACATTTGTTTGCTTTATGAGTCTGTTCTTTTTATGATTTAAAATTGCTTGTATGTGTAATGGTTAACACAAACTGAAACGGCTCTCTTAGAAAACACAATCAAAGCTACTAAACAGAGCAATGGTGTTTTAGTGAACATGTTAACTTATTGTGAAAATTATTTGAGTTGTTTTTAGCATAGATCAGAGACACACTGGAGCTAAAGGCACCAAATACAGTTGTCTTCCATTTGACCCATTGTAGCACAATGTATGAAAATACTACTATTTTAGAAGAGGCATCTCCCAAAAATAAGTTTCCAAGTTAATACAGCACAACCAAATATTTGTTCTGTCATCCAAAAAATATTTTTTGTCTGCTTTTTTCTATTTTCGAATATTGCATCAATGTCTCAAATGAAAGAAAACATGCACTTTTCAGTTTGTTGTGAACCTATCATTTAAACAGCCGTGAATTTCGGTCAACACTCGCTGCTACACAGTAGAAGCTCATATGTACCATCTCCTCCTTGACGCTGAATGCAGCAACCCGACCCCTGCGTCACCGTTGTTGGATTGTGGGAATTGTAGTCTATTCAAACATGTGTCTCTCGTATTGTGAGCGGTGGGAAACTACAAGTCCCAGATTTCACAATGCGGAAGAAGCGCGACACAACACTGTGAGGTTGTAGCACAAGAGCCGAGAAGATGTCTCATGTCGTAAAGAAAAGAAAATTGGATAAAACACGTCAGGACAGACTGTACTTTGACAGCTATACCGATGTGACTATTCACGAGGAAATGATAGCGGACCACGTCCGCACGAACACGTACCGGATGGCGATACTAAGGAACAGTGAGTCCATACGGGGTAAAGTTGTACTGGACGTCGGGGCAGGAACCGGCGTTCTAAGCATTTTCTGTATTCAAGCCGGTGCTAAGAAAGTCTACGCAGTTGAAGCCTGTTCTATCGCAGAGCAGGCGGTGAAAATAGTTAAACAGAACAACATGGAGGACAAAATTGAAGTTATTCGAGGCACAGTGGAGACGGTGGACCTACCGGAGATGGTGGAGGTGATAGTGAGCGAGTGGATGGGTTATGCCCTCCTGCACGAGTCCATGCTCAATTCGGTCCTGTACGCGCGCGACAAGTGGCTAAAGCCGGGCGGCATCATCCTGCCCAGCAAAGCCGAGCTCTACATCGCACCAATTAGCGACCCGGTGGTAGAGGACCGCTTACATTTCTGGTACACCGTCAAAGACCAGTACGGCGTCGACATGTCCTCCATGTCCGACTTCGCCAGGAGATGTATCATGAATTCCGACATCACTGTGAACTCGGTGACCGTTGAGGACGTGCTGTCCCACCCGGCCCGCTTCGCCGAGCTCGACTTGTATTCGGTCACCGTGGAGGAGCTACGGTTGGTGAAAGGCAAGTTCAGGTGCGAGTCATTCGGCTCGGCGGCAGTGAACGCGTTCTGTGTTTACTTCACGGTCACTTTCCCCTGCCCGGAGAAGCCGCAGGCGCTGGTGCTCTCCACGTCCCCGTTCAAACCTGAGACGCATTGGAAGCAGGCGGTGCTGTACCTGGATGCTCCGGTGGATGTGGTGCAAGACACGGTGGTTACCGGAGAAATCAGCATGTATCCCTCCGAGGAGAGTGCCAGGCATTTATGTGTTCATGTAGACTACACGATAGGAGAGCAGAAAAGACAGTCCAAAACTTTTTCCATCCCTGACTGGAGCAGTGAAGCTCAGTCATAGTTTAGCAACAACATTTAGTGTTACAGTTCAGTCACCATGCAAACACACTCAAAGGCCTAGTCCTCGTATTATTATCTGTCACTAAGACTCCCAACCTGCTCAATGTGATTATTGGAAGATGTGGACAGATGACTGTATTTTTGACCAGTGTGGAAAATAATCCATATATCTATAATGTCACATTAGGTCTCACTTGGGACTGCAGCTGACATCTAGCCTATACATACACATGCTCGTACATACTTAGGTTTTGACCCAGCTCTCTAGCTTTAAGTCTTAACAAATTTAGTTTGAGTAGACATAAACACACAGTGACTACTACAATCAGTATGTACACTACAGTACATGTTCTTATGTTGGAGTGGTTTATGTAATGTAGTGTTTGTTTGTTTTCACACTTAATAAATAGTTCAGTGGACATCTAAATTGGAAGAGGACACATGCATCTATCTAATACCTTTATATATTAGATATGTTTTTGTATTGCATACTGTATATTCAGTTTATAGCAATTATGATCCATTTTATACCAAAACATTGCAGTAGTAATGAGTAGGATTGTAATTATCCTACTGATTAATCATTTGGTCTATAAAATGTCAGAACATATAAAAAGAAAGTTATTGACTAACAGCCCAAAACCCAAAGATTGTTTGTTTGTTTTTTAATATCAATTACGGTACTTAGTTATTACTATTACAGAAAGAGAAAAACAGCATATCCTCACCGCTGAGAAGCTGGAATAGGGCATGTTTGGTATTTTTTAATTGGAACCCCCATAAACAATTAGTCAATTGTCAAAATAGTTGCTTATTTACTTTTCTATCGACCAACTAATCAATTAATCTACTAATCAGTTTAACCATTTATTGTAACAGTTTAATAATTATAATTGGTGGGGAAAAGCCTTAGAAACAGTTTTGACCATCAAAAGTAACAAAAAGTTGCTTGACTAATATAGAAATAAACTAATAACTAAAATAGTTTTAGGAGGGGATGCAGCTCTGGGCTTTTACAAATTGTTAAATAAATCCAATGCCATGCTGCAGACATCTGATATTTTAATTAATGTAGTCATTCATCTTGAGTTGGATCTGAGAAAATGTATTTAAATGAGGACTGGTATATTGACTTGGACTAGCTGCAGTCAGGCAGGAGGTGTTTTACTTGGGCTTGGTTTCAGTTTTTAATAACAAACTAAATTGGCTCATTCTTTTGGTTGAAAACAAGCACGCACTGGCAATGGTTGCCAGACACCCCTGACTTTGTCCAAAGTTGGAATTCTACTGCAGCATTTTGCAAAATAGCAACAAGTGTATTAATTGTACACAATGTATTTCCTTCCTGGCCATTAAGGATCTTGCTGTCAATAAATGACTAAGTTGTTTTTATCATTAACAATCAAGTATGAATCTTTTTTTTTTTTTTTGAAAGTTAATAGTTTAATGGCTACATTTAATAATTTCTCACTCATATATTAACAGAACACGTTATCTGGCCACTGATTAGTCACTGATTCACTTTTTATACTACTTCAAAGTCAGCGTTCCATAAGTGGGTTTGGCGGATTATGTTGCAGGGAAACAGCTTTTCAAAGAGAATTGAGCAAATGCAATCTAGACTAATAAACTGTTTGACTGTTTCATGTGTCATGTGTCCTGACTGAAATAGCTAACTACAGAAAGAATGATGAGCATGTATCAACACAATAGCTATTGTTGCACAGCTTCATTAATAAGACGTTATTACAAACACTGAATTTGATCATAAAAATCTGGATGTTGGGTTTTATTGAGGTACATCATAACTATTGCTAAATGAATAATACTGTATGGAAATGTAGGTAATGTAAAAAAACAGCGACATTATGATAAAACAGAAATGAATACTTATAAAAACCCATAACATAATTTGTTGTTCACATTTTTTTCATTTCATGTTTATTAGTCTCGCGTTGCCAGATCTAGCACCACGGGCGCTTGTGTATCGTCTTGGGAGACGCTAAACTCTCGACTCAGAGAAGGTGGTTCTGCAAAATAGTCTCGGGAAAATAACTTGTTTACGTGGAACATTTCCGCCACATAAAATATTAAGTGAAGTTAACTGTTCACATAATACAGTAACACTGTTAAATGTATTTAAATTTGCTGGATACACGGTTAAACATCATTTGCTCTTACCAGCGTATCGCCTTGTGTACTTGGTCAATAGCACATTCCCACCAATCGGTCCCAAAACATCCCAGTTGGAAAGTAAATGCCGTAAATATATTAGTTGTAAATCTTTACGGCCATTCCCCAAAATATCAAGCAGGCCTGCCTTGTTGCATGATCCAAATTTTCTTCTAAACCTGCCATTTTCAGCGTGTAGCTCGCTAGCTCAAAGTTTGTAGTTTTTTACCAAAGGGAATTCCCGGCGAATATCCTGGAAATGAGCTGTCATGGATCCAGACGGATGCTGTCACATAAACACTAGAACAACAAATTTCTCCTGTGTGCAGCATCACAGCAGTTATAGTGATTGCTAATTTCCAATGCCTGTTTCTAGAAGGGCCTTTAACAGTCATAAGAAAAACACATATGAAACAGCCACATTAAAAAACATACAAGGGCACATACAACTGTACCATACCCCCACCCCATGATTAGCATTTCAGTATTGGCATTGAACCACAAAACTCCTGTACTTCTCTTTTGAAGTATTTGTAACACTAGATTGGATACAAATAATATAACTTCACTCCTAGATGATACTATTTTTCTTTCCAACAAAAGAAATATTGTGTTATTCCCAAGTCAAAACAAGGACAATATGGTAATTAAACCATTATGTAACTAAAGTACACTGTGGACTGTGCTGATTAAGTGTATTTCAGTGTGCATTGAATTCAAGCCATGAAATGTGAACAAGTCTTAATGCATAAAGCACCTTTCCTGCGTTCTAATTATACGGCAGTGAATAAATACACACAGATTCCTGAAAATGTTAGACGATGATTCATTTTTCACACCCCATCATCATTTGAAATATGGTGTTCGTTTGTATCAGTGTCATCAGTACAAATGTGAACCAACTCTGTAATGAACACATTGGAAATTAATCACAGGCTATCGGGTCTACAAATCAAGGGCATTGTCTGTCAGGATAGGAAAAAGGGAATAATGGATGAATCACAATTGAAACTGCAAACATCTAGCATCCACTTGCATTAACTACATGGCCAGATTCTGAGTCGAGCGAGAGTAAAAAACACACATCCCCAGCCGATAGAATACTCACATGCTCACTGCCTTTTCAGAATGACATAAAACAAGCTGATTAACTGTTAGTTATGGTCGCAAGGAATAGGAACATCTAAAGTCATCTAAACCCCATAAGCCTCTTATAAAAATAATAATAAATAATAATGTATACTTACAATAAATTACAATGTTTTCGCTCTGTTGTTGTTGCACACATTACACACGGGCCTGAATTACACACACATGCTCAGTACCTATACATGCCCTAAATGGAGAGATATCAGAGTGGGGGGGCTGCCCATGGAAAGGCGCCCCAAGCAATATGGGGTTCAGTGCCTTGCTCAAGAGTACCTTGGCAGTGCCCAGGAGGTGAACTGGCACCGCTCCAGCTACCAGTCCACCACCATACTTTGGTCCGTATGGGGACTTGAACCAGTGAAGTGTAAAACTGTCCTCAATGGTTTTCTTTTCTCATTTTTTCTTAACGGGTAATATTTGGCACTTTAACGCCATTGATCCTGCATCTGAGTATGATCGTGAGGCTTGTGTGAGATATTAGTTCCATATTGAAAGCAAATATTGAAGCAAATGCGATCAGTGCATGCGATCAGTGAGGACACACGGACAGTAGAAACCTACTGAGAAGAAAGTCTTCCGTGAAGTCTCTCCTGTCACAGCACACTGAAATCAATGCATTTCTGTAGTGAGCTTCAAACTGGACATACTGCTCCATTATGTAACTCATTACTTGAGCCTTTGGAGCACTTTTTGTCTTAACTAACAAGTACTTTTAATGGTCAATTAAAGCACATACAGACATTGAAAAGTGTTAGGATGTCTCTGGAATGTCAGATTCCAAATCTTAGCTTGGTGTAAGATGACAGCGTTGTGGAGTGGAAAAGAAAATTGATATTTTACCATAGTAATTTGACATGGGAATAACTCACTTTTTTGCCATTTAAATCATACCAGCCCATTGGTCATGTGTAAGTATTGGTTTCCAGGTTCCGAAACATGTCTAAACTTCAGTCTATCGGTGGCATTGCAATAGCAGTAAATACTCATAAAACTTGCAGTATTTTTTTCTTTCTTTTTTGGACTCTTTAATGAAACATAATGTTCTAAGATCATGTTAACTTCACAGTTTATGGCTGAGATGTTGCAGTCACAACAGTTCTACACTCTTTCATTCAAAAGTCAAGCAGTCAGATTGACTTAAAGCATTTGTTGTAACCACATCTGACCAAGGTCAGATCCTTGTTGTCAAATGTCAAACAGGATTTTCTTTTCCTGGGTCATTGTATGATGGTCTTTCAGTTTCTTTGTCACCAAAGAAGCGCTTTTGTGTCGGTGAGAGAAAAAAAATCCCTACGCTTTTCATTCAAATGAAATTCTACACTTGCATCTGGCCTCATGTGCGTGTACAGTGGCTAAATGTCTCCTACAAGTGCCTGAAGAAGAAAAAGCCCCGGAGACAGCACAAAGGAAGGTGTCCAGTGAATGGAAATGTCAAATGCAGCACAGGCAGCCACCGTTAAGCCCAGAATCACGCTCATGCATGCATGGCCACTCTTGGCTGCTAAATGCTAAACTAATTGTGATCCAATTCTGCCTGAAATGGTTTGGAAACCATTAGAAACAAGTGTTAAAAGTTGGAATAGGATTATTTGTCTTGTATTGCACAGCAATTTAGGAGCTAATCAATAGACAATGTGCTTAATCTAACTGATTTCAAGACTCATTGTTCAATGCAAAACTGTTGAACGAGACTGAAAGGCAGCACAGTCCAGGACTCGCTGAACTGGAGTCACAATATGTGCCGATGACTTTAGAAACCCCAATCAAAGACATGATGGGTAGGTGGGTAGGAAAAATGTCATGTCGTGTGTGTAGTAAATTTCATCTGATTTCTGTAGAATTATATTTATCACCTTATATTCCGGTTATATATGAAGCTTTACTGTATACAGATTGTGGGAGCCTAGCATTTTCTCTCTTTCTTCCTTTTAGATTTGTTCAACCTTATGTAAGTTGGATAGCCTGGATGCCAGCCCAACTTAGCCCCGCCCGCAACATTTGAGGTCGGGAATTGCGGTCTGGACTTGATCCGTTGTGGAACAACTATGCTCAAACCAGAGCTGTTCGGACCAATCAAATTGTCAGGGCAGGCATTATACGATGATGGGCAAATGATCAACAGTAATGTAATCAACCACATCATCACTAAAGAGCGTTTAGGTTGTTAGTTTACAACAAAGACGGCTGCCACTGGAGAATTGAGATGTGTAGATTCCGCCTTCGCGTCTGTTATAGAAGATAGATACAAGATAGCATTCATTTTAAAAGAGGAACAGAGAACCACGATCAACATATTTGTCGATCGGCAAGATGTTTTTGCTGGCCTTCCTACGGGATTCGGCAAAAGTTCAACATTTGTCACATACTCCGTTGCTCTGATTGGTTGTAGGTCTATCCAATTGAGTGCAGAGTCATTTTGATACACGCCCCATAATCACAGCCCAATGGAGCGGTATCAGACTCACATTCTGACTAGAATCTGAGTATGATGACGTCAGGCTATAAGTTGGACAGAAAACAACTATGATTTTACATGAATAAACTTTAAATTGTTACACAAATCTAAACTTTTCGCTCAGTGTTGTATTTGGCCAGCCTTTATGCCTGAGGTCTTGTTGGAATACCCCGTCTGAGGTCTTTGGCGTTCTGTGCCAGGTTTTATATGTTGTCTCCTGTTGCTTCAATGCTGAGCACTTTGCATTATGTCTGATGTTCAGTTTTGGTTTCATCCAACCAAAAACATTAGATGACAGCATCATCTTTTCTTATGCATGTCATTTTATAGACTGTTAACCTTCTGTCAAAATCTTCACATATCCAAGGAACTCAGTGAAAGTGGTCTTTGATCACAGTCTGCTCGATCTGCTTGAAGTCGTTGTCCTGTCTCTCCGTTCATGTTGTTACATTGCATGCAATTGTTTTCTTTCACTTGCTTCCCTTCCTTGCATCTTAGTCCGTCCCACCGAGGAAGCACGGGAGAGACGCGAGGACAGAGACAATAAGGAAATGTGTTTTAGAGAGATGGGACTTCCTTTCCTCTGAAGCGTCACATGAATTCGCCAGCTGTATGGGCGGAGTTAAAAACGGCTTGCAGCTGCACGTCTTCCTGGAAGGTTGCTCTTTTGTATCCTCGCTCATAGCTTCTCAGAGATCCCACCTCAATCCTCAATCCTCGCTCATCGGGGCAGGAACAATAGCTGGAGAGATGACCTTTTACAAAGGAGGGCCAGAACAACTTCTGTTTCAAGCAAGGAATGAGGAGCTATCAAATAAGAGACCTTAGATTCAGCCCAAGTGTACTGATGATGAAGATTACACTTAGAGATTACTTTTCCTCCAGATACGTGCCTCCTCACTGTCATGTCTTAGAATTTAAATTTGTTTTAATCAAAGCATTTTTCTCTTACTTTAACCAGATAAAAGTCTCATTGAGTTTAAACCTTTTTTCAGGAGCGACCTGGCCATAAAGGCAGCGTTAAAACATTGTTACAACGATACACACTTACAACATAAACAGGCTAAAACAATTGTCACACGCTACAAAAGTGTATAGACAATATTGAGTTAAGATGCATTAACAGGTATGAGTGTCCAAACCCATTGGAAATGAAATAAAACAATACATTTACAAGCAAACACATTGACCAAGAATGCTACTTCCAGATCCTTTAAACTGACTTGATTTAACCAACAGTAAACAGCTCGGACCATTTTAATTCCCTCTATATATTGTTCCAGGAGAAAGGGGCAACATATTTGAAAATGATTTAGCCCAACTTCTTTATTTCAATCAGGAGAGACATGTTTGCAGATATGCAAATGAGGTTATTATACAGCTCAATAAAATGTACAAAGTCTTTTGGCGATTAGACTCCATCGCTATACGACTATTTTGTATATATGTATAGGGGTAGAGAACCATCAGACCCCCGATGGAATCTAGACACCGGTGGTGGCGACGAAGGAGCCCGAAGACCAGTCCGAAGGAGGCACCCAGACCGGTCAGCTGGAGTAGAGGACTGGAGGTGGAAGGGGAGGTGGAGGGTTGCACTCTTTGTCTGCAACGACAGCTGAATAGCACAGGGAGAAACAAATTATATAAAGCAGGGTTGCGACTCTGTGATTGGCTCTTCCCATTTGTGTATGATTCTGATTGGTTTAGCAGGAAGGTGAATGCCTCCAACAGCTGACTCGAGTAAGGTAGAGCATTGATTAAGAGTGGGGTCTTCCTGAAAGGATTTACACTGAGCTACACTTCAGTCAGGAGAGACTAGTTCCAGATATGCAACAATTATACACACATGGCAAAATATACATTTATTTGGATGTGGCTGAATTGATTTAGGAGTGCATCAATTAAAAGTTAGGTCTTCCTGAATGGATTTATACTGAGTTATCTAAGTCGAGAAACTGCCGTCTGCAGAACATTGTGAGAGTGCAAGCCATATTTGTTTCATCTCTACTGTATTTACATAGATAAGGAGGAACCAGCCCATGGAGAGACTCATTATAGAACAGTTGACCACTGGGAACATGTACATACACACATTTATATTCTCTCACACATGTGTTTATTTGCAGAAGCATACAAATACAAAATACAATGATGTACAATATAACCACAGCCGTAATAAAAAGCAAAGCACAGTGGTACACAGTATCCAACAACAGTATCATTTAGACACTTGGCGATGTATGAGCAGAGCAGAACGAAGAACAGAGAACCACTTTTTATTGCTTTTGATGATTGCCATTGGCGTTGTAATATACAACAGTGGTCACAGGAATGATTTCAAGTAACTCTCTATAGACGACAATGTGACAATGTAAAGCTCAAGGAGAAAACCACATGTCAAAACATACAGTGAAGCATGGTGGTGGCAGTTATGTGGTTTTTTAAGCTGCAGGGACAGTGGTGATATGGTGAATCAAGTCAGTGTCTAGAAAAGATGGGACCTCACTGGGCGAAGGTTTACCTTCCAACAAGCTGTTCACATCTGTGTTGACCACATCCTATCGGCTCCATTTACCAGGCTCCCACTGTCTTGGCCTAAAAAATTAGAACATTCAGTTTGATGTCTATCTCAACAGCACTCCTTTTAAAAATATAACAGCTCTCGCATCAGTGACTGTAATAACCTGACTTTAGGAAAAAGTACAATAGTGGTCTGTTTTACTTATTACAAAAATTGTTTAAGATCAATGGTGCCATAAAGTGATTGAAAATGAACTTTTTTGATTTTTGGAAAAGGCTGCAATGAAACAAAGAGTGAAAAATTCAGGGTCTTTCACCTCCACATTCAATACCTGCAGAACATTGTCAGTGCAAGCCATATTTGTTTCAAATTTACAAATAGTGCCCAGCCCATGGAGAGACTCATTAAAAGTTGACCATAAATGATTTATATTTTCAATGTGTTTATTTGCAAAATACAACACAAAATACAATGATGTAAATATCAATAATGGGTATTTGGTTTGTATTTGAGATAGTGATGTATGAGCAATGCAGAGCCCATTTAGAACAGAGAACCTTCCTTTTTATTGATTTTTGATGATTGCCATTTTAATATACAACAGTGGTCACAGGAATGATTTCAAGTAACTCTCTATAGACGACAATGTGACAATGTAAAGCTCAAGGCACATGTCAAAGACATACACAGCTTGCAGTTATGTGGTTTTTTAAGTGACAGTGGTGATATGGTATCGTCAGTGTCTAGAAAGATGGGAAACAGCTGTTCACATCTGTGTTGACCACATCCTATCGGCTCCATTTACCAGGCTCCCACTGTCTTGGCCTAAAAAATTAGAACATTCAGTTTGATGTCTATCTCAACAGCACTCCTTTTAAAATATAACAGCTCTCGCATCAGTGACTGTAATAACCTGACTTTAGGAAAAAGTACAATAGTGGGCGTTTTACCGTATTACAAAAATTGTAAGATCAATGGTGCCATAAAGTGATGAATCTCAGGGTCTTTCACCTCCACATTCAATACCTCGCTGTCACCGCTTGCTAAAATCAAATAGTGCCCTCTGTGACAAAAGTTATAAATGATTTATTTTTCAACTAAAACAGAACAAATGTAAATATCAATAATGGGATTTGGTTTGATTTGAGATAGTGGTCAGTAATGTCAAGCCCATTTAAATCGCTGCAGTAATTTCTTCCTGTTGTGATTTTTTACGGACCAGATTAGCATGCATATAAAATGTCTCTGTGGGTCGTCATACAGTATGAATCATAAACTTCCCTCTTCACATCAGATCTGTGTGTGTGTGTGTGTGTGTGTGTCTGTGGAAGTCATTGAACGTGTTTCTACGGAGCTCATTTTTCGATCACTGCTGAAACCTGACTGGACTCCGGTGGCGCACAGTATCTAATCATGGCCGGTCATTCATCCTTGTATGCTAATGATACCACGAACAAGCCAATAGGATTCAATTCCCACCCCTCGCTTACAGTAACCAATATTTCTGTCAGCATATCCTGTGAGGACAATTTGGGAGCGTGGCATTGACAAAAGCTAATTTGGTGACAACCCCCCAGAGAGGTTGACTTCATTTCTCTGGGGTCGGACCATTTGTCATCATTATTGCTAGCAACAGGAACTGACCCTCGTGCCTGCTGCTAAACCCCAAAATAACTCTGTCCCACTGTGTGTTCCTATATTTATTCTTAACAGTAATAAAACAGTACACTTATTTAAATGAGAAGCGGTATTTATTCTAGCCCTGAGCTGCAAATTTCAGCCCGAAAGAACCCACTGCCTATCACAAATGCATCCAGCAGAAAGCACCGAGGCGTGACTTCATGGACGGACACACAGCATTCAACAAGGACAGATCTGGACGCCGCCTGTTAAGAAAGTAAATCCCAAATCACTCGCAGGGGCACGTAACTCTAAACGGGATGGCCCCGAATCACAATCAGCCCGAGGCAGACGGCTCTCAGCCTGTGAGCAAAGTACAAATCCACCAAACTGTGTGGCCACATTCTCCCCCCCCCCCTCTCCTCCACGCTAATCCTTTTTCAATCATGCACTTTTTGGATTATGCCTCTATGTAATTCTTCTCAGGTATTGTTTTATAACTTAATATGATATTTCAATGTGGGTGAGTCGGGTTATGGGTTTAGGGCACCATGATGGATTGGATAAGCAGCGGAGGTGTGCAGGCAGCAGATTGGAGCGGAGGGTTAGTGCCAGGCAGAAAGGAGCGTGATAAACCTTGGACACAAAGTCCAAATGCAGCCGGTGCACAAAGGTGCTGGGACTGACCTGATTCAGTCCTTCAAAGGTATCCCATATTGCAATGTGAACTCTGTATTTGTCTGAGAAGTTAGGATGCTGTGCATGGTCAGGCAGTTTGTTAAAGAAGATAGCAGCTCTGCAGCCACCATCTTGATTTGCCTTGTCTGTATCATGCAACCAGGAAATGCTCACAAAGACACATCCCTTTTATTTGTCTCCTCAGCTCTGTACAGGTAAACTCATCAACAAATCCACACCAGACTCTTCTTTAAAATGTTGACATTCATGCAATGCAATATTCATCATTTCAAATTTTATTTTTACCCATCACCATTTTTGCATATAAGAAGTTTGTACCAGCTGATGTATTTGCCAAAGTCAGCAGCACCAGTGGTGAAATGTTTCTAAATACAAAAACTCAAGTAATGTACTTAAGAGAAATTTTGAGGCACTTGTAATTTACTTGAGTATTTCCATTTTATGTTACTTTATACTCCACCTATCCACTACAATTTATGAGCAAATGTCATAGTAGATTAAGATTTGACAAACAAAAGGTGTGATCAGTTTATAAATGATGGTGCAATTTTGTACATTAAACTACTAACTACATAGCAGTACATAACATATTTAAAACTAGCTATAACACTAAACTTACTTACACATTTATGCATCAATATTTTACTAATTGTGCATCATGATATTGACACAGCAAAATGTAGTGAATATTTTAATTGAGATTAAATTGAGAAACCATCTTAAACACCATATTTACCAATATATAATACAGGATTAACCTGCTACCCCCCTCCTAACACACACATACACACTCCTCTGGATGAAGGCAACATTACCCTTCATTGAACAGGCATACAAAATCCAATACCTCTGTGCCTGGCGTCTGCCAGACAGGGATGTGCAAAGACAGCTTTACCCATCAATTTTCTAATAACCATCATGAAATATGACAAGCATGAAAAAAATCAAAAAAACAAACTTAACAACACACACAGGGGGGAGGTGATATGGGGACACGTGAGTATCAATCTCTTAAGTAAAGAGGGATCTATTGAACCTAAGGATGGATTTGAAGACACATGGTCTGTGTGTGTGTGTGTATGTGGGGGGGGGTTCATTCAGAGAGCAACGTCTGCCTGAGCGTAGGGTTTTTAGGCCTTGAAGAAAAGAATGTAGAAACTGCTTTACAGTCTTCAGATGAACTTCGAAAATGTCTTGTGAGCAAACACATTATACTCATTGCATTGAGTCAATAAGAGAGAATTTGTTCTTTGGTAGCTTTCCACTGTGCACTCCTCTTTCTTGTCGCTGAGTGATTTAGAAAAAGAGGTCCATGTAAGGCAAGTCGCCCTTGGGCTCACAGAGGAGAGAAAGAGACAGCGAGAGAGAAAGGCAGCTGTGTGAAGAGCTGTCTCTACAGCACTGGATCCTTAACCTGTCCACTGTTTCACTAATAAAGTTCAAGATGAGTTTAAAACAATCTGAACTGCCCTGTAGAACAAGATGATCATGTTCTTGTGCTTTTTATATGCTGGGTTTGGTCGGCTTTATGGATAAATACCAACAATAAACTCAATTTGGCTTGTTGTTGAAATTTATGGCTTTCAAAATGTACCTACTGGCTCAAATGCTGCCACCCTTTCAGCTGGAACTGCTCAGAAACTGAGTGAGCATCCCATTTTCTATTCACAAGGGATTTGACATATAGTCTCTTTATTTATTTATTTTCTCTTTATTGTGTCTTTCTGTTGGATGTATCCACTGATTCTCTGGCTTAAACCCTCCACTGTGGTAATGTTGTTTCCTTTACTGTACCAGAGATCTGCCAATCTTCCATTTAGACGTTGATAATATATTTTGACAAATCAATTGCTACACCTCTGAATAATGACTCTAAACAAGAGCGTGATCAAGGAGAGTGACAGCCTCTATCTGGCAATGGTTGCTCAAAATCTACATGTTTACGTAATCCGCTTTGCTTTCTGTGTCTAGGGGAGGTGGTTTTGCATCATTAGGAAGTTATTTTACCATCAGTCTTCCCTGCAAGTCTTATGTTCCTTTTGTTTTGTGATGCAGCAATTTCCCCTTATGCCATAAAGCAATGCAATAGAGTTCCCAGAATTCCTGCCACTAATGCCACTGCTGATGATCCCATTTGCTTGTGATCTCAGTGACTTGTCACAATAAAATGGATTTTAGTGGTCAAATGTAACTGGGCGACTTTTTTAAGATCATCTAACTGCACCAGTTACAGATGTTTCTGTTCACGGTTGCACTGAGCTGCGGCTCACAGGCTTCAGCAGAGAAATAAACTTCAAGTAAAACTCAGTTGTCAAAGACTGGCCGCCTCACAGTGTCTGAGAGCAGCGAGTGGGGCCACTCTCCGCTGTCTCTGAAGCTCTTTCTAATGAGCCACTTGTAATCTTATTTCTGTCATCCACTTCATTTTAAACAACTTAAAAAAAAAATCCCTACACCTGGCGTGGCGATTGTTCTCCTGTCGCCTCTGCTTGTGTGTCCTGGTAGAAGTGACGTTGCGCTGGTACCCGGAGCTGTCCTCCATTCCCCGGGAGCGGCGGAGACAAGCTGGTCGCTTCCACGGCGAGTCCACGGTTCCTGCGCGGCGCTAACATGTCCCGTTTTAAAGCGGATTTATTGGGCTGCAATAGGCGACATGACTGGCTGTCCTCGGTGGTATGAAGCACTAAAGACCAAGGTAAGAGCTTCCGGCAGCTGATTTCTTTTCATTTCATTCATCTCCATGCGAATGCCGGAGCGCGTAAACTTTTGAAGCGTCGCTGCCACGCGTGCCGAGTGGGTGGCCAAATTTTGCGTCGTGATTAGAGAAAGTCAGCCGAGTATTTTGAGAACAGATGCTATTATTATGTTTTTGGGGGTTGTCGTTGTCTGCTTCCACTCAGCGCTCTGGCTTTTTCTGCGTGGGGATGTACTAATCAGCAAAAGCCGTTTGGTGCGATTCCAAAAAAGGAAAGAAATCAGGTGTAGCTTTAAATGTGTAGTCTCCAGACTCTGTAAATGAAATAGCTGTTGTGTTTCTTTCACTAAACTGCTGTGCTCTTACAATGCTATGCATAACTCACCTGTATGTACGAGGCTATAAAGGACACATGGACGCGCTGTGGGCGCACAGAACCATGGCGGTATGGGGACTGTGCATCCCACATTATGAATCAGCCATCAGCTTGTCATTTGTAGATAACACGGAGGCAGCACTCTTGTCATCCAATTGATTTTTTCTCTCACCCTGGATAACTATATTTTATCATGATCTCATCTTTTTAAAACAATATTGATCTCGTTAGGCTTTGACGCGCGCTTTCTGTGAGGTCCGGCTTTCTTTCTATTTTTCTGGTAATACCATTGAATATTACATACACCAACGTGGGTCAGGGGGATATGTGCGGCGGTGAATAGGGCCTCTGTGGGCCTATAGATGCAGCGTACACACTGTAAGCATGGACACATTCAGCTGTGTAGAGGCTTGTCAGCCTGCTGCGAGGTTTACCTGTGCGCCAAGTGTCATGACCTGATTCCCACCCAACGCCCTCTCTCCCTCATCTCACTATTTGTGGTAATCAATTAAGTTGTGAGCGAGACGACGGTGCAATTTTATTTCATAGAGTGAAGCACAAATGATGTCCCAGTCAGTTAGAAAACACATGAGTTCATGGCAGCAGATCTATGCGTTTTGGTGTGAAATATAATATATATATATATATATATATATATATATATATATATATATATATATATATATATATATATTTTTTTTTTTTTTAATTGCCCAATAATCCGCAGTCAGTTGAACGCTTTTTCACAACGGGACCTTTGCCTTCGCACTGGAGTGACACCTTCCTATTAGTTATTTTATGCAGACTTCCTCTATTTACACATATTTGGAGTTGAAACAACTCGCTAAGTGATGATATATGATAAACCCAGGGTACACTCCTTGTTTATTTACATAGAGTTAAAACACTTTTTGGAACAATTACGCACTAGTCTGAATTGTTACAAATACTTCAAATATGACATTTACTTAATTAGATACATGTAACGATTAGTAATAAACGTTATTAAGCAGTAGGGTGTGGCATTTCGAGCCGTTCAGGACGGATTGGGCAGCTGAGGAGACAGAAACGCAAACGTATTAACACTTTTAAATGTCTTGTGAAAAATAATGATTTCTGTACACGCTATTGGTTGGCTGCACGGTAATAATCCCCACTGGGAGTCAGAGATATCTCTCCATCTATTGTCATCCGGGTGCAATAATTCCATTGCGCGCATTTGTTAGATAATTTAACGCGATCAGGCGACTCGGGTGAACTCCACCAGAAGAGGTTGAACTAGCGGCGATCATCCTCCCTCCAGAGTTTCTAACGGGTCCCAAAAGAGGATGGTGCGCGCGCCTGTGTGTGGATGTGTGTGGCGAGGTGGAGACGGGCTAGATGGGTGGGGAGGGAAACCATAGGTGTGCGTGGGAGGGGAAACAAGCTGAGTGTGCGTCTCATCTAATAGAGCCTAGGAGCGCAATATCTTCCCCGTCATCTCCGTCTGGGCGGTCGGTGGTGCGCCGTGCCTTTCCGGGAAACCATCAGTAGAAGGTGCGTTGATACGAGCGGATTTTCTCGGCCGTCTCTCAGTCTAATTGGTGCGATTCTTGTTCCAGTTGAGTGTCTGCAACCTATTCGTAGCGCGGCAGAGGTGAGAGTTGGGACGAGATTCTCGCTGAGATCCGCAAGCAGGACTGTTTGGAAATTAAGGAATTATAAACAGCGCATAAACAGGAGGGACGCACGCCAGCAGGTCAAAGTTTTCTTTTGCAGAAGTGTTTTTTTTCCTTTCTGCGGACATCACTGTGCCTCAGATTGACGCCGTGATGGAATGACACTTGGAGAAAACATGATGGACACTTTGGCACCGCAGCTCCTGCTCAGAAATCCTCCTGTTGACGCCTGGCGCGGTGCTGACCGAGCCCTCAGGACGGTGATCAGTCATTTGTTTTGAAGTGGCAGGAAAATCCTCTTGATCGTCCCCCCCCCTCACCCCCCTCGGTTGCCAAACAAGAGTGCGAAATGGTGTGTGCAGCGATTCCTCAGAGTCTGACGTGCGTACTCATCACATTCCAGTTAAGCAGCGCATCTTAAAGAGCTTCTTTCTTCATTCATGTTCATTCTGCCTCTGAACTTGTTGAACGGCGTTAAAGAGCTGGGGAACAGGGAGAAGCCCGTACAAGACATGTAAGTTTTTCCTTTTGCTTGTAAAGTTTACTTTCGGTGTGTTGGAGCTCCACTCCTGCGTTAAAGTGGCTGCTAATTGTCGTTGGAAGTAACTTAACTCTGGCCTGGCTTCATTTATCTCTCTCTGTAATGAACAGATGAGCAGTGGGCATAGAGTTGTGACTCCCTCCCTTCTAAACAGCATACACGACTTTTAAGACTCTCAGAACCACAAAGGAAGACCATTTGCAATGAGGCGGCTTTGAATGCATCCAAAACTTAACAGCATGTCTTTAGGTCATTTCTAGAGGCGCCCCCTGGTGGAACTTATTACCTAATCGTTGCCTATCCATCACGCATAATACCATTTGTGTCAAGCTGCAGCCAGTGGGCCTGCCTTCAATACGTCACTGTATGAGCAGCCTGTTACATTAAGATTTGTTTTGGTGTATGATTTCACTGTTCCAATGCTTCTTTGTGCTTTATAGCCCTGTGGGTGGGACAGATATTATTACACAAATGTCCGTGGCGGTGCATGCTCCTAAGTTATTATTTTTTATAATAGTTATAACCTGTAAGATCCAAAAGATTCATCTTGGCCTTCTTTCGGATAATACCTAGCAATTATTCTTATTAGGACATCTTGATTACTAATATCATTAAACACGACGGGTTAAGGGCTAAGGCACATCCTGAGTTCAAAACTGGATGAGGTGTTATTAGATCTCAGGTTGCAACTCCCAGTCACAATCAATAGCCTTTTTTACGGCCTCTGTAATTGGGATTGCACTCTGTCTTATTATTATTTTACTCATCCTATGAAATAATGACAGGTAATAATGAGTCACCTCTCGTGGGGTTGGTAGCAGATGTCACTTTAAACCATGTTGCTATTCCTGCTTACATTTCCAGCATGAAAGAGCTACCTGGGTGAGCCCATTCTTTAGAGCTAAAGTGGACATTTTGAGTCAGACATGTCACTGTGGGTGCAGAATAATGTGCTTGCAGCCTTTTAGGAAAAGTGTCTTTAATAATGCATAAGGTGTTCCTGTGTCGCAGAGAGAAGCATGCTTGGTGGCGAGGAGAGGCAGGGGGAAAGAGAGAGAGGGATCATGGAGGGAGGGTGGCGGAGACGTGATCTTGTCTCACTGTCTCATCGGGCGCCCCGTGCACTGCTGTATATGTGGCGCTGGAGTAACTGACGACTTGGGGCAGCACTCGGCCCAGTCACCCTGTCAAAAGTGCTGCTCTCGCACACACACAGAGTGCATGTGGCAGCTTCAGCAGCTCGGGGGAGTGGGGAGGGGGGAGAGGGCAGAAGGAGTTGGAAAGGACAGAGGGAGTGACAGAGGATTGTGGCAGATGCAGCCTGTGGAGGCAAGTGGAGCACGACTTCAGCAGTCAGGGACTGGCTTCAGAGGCCTGACCTGTCTGGCTCCAGTAGACGTTGGGTTGGAGAAGAGGCTGCGGCCACATCCTGTTAAAGGTGATTACCTCAGCAGGGTTCAAGCATGGCTTTTTGATAGCCAGCACTAATATATCAGTGATTCTCCCAAATCTATCACTATGGGTGGGAAAAAGCCTCTTGAACATGAGAAACTAAAACTCTAAAAGATCCTTCTTTCAGTGTGAGACATTCTTAATAGCTGTTTTTTTTATTGCATGCGGGTGTCATAGACAGGTCGTAGTCTATCATATCAGATGAGGAAAACAAACCCAGTTTGGACTGTTAGTCTAATGCTAGAGCCGAGCCACAGCTTTGATTCCCTCTGAAGCCGCCCAGCCATCCCCAACGCAGAGTCACTCAACCAGCTGTCAGCACTCCAGCCATTTGCTACCTGTCGTCATTATTAAAAGATCATGAGCCTGTCGATTGAAGGCGGCAACATTTTAAGAAGTGGAAAAGAGCGCTAAGTGATGGGCTGACTCTGAGGCAAGCCCCAGGGATGCTTTATAGGCGTGCTCGCTGTTCCGCGGTAACGCTGGCTGTCATGTTTGCGGGGCCATGCTCCACTCCCCATATGTTTATTCATGAGGACGGCGGCCCTATTGGCAGGTTGTTAACACGCAAGATTAGGGATTCTGGATAGGCAGGAAGAGAAATCTGGTGAGTGGAGCACAGAGAGCTGGCAGGAGGCTTTTTTTCTGAAGCCGGGCCAGCTTCTATCTTTATCTATATTTCATCTGCTTCTGACTGTCTGCCCTCCTGTCTTTCTGCCCTTCTCTCTCCCACACTCCTGTTTCTCTTTTAGTAAGGCACTGGTGTGGAATTTGAAACAGGTAGAGTCAGAAAAGATGAAAGCAGGTAGAGGCAGGGCAGAAGCAGGGTCAGGAATTGCCCTTGAAAGTGCATAAAATGCGTGAAATTAAAAATGAAAGGGGGGGGGGGGAATAGGGATATCAGTGGTAACCCTGTAATTATTCCACCTTCCTCTGTCCTGAGCACATCATTTGGAGCTAAAGTTGACATCTTTTCAATTTTGGAACATTTATAATAATGTAATAAGTTGCATTTTTAAATAGGCAGGCAGGTGTGTAAGTACTGCCCCCTGTGGGCCACCGTAGGTGATCTGTGTGAGATTATGACCTGACAATTCTTTCCAGTGTCCTGGCTGGGTGAGGGGAAGAAGAACAACTCAAAATGGTTTAAAAATGTTGGCAGCACACAGCCAGCAGCAGGGAAAAATGCTGAACCCACACAAACCACCGGTCAATAAAAAAAATGAAATGATCAATATGGCCATGACTTGAAAAGTGGAAGGCTGGGAGATGAAGTGAGGAAAACACTGAGTGTTTAAATTATCCAATTTGAAATGTAATGGTATGATTTAGCAGTTTGATAACATTGCCACTGAAAGGGTTCCAAATGTCTTCTGAGTAAGAAGTGAATTACTTCTAGGGTTAAAGTGAGTAAGAAGAGCTAAAAAGGAGGGACAATCTCCTTAATTTGTTCATTTGATGATATGCATGATTTACAAGTGACTCCCACTAGTAGTAAAGAGGCGTGTAACATTTCCCCTGGTGATTTGGAGAAACACTCAGTGATGCTCCAGTGGCCCCGGGGATGAAATAGATGTGGACACCAAGGGCTGTTTCTCAGCCCCAGAGACAGGGGGAGTGGTCCGCTTCATGCATGGTTTGTTTGGGTGGGTGGGTGGGATGAACTCCCCAGCCAAACAAACCTTCTCCTGTGTTGACTGGGCCTTGTGAAAGATTCATGTGTATAAATATAATATTGAGCTCTGTCGGGTTGGCTCCCTGAGTCCCCTGTGGTGTCGGCCAGGCTGAGTGCACATCTCGCTGGCCTACTGTATGTGGTTTACTAGCACTGTGTACGGAGAAGGTTGGTATGTTTGACCAGAAGCTGCCAATAGCTTTTTTACCCTATTTGCAAGTATTTATTTGGTTTTCACAATGATTATTCTTTAGAGTGGATGGAAATATAGTAATGGTTTAATACCTGCAAACATACAATAACATTGTATGTAATATTGGCTACTTTAAATTACTAACTTACGTCCCTTCATTTTCAGTTTAGTGTTGAAAGCGTCCTTTTGTGCTGTTTATCTTTGCTTTACTTTGCTTTTTTACCTTGCTGCTTTACCTTTTTTTAATTCATGTTTTTGTATTTACATTTTTCATATCTTTTTCATCATTAAGTCCTCCTTCACTCAGATTGTGTGCAGAATGGTGCAGTTTGACACTAAAGGCTGTTTCCTCATTCATCTTACCTTACATCTGATGTATGGATGAGCAGGGCTTTGTGACATCACAACTAATTTGGAAGCCAATCATGGTCCAGCATGCAACTTACACAACGTGTGATGTGGAAACTTGAACGTAGTGGTTAAATTAGCCATGTGTCCCCTAGTTGAACTTTTGACTTTTAAAAATATTTTCATATTAATAGATTCTGCATTTTCAATTAGGTAGAAGGAATAGATTTAATTGGACACTTATGTGAAAAAATCATATCAGCAGAAATTATCATTTAAAGTATTTGTATTAGTCTGGAAATGTCTGGAGGGGATCCATAAAGTTATTTTGCTTTAAATGTTTTAAACCCTCATAAACAGGTGAATCACATTTTTTCCTCATATTTCCAAAAAGTGAAAATGTCTATTTTCCTATATCACACGCAATAATTTAGTTTTTATTTTTTATATTTAAAAATGTTACATCTCTATTTTTCATATGCAACTGTTCTCATATGTAAAGTTTCTAGTAGCCTAAACACTGCAGGTATCCCATTGATAAAAGGTGCTAGATACATATGTTGTGACCAAGCTTCAGTAATGTACATTATGAGCATTTTATTTTCATTTATTTTCCAAATTGAACACAAAAACAGTTTGGCTGGCAGTCCCTCTCTCACACCCAGCGACCCCCCACTGTTCCTGTAAGTGTCCATGGCTGTGTGCCTACGGTGCAGTATATATTCCTGTACATGGGAGAACTTCAGACTTCCTGTGAGCGCGCCTCCTCTGATGTCCTCAGACCTTGATCGATGGTTGGAGGAAGCAACCTGCCCTAAAATAAACCTTTTTTTCTCACTTAAAATGCACATCCACACATCTTCCATCTGCTCTCCCTTTCTCTCTCCAACCTTTTCTCCTTGGGGCGACGGAGGGTTATAAGCAGGGAGTAATGAGAGGAAGGGGCCGCTGTGTCCAGGACCGTACACTGGTAATCACCCCGCTTTAGTGATCTCTATTGCTTGTTATCAAAGCCTCTCCACCGCTTGTTGTCTCATTACCCGTGACTCGAACCTCTCTTTATCCAGAGGTTGCACGTGAAACGCACACGTGCAGACACTTTTCCGGCCATCTCGTTCGTCTCCTCCCTAACACGGTAATATTATGTCTCTTAATGGGAACAGGGGGCTCAGTGCCAAGTGTTCCTCTGGATAATTGGCTGCTTCCTCACCTGCTGACATCTCCCCCATTGACATTCTTACATTTTACATTTAAGGTGCTTCATTTCTTTCCCCCCCTTAACTTCTTCCTCTTTCCTCCATCCTCTGACTTGCAATACCTGCTCTTTTTTTTCTCCTTGTACCGATTGTACATTGTCTTTCAATCATCTTGTGCAAAATTGAATCCCAGTATCCAGCCATATCTGTGCTAAATGCTTTTTTTCTATTCATGTGATGATTGTTATTTTGCACTAGAATGAATGGGATTTTTTTTTTTCCATTAAACAGAACATAGACCATAAGGGGCAATTTGCAAGATTTATTTTTCAGTTTGCATACACTTTTCAGAGAGTATTTTTCATCTCATTGTGCCATGTTCTTAAATACCCCACCTTTCCAAAGTTTTTCTGCCTACACCATCTTGTTTTTGTGCACTCGCTGCTTTGTATTTGATATATTTGTATGCTGTTGAGCCTTTGTCCCTGACCTTGGCTGTTCGTTAACATAGTGATTTAGGTTGAATCCCATTTCTCTATCTTACCCCTACCCCTTACCCCTAGCCATTGGCCTTCGAAACCGAGTGATAAGGGCTAGGGGTGAAAACATACCCCTATGAAATGGGACACTACTTGGTTACATCACCATAAAGTATTGATTATTAAACTACAACAATTATGATATTACAGACCAGTGTGATGCCTGTTGGCCAGTAATCAATTATGTCAGTTATGATCATCACAATTAAAAGAAATGAACATTTGAAATATATCACTCTGTGTGTGATATATGAATACAATATGCAAATCTCACCTTTTGAATGGAATTACTGACATAAATCAACTTTTTCATGATATTCTGATTATATGACCAGCACCTGTGTATAGCCTATCTTCACATTTCTGTTGCTTCTTTTGGAATCATCTGGAAGGTTTCTAGTTGTTTCTAGATGTTTCAACACGTCGTCAGGCAGATCGTTAAATGTGAGCACAACTCCTATGCTGTATATACAGTCTGCTGTTCTTCACATATTCTTTTTCTCACATTCACCTTGTCATGCTGTCACACTTGCTTGACTAATAGTGCTGTTCTTTTTTGCACATCTTGACTGAAATCCAGACGTTTTATACTTCACTAATCTGGATGTAGTATGCTAATACAATCTAATTCCCCCCCCTTTTTTACTGATACTATTATTTTATTTAATGATGCTCTGTGGTCCAGTGTCTTATTTAATCAAATCGAATGATAAATTACATGTTTCATTAATTAGCAATGTGTGTGTTAATACCACCCTTTTTTTCATTTTTTCATTAATTAGCAATGCGTGTGTTAATACCACCCTTTTTCAATAAACACCATATCTATACTGTAGCTGCTAATTGATCCCTGATGACTGGACGGTGCATTGGTCAGCACACAGAAACACAGTGAATCAGCTGACTGATTAAGCTGCACTAAAATGTCTACAAGTCTGTCCCTCCTGTCTCCGACCATTGACTCGGCTCTCCATCCATCCCCTGCAGCCAGGCTGCTGTTTGAAGGCGGGGAACATACCACATACCTGTGCTGTATCCACGGGCTCAGCCAACTGGCTTACTGCTGCGTTTCTGGCTAGAGAGACATTAAGGTACATGCAGGTTGTTCACAGCCCAATTTAAAAGACTGTTTTCTAAAAAAAACCATACATAGGCTATTTCTGATTATGCTAGGAGTAAAAAACAGACAGCAGGCGGTCTATGTGTGCAAGGCATCCTGATGCTCAGCTACAAAAACTTTAGACAAAAGAAAAAGTGGGGCCACAGCTCACAGTGGTTGGCACATATAAATGGGTGCATGCAATATGCAGTAGTATTGTGGTGTACTCTACCAATTAAGAGAAGAAACATGAAAGCAGCAAGATATTTATGTTAACTTATGACTGTTCTTATTCTAAGTTGCAAAGTGAGTAGCCACTTTATCCCGTTTAAGTGAAAGGGTGGTGTTATATTTTTACTTGTTCACTCTAGTAAGAAGTAAATTAAATTGGCTAAAATCAATATTTTCATATTAACCATGGATCAGATGACTGTGTTTACTGTAATGTTCTCTGTGAAAACTGCTTTCTGCAACAAGCTCAAGGAGACCACTGCACACTACCTGCGCAGCAGAAACCCGGTTGAAGTACATTTTAATCAAGCACATAACCTGAAATGTAAAATAGTTATGATTAGTTATTTCCATTTTTGACACTTTTCTTTATAACATTTTAAAATGAAGCCCCCATACTAATCACTCCACAGCAGCAGGTTAATTTCACACAGAAAAAAAGGTCAATAACATCCATAGGTGTCGATTGCGGTGGGGACGGTGGGCACGCGTCATGAGTCATTTTGCACCTACCACTTTTTTTTAAAACCTCAAGCTATATAATAACACATAATTCCTGAGTGACAGATGCCAACAAATCCACAAAAATCTCTATCCCCACAGGGCAGACAGACACAGCCGTTCTGCTGGCTACACACTTCTGTAACGTCCTGGAAATGATATCTAAATATTATTGATGAACATTGATGACAACACAGTCATAATTAAAAGTCATCCATGAGTCTCTGGTGGACCATTGACTCCATGATAGCACTTTATTTGAGTGATGGTTGTCCACTAACTGATTAAGAATCCTAATTTGATATAGTGAATGTTGCCACTATTTCAGACACATGCGTTCATTTATTCATTCTATACAGTCTCTCTTTCCTCAGAACTTCTTTGGTTTTATAAACAATAGTATTTAATAGTATGGTATGTAATAGAAGTCTCTCGGATGAGGGACAAAACGTCTTCGGAGCATCTTCACCCAATTCCAGTTGCCTTTGATTTTAACCCTTTAAGTGCTAGTAGTAACTAGTAGATTGAAACTCAAATTTACATTCAATTTACAACATTAAGAGGAGCACATCACAGTTCTGCTTACTATGTATGATTAAGACAGCATGGTCAGATCATGTGAATTTAGTTAGTCAAAACATCTTAGTTACTATGATGACTATGCATAACACACAATGTAGCTTGATGTCTAGTCTTTATCATTCCAGCTCATACAGTGTTGAATGGGAGGGGTGTGAGGAGATGGGGAGTGCTGTATATAACACTGTAGACTTGATACCGCTGAGTGAGATGAGGGTTTTGTGTGAAAGCAGTGAGATCCAATTTACCCTGATGGCCTCACTCACTGATTTTCTGTGTTTTGATGGACAACAAACACCAACATGGCACCCATACATCTTTTTGCCTGTGCCATGGCGCCAGCTAATGTTCTCTCACTGTCAAATTCTACTCCCAAAAGGGAGGTATATTCACCCCCCCTCCCCTTCTTCTGTTTCCTGTTTCTCAGCAGCACCAGATCGCCACGCAGGAACAGGACCATGATTGACAGCCGGGCGAGCTGAGAAGACCTGTCACTCATCTTCCTATCAGCGTGTCAGTGGGCTATCGCCTTCTTGCCTTCCCCCTCTTCCTCCTCCTTCTCCACCACCACCACCATACTCTTCCCTCCCTCAATCCTCTCCTCTTATCTTCTCACTGGGCTGGTAACCTCACTATCCCTTCTAGTTATCCACTACTCCAGAAACCTGAAAGAGACAGAAATAGTAAAGAAAAAAAACAACAACAACAACAACTCTTCTAAAAACACTTGTTGCTCCACCTGAGGGAAGTTTGGCATGCCTCCTCACTCCAGTTGAGTGAGTTGTAGTAAGTGGAAGTAGAAGAGGGATCCCTTGTTGTTACACCTTCAGAAGGAGATACAGCTCCTCGGGAAGGAGCCAAGAGAGGACCAGTCATGCGTTTCCATTTTGCGTTGACGCTGCAGGCGCTGTGGACAGGTGTTTGCCAGGCGGCCATGCAGCACTACGCTGCAGTGTGGGGCCACTATGATGTGTGTAAGTCTCAGATTTACTCAGACGAAGGCTTAACCTGGGACTACATGGCCTGCCAGCCAGAGGCAGCAGACATGACCCAGTTCCTGAAGGTAACTCTGGATCCCCCCAACATCACCTGTGGAGACCCTCCGGAGACATACTGTGCCCTGGTGAGTACATGCAAGTAGAAAACAATCTTTCCTTAGAAAAAAATGTCATGCACAAACACACACACACACACACACACAGGGCTGTGTATAGAATTTAGGCACTGAATTGCATACTGAGTATTGAAAACAAATTCAATACCTAAGGAGCAAATCTCATCAGTATCAGTGAGCCAGTAAGTATGCAGCATGCTTCTACCGAGATCTAATAATGCTGCTGATTGGCTGTCTAATGTTACATGCCTTAGAGGCAGGAAGGAAAAACTATACGTGAGACGGGCCTCACATATTAGGAGCTGAAAAAGAATTAAAAAGATTTGTGCTGTAATGTTGTAATTTCTTAGCCTGACAAGCCAGACCCACATCAAGATGTTGGGTCTGGGAACCCACCACTGGCAGGGCTCAATCAGAGGGGCGAGATAAACGGTTCTTTTTCAAAGTCCCTCTGCACACAATAGGATAGCACCACAACCAACCAGAGCAACATTAGTTGATAGATTAAACTTTTGCCGTATCCGGTCTGCGAAACTCCGACTACATCTTCCTTTTTTAAGAATGACTTCAGTGCTTAACTCCGGGTCTTCCAGAGTCGCGGCCACAGCCTATTGGAAAGACCTCCAGCCATCGTCTTTGTTTTCAAGAAGCAGGGAATTCACATGGACCACAATTTGTTTTTTCCAGCTCACAAGCCAACATAGAGTTGCTAGACTGACCCTAGCTGTAAATTACATTAGCTGCCACTATGGTGCATCTAGATTTCTTGGCTAGTAATTTCTTTTTGTTAAAATGGATTTTATAAAATTGGTATTGAAAGAAGTATTGTTTAGGAACCAGTATCAATGTTATGGTATTGGTATCACCACTGGGATCGAATAATTTGAAAAAATACAAATACAAACACACACACACACACACACACTTTATACCAAGTTGGGTTTCTTATCTGTGTCTCTATATCACGTATATATACAGTATATACCCAGCTTGTTCTGACCCCACTGTCATGACAGACACATTTAAAGCCTGTATGACTCAGATACGTTGTGGCTGAGTAAATAGAGGCTTGTGCCCATTGACGTCATGTTCTGCTGTTTAGAAAGCTGCTTCTCGATGTGCACTGCAAACCCCCTCGCATGTGCTGTTTATGTTTACTTGTAGAAAACCCTGTTTAATGTGACTTTACCCTGGAAACACACACACACACACACACACACACACACACACACACACACACACACACACACACACACACACTCTCTTCATGTTACTCCCGGGACACATCAGAGTTATAGAAATAGAGTGTGATTGCAGCTTCTCTGTTGCGTCAGTGTTTGTCTTTTAGCAGAGTTTGATGAATGGGTGGCCTAAAAATTCTAACAATCTCTGGGTGGGATAGTGTACAGGTGGACGAAAAATACAAAAGGATGTATGAGAACTTAAGTGGAGCAGTAGTTTAAGTGCCAGTACACAAGCTTTTTGTTTTTCTTACATTTAGCAACACCTATGCACAAGCAGTGCTGTAAGTGGCCCAACATAATATTTAGTCAGCATTCATTACTTGTCCTTATGGTCATGTTTCACTCTTAATGTTTTTTTTAAGGAATCCAGTCCCACTTTTTGCCTTTAAGGCTGATACTTTTCCATTTCAGCATATGTCTTCCTGTCTGTCTGTGTCAGACAGTCAATCAACTTCGAGATAAAGTCGAAGGTGCTGTGCCTCTGCAGCCACAGTGGTTGTCAGGACCCCTGCTAACAACTTAGATCTACTTGTGTGTTTTGGGCTAATTAGCAAATGGTAGTATGCTTACATGCCTAACTAAGATGGTGAACATGGTAAACTTTATACCTGCTTTTCATCTTTGTCACTGTGAGCATGTTAGCAGGTTGACCTTAGGATTTAGCTTAAAGCACCACTACCTATGTACAGCCCATGGATGTATAATACAAACTGGATACAGTGTTTAAGGCAGAGCTCTGTTCGCTCCTGTGAGAGTTGCTCAGTAGCGCATGAAGCCATCATGGAGGCAAAAATTACCCAGATGATCGGCACTGCTCCCGCACTGTGTGGCCCATAAAGCGGGCGCTTTAGAGCACTCCGCTAACTTGAAAGGACATTAACTGATTTAATCATGCATCTCTTCTTGACTTTCCAAATGTTATCGGACAGAATGGATCAAATTCTGATAGTGAAACGAGTCATTTTGCGAGGGTTGTGACGCTCGCAAACATGTATCCACGGAGTTACAATTCCATCGTTTGGTGGGTATGTTCGATTTGCTTCAAAGCCTGGTGCCCTTCCTGGGGGCCTGGTACGGCCCCACAGCTGGCTTTAGTCCTGTTCCCATACAAACCAAATATAACTACTGCCATATTGTCCTTTTTCAAATCATAGAGAGAAGCCTATTCTGTATGACAAGAATACTAACAATTAGCAAATACGCTTATGGTGTTTTGCTTCAAGTTTTTTTATGACTAAAAGCAGGGCTTTTTGAAAACGTGAACCAATTAGTTTTTTAGAATGCCAGAGTTGTTGAATCACTGAATAAATTTGCCATGATCGACTTGTTGACGGAGTGTTCCATGTTGTTGCACACTAGTTTAATGGTGATGACTTAAAAGTGATGTTTTGTAGGATGACAGGGGTTTAATATTCAAACACAGCACAATAAAAAAACACTGATTGGTTGATTGCTTTACCCTTTGAAGTGCATGTGATGCTGTTGATTCTGCAAATTACATTGCAATCATAAAAATCACAAATTCCCGGTGGTGCTGAAAATTAAATGAGCAAAAGACGCATATTAGGTCAAGTATTTAATTCTTCTTCTTATTCCGGGTCCTCTCACTTTAAAACTCACAGCTGGTCGCCTCAGATTAATGCTAAATGATGAATCCATTTTGGGCCGTCGTGTGTTACAGAGTCATCAAAGATTCTCTCAGAACAAATGCACTCCTCAACAGCTTCAAGAGCTCTTTAGATAAATAGCGAGATGTTCCAGGAAAAGTAGTAACTTGAGGACTATAAATAGACAGTCGCCATCAGCGGAAAGTCAGCTGAGGTGAGACACAGAGGAACAGAGAGGGATTAACAAAATACAGATGACAAAGACAGCGAGAGAATGATCAAGAGAGAAGCGAGACGCCGTGAACATGGGGGAGACAGAGACTCAGAGGACTATGTGCAAAGCAGACGGTGACTGAAGAACTAATATCTCCTGCGTGGGGCGGGATGGAGGCTCTGAAATGTGAATAATTCAACATGTTTTGTAGCTAATGTGTTTTATTCATAGGACACATTATTCAGCCCGACATCTCTCAGGCACTTTTGAAAAATGCTGACTCCCCGTCATCGGCCAAGGTTGGGTGAAGGCAAAGAAGGTTGAGGGGGGGGTGAGGCGGTAGGAAGCCATATCCGGGAGGTCATCGTCAAAATGGGGTCATCCTCCGTTCTCCCTCTGGGCGGCCCCGTGACCTGTGATTGATCCACATTTGAACCTGAAGTGTGTCTGGTATTTGCTGTGCAGGGAGTTGTGTTGTGGATAAACTGGATGAACAGTGGCCATGCGTGTCAGACGCATCAGTGGAGCTGTTCTATTTCTGGAGTTTATTATTAATATTGCCAGCCTTTTAACAGTCTGATGATCGCTTATTGAATTAGCGGGAGTTTGCGCCGCCCTGTCGCCCTCATGTCTCCGGCAGTCAATGTGATAGGGGTGCCTGAATTAAACAGACAGTGGTTAGCTCCCACATAACCATTTCCTCTCTCTGCTGTACTGTACTCATCACAAATCACACAAACATCAGTGAAATATAACCCCTGCTGCATGCCATAGAGCCCAATTCACTGCAATTGGTTTATGTTTACCCCAGGCAGTAACATGGCTCCAAATCAACATGAGAACAATTATCATTGATATTCCAGCTACTTTGGCTGCCAATATGCTGCTACAGTGCCAATAGTGTTTTGTATCGTAAGTCAGATCATTGCAGATTCGGGGCAATTATCATTAGGCCGTGTTATTGGAGAATTTCATCTCTCTAGTAATTGATTCTGCGCTCGTGGAGGCGGGTGTATTTTAAAGCCTCGCGTCTGCTTCCTGGAGTGCTGAAGGTAACAGACACCGAAGCCAAGAGAGAGAGAGAGAAAGAGAGAGAGAGATGCAGAAGCTCCAAGGTGTGGTGTGGTTAAATGAGCATGGTTACCTCAGGTTGCGTCCTTCATCTCTTACACACACACACACACGTATGTACACACATACACACCATTCTTCTCGGTAAAGGCCTTTTTTCTGCTTCTAGCCTGGTGACCTTTTCGATAGCAATAAGCTGGCATTCACTGAACTCTGGCACACAAATCTGCCATCATGTGAGATTTGATTGTCCCCTCCAGTTCAACTCAGCCTGGCCTTTAAAAGCATGGACAGGCCGCAGCGCCTCAACAAGTTGATGATTGACTTGGTGCAAGTTTCAAGAGAGCAGCGTCGACTTCTTACAAACACTATGTACTATTGCAGGAAAAGCTGATTCTTTTTAAGAATCTTGTCCAACAAGACTAATTGACAGCTCTGATTATTAGGTATTCTCTAAAGCTCCATACTGTAAAAGTTACAAAATAGCAAATGCAAATAGTTATATTACATTCAAACAAGTCTGGGCTGGCTAGTACACATAGATTAAACAGAGTTGTAGTTGTGCTTTCCTCATGTCTAGCCCCTGTACCATATTTAGAAGGGAGCTCAAGGGAATGATCAGTGTCATTTATTCTGCTGCCGAGGTTTTAAATAATATCTACTCAGTTAAATCAACACTCCAACACAATACTTACCAGCCAGCATAACCTTGCATGTGTTGGTTCTTCTTTAATGCACATGGCATTAAAAATAGAAAATAGAAGAAACTCCTTTCTAGGTGTAACTCCATAATTTATACTAACCTTGCGTGTGTCTGTGTGTATGCATGTGTGTGTGTATGTCCCTATACATTCCTGTGAAAGTACTGTATGTCTCTATTTGAGCCGTCAATTTACAACCAGGAAATGCTGATGAACGCTGAAACCTGAGTCCGAGTCCCGGCAGGCCGGTGCATTTCATAGCCAATCAAATATAAATGAGGAAACAAAGGAGATTATTAAAAAGGTGGTGCACACACACACACACACACACACACACACACACACGTTTGCCTTAATTAAATGTTATTCAATCTGTGGCATGATAAGAGAAGGTAGCTAACAAATATTGTTTTAATTATTTTGATTAGCTAATGAGATATGTGCACTGATTTAACACTTGTAAAAGTGGATTTTTGGCCCATTTTAGGAGCATTAGCACAGCTGGATTATTTAAAAAAAAAATTTTTTTAATATTTCAAGACAATGCACATTAATGAACATGTACAACAGTACACGTAAAAATGCCAGATTGTAGCCCGAGGGCTAATTTCCATGTGTAGTCCATAGCAGTAAGGTTAGCCATATTATGAGCATTGTAACTCTGGTGGAGGTGAAAACAAATACTGCGGTGAAGATGGGAGCTGTGTGTTGTGTTCTGCATGTGGTGTTGCTAATCATCTGCTCGTTTAGTGACAGTGAAAACAGGTGTGCATCGTTATAATCCCTCAGCAGTGACTGGGCACTGTCAAGTGAAGGAATGGGAAACCTATTCCACAATACATGACACCAGTACATTTGGTGCACTCATGTGTCCCCTTGTGTGTGCTTATAGCTAACTTTAGATGTTAGAACTATTTAAGTATCTTAGGTCCTTATTTTCCTTTTGGCATTTTACAGTTTAACTGTTTTATTCACCCCCTGTGCTTACCAGAGCCGATGGTACATTCCAGGTTAAAACAGACTGAGACTCTAACAGTGTTACTTACTCCTCTGTAGTGGGAGAGAAGGTTGCGGTTTGAAACTGTTTGTTGATTTTACTTTAGGTGTTGAACTTGGCCAGGGTTTTAATTGTTGACTCTTGGTTCAGTTTATTTTTCTGCTAATAAAAGTACCCCCCTCTCTTTTACAGTAATGTCATTAGATGAGGCATTGTTCACAATTGTTCATAAAGCCTAAAGAAATCCCTAAGCAAACCCCAAGGGTGTTGCATGTGACTGATGTTAATGTGTAATGAAAACAACAGAGTAACACAGCATTGAGTAAAAGATTGTAGCTTACAAAGGCTTGCCTGATTAAAGTGGCCATCACAGACTTTTAATTTGTGTTGATTCTAGCGGCCCTTTGGGCAAAAGCTGTTTTTACCACACTTGTAAAGATCTGTTGAAAGCCAAATCGACTAATTGTTTTTTGTTTAATTTCCTTTTTTTCTGTGATGGCCATGCCCCAGTATTAGCCATAACTACAACAGATAACTTCTTAAATTAAAATACAATTAGGCCTATATAAATTATTTTTGCTACCTTTTACATGGCTGGATACTCACTTATTTCTCTGGTGTTACACCAAAATCTGTGACCCATCAAAATGTGTTACTGCAGAGGCAGTCTACTTGCTGTAAATCATTTTGTGACTTTGCTGGCATTACTACAAGCTACATATGAATAGTGTTCTTTTCACGATTAGTCTTGTGTGCTGTTACAGGTCATTGAAGATAAGGGAAATTAAACAGTTTCAGAACTATTTCAAAGTTCCTCATAGTTACTTTAAATTTTGTTTGGGCCTTTACTATAAAGACAAGCAACACTCAGTTTATCCAAGCACCACAGAGGGGTTTTCCTAGGTATTATGTCCAATAAATGTGAGTTGGGGGGTGCCTTGGGCTCCCATAGATATACATTACATTGCCCTTTTCCTAAACTGATTCAGATTAGAGGTTTCAGACAGACAAAGTGTTTGAGCTCCGCAGTACCCCCCCCCCACCGCACACTAGCAAACGGTGACACCTCTCAACAGGCTCGGGGGTGACATTTCCTTGAGAAACGTGGGCCCTGTCAGCAGTAATATGTCTCATTTCATATTGTATTCATACAGTCACTGCAAGGGTTAGATGAGAGTGAGAGGTAGAGAAAAGAGACCATGGCTACGGTGTTGTCTGGGACATTCTGTCTCACTTGTTTATGTTGGCTTTCTTTTCTAAGAAGGCAAGACTGCAAAAACAAGCACAAAGGTGGCTTTTCAGAGCTGCTAATTGATTTGAGAAAAAGGCCAGATTCAAAAACGTACAGTGAGGAAAATAAGTATTTGAACACCCTGCTATTTTGCAAGTTCTCCCACTTAGAAATCATGGAGGGGTCTGAAATTGTCATCGTAGGTGCATGTCCACTGTGACAGACATAATCTAAAAAAAAAAATCCAGAAATCACAATGTATGATTTTTTAACTATTTATTTGTATGATACAGCTGCAAATAAGTATTTTAACACCTGTCTATCAGCTACAATTCTGACCCTCAAAGACCTGTTAGTCCACTCCATTTATTATCCTAAATTAGATGTACTTGTTTGAGGTCGTTAGCTGCATAAAGACACCTGTCCACACTATACAATTAGTAAGAATCCAACTACTAACATGGCCAAGACCAAAGAGCTGTCCAACGACACTAGAGACAAAATTGTACACCTCCACAAGGCTGGAAAGGGCTACGGGGAAATTGCCAAGCAGCTTGGTAAAAAAAGGTCCACTGTTGGAGCAATCATTAGAAAATGGAAGAAGCTAAACATGACTGTCAATCTCCCTCGGACTGGGGCTCCATGCTGGATCTCACCTCGTGGGGTCTCAATGATCCTAAGAAAGGTGAAAAATCAGCCCAGAACTACATGGGAGGAGCTGGTCAATGACTTGAAAAGAGTTGGGACCACCGTTTCCAAGGTTACTGTTGGTAATACACTAAGACGTCACGGTTTGAAATCATGCATGGCATGGAAGGTTCCCCTGCTTAAACCAACACATGTCAAGGCCCGTCTTAAGTTTGCCAATGACCATTTGGATGATCCAGAGGAGTCATGGGAGAAAGTCATGTGGTCAGATGAGACCAAAATAGAACTTTTAGGTCATAATTCCACTAAGCATGTTTGGAAGAAGAAGAATGATGAGTACCATCCCAAGAACACCATACCTACTGTGAAGCATGGGGGTGGTAGCATCATGCTTTGGGGGTAACCAAGGAGTGGCTCTGTAAGAATCATATCAAGGTTCTGGTGTGGCCTAGCCAGTCTCCAAGACCTAAACCCAATAGAGAATCTTTGGAGGGAATCTTTGGATCAAACTCCATGTTTCTCAGCGACAGCCCAAAAACCTGACTGATCTAGAGAAGATCTGTGTAGAGGAGTGGGCCAAAATCCCTTCTGCAGTGTGTGCAAACCTGGTGAAAAACTACAGGAAACGTTTGACTTCTGGAATTGCAAACAAAGGCTACTGTACCAAATATATACATTGATTTTCTCAGGTGTTCAAATACTTATTTGCAGCTGTATTATACAAATAAATAGATAAAAAATCATACATTGTGATTTCTGCATATTTTTTTTAGATTATGTCTCTCACAGTGGACATGCACCTACGATGACAATTTCAGACCCCTCCATGATTTCTAAGTGGGAGAACTTGCAAAATAGCAGGGTGTTCAAATACTTATTTTCCTCACTGTAGCAGCAATTAACCAGCATTGAAACATGAATTAGTCATCTACGAGAACTATTTAACATCAGAGGATTAAGTAAACTCGATCCATTTTATGTGTCTTCTTTCATCTTTGCTAGACCAAACCAAATCAAATGTTTATTGAAATTAGCAACAGAGGCAAGGGTATGGACCAAAAAAGCTAAAATGAAAGATGTGTGTAATTCCCTAATTCTTGTTTCATTGTTCTTTGTTTGATTAGTGATCACTATCTGGAGTGCAAAACAAGGCTGGAGTTATTATTTCTGCATAATTCACCAACAGACAGTAATCTTAATCTGTGCTCAGGGAAACTGAGCACACTTTTTGTGTAATTTAATTAGTCTATTCAACCTTTAAAAAAGCAATTTCAATATGAAGTTTTGGTAGCACACGCTACTCTGTATTTAAATGTTGTACTTGAAAGATAACACTTTTCTTTTATGAGTAGAGCACTTCATTATCAAGGAGCCATAAAATAAGACTAAAGACTAAAGCTGCACTTACATTACCATTGATGCAACCACCAATGCTAATGTATATCATGCTGCAGGAACAGAGGCTCGCAATTTACCTAAAAATACTCCGAAGCACAGATGTCTCATTCTGTTAAATGCCTGTTGCCTCGACTCCTCTTTCCTTGTGTCTCTTCCTGCGGTGCATCTCACTTCCCTTGAATGGCATCCCCGGCTTCTCCACTTGCCTCCCTTCCCCGTGTCTTACTCCGTCCCGCTGAGGAAGCACAGGAGAGACGCGAGGAAATCACCGGAGGAGAGAGGAAATGAGGAATGTGTCTTATGGAGTTTTGTTTTTTTTGCTGCCGCCAGCTTCTTTTGAAACTAATTTGTCTTCTGGCTGGGGCAACAGCCACATGCCGAGAATCAAAAGCAACACACCTTCAATGTTCTGTGTGTGTCACATTAGGTCATGGCAGTTTCTTGCTATGACGACCAGCCACAGCTCGCCTCACGCATGAGGCGGTACTAATCTGCAGTGGAAGGAGGACGGGGCATTACGGTTGAGGCGAGTCGAGCAGGTACCATTAATGGAAAAACGCCATTAGAGGGATGAGATGTCCTTGAATTTGTCAGCTGTATGGGTGGAGTTAACCCTATCAGCTGCACGGTATCCAGGAAGGCTGTTCACGGGGATTCTCACTTCTAGCTCCTCGATGATCCCTCCTCGATGCCTGTTCCTCGTGGGAAAGATGGCTTTGAGATGGCCTTCACGAGTCAGGGACAGAACAATTTCCGATTCAGCCGTGGACCGTGGAACTATCAAATAAGGGATGTGAGGTCCTCCTTTGGTCTCGCTCGCATCTCAAGTGAAATGGACTAAGACCTAAAGATAGGAGGCATGGAAAGAAATCGATGATATACACAGAAAAGGGACTCATGATCACTGTGACACTAAGCACTTCTGTTACTCAGCTGTGTTGACCTCATGTTAATTAGAATTCAAAAAAATTCACACGTTGGACCTTTGGTCTCAAGTGAAAGATTATGGATAAATGAAGAGAAGTGGATACCGTTATTTAAAAAGATGTTCAATTCATTCCAATTAAACAAATGACCTTGATATGCTCCTCAAGACATTTAGATTTTTTATTTTTTATTTGTAAAGAGTCATTCTGGGGTGTATGTGTGTTGGGAATTTTTTGGGGGGCCACAGTATGTCACATGACCTGCAATTCCAACTATGGCTACAATGCCAAAACGGCAGCACAGACCAGGGCTGATATAGTAAATAGTTAATAATACCAGGACCTCTTTTTGCTGCAACCTCCAGCTGTGGCTGGTCCACCCAAGAAACCAATTAGATGGGCAAGTGATTTCCATGGGCAGACTCTTTTTTTTCAGCATTCGTGATTGAAAAAATAGCAATATTGTCAATTAAGTTTAATTTCTTATATTTAATTTTATATATATTGTCGGACAGGTGTATATGTGTATATATATATATATATATATATATATATATATATATATATATATATATATATATATATATATATATATATATATATATTTGGACAGAATTCAGGCAGGAATTGATTAAGGCAATTTCATTTTGTGAGAGGCTGTTGCATCAAGATCTTTATGCAAGATTCACAAACGTTTTGTGATGCAATGTGATTTTCCTTTACGCACGCAATGCATTTGTAACTTAGCCGATAAAACCACAGCATTACACCTTTTTCAAAAGGGAAAATAATTCCATTGCAATATTGTAAATCACATCTAATATATAATAACAAGGATAATATGACAGTATGAAAACAGCATAGTAATACTTTAGTCCTCGGTATACTGACAATACAAAGCAGACAAAAGTGCTGCTGCATTTTAACTGTATTATGTTCATGCTATAGCTGTAGAGGCATTCTACTGTAAATCCGGTCCAAACCTTCCTGCCATAACAGATCAACAGGCCTACAGACAAATTACTACAGGACACTAAACAAAATATTAGTATAGGAAACCATCTGGACAGTTCAAAATGCTCACAATAATTAGTCCAGAATTGATTGATGGTGCATCAGTCAACATTGTTCAGTGAAAAAAATTCCTAACAATTACTTTCACTCATTGCAGTGGATACAACAATTGTTAATCAGTCTTATGTTTTGCTTTCTCGTTGGGAGGTTGAGGGGTGCGAAATTGGGGGCACACAATGCACTGTGGACATGCATTGTACCCCAGTGCCATTCATTGTATTCCAAAGGGAAATATCTAGCTTATAAATGTATGTAGAAATATTAAATGATGCACTCATGCTAAATTTGGTAACATAACGGACACCTGAATATCACATTTTTAGTTGTCAAACACTCTTAAGATGAAGACTGCTAGTTGGAATCACTAGTTCTTCTAATCTTCAGTCTGTTTTTCAGGGGTATGGCCTCCCTGCGGTTCACCACGCCCATAACAAGTGTTCATTTTGTAGCTTGATACATCCAGCTGAAGCACTACCAGCACAGTGAGAACAGGTTGAATATTGTCTAACACAGCACAGAACTGTCAGGCTGCATCTCTCTGCCCAAAGTGAAGGTTATACCCACCGCGGTCACAGGAAGATCTCATCAAATTCTTCCCGACCCATCCTGTGTCATAAACTTTGCATGAGCGTCGGCCACTGTCTGAATTTTTATCATGTTCTTATTTCCTCAAACTGCTCGTCCTCTAGGTCTGAAGGCGCCAACACAAGTGCAGCCTTGTCAGCCAGCCGAGGTCGAGGAGGCCATTAAACAGGTGTTGGCAGAAAAAGCCACACTTCCTGTTACGGGCATGTTGAGGCCCAGGCTCGCACAGTCCAGCCTGAGTGAGACATAGGGCAGAAACACCCGGCCTTACATATTCTTACATCACATTAACCAGTTTTTGATGTTTGAATGTATTCTACAAAGGTTTTGTTTTTGGACAGTATGTACTTTATTAATGGTGTGAGGGGGGTAAGGTCAATTATTTGTGTATTGCTGTTATTGCTGCAGTGAATATTGCCTTTTATCTACTGTGTATTCTTTAATTTCTTATTGACATCAACATCATCATCAGCAGCAGCATTATCAGCTTTAACACAATCACCACCAATTTCATTATTGTGTGAAATTTATGGGGTTTTTATTAAAAAAAAAGTGCAAACAGGAGGATATGTTTACTTCCAGGGAGAAAAGTTTGTAAAAGTGAAGTTGGTGAAAAGTTGGTATTCAGACAACATCAGGCGTTGCTGTGATGTTGTGTTGTGCGAGTGTGTGACTCGTCTATCTGGGCTCTATCAAGGCGTTCAGTGTTGCCTCACCGTTTACGCTGCCATAACAAGATAATAGGGGGCCTCCTTGACTCCGGCTTCCCACAGGGTTTTCTGTTGACTTTTTTTCAAAGTTTTGAGCAAAACATGTCCTTTGCAATGAAGTATGGAGAGGAAAGCTTGGAGAATCTGAAAAAGAATGGAAAATAAAATGTTTTTCCCCACCGTATTGAGATGTGAAACTATATGTGAGACTATGAAAGCACCACTTGAAATATATTCTTATGCACGTAGGACGTCAATGGGAGGAGGGCTAACGTTTTATTTTTGGGAAACAAAAACATTAAATTTCATTTTCATTTAGCTTTGGTTAGTTGATACTGTCATGATGAATTCCCAGAAAATTAGTATTGAATAAGAGTCAAGAGAGGAATGATCTGATCTCTCGTAGCTCCGATTTAGCCTCTGCTATTGACTTCAAGTCACCCAGCGATATCATATTGTCTCATTGTTAAATGCTCACTGCTCTCACTGGATTTGAAGACCCGTGCATATTATGAACCGAGCATATGGACCTCCACAGTCTGAGTTCTATGACACAGACTTTCTCGTTTATTTTATTTGACGTTTATTTTATTTTTACCCCCTTTTCGCTCCAATTGCTCTGTGGGTTTCAAATCCCTCATGCGGTAGTGGGTGCTTTTGTTGCATTTCACAGTTCATCACTCATGGTAAATTATGGTCTGAAACCCCCTCCATCATCCCCCTGTACTGTACTCCCTTCATTTCTGTGCACGGGGCTCTGAGAATAGGAGATACAGTGGTTTGCTGCTGGAGAGAGCTGTTGATTTTAATTGCTCTTCGAACCTCTGGGGTGGATTTCCCTTCAGAGCTCACTTGCTTGAACACTGATTTTCACAATCCCCCTTCCCTCTTTGGGACACGGATAACAAATGGAAAGCACACACACAGGCCATTATAGACAAGCTCACAGAGCCCAAAGCATGGCATGCAGTGTTATTCATATTTAGAGGCACTCATGTTTTCATTTATTTTTGTTGGGGGGGCTTTTAATGTTAATTGCAGGAGATAAGTAGGAGTGTTGTGAATGGAGCAATCCCAGTGATCCCATCTCTCATTTTTATCCACGGCAGGAGGGATCAGATGCTCCCACAGCCGTGGCAGACGCTCTCCCTCCTCTACTCAGCATTCCATAGCAGCAGGGCCCCTCATCAGCACAATAAAACCCTTCTGTTTTTTTCTTTTTTTAAGTGACTGGTGTATGTGGCATGCATCTATGCATCTGTTTTTATTCATGTCTGTATTTACATCCACACTACAGACTTTTGAGTTCTGAACTGCAGCTCACGTCTTACTGTTTTAGATGACTGTTCACATCTACTTTAGGATGTAACCTACTGTATGTGCCAAACTTAAACATAAACTGCTATGATATGGAAACAAGGATGTTCAGAACAACATGCGCCAGTATGTGTCTTCAAATTCTGCCTATTTTGCATTCTTAAAACCAGTGGGTGCAGCCAAACTGCAATGCTGCCATTTTACAAATGTCATGACAGTCGTCTCAGGTGAGCAACAGGCCGCATGCCTTGGGATCAGTTCAGTATGACATGTCCACGTCACCCTGATTGGAAAGGAAGAATTGCAGCTTATTGTATTTTTATATAATATATTGTTTTATAAATGATCAGATCTGTATCACAAGGAATTGAAACATTAAGAAGTCTTTCACCCTCAGCTGCAGGGTATGAGACCGTTTGCAGACAGAGGAGAAAACTTGCCAAGGAAACATCAAATCATTTTAATGGCAAAATGGGGTATGACCTGATGCTAAACACTATATTTTTTGCTGTTGCCCCTAGCATTAATTAGTCCTTATTTATCTCAGAGAGTAAAGGGAAATAAAGGGGAAGCCACTTTCTCAGAAGTTTAATGTGTTTCTTGCCTGTTAGGTCTCTGAGGAGCATTCCTCTCCTATCAGATAGCTTTCTGTCATCCTCCTTGTTTGAGGGAAATGTGAGGCTGTATGTTTCACCCTGACAGGCTTTGAAAAAGACTCCTGGATTACCTTGACTGACAGCTCCCAAACCCTAAGATCTGTTGTGTCTGGCCCAAACTGAGCATATGACAAACTCTGAATCAATAGCAAAGCTATCAGTGATGGAAATTGAATGCTGAATCTTGAATGCTGAGTACCCCCTTATGAACAATATAAGAGCATTTTTCCGCTGTTCATCTCAGGTCTATTTTTCCCTGGCAGATACTGGCGCATTAAGAAAGTGTATAGTTTGTTGGGACGTGCACCTCATTGGAGCATCAAAAATAGACAAGGGAGATGAGAGGCCACAGATGGAATTGTCTTCAAAGTACAGAGTCGGCAGTCTTTCAAAGTGATATTACACTCTCGTAGAATATTTCCATTTTCCTGTGCGCTCAGCTTGATCTGACACTGAGCAGTAATTTGACATTTTTCTGCCATGTATCATTTTGGAAGACTACTCATTGATAGTTGCAAACAGGCTGGATTACTTGTTCAAAAAGACACAAGACAACAAAACAAAACAAGTGACATTTTAACTTGAAAATCTACTACAGGTATACAGTATACAGAAACATAAGAACTGTCACTGAGGTTTTTAGCCATCTGAACTTTTGGGAGAGCACTAAAATGGCTCCTCTGTGCACTGTCCTACACATGGCTGAGTTGCTTTGTAAGCTAACATCTGCTCAGCAGAGGGAACCGGAGCGGTCAGCGCACAAGACGAAGGTCTGGAAAATGTGCTTGCTTAATTAGAGAAAGGGAAGAACCAGTGCAGCTATTTACACCTAATTCTGACATAAATCTGCAGTTATCGCACTGGCGAGACTGTCCTCTCCCCAATTTAAGAAGGACCCAAGAGCTTCTCCTTAATAAGCAATCCTCCTGATTAAGCCCAGGCAGGAGTTACGGTCTCTTTCTATGGGAGCGAAAGACAAGAGAAGCTGAATTTAACTAGAGGGAAAGTAGTTAGCAAAGTGCCGTCATGGATATTGAGATGGTTAGCATTTTATTAACCCCAGTCAGGACAAAGAGAGTAATTGGTAAATTGGGTGTAGACTTACAGTGTCTGCAGGAGTTTAGCCTGAGGGTGCTTGGGACTAAGACACTTGGCATTTTAACTTCTCCATCTCCCAAGCCATCCACTCAGGCAATACTGTCTGCCTCAGTCCATTGCTCCCCTAATTAGCAAGTTGTTTTATTTCCTGTGGCTGCTAAACTAGTTTTGGTCTCTTTTTTTTCAGTCTGGAATGAGAGGACATGCAGTAAAAACATCTCCCACAAGGTGCAAAGCACTTGTCAGAGAAGCATCATGTGACAAGGGTGCAAACAATAATCTGTTCATTATGTTGGCAAGGACAGCAAGCGATTGAGAGGCTTGGCGTGAAAAGGCATTTTCCATTCCCTCTGTCTGCACATCAGAGGCTCTAAATGAAATGATTTACATAGAGGTGCCAGGCATTTGCTGTTACTCTGGGACACACATTGTTGTCACGTTGAAGGCTCTCTTTCAACAACATTCAACATGGTTTCAGACTATTCCCCCACCGTAAAGACGAGGGCCATGAGCCAAGCTGCAGACGCTGTGGCAGGGAGCGTTGGCGTTTGATACGAATCAGCTTCCCCCTCCTAGCCTGAATCCCCCTGGATCTCATCAAGAGCTTTCATCTCCACGTATTATTAGCTGGCTTGCTTTCTTGCCATCACCTTTCCTGCTTTAGGGAATATGAGAGAAACACTGAGAAGCAGACAATTAGACATCAGTTGTGGATTACATATATGAAAACCTGAATTTTATATGGTTGATAGATCTATCTTTGACCGCCCCTTTAGAATGGGATGTCATCATACCAAACCTCTCAGACCATTTTAGTCATTTTCATTTTCCTTATGTGAATTAGCCATTAAATAGTGATTGTATGCCAACACTTACTTCATGTTGTGTATGATGATGTGCCTGAGTTTACTTCATGCCGGGTTAGGTTATTTGTTGATTTTATCAACTGTCTCAGCTAAAGGACATATTTATTCACAGTATTCTAGTCACTCTGGGAAACACGCTTCTTCACTTTCTATATGAGAACTAGATCGAGGAGATCGACACCACTCTCATGTCTGTACATCTAATATGGGGCTGCCAAAATCTCCGTAGTTTAGCTTAGTATGAAGACTGGGAAGAGTGGGAAACGGCTTCAAAGGTAACAAAATCAGCCTACAAGCACCTCTAAAGCTCAATGATTAACACGTTTTAGCTATTTCTTGGCCAGTCGCGGTAACTTCTTTAAGTCTCCACTGGTTCCCCTGCAACCTCATGGTGACAAGGCTCCATCTTTATTCTAAGCCAAGCTTCATATTTAGCAGGTGCGAGTTATGGATTTTTCTCATCTAACTCAAGGCAAGAAAGCATATAGGTGTACTTTCTAAAATGTCAGATCTAGTCTTTTTATATACAGTACATTGACACACAAGAAAATGGAAATTAATGTTGGAGTAGAGAGACCATTACCTCTCTGTCGTGGCTTAGATGCTCCTATCAGCAGGGTACGTACTTTAATACATGGCACATGACTCTGTAATACTTTAGCCATCATTGCTTATTCCATGATTTACAGCAACAATAGGCCCTTTAACTTGTCGAAGCAGGAAAAGCACAGGTAGAATTTATAACATTAATGCTGGCTGCATTCCAGTTAGGTGAGCCAGTTCAAGGGCTCTGGTATTGTAAAGGCTCACTCACTGACATGGTTTACTGGGACACTTTGTTAACACATTCTTTAATTTACGCCTGTGCTTTTCCTGCTTTGACAAGTCAAAATGTCTGTTGTGAAAGTAGTCTGTATTTATAGACATAAGCTGTGTTATCCATGTAAGATTCTTGTATTTTGTGTTGGAGCTGCTGATTAGATTTTGAGTCTTGGCATCACTGAATCCCTCTGAGTTCAGGCATGTAGCAATGCTGCTTCTCACACACACACACACACACACACACACACACAATGGCTTTAAAAAAAAAAGTGCATGTGCACTTTGTCAGTCAGTAATTCTGCACTTTTTGTCTTGACTGAGCAATTTGTTTTAGTCCTAGCTGAATAAAATATGTCCTACTAATAATCCTAATTAGCTCCCCTAATTCACGCCCCCCTCCTGCTCTAAATACTCCCTCTGGTGTGCAGCTGAGGTTGGAACTCATTCAGCCCTGCTACTGCTTCCCAGCTGCTTGTCTGACTGATATGCAAGTGGCGGCGCCAGACCTTTTCCTCTGCTGGGGCTATGGGTCTGCTCGCCTTGATGGTGCTCGAGAATTTAGGGTTTCCCATTAATGTGCTGTTGGCCAAATTAGGGGTAGCTTCAGCACCCCCAAGCCCCTCCCTGGCACCAACTATGCACTATGGTGGGTTAATCCAGTGTCTAATTTTTTTTTAAGCCATGGAAGGTCAACAAAGCCTTTACATTTTTCTAGTTAGATAGTTCGTACTCTTACCTTTTAACCAGCTACTGCTGAGCTTTTGGGGATTAAATGGTTTTCTCAAGAGCACACTCACACTTATAGGTGTTAATGGTGAAAAGAGTTTTCTCATTCATTTTAAAAACACCAGCTGTTTTTTGTCATTTAAATCAGTCCCAAGCCTTCCTTCTCTTCCGTATCTGATTTAGTTTCACCATCACTAGAATTTTATAATAATTTTAAAAAGATCGCTTTTGTTTGTGCTGCAGATCATCTATGCATTAGCAAAGAGAAAACACAGCCAGATTTAGATCAGATAACAAAACCAAGAGGGAAGATTTACAGCTTTTACCCTGGTGTTAATGATATATCGGTGCAAAAGCTGGCTCGAGCGCCTGATTCATTGCTACTGACTCTTTTGAACCTGCGGAAGTGCTTTTGGGGAACAGATCATAGGAGCCAACGTGTGTCTGTATGTGTGGTGGTGTGTGTGACTGAGTCTAGCTGTGTATCCGGGTGCCATGTGGCACCGAGCAACTCAGCTTTGCTCTGCCAAGAGATAAGAACACAGGGTAAGCTGCTCGCTGCGCCAGCCTACTGGATTTCACCTCTGAATCGTCTTTGTTGGAAGTTGTAGGGCTGCTCTATTTCTGAAGTGACAATTCTTGCAGAGCGCCATATTGACTTCATATGCTGTACATGCTCAATATGAGAAGCTATTTGAAATAGATTATCAATGGCAAAGCACTTGAGAGAGAATAAAAAAAGCAGTTAAATCCTGTGTCGGCTGGAAACTGAAACGTTAAAGCATTGTTGGTGGAGGATGTAGTTCCACATGGTGATTAGAAGTATTAGCATGTAATAGGCTGGTCTGATTGTTTTGATTACGGGAGCACTCTAATCTTAAGCACTTCATGTTATCATAGCACCACAAAGATTATGTGAGATGCTATTAAATCCACTGTGTTATTGCAGATCAGAACACAGTAAACTACAGGGAGACTGAAGTAAAGGTGTTAGACTGTTGTGCCGACTGGATGCATGTCTTGCAGAAGATTCCTGCCAGTGAAACGTTGGCAGCAGTCAGCAAACAGGTCTGCAACAAGAGGGCAGAGCCTGCTGGGAAGTGTAGGCGGAGGCTGGCATATGGCTGATGCTGCTCACAGGCTTTTGCCTCACCAGTGCTTACCCTTGTTAGGCTGTCTCTTTAGCTTGTTTCAAGTGTGCAGAACTGAGATAATGCAGTTGGTTAGTTGTAGTGCAGCATCTTATATTGTCGCAGAGTTGTTACAGTGTCATGCCAGTGTGTGTGTGTGTGGGGGGGCAGAGAACAGTTTACTCTCACCGTCTTACTGTCCTGCTGTCATATTCCAGATGAAAGAAGATGATAAAAAATGTTTATACTCATCAGATTCGCCTTCAGTTATTACCGTGTGCATAAAGCAGTAAGAACCTGCAAGGGCTTTTTCTGCCCCAAGTGACACCTCTCAGCCAGTTGTTGGGGCTTTGTGATGCCTGAAAGAAATTACCTGCAGACACTACTGAATAAAAAGTGCTGTCAACTTTGATTGTCAGTTAATCTTTTTTTTAATTTACAATATTCCCATGAAAAGACACACACAAGAACATCCGTCAAAGACGACACAGTGAAACCCAGTGCTCTCTGTTGTGAAGATGATATGACGGCTTTCAACACAGTTACATTTCATATAAATGTTTTGGTTCATGGCTGCTATACCTGTGTTGTCTTGGTAACATGTATTGTAAGAGTGAGATGACTAATTGGAAAATCCAACAACCATCTGCTAGACCTTGTGTTTCTTCCAGACTGCTGTCTGACCGCTGAGGATCAGTGTCTGTGGTTGAAGAGGCGCATTGTGAGACCGCAAACAAATAGGCTTGTCACACTTTGGTTCATTGGCGCAGCTAATTATGCTTTATTGGTTTGACTCCCTCGCTGTCCTGTTAAAAGCTTACTTAGTTTAGAGCCTTTCAAATGCATTGCTTGCTCTTTGAAATTTACAACAGATGATTTGAAAAGTGTCCTGTTGTGGTGTTTTGCGGAAGCTCAGGCGTCCTGTGATACTGCAACTTCTTGTTGGATAGAATAATAACAAAGTCATATTTTAGCCATGTTATGTACCCTTGCACTTTAATGTGTTCAGCTTAAAGCATGTACTCATAACAAACCTACTTGTTCCTGAAGCAGTCACAGAAGATGTGAAAATTCAAACTTTTTTCAGCTACTGTACACTGAACCCGTGTTAACCTTTTGGTATTTAATTGCTTGTGTCGTGGTTCTTGTTTTTATTTTTCGGTGCTGTTATAAGTTATACGTTATGAATATTCAGAACAGAAACTTTTACATAAAGGCCTGGTAGAAATACAATATATGTTTGAGTGACAGCCACTAAACACTCTCCCTCCTCCCAAACCTTGTCTTTTCAAATCCCTCCTGGACACCGCCTGGCTGCCTCCAGCATAACAATTTAAATCCCACCTGATAATACCTCTTGTCACACTGACAGCTGTCATCAAGTCAGCCGTGTTCACTGTTTAGTTTGCTTTTCAAATTAGCAAGTGGATATTCTCACAATGGTCTTTGTTTTTCCTCTTCTGAAAAAGGAAAAATACACCATCAGGGAATGCAACCAGGCATAGAGCGGGTTTTGTTCATTTGCTGCAGTTTGCTGCCTCAGTTATTGAAGTTTTTAGTGATTCAGTTTGAGTATGTCTGCTAGATACTCATGGTACATGGTACAACCTGCCTGTTGCAATGTCTGAATTTATCTCTTTCATTATCGCAACCATAAAGCTTTTAACGTCACCCGAAAACACAACCCAGTGAGTTGACAGTGTAGTGCATAGTTAGTGCAGAGAGTACAAAGTTTGCAGAGACAAAGCTTTATTTATGGTTTGCTACTGTCAAACAACTTCATGAAAATGTCCAAACCTGTCAGCATTCAATTTGGGCAAAAAGCTTGAATTTAACAAGGTTGGATTAGAAGCCTTACTTTGAGTAAGACAGATGTTATATTGCATTCCCCAGCTTTAAAATGCAACAAACTATAAAGTATTTGGAACCGAGTTGAGTTGTCATATCAGCATCTGTTCAGCATCAAAGTACTCGCAGGGAAGTATCATATTCTCAGCTGCATGTAAAATTCCAAAACATTCATTAAGTTAAATTACACCAGCATTATGGCAATGATTTAAGCTCATTGTCGGCCATAAAACACAGTGTAAGTGGAGCCTGTGGAGTAATCAGCTAATGTTCTGAAAGAAACAAACAATATTTAATCGACTGACAGAGCTGGAAGGCGTGCTAACCTGTAATCACTCACCTCTCCGATTGCCCCCAACCGTGCCTGCAGTGTTTGAGTTGTAACAGCAGCCATGACCCGTGTCTTTGTTTGTTCATGCGCACAGTGTAAAGGTTAACTGAATGTACAGTGTGTCACCTTGCTGGGGACGGTACAATGCACGAGCCAAAGTGGGCATTTGGAAATGTGTTGGCTTGTTTGAAGCAGGCTGGGGTGAGAAGCAGACCTGCCTGAAATACTGAGATCCAGCCAGGCTGCTGATCACAGCCTTCCTCTTCACCTCGTTGAGAGATCCTGCTGTGTGGGGATTCAGGTTGAGGTAAACAAACCCGGATTTCTCAGTACCACTCCTGTCCAACTCTCTCTTTCTTTTGTTGTTGTTTTGTTATAGTTTTATACTTTTATTCAAATACAGCCTTTCTTTCAGCAGAGAGAGTTTTAGCAAAGTAGCAGTGCTTGGTAGCCATTTGTATATGCAGGCTCACACATGCATTTCCAAATAACTGTAACACTACTCAATATCATACAACTCTGTAGCTCCCCTCTCAGTCTCTACCCTTTATCGTTTTTTTTCCCCCCACATCTGAATTCTTCCCGAGCAGAACCATACAACCTTGTGTTACCTAGCTGAACAACACCCCACCTCTTGGTGAAAGCTACAGTAAGCCTTGGGAATCCATTCAGGTTATGTCTTTGAACTGTTGAAAATTGGAAGAGGAAAGTAAGAAAGCAGTAACGAAGGCACTAATTATCTTTTGTCAATCAAGGCAGTTAACAGCACATTTGTTCCAGTGTAGCTATAATGGTATGTAATGCTACGGTATATGCCGACGATTTAACACTCTACAGAGGCTTTCCTTGTCCATTCATAATAGGCTTAATGTCCGTGACATGACTACCATTCTGTTTGTGTTCACGTGTCACATACAAAGTGCAATATAGCTGTTTACAATGGACGCCAAGGCCTTGCCACTAAATTGAAGATGTACGATTCACCACTTGTATATAGTAGCCTTTATTCCTCCCACGTGGGCTTGGCTGCATTTCAAGCCATTCAAGTTGTTCTTCAGAGCTCCGGTCCAAGGTTTATGCACCATGTACCTCCACCCCTAAGATTGTCATCCTTTTTTCAAGAAAGCTTCAGAAAAAAAACCCACAGTATCTTACCAAATGCCCCCTCGCTTGAATTGGCAAAACTCAGCCCAACAACTGTTCAGTTTGCAAAGTTTTTTTGTTTACTGTTTGTTTAATCTGCTTTTAGGACATTTTCAACCAATGGAATGCAGTTTAGCCAGCTTTAATGGTTGGATGTGAACAAAATAATTACACATTAGAAACATTTGGTCAGACTCAGAGCATCACAGAATTCATGGTTAGAGAAGACAACGTTGACCGTAATACTGGAATATTACTGTGACACTTACAGTATGGCAGTAGAACCGAGCCTGCAAGTTAAATTGAGTTTCCAATTATGTTAAATTTCTACACAACATCACAGTCTGTTTTCAGGGGTTTATTGATATTTAGGAGGTTCATTAAGTCAGAGAGATTGGCTGTCATATTCCCATTAAGAAGTTAAAACTGGGAGGAGGTTTGGCAAAGCTGTTCTTTCTCGTTGCCAACAGACTCTCTCCAAGGGTTTCAGTCTGAGCATGTGTAGAGTCAGTGAAACAAGACTGCTTTCGCTGTGTGTCTGTGCATGCAGCTTCGTGTGCTCTTGCATTATTTTGTGGATTAGTGGAGTGATGATATTTGTAGTGGAAAAATTGCAGCCCCCAAAAAGTTTTTGAATTGTCAATGAATGTCAATGTAACTTTTTGTGTCATATTTTGTTAAAAGACAAGAATCATTCAATAATCCATGTTTGCTTTTGTTGTCCTAATACCTGAGAACCTGGGGAAAAATATATGACAATGCTATGTTGACATACCTCAAGTCAGAACGAATGGGCTTTCTAATTGTTGAAAGCCAATCTGTGTTACATGGGCAAAGGACCTAGCCCTATTTAACAACATATTAGTGCTCTTGGCTTTTAAATAAGATATTCAACAGTCCCCACTCTGTATACTCTTCTGGGCTTTCCACCAGATTTTTCAACCTAGCAGCAAGGAATCTCTTCCCATTCAGTCACGTGAGTTAGCTCGGACACTGATGTTGGGCAATTAATGTACCAGACATCAACAAATGGCGGAACGTGGTTCGAGAGCCTTTCAACTGGACCCATCACCAATTTCTGATAAATGAATGAGAACAAAATAATAACCTTGATACATTTGCTAAACAGACACATTTAAGTATGGGTATCCTGTTTCGGTGCAGTCTCCAGTGGACTCCAGCATACTGGTAGGTTAGTGTTCGCCTTTGTTCAACTTGGACTGAGTGGATGTGCTCAGGTAGCCAATAGAAACGTTGATGCATTGAAGAACGCGTTCTTCCTCCTTTATTTATTAATGCAGTTGTTTTCTAGTGTGTTTCATGACCATCCTCTGCAAATTAACACACTGCCATTTCTGTAGCTCTGCTTTCATTCACTGTGATCACTCTCATCAAAATGTATTTATCAACCACATCAGAACCGAGACACCTAGGGTTGGGCATCAAGAAGCAATTCCTACTTGGAATCGTTTTAAAAATTACAATTCTAGTAGAATTGTTTCTTTATTGGAATTGTTTGGAATTGTTTGGAGGATTTGGTTTCAAATCTGATCATGGGTTCCAAATTTAATATGCGCAAGTTTTTAATCTGTAGAGGCCAGGCGCTTGTTGTGTTGCAGCCCTGGAGCACAATAAGCAGCGCTCTAGTGTGGCTTTATTTTATGTTGAAAAGCCTGGTAAAACTGAATCAAAAATAAAATGTTTCTTTTATTTGTAAAATATGCATGTGACCCATTTCAACTCCACCCCTCAGAGAATCGGAATCAAGAATTGATAAGAACCGGAATAAAAAGGAAGAATTGCAATTGGAATCAGAATCGTTAAAATCCAAACAATGCCCAACCCTAGTGACATGTGTGCACGTCAGTCAAGTTCTTGTAAACCAAACTCAGAAAGCCATTTTTTATGGGCCTCACACAGCCACAAAGATATTTTACAAATCCTGGCAGTAGTCTGATAATGCCACAGAGATTAGATCTATAAGGAAGACTGAATTACAGCCAGCCCTCTTTTCTGCCGATACTGTTGAGTCAGAGATAAGGCTGAAGTTTGATACTCCACATTGATATGCATTAACTCTAGCTTCAGTGATTCCTTATTTACGTTGAAATGAAACGCCAGTTTGAGTGGTATTGACATTGTAGATCCCTGTTGCATCCTAAAAAGCTGCTGTTATTTGCTCTCCGTTCTGATAATGTATCTTATTTGTCAATGGTGTGTTAGTGTTTTACTCAAAACATACGAAAACCTGTTTAACCAACTACTAAGCTGTGTTTACTTTTTTATGCATCATTTGAACCTGGAATGTTTCCCTTCAGCATCCCTTTTCCGTGCCACCGCTTCCCTCTCCAGTATCAAAACTAGGCCAGCTGAACAGGGTAGGCACAGAACAGTTTGCCAGTATAGTTGAAATGAGAGATAGAGGCTGAAGTCAAACAGACGCTGGCGAGGCAGAGCACCGTCGCCGATTCCCCAAGTTGCATCCGAGAGCTGTCGAGGCGTTAGCTTCCTGCCATGTTTAGCGTGGTGACAGAGCATTCGTAAGACCTCCGCCTATGGCTTCCATGTATCTATCACGTCAGATGAAATCAACTTTCAGAAGGGAGGGGTAACAGAAGAAGCAGTAGAGAGGGAGACGGGGAGAGGCACGTACAGGAGTAAGAGAGAAATCTTTTTCTGCTTTGCGAGAAGTGGTTTGAGATGGTGCTGGGGCTGGAAACCATGGCGCTGCACCCTAGGTTCCCTGTGCATTGTTATTGTTGTCAGTCACGGGCAAGTGGTGCGTGGACTGGGGTGATACAGAATTGCAGGAAACCAAGGGTGAGAAAGAAGAGGGAAAGCATGTTGAGTGGTGAAAGAGTGATCCTGGGAATTAAACAACCTTGGTGTTCATACACTGTACTGAATGAAAACCAGCAGATTGGTAACCATAATGGTATGTGGTTTAAAAAAAATTTGAGTCACATTCATCAAAGCATGTGTAGAACAAGTTGGATGTGTGCGTTTGAAGTGCCCATACGGACAGGTAAGTCTGTGTTCATCAAACATGTGCACGTACAACTGAACAATGAGATGAACATTGATAAATCTCACCGGTTCTGCTTCCATCTGCCCATGCACGTACTGGCTCATTTACAATAATTATTGACTCTGCAGGGTTGTAAGTACTACTTCATGGCTGAATTGCAAATGTGTTCATATATAGCTCTTGGTGCCACATTGTATATGTAGGAATCTAATGTCTAGAGACCAACACATGTGACACCGTTAAGAAAATGCTCCTCTTTAAAGTCTTAGAATTTCAAATGCAAGGTGAAATCTCACCGTGGTTCACAAATTTCCCATATTTCTGTAGGAGTTCATAAATAGTCAAGTACTAAAATAGAACATGGGAACCTGCAGTCAGCACTGTTCTCTTTCATTTTACAAACCTCCTCTACAGAAACCTACTTCTAACACCTCAACAACAAGGAAAGGTAGATATTACTTTATTTTTGGTCCCATACTGCACACTGTAGTGTGTGTAGCACACATTTGCAGTTACTGTATGCTTATAAAAAGCTGGAAAAAAGGGATGATAGTACATTCCCAGGACATTTACAGTATCTGTAAAAGGAGAGGATCCTTGTATGCGGCAATTCTTAATGTGTTTTTTTTTTAAATTTCTTTTAGAAATAGTAAAAAGCCAAATAATGTTTGTCACAGTGTTTCTCCGAGGTTACCAACTTTAAAAAATGACAGTTTGGTTCTAGTGTTTGTGACGACATTAGACGTGTCTGAACTCGACCAATCCGCTCTAGTTAGTGGGACTCTCCTCTTTTAGCTCATTAGCACAGAAACTGCTTACATGAAACAACGGAATGGACTGTTATGTTTTTTTAGCCATGTTAAAATTACACAGCATGTCTTTATGTAAATTAATCCAAATACATTATATGGATGTGAACGGATGATGCGCTATAAACAGATACCAATAGCATCCTCTTCAACCGATTGACAAGTAGCAGTTTGACATTTGAGGCAAATTGTATCAGAGTCAGAACTCATTCAAATCAAAACACACAGACACACACACACACACTCACACACACACAGACACATACACACACACTTTTGTATAAGGGGTGTTTTGTTAACACATATATAACACGCCTCTTACAGATATGAAGAATTCATTTGTAAAAACAGATAAAAGCCATTCTTCAAATGAAAAAAACAACATTACATAAACCCACCACATGAAGGTACATGCAATACAGTCGCCATACTTCCTCAATGAGGCACAATAAGAACATTAAAGATTACATAACATTCATAACATTGATGTGAATTCTTCCTTTACAATGGTTTTACATTTCTGTAGTCCTATGATAGTAAACTAAGAAGTTCTCTGTCCACCATTGGCACATATCACTTTATGTCATCTGTTTCAATCTTATCTGTTGACTTCTTGAGCACAGCCACAGATCCCAAGATCAACCACTGCATCTAATCCCTCTTAAGAGGGCATTGCAGCCTGAAACCTGTGTGCTTCTGCTGTGTTTGGTGCCAGATATGTATACACACATTTCTACAGGCCACCTTATGTCACACACACACACACTACTCTGTGTGGTCTCATTAGTTTGAATCTCTTAGTTTAATTAATCACTAACCGAGTGCTTAATTCATCTGTAATTTCAGCAGAGTTGAGTTGATTAGTGTAGTATTCCCCTCTGGCCTTAAAGTTTGATTTCCATACTTCTTTTTACCCCCCACACACCAACTTTTCTCTCATCTTTTATAATGGTGGCTCATCAAGAGCCCAGAGACAATCAGCTGGTGGAGCACCCTTGACTCCCTTGAGGATTGTGATTATGATGGCGCGGATGCTTGAAGTTATTGCCATGGAATCAAGTGCATCCACTTTAGTTTCAATGTTGCTGTGTGTGAGCTAAAAGAGTCTTTCTGTAGTTTCTATTTTATAGACTGCTGCCTTATTGGGACTGCACCAAGCTTCCAGAGAGTCAATGCATCAAATGTCTCTTGCTTTGGTGCACAGTTGCTGCTGGTATTGACAAGTGTTTTTAACTTAGTTTTATTGATGTATGATGAGAACGACATACAGTAGTTCAGAATTATTCACAGGATTTTTGATGGCTGCCTTTGTAGTGACTGTTCCTGACAATTTTCTAAAGAAAGAATATGTGATTTATTGTCACTTTGATACTACTTTTTTTAAATGACTTTGCAAAAGTTAGATGCGATGACTGAAATGGGGCACAATTATGTTCTGTTGTTACAACTGCTGATAACCTGGGTTATTAGTCTATGTTAAAGTCAGAGAAAACAAATAATCAATTCTGGTGCAAGTTTAGGAGTTTCATTCATATTTGTTAATATACTAAGCTGCCAAGGATCATAGGGATAGTGCCAAGTTGTCTGTGTGTGTGTGTGTGTGTGTGTGTGTGTGTGTGTGTGTGTGTGTGTGTGTGTGTGTGTGTGGGGGTGCCCATTTTGCCTGTCAGTGTGTTTGAGTGTCATGATCCTGAGAGGAAAAGAGAGGAAAAGGCCCGACCACTTTTTCCCAGGAGTCATCTGCCAATCATTTCTTCAGATTTTGTGGTAAGAAAAAATGGAGAGGAGGGAAAGAGACAGAGAAAGAAGAATAAAGGGGGAAAGAAGAAAGTCTCCCTGTAGAATGACTAAATAGACCTTCAGTGATCTGACAGAGAGGCCTGGAGCTGAATCCCAACTACCTCTGCAGTTAAATATCCACACTGGGACTGCTAAGCCTTACCACACTATTGATTTTAATCATCTCTCAAAAGCTCTGACTTTAAAATAAATAATAAATAAATAAGAGACTGGAATAAAGAAAATAGAAATGCTGTGAATCTGGAATATGACCAATTGAATAGCTCCCCCACCTCATCCTGCACCCTTTGAGATGATTATAAGGTGCTAAATTTAACCCCTGCTCTGGCTGCTGCTGACCAAGTCACAGAAGTGCTCATTAACGGGAATATATTCTTCATGTTCTCACGGCGCTCTGTAGAGCCACTAATGAGGGTTAAAGCTCGATGACAGGAGCTTAATAGAAAAGGCATCGCTAAGAGTGAAATGTGATGGCACTTATATGACTGTAAGAGTATTCCATGACAAAAAAGATGTGTAATGGGAACTCTGCTTTTCTTCTTATTTTTGAATGGCAGCAGGTCAAGTTGCAAGTTATTTCTCCTCATAGCATTCATGTTGATCAGTAAATCATCATCTGTTTCTCAATGCTTCCAAATCGGAACCTAAATACTGGGGCATTCCTCTAAAGCTATACCTTAAGTTCCTAACCAACTTATATACACTTGAAAAAACAAGGCACCAACCCTACATCTACACAGGAAGTGTAGCGGGAGCAGCACATTAGCACATTAGCTGAGCAGCAGCTTTTAGGGCTGGGACGATATGATTTTGTCCCTATTGAATTCTTACATGGGTGTCGATTTGATTTGTATTGCTATTTTAATTCATTGCGATTCTAGAAGTATTGCATTTGATAGTATTGATAATTACGATTTTTTTCTTCAACAAGAACTTTCTAAGAATAATGCACATCACATATCAGTTAGTCTGACATTAATATCATCTGTAAAGAAGTACAATATATATATTTTCTGCATTTTCTCCTATGATGTAATAGTATGATGTAGTTGCCATCCGCGCTGCCGTGTAAACAGAAAATATTTAGGTGAATCATTTGTTTAAAAAAAAAAATGATTCTAGGGAAAATAATCAATTTTAAAAATAAAATCACCATACGTACGATTTCCGATTTCTTTTACCACCCCTAGCAGCTTTAGTCCTCTGGCATTGTAACACGCTAACATTTGCTAATTGGAACTAAACACAAAGTCCAGCTGAGCAGATAGGAATGCTATTAGTTTTTAGTTTTTTTATAGACTTGTTATTTATAGCACTTTTTATACAAGTTTGTAGTTTGCACTTGGTCATAAACCAAAGTATTGGGCAACTTATCATTTTGAGCTAATGGTGGCACTAGATGAAACATTGAGTGATCACCAAGTTATCCTGAGGAAGACATGAATGGGTTGCTTGACAATTCATTCAATACTTGTCGAGACATATCACTTATCATATCACCCTTATTCCTCAACCTTGCCTAGGGAGAAAAGTTGGTGGATCACCAAAGTCATTAAGATTCTTCTGATATTTCAGATTGTTGTTTTTTTGGTCAATGCAATAAATAATTGGCAATAGATGTTCTTTGAAACATTAGTTATCCAGTTATACCGCATGTTGCAATGTCTAATGACAAAAACATTGGACCTATTAGGGCTTAGGCATGGTTACAGTAGTCCCACACTTTGCCATACCATTTATAGCTCAAATATCCCTTTGTGTTGTATAACTTCCTTCCCTGACATCAGGACAGCAAATGATCCAGGACTAATTTGAGAGGTAGCCATATTGTTGCAGTTTATTTCCATGGGGAAGAAGCCTGGTCAGCTCCTTGCGCTGGGGTTAGCCTCTGAGCTTAGTCAAGGTGACAGGGATCCATGTTGCTCTGGAGGGCTACAGTACAGGATATGTAGCGTTACTATACCATTAAAAATACCCGTAAATGAACGGATGTTGAGAGGAATGCTGGTGGGGGATGGAGTGGTAGTGAAAATGTAATATAGCCTTTGCTTCGTGTCAACTCCTGTGGGATTTCTCTGCTAAAAGAAGAGGGGTGATCATGGCTACAGACCAGTTTTGTTTTCAAGTCTTAATGTATAGAGAAAAATCCTTCATGTTATCTGACTGGACAGTTTGATTGAGAGATGTAGCATTGCAGCAGCCAGCAGATCGATTATGCCCTGGTGTATTGGCTCACTGTAGAAATGTCATCTTCATAAACGATGAATGGAAATGGTGGGAAATAACAATGATCCATTCGGCTAAAAAATAATATATTTGGAACTAGCATATCTGAGCAGTTTTCAGTGCATGAGTCACAATTTCATACAACAAGCATATAACAAAGAACAAGTTACTGACAGCTTAAATCTTTCAAAACGTATTACTCTTTACCTTTTCTGTTTAATTTAGGCTACTTATAAATTAATAATGCTCCGTTTGTCTTATGCAGAATTAAATAAAGACGGATTAGGCTTTGATTTTAAGTGGTACTTTTTGTCTTTCCACTCTTTTGTGACCATAATTCAGTGGAATACACTCCCATTACACCTTATTACATGCAGAGATCCACAAACCTTTTCATGCTTGACAAAAAGCTGTCACAACAAAACTATACACATTTATGAATTTGAGTGGGTATTTGTGTGTGTGTGTGTGTGTGTGTGTGTGTGTGTGTGTGTAGGGAGGGGTGTGGGTACTGGTTTTAGGATTTGGGAGCGATTGAGGCAAGATAAATTTATTGATGCAACTTTGCAAATTTGTTTTATTGTAAAGTCGGTGTAAATGTGTTTGCAAAATTGTATATGCTGATGTTTTGTACATCACTTGCATTGAATATTTTTTGTTTTTCCTACCTGCCCATGGAATACGGGCAGAAAATAACCTGTTACAATGCATCTCTAATGTTCTATACAAGGTTATACAAGGTTAATGTTTAATTGTGCATTGTCCCTGTTTAAATACAATTCCATTACCTTACAACTGGGTATTCTTAAAGTATCTGTTACAGATAATTCATTGTTGTTAGCTATGGATCTTCTGTATTAAGACACCATTGTCTAAATCAGTGCTTCCTAACCAAGGGTACTACCCGGGGGTACTCTTTATGTGGCCTGGGAGTGGAAAATGTATAGCATAGCTTGACTAATTTGGAGAAAAATGATAAGTCAGCTGTGACAACTGACCACTACATGTTGCAGGGGAATATTAGTTAGCGAGTAAAGAAATGCACACAGAGCTAATGGATATATTTGTTAAAATAGATAGCTAAATGTTATGGACACATAGTTGAAGGATATACAGAAGCTAAAAAATAAGGCTTTAACAGTTGAAATAATTAACTGAAAGGAATTAGCAAATCAGTTAAACTAGCTACAACGACATGGATAAACAGTGGAAACAGCTAGTGCCAGTAGTAGTTACCACTTTTCACAAATATGGTATTTCAATTTAAATAAATATTGAATATTTAAATTGTGAGGTACTGTACTGTACACAGTTCAGAGATATATGTAAACGTGGACACATTTCTTTCAAATTTTAATTATTTTTACATTTAGATCATGAGGTATTTCCACACACAACACAACTTATTTTACCCCTAAAGAAAACAGTAAGTAGATAAGGATCCAGTGAAGAGTATACTTTGTGCTGCATGAATACGTTTGATTAGCCTTGAGTTAACTGTGCCAAAGTACTGTGCCAATGTACTGTACTGTACTGTTAACTTGTAAAGGTAACAGTCCGTGTAGAAGGTATACTTACAGCCATCAAACAACCCTCAGCTGTAGCTCTTGATGTACTTGCTGTAGCTCTCACAAATATACCATCTTTTAAGCAGGGGATATTGTCTAGTCCTCCGAACCGTCTCACAGTGGCACCCGGTGGGGCTCGCAATGGCGTATAAAAGATAATGGAATATAAAATTGTTTTTATATCCTTTAATGGGGAGAGGCTCCTTGCTGAAGGCTTTCTCCACCATTGTTTTAAGGCACATGAATCTTCTAAATCGCCACCACTGATCGCAATGAATGCAACACAAAGACATTTACACATCGTCCCGTCTCATAACTTTGGCTCAGTCGACTGGAGGAGCCGCAATGTGGTGCTTAAGGTGGTTGAACGGTGCAGCAAGTTGCCTGAGATCACTATTGAATTTCCCCCGCTGGTGCCACAAAACAGTAAATTTCATTTGTTGGATACTTTGAGCTGTCGGCTTGCGGTCCACTTGAAGCTGCGGACGGTTGGAGCAGCACCAACACTCTTTGTGTGTGTGTTTGTGTGGGTGTGCAACAAATGTCATGCTGAGAAAAACTTTGTTTGATTGTAACTTCCTCATTCATCAAATTAGTTACTATTGTTTTGTCTAGACAACAGTCCAATTATTCCATTCACAATGATGTGGAAAAGCTAAAAAATAACCAATCCTCACATTTGAGATAACGTTTGACAAACAATGATCCCAATTGTTGTCAGTTTTCTACCGTCTAATCATAAAATTCAGAACTACTGTATGTATTAATGTAAAAGATGAGGATCACTAATCAATATTGCGCCCTAATGTAAAGATGAGTGTGTAAGAGTGTGTGTTCAGAGGCTGTAATGCCTAAATCAGGGTTTAATCTTCATTTACAGTAGCTCATCATAAATATCCATGTATATTCTGAGATTTGACACTTAACTATAAAAATTAACTAGTTTTGTCAAAAAGCTGTATCAAAATCTATGCTAAAACCATCCCTGATACAGTTGGCAAGCTGAATCTGGGGTGTGTGTGTGTGTGTGTGGTTTCAGGTCCCCTGTTGCCTTGTTGACCATGGTCCAGGCCAGTCGACCTCTGGCTGACCCTGAGCCATTTGAAAATATGATTGTAATCCTTGTGAGGATTCGGCCTGGGTGTCTATTACCAATGTAATCTGTCACACTGGCATCCAATATTCATTCCACGTCCAGGTTAAGCCCCTCTTTCTGTCTGCACCACCCATCACCATGTGTGTTAGAGAGGGAGTGAGAGAGAGGGAGAGAGAGAGAGAATCCAGTAAAGGTGTTGGCACGACTGGAAAGAGAGAGAGGTTTTGAAATTGAGAGAGCACTGCTTCAATCAAGCCCCTGGGTTGGGGTGAAGAAATCTATTGTGGAACACAAGGTCTCATTAATGCAGCAGGGATAGCTTTAACCCCGCACCCTGTCTTACACACACACACACACACACACACACACACACACACGCGTAAACACACTCCCACCTTGCTGAGGGAATAGAGGTAAGGATATAGAAGATATTTGGATAGATGTGAGGAAGAAGATTATGCATGTCTGGGGAGAAGGTGGGAGAAAATCTATGCTGTTGATGAAATGAAATGTTCACACACGTTGTACGAAGTTGAAGTAGAAATATATGTAACAGAAATATAGACATTATAGATGCATCAGCTTACTCTTTGAATTTCCTTTTGTGAATTTCCTTTTTTGGACTTTTTGGACCTTTTTACTCCTCTATAAGTTAAAATTGGTAAATTGATTTTTTTTTTTTAATTTTGATATGATGGTATATGCTGGGTAGCCCTTTATGACACCACTGACCTGTCCAGGGTGGAGTGGGAATCATGGATGGAGGGCTGGAGGGAGGGATGGATGGAGAGATGGATTGAGGGATGGATAGTTTAATTACAGTAAACAAATAAGATTTGAGAATAATACAGTATCTTTTCTTACTTATCCAGCATTGTTTTTGGCCATTTTCAGGAACTCAGGAATTCTACCAGAAAAAATACATTTATTTTACTGTGAGGAACTGGAAACCTAAAGTAATGGATAAACAGGAATTGTTTGTGCCTGCACTCTCTCCCCGTGTGCCACGAAGCATTATTCCTTTAGTGAGAGAGTCTCCTTTAAATGGACGTTGTAATGATTTATGGACATCCAACTGCAGCACATGGTCTTTAATCTAAATGTCTTTTTAAACTCTGTGGCAATTCGAAAGACTCTCCTCACCAGACAATTTAATCTTTAAAGATGGTCGTTGATGCAAAGCAAAGGATACGAGTGGGAGTGTGATTGGAATTTATTTCTTATTTCTTTGTTTCTTACCAAAACCTGCAAAGGCTGGAGCATTTGGTGAGGAAGCATTTTGTTGCTCTCATTAGTAGTTCCTGGTATCGATATGTGTTGAGAGAAAAACTCCTCCGATCACTCTCCATCTGTCTTTGTCTCTCTCCTGTGCTGCAATAACAGCAAAGACAGGATTGCATGTGGGTGTTGTTGGCTGAAGGGATGATTGCCTGCCTGCATTGTGTGGATCGAAATTGCATCTGAAAAATAAAACTAAATATAATATTTAATTTCTTAAAATATCTTAGATCAGAAGGAACCGTGTAAGTGGCAGACCAGCCATTCTTTATGAATTTTGTGTAGTGCCATTCATACTGATTTCATAGAAGATGTGTGGTAAAAACATATTCTCCTAACAATAGCCGGTGCTTGAAGCTGACGTGCTTGACAGTTGACTCCATGTGTTAAATGACAATATCGATGTCAGTATCATAAATTGTGTACAATATGGGATTGGGATTGCATCTACAAGGCAGGAAACATCTTATTTTAAATAACTATATTGTAAAATATCCACAAAACTGTTATTATTGAGCATGTTAGTGTGGTCATGACATTGCATGTAGTATTAATCTAAGTCTGATGGGTACAGAAGCTCATTTAGTCAAACTCCTTTTGTGAGAGGCATTCAAGCTTAAAGTGTGATTTTCACGGAAGTCACATGCATTTTGGCAACACTGTTCAAAAAGTTATTTATTACAGTACAAATATTGCACACACAATGTCAATCCGTTAGGAATTATATAATTGTACTGATCTTGTTTTTAAATCATAAAACAAGATCAAATCACACTTAGATTGATTTATTTTTCTCAGGCCCACTGATTACTTTTGAAATTAAATTTATTAGTGCAAGAAATAAAGAAGAACAACAAGAAAAAGAGATGAGGGAAAGGTAGAAGGAAGAAAAGATGGAGGGTGGGATCAATTTGCTATGTGGGTTAGTCCAAGACATCTGTCACAAACGGGTTTGTTTGATTGGTGGGAGCCCATTTATCTAGATGGCTTGTCGGCAGTTAGTAAATTTATATTCCCCCAAGTCCCATCCTCCATCAGCGGTTATGGCGTGTCCGGGCCAAGACTGTCCTGCCACCATGGTCATATCTTATTTTAAAACTAGACACGATCAAGCTTATCTGCTCTACTTTTCCTTTGTGCGTAATTTACCCCTATCTACTCTTCATGGATCCCAACTGTGACCCCTGTATCTGATTGTTGGTGCAAATACAATAACTGATGATGAACATTACACACATTCTCCCCACCCCCTTTGTCAGAACAACTTTTTACATAGAGTGTTGTTCTGTTTTTTTTGTTTTTGTTTTGGTTAGGTAAAGGTTAAATCTTATAAGATGAAACACCTCTTGTCATGTGTATAGAGCCGTTATGAGAAAACACATGAATGGGGAGGAAAGAATCAGTGCAGCATGGTAAGTACAGTAGTTCAAGTTGAGTAATGAATCATAAAAATGTGAGAAATTGCATAAAAGTAAGAAGAATTTCTCAGTGTACACGTTTAGGAGCCTTGTCTTATTTCATTCTTATGGATAACAAACTAAGGTATAGCAGAGCAGCATGTTTTTAACTTTAAATTACTAATTTGTTCAATAAACTGTAGCAGTTACGGATGCACAATGAAAGATCTCAAACTGAAATGTGCAGCCAGAATAGTGCATTGATTTACAAATGTTAAAGTTAAGTCGCTTCAGACAGATGATATGAAGGCAAATTATTCCATCAACATGTCTCAAAGCATTGGTTGGCAAAGCAAGGGTAACTTCCCTGTATCCTAAACTCTACAAATAATGCTGGTCTGTGGAGTGCAGCTGAATGGAATTAATCTAATTTATTTATTCTCTACGTTGCTGCATTGTTGATTTTTATTCCTCTAGTCGGCTTGTAAAATTAGCCCGAACAGTTTGAGAATAATGGTGACAACACCAAAGGAGTTTAGAGCTCCTGATGAAACCCACCAACAACCACGTACATGTTGGTATACTGTACATGAACACCCACCTGCACACACGCATGCACGCGCGCACACACACACACACACACACACTTGCTCTCTGACTCTATCACACTGCATCACAATGCTAATAATCGGATTAAGCCACTGTGTTTTGGGTGGGTTGACGCCATCTCTATTAGCACCAATTTAGCGTGACTGCTCCAGCAACCTGAGTACTGGCTTTATCTGCGATGGCTGTCCCCCATCCTGACCACTTATCATTACACTGGGATTAATAGAAACATCTTTTGTAATTACAGAAATGCTGCGTTGCCATGTCAGGTGCTGTCAATTATTTGAATGTGTGCCAAACCATTAATTGGCCAACAGAGCCCTCAGCGCTGCCCTACAGTAAAACATAGATATCTGGCATTGATTTTCACGAGGCAGTACTCAGCATTTTATCTCCTTTCTCTTCTGACCGGTGAGGTAATTGATCGTCATAAAGGCAGTATTTTGTCTTTAGGGGAGAAGCGGAGTAGACAGTATTGAAAGGTTTTTAACCTGTGTATTTGGGGGAGTGCTGGACGACTGGCCAGGGTTGCCAGATGCTACACGCAGCAGATTTTCAGCTGCTCGGCCACAGGGATCAATAGGGATACATCTTCGTCTGATTACAGAGATGTGCTGGTGAGGATGGCAGTTTGTGTGTGTATGTGTGTGTGTGTGTGTGTGTGTGTTACAGTAATATCTGTTCACTCCAAACCAAAGGTAGACGCTACAGCTCGACTTAGTGTTCAAGTATTTTTATTTTCGATACTTTAAAGGTCCCATATCATGCTCATTTTCTGGTTCAAACTTGTATTTCTACAAGAACATGTTAACATGCTTTAAAGATCAAAAACACTATTTAAATACTGTCTCACTTTTTCCAATAATAATAGTTCTGTACTTGCACTTAAAGAGCAAATTAACACCACCAACATCCAGATGTGGATGTGTGAATGTGATCAGGGCGTTCCTGCAAAAGAGAGGTTCCCTCTCAGTGAATGTTCCCTGAATAAATGAAGTAATACAATAAAATAAAACATCAGAATGAAAAGCAGTGTTTTGCTCTCCTCTAGAACCCGTAACCACAGCCAATAGTGATGTCACTGGGTCCTAGAGTTAACCTATTATAAGTCAACTAAGACATTGTTTTCAAGGTTTAAGTTATTTCTTAAGTAAGATTTTGATTGGATGATCTTTAATTGTAGTGGTGTATTTGTACATGAAGGTAATCCTACTGGTACTTAGGTAAAGGATCTGAGTACTCCACTGTTTATAAGTAAGTAGGAAGCAAACACACAGTTGAAAAGTATGCACATATGAGGGTCAAGAGTTACTTACTCAATGTAAAAATACTGAATATAAAGAATATTGTATATCTGAAAACTTGATTTCAAGGCAGAGATTTAATTAAAATATAAAGTTTTTTAACAACATTTAATCGGATTTCAAGCATATAAGGGCATCATTTTGCAATGCATGAGAGTAAAAGTACTTATTTTGTGGTTCGGTTAGTATTCAACTGTAGAAATAGAGTATAATTAACAGTAATGGGGGCAAAAGAAACATGTTCTTCTCTCAAGTCTACACCTGTGCTTCTAGCACACCACTTCACCATCAGTGAACAGTTTTAGGTCTCCCTCGATGAATGCACATTTCCAACAAGCCAAAGCCACACAGTCAGCCATCCTGCATGCCAAGTGTGTTTTTAGAGTTTGTGCACACCCCCTAAGCTGGCATAACTGTCGCATATGAGTTATTACACATCTGTCTGTAGATACACGTCTCACCAGATGCTGTAGTTAATGGCACTCCTAACCTCCCACCATGAGATGGTACACTAAAACCCAAGTGAAATTTTCCACTGTCAGTCTGCCTCCTTCCTACTCTGTGTCTTCCCAGCCACCGCTGTCCAGTACTGGGAGAAGCCTGTAGGTGACAGCGGTCCAGACCTGATATTAATGGGGCCCTTTAACAGTCAGAAGGCCTGACAGAGCCCTGTTTTATTGTCACCTTGCCTTGAAAGACTAGGAAAAAATTGCAAAGCTTATTAGACAAATGGAGCCGTTTCTCCGTCGCACTTACTCGATCTCTGTCGCTCCATTAGACTGTCTTACATCAGAGGCCTTCTCCTCTCTCTCTTTCCTCACTGCATCGCCACACTCACACTTACTCTACACACACAGACACACACACACACACACACACACACACACACACACACACACACACACGGGAAGACATCTTCCACCTAATCAAGTAGTGGATTTTCTTGTCCTGATAAATTGGAGCTTGTAGCACTTGAAAGGTCCTCTTTTAGAAGTGCCTCCACCCCCTGACAGCTAGATGGAACCCCCAGGGAGCAAGGACAGAACATCGCCTTGTAATGATTTGTGGTAAATCGGACAAATGTTTTTGGAAAGAACTCTTTTAAGCAAGAAATGTGCTGAATTTAAAACCACCAAAAGTCAAATTCGGACACGAGGGATACAAATAATGTATTAACCCTTTATGAATGAAGGTATGTTGAATAGGTTTTGGTGAAGTCAGTTGCACAACCTGTTTTTAAGTGTTAATGAGTCAAGTTGGTAAAAAAGAAATAATGTACAAGAGCAACCCAAGATACTTGCAAGATAAGAGCCAATGAGCTCACTGACTGAAAATTAAACAGTGTAGCTTTATTCAGTGCTATTCATTTTATCAAATCAGTCTACAAATGAATTTGTGTTCCTCTGGGCCACTTGACACATAAGGCACACTATTCTTGTCATTCCAACATTGGTGAGAAGGAAGAAACAGACATCTTAATTTCAGGACTGGGAATGATGTGACATTTGTAGTAACATGATGTGACAATGCAACAGAGAGGAAGCAAATGCACTGTAATGACAAGAGTCAACAGAGGTGTTGGCAGACTCTTAAAAGATAAATGTGAAACACAAAGCTCTGTGGCTTCAAATATGCATATACAACAGCTCACTACATCCAATGGAGAATATGTATGCACATGATAGCCTCATTGTTATTCAGCTTACGGCTTTACAAATCCCTAAATGACTGTCCTAATGACATGGTGGTGTATGAGAGATGCCATGCCTACATTGAGTTCTCTTCATAATAAACTCTGAAGGACCTTATTTGTTATTTCACTCTAACAAGACTTACAACCTTTCCTTACTTTGTCTTCCTCCCTCTCTGGTTTGTTTCCTCTGCTCTCACTCTCTATGTAGGAGAACCCCTATATGTGTAATAATGAATGTGACGCCACCACAGAGGAACTCGCCCACCCTCCGGAGCTTATGTTTGACATCGAGGGCCGTAACCCCACAACCTTCTGGCAGTCCACATCTTGGAAGAAATACCCAAAGGCCCTCCTGGTCAACATCACGCTATCTTGGAACAAGACCATTGAACTGACCGACGACATTGTCCTCACCTTTGAGTCTGGCCGGCCCGAGCAGATGGTCCTGGAAAAGTCGTTGGATTATGGACGGACCTGGCAACCCTACCAGTTCTATGCCACTGACTGCCTAGACGCCTTCACAATGGAGTCCAAGACAGTGCAGGATCTGACTCAGCATACCCTGCTGGACATCATCTGCACTGAGGACTACTCACGAGGTTATGTGTGGAAGTATGATAAAACAGTGCGCTTTGAGATCAAGGACCGCTTTGCGCTTTTTGCTGGGCCCCGGCTCCACAACATGGCTTCACTCTATGGCCAACTGGACACTACCAAGAACCTGCGGGACTTCTTCACCATCACAGACCTGAGAATCCGTCTGCTCCGGCCTGCTACAGGAGCTACCATGGTGGACGAGAATAACCTGTCCAGATACTTCTATGCCATTTCTGACATCAAAGTCCAGGGCAGGTAAGACCTAAATCATTCAGTACTCATTCCATTTGCAAAGCGGGCAAAGCAGGCAACTGCCCCAGGACCCCAGACACCTAGGGGCCCTAAAGGTCTCAGGTGTGCATGTCAGTTGGTTTTTGTTAATTTACATCCATCAACTTAAGCAGGATCTATAGGGGTCCAACAAGACATTTTTGCTCTGGCGTGCCCTATCCGGTTAACTCAGCAATGGGTTGACTAATTCTCTGAAGAATCACGTTTAGGACTACCTCAGTAGTTTTTTGCTGGTTTTATTGCAGTGACAGTACAGCTACCCAATAGTGAAGAATTATGCGTTTACCGTTCTCTACCATTCTTTCCAATTAGGCAGCGGATCCATAATTATGTGCAGAGTTCACCAGTTGTCAGCATGTCTTAATTAACCAAGCTGCTTACGGCTTGCTGAAGCACTCTATTTTGGACGCCAAAATCACTCAGCTGTCTATTAGCCTGTGGAAGACATTGGATGTAGCATTTCAGACGTCAGTTCACTGCACGTTGTAATTAGTGTTTGATTTACAGAATCAGCAGAGGGTCATATAACATAAAAACAAGATGGCATAATACTGTCAGAGGACAAAACCTTCCCCCTTCTTCTTGACGTTACCACAAAAGTCACTGGGCCATAAACCTAAATGGATCTGTTTTACACTCTGTGGTTTTTCATTTGAACACATGTGAATATGGTTGTAGGGGTGATGGAATGAAGATTTAATTACTCTTGTTTTGCTTTTCACACATGAGAAGCTTGCAGTACAGCAGTGCAGCAGCGCAGAACGTGTTCGACAACTTGAGGTTGAGAAGATGATTGCAAATAGAAAAATGAGTGGTGTTCAGTGCTCTGTCACAGCAAAAATCAGTTGCTCTAACTGATGTGGTTGTGTTTTCTCAGCTGAGTGGAAGGATTAGCATCAGGCAGAAATTTAAAGACCTCAGTTGTTGTTGTTCTCATGCTACACTGATTATAGTCGTACTGTAATATTATGTTTGCTGCTGTGACATTATTTAAATGATTATTTTCAATAATTCCTTTGAGCTATTTAATGAATCTCTCATTTGTTGATATTCTTAATGTGCCATTCAAATAGAGTACAGCCATACTACACATGGCTCTAATGCTCTGTAAATGGGCAGGTACCCTTGAGCACAAAGGCCTACGATAATGAATGCCACGCTCAGAAATTGAATTTTTGACTTGTCACATGATTGAGAAGGTCATTCAGCAAAAATAACTGGAGGGAATTTACTAACACAAAAGAGTTGGACGGGGCATCTATTCAACACTCGCTGAAATGAAGGGGGCTGTCATAGGCGCAGATTATTTATTCTACTAACTAATCATGACCAAACTAATACATCCCTTTGGGGCTGTCGATTTGAGCAATGGCTGTGCGCCACCACCGGGCCGCTGTCGTTTACCAGCCCGCTGCTTTTGGAGTGACGCTCGGCTGAGAAATGTTTCCCACTGTTTACCAAAGGTAACACACAGTTCAGCCATAATGAGATACACTCTACACAGAGAGGCTTCACTCTTCTTTTTCCCCTCCCATGGAGAATCGCTGCTCAGCCCCTTTCTCCATGCGTCGTATACGAGACATAAGCTCCTTAACCCCCGGAATACAGTTCTGTGTGACTCGGCGGGAGCGATTTTGCAGGGGCAGTGAGGTCGAATCTGGCATATTTTACTGTGCTGGACTCAGCTGCCATCCCCCTGGATCAGTAGAGAGAGGGGGTGTGGAGGAAATACACTAGGACAGCCCCGCAGATTTTCTGCCCTTGCCACAACAGTGTGAGACACAAAGAAAGGAACCTAAGCTCTTTACCAAAGTAGGTCAACCTAGAAAAGATAGAAAAGGAAGGGAAAAAGAACAACTTTGCAGAAGTATACCTCTTTGCATCTGTAACATGTAGCTAAAGTTGTTACAGGGAAGCCAGAGGTGTCATGAATGGCCATTCAATTATGGCTGATTACAAGGGAGGAACGGACGAAAGGCACTAGGGAGAGAAAATCGATGCAAAGAATTTCAAATCAAACCAAGCATGAAGCTGTGAGATCTGAACAATGCATACTACCCGGTCACTTGAACACAATGAATTTGACACCCTCTGTGTTTTAATATAACAGTAGGTCTAAATGTGTGTGTGGAGAGAGAATGTGTGGATCTTTCGGAGGATTTTCTAATTATCCTCTGTATGACTTGGGCATAATTGCTCTGCCTCTCTATTTTACATGCTTTACAGTAACTGCAGCCTATAATTTGGCCAACTGTCTCCCCCCTCTTTTCTCAATCTTCTAACCCTCCTCTTCCTCCGTCCCGCCTGTGATCAATACAGTGTAAGTAAAGCTGGAGAAGATTCAGGCTACTAAAGGATCTCTTTCTGGTTCTCTTTTTCAGCTTCCGTCCCCCGCTCCCTGTCTCGCTCTATTTCTCCTTTGCAGAGAAAAGGTGTCTCAGAAGGGGCTTTGGGTTCCTTCCTTGAATAATATACAAAGACCCAGCCCTATTCCATTCCTGTACCGCAACTCAATGGAAAAACACCAACTTCATACCCACGAAAAATATTACCCACAACAAACCAGAGAATACATCTAATAGCAAGAACTGTAGTTTGTACTTTGAATATAATGCCACCGTCATGGTTATTAATTGCCAAAATCTACAATAACAATCCCTTTTATAGGCCAGCGTTTTAAATGAACTCCTGATCTGGCAACATGCTTGTGCTATTAGTTCCAAACCTGTTCCCTGCTGTCAATGCATAAAATAAACCCCCAAGACAACTGCCTTGTAAGTGTTACTTACTTGGCAAAAAAAATAATTTCATGATTCTGATTTTCAATTCTCAAACTCAAATTTCCTGCTTGTTGAATTTCCAGCTTGTCTCTATCTTGTGTACAGACAGCAACAAAGAAGATAGGGGAAAGGAAAGTTTGTTCCACACATTTACCATTGAGCCTGTGGGAGTTGTGATTCAATTTTCAAAGTGTATCTAGTATGTGCTCTGGGGCATTTTCAAGGAGGGTCAGAAACAACCTCAAGGGTTCCCAGTCACTTTGACTGCAGGGTAGATGGGAAATTCACTTGAGGTTGCAAATTCATCATTAGAGGCACTAACCCTTTTATGATCTGGATTCCCCATCAGCCTCACGGAAAAAGAATGTTTATCTGTGTTTTAAGCCCCCAACGTCTCCTTCCAGGCAGCGTGGCCTGAAAGACACCAGGATTAGGCAGTGGTTAGGGTTAATCTTAGGGTTAAGGTTAGGGTTAGGTGCCTTGAAGTCAATGGTTGCAGCGCTGCCTGGGAGGAGGCACTGGGGGCTTAAAACATCATCGATCAAAAAGAATCTTGTTCAGTAACTGTGAATTGCCACACAGAACATGTTCCCCAACATCTCAGGATATTGCCTTGGACATCTCCCAGTCTGGATTATAATTCTCCCCAGATCTGCTATGGCTGAGCTGACATACAGTATAACATTTGCAATTTTAAACTCTTGGAAATATCATTTGGGTGTTAAACAAAGGTAGGAGGGGACTCAACTTGTTGCCTTTCTATTAATCTAAATCCTTCAGTGTGCTACCAACCGGCAGCAAAAGTGGATTTGCAAATTTTCCTTTTGCATTTTTCTTTTTTGTTAAATCATGTGCAACAGTCCACTTCACACACAACATTTCCCAACTCTGGCTCACTTGACAACATCTTCCCATAGCAGGAAATAGTTGATTTGTACTAGGCTGATATTGTGAAATCTGAAAGCCACTAGCCACTAGCCACTACTATAGAGCTCAACAAGGAGATTCTGGAGGTAAAATCACATTCATATTCTGAATCGAGAATTTTGATTATTAGCCATAACGTTGTAACCAGTGAAGGTAGACTTACCACCAGCAACGAGATTGTGAAACGATTTGTTTATGCCCCTATAGAAGCCACAAGTTGGTATGATACCAACTGTCTAGTAAAAAAAAGATTTGCGACAACATGGAGAAGGATTACACTACCCAAAATTAAAGTGTAACAGCAACGTCTCTGATTAGTGGAGCTCGGTGTTACCATGGAAATGTTTATGAAAAAGGAAATGTTCATGAAGAAGAAAATGTTTGAATGCACGCTTGATACGTGAAACCATTTTTGAATTGAGGAATTGAGGAAAATACTTAGATTTTTAAAACACTTGGTTTGGTGTGAGATAAATTCCAAAAATGGTTCAAATCCCATCTGAAAGTGTATTGAAATATGTACTAAAAATGGTGTGAAATCCATCCGTAGCAATCCTATTACTATGCCCATTGCCACCGCCCACAGAATATAAATATGTCATCATGCCTTCAGACTTTAGTCATCATTCCCACTCACTTAAAGGAGGTTTTTTGGCACAATAAGATTGCATGTTGTGCAATAAGAGTACTGCACATTTGCCATAGTGTGTCAAGTGTTAAGTAGAATGCAGCACGCTGTTCTATCATTGGGAATTAATTATCATTACTTGAAGGAATACTTCCAGAGAAAGTGTTTATTCACTTACTTGCCAAGAGGCAGATGAGAAGATTCATACCACTCTCAGATATCAGAGTTCTATCGATCTTCTCATCCAACCCCCGGCAAGAAAGCAAATAAGTGTATTTCCCAAAATGTCAAACTATTACTTTAAGCATTATTACTCTGTTATATTATTGGAACAAGGACCAACCAATATCCAAAAAGAAGATAAAGTAAGGCTTTCATCTGAGACATACACAAATATAACAGATGTGAAAGATTAGACAGTTCATCTCTCCCACAGTGCACGGGTCATACTATTGTGCATACTATTGTGCATTCTAATTGGAGTTTAGTTCAGTGCATGTGTGCTTTGGATACAGCTGTTTCAACTACAGATCAGCAATTTGGTGAGTGATGGCTCTATCGGATCTCCCCTAAGGGAGGAACAAACAAGAAGTCAATCTGCTTTTTTTCCCCTCTCCCTCAACAGTGCTTGGCTTGCTCTTAGGCCTGCCTGTCGTCGACAGATAATCTATTTGTGCTAATTTCATGTTTCTCCCTGCCCACTTCCCTCTTGAATAAGTCATTCCACTTGTCTACACTCCTTAGTCTCTCTCTGTTTCTCTCTCTCTCTTTCTTTTACCATAAGCATCTATTTACCTTCCGCTGTGCTCTGCATTTCAACCTTTTTTTAATCAGCAGACTGCATTAGTCATTGTGTGGGAGAATGCCATATTTGTAGGACTGGCCTAGCCGAGAGGTCAAGATAACTTGGACCATCTGTTAACATCCGCGCCACATGTTAGTTTTACGGCTGTAATCAAATGACCCACAGCCTTTTGTGAGTCCAACAAAAATGAGTTGAAATTAATGAGGAATTTAAAATGGCATTGAGGCTATGAGTCAAATTGTCTAATATGTCCCATATTTACTGGTGAAGCTTCCTGGGATGACTCATGGTTGCCACTCAAAGGGCCGAGCTGTTAAGTGGTTGTAATCATACACCCATTTCATTCTGCCCCCATTCATCAATCTGTCTCTTTGCTGTCCACACTGCCAGTTTTTCCATACACTGTTCAGACGCAAAGATGACATTGGCATTATTAGACCATTACAACCTAGACCACTGTGCTTACAGTTGTGTACCATAATGTAATGTTACTTTGTGCAGTAACGCAATGCAGCAGATTTTCCCTTCAATGAACGTCAGTAAGATGATGTATGATTATCTATTCATAAAAAAGCATTTTACTGCTGTAGCTCATCGATGAGGAGCTAGTTTTAACTTTAGTTCCCAACCTAGGTGTCCAAAGTGTCACATGATACATAAAGGGGGGGGGTCATGAGTAAAGTGACTACTAGCCATAGTTGTCACATAAATGTATTGAAGTAAAAAAAAAAGTAGTGGAGTAGAAGTATGAAATAGTTTTAAATGGAGTACAAAGTACAAATACCTCAAAATTTTACTTTTTAAAACTTTCCACAACTGCTTTTTAGCACATACAGTACTGAAACAGTTTTTCACTGTATTTATTTGCTTTATACTATTCTTTTTTTTAGCTTTTTGTTTTTCAAGCAACAAAACAGTCCCTGACAATGGACCAGAGAAAAAACTTCAAATAAATATATACAAGTAAATAAAGACACAATAAAATAAAATAAACTATATGAAATAAAGTAAAATACAATGAAATAAGAATTGTGAAACATGTTTATACATACGGCGCTGTAAAATTAATACATATACGTAAACCAACAAATCAAATTAAGCATTATATATACTGTATATAATATATTAAGCGTTATAATTTGCTTTGAATAATTTTGTAAAGCAAGTAGTAATGAACCCCCAAATATCCAAACCCTTGTCTGGGCCATTTAAAGGCCACCAGTTTATTTAGCTGCATGGGCCAGACGCCAGCCATCAGCGCCTCTGTCTGGCTCTCCTTCATTTTAGACCCTGACACTGAGCCATAGCTACAAAGACATTGCATAAGTGGGGGGATGGAAAGTGGATATTTTATAAAAATCTAAATATCGCCTGCGATCAGCTGTTTATGCTTTGCTGCTTTTGATTGTAAATTTAAAGCTCTCCTTATGTTGTTTGTTCCTTGACGGCCTGTTACGAATCCAGTTTGGTCTGATTGATTAATTTCTTTATATTAGTTTAAAATATAAAGAAAAAATTGCATAATCAACACACAAAAGACTTATTGGGTGATAGCTAGTGCACTGTGGGGGATCCTTTCCTTCTGTATGTAGGACTGTTATAATGGCTTCCGCCCATGATTTAGAGGGGTCTCTTGGTTTTAATGCATGCTTATATTGTTTGCAGAGTAAAGGTCTAAGTTTGTTGCTGAAAGCTTTATAGTCTTCTCCAGAGGAACCATCTTTTCCTGGTGATTTATTATTTTTTAATTTAGCAATTTTTCTTTTTTTTTTTTAAATTTTGTCTTTCCGTGATGGGTTCCACTAATGTGGTTGCATCCTGTGTCATTATTTTTATATTTATTTAGTCTGAGTGGTCTCTGGAATTCATTAGTTTTCTCCTTCTTGGATTCTTGTTTTTCTCCTTTGTATAACTGGTCATAATCATTTGAAAAGCCTCTGCAATTCCCTTGGGATCTGTCTCAAAAAGATTAGTTCCAGGATGTTTGATTTTGAGAATTGTACGGCTAGATTGGGCCTTCCGGAGTTGAAAAGCCATACGCCTGCTAGTTTTATTTTCCATTTTAGAGTATTTTTCTATTAGTATAGCTGAGAGCTCCTTCTGCTCTGTAGGCTAGTACCTCATCCAGTTGCATCCTGGCTTCCTTTAGTGTTTTTTTTAATGATTTCCTCTTTTCTATGTTGTTTATATTCCCTGTCTAGTCTTTTTATTCCACTTTCCAGTTTTTGTTGTTTTGCCGGTCTTTGTTTATGTATTCTGGATCCTATAGAAGTAGGATCGAGGATAAAAACACCATAAAGTCCAGGACTTATTTCCATTGTGGTCCTCAACTACATCTCCCCATCTACATCTCTTGTTTAGTGCACATATCAGCCAATAAAGAGAAAGTGATCCTCCAGGATCTTAAATGATTGGCTACTCCTAGTGCAACTTTCATAGTGACTGGACCGTGGTCCATGATAGTAAATGTTGCTATTGTTTTTTTTTTACTCAATGTACAGTGGGTACGGAAAGTATTCAGACCCCTTTAAATTTTTCACTCTTTGTTTCATTGCAGCCTTTTTCCAAAAATCAAAAAAGTTCATTTTATTTCTCAGTAATGTACACTCAGCAACCCATCTTGACAGAAAAAAAAACAGAAATTTAGAAATTTTTGCATATTTATTAAAAAACAAAAACTGAAATATCACATGGTCATAAGTATTCAGACCCTTTGTTCAGTATTTAGTAGAAGCACCCTTTTGATCTAATACAGCCATGAGTCGTTTTGGGAAAGATGCAACAAGTTTCTCACATCTGGATTTGGGTATCCTCTGCCATTCCTCCTTGCAGATCCTCTCCAGTTCTGTCAGGTTGGATGGTAAACGTTGGTGGACAGTCATTTTCAGGTCTCTCCAGAGATGCTCAATTGGGTTTAAGTCAGGGCTCTGGCTGGGCCATTCAAGAACAGCCACAGAGTTGTTGTGAAGCCACTCCTTCGTTATTTTAGCGGTGTGCTTAGGGTCATTGTCTTGTTGGAAGGTAAACCTTAGGCCCAGTCTGAGGTCCAGAGCACTCTGGAAAAGGTTTTCGTCCAGGATATCCCTGTACTTGGCCGCATTCATCTTTCCCTCGATTGCAACCAGTCGTTCTGTCCCTGCAGCTGAAAAACACCCCCACAGCATGATGCTGCCACCACCATGCTTCACTGTTGAGACTGTATTGGACAGGTGATGAGCAGTGCCTGGTTTTCTCCACACATACCGCTTAGAATTAAGGCCAAAAAGTTCTATCTTGGTCTCATCAGACCAGAGGATTTTATTTATCACCATCTTGGAGTCCTTCAGGTGTTTTTTAGCAAACTCCATGCGGGCTTTCATGTGTCTTGCACTGAGGAGAGGCTTCCTTCGGGCCACTCTGCCATAAAGCCCCGACTGGTGGATTGCTGCAGTGATGGTTGACTTACTACAACTTTCTCCCATCTCCCGACTGCATCTCTGGAGCTTAGCCACAGTGACCATTGGGTTCTTCTTTGCCTCTCTCACCAAGGCTCTTCTCCCCCGATAGCTCAGTTTGGCCGGACGGCCAGCTCTAGGAAGGGTTCTGGTCGTCCCAAACGTCTTCCATTTGAGGATTATGGAGGCCACTGTGCTCTTAGGAACCTTAAGTGCAGCAGAAATTTTTTGTAACCTTGACCAGATCTGTGCCTTGCCACAATTCTGTCTCTGAGCTCTTCAGGCAGTTCCTTTGACCTCATGATTGTCATTTGCTCTGACATGCACTGTGAGCTGTAAGGTCTTATATAGACAGGTGTGTGGCTTTCCTAATCAAGTCCAATCAGTATAATCAAACACAGCTGGACTCCAATGAAGGTGTAGAACCATCTCAAGGATGATCAGAAGAAATAGACAGCACCTGAGTTACATATGAGGGTCACGGCAAAGGGTCTGAATACATATGACCATGTGATATTTCAGTTTTTGTTTTTTAATAAATATGCAAAAATTTCTAAATTTCAGTTTTTTTCTGTCAAGATGGGTTGCTGAGTGTACATTACTGAGAAATAAAATGAACTTTTTTGATTTTTGGAAAAAGGCTGCAATGAAACAAAGAGTGAAAAATTTAAAGGGGTCTGAATACTTTCCGTACCCACTGTACGTCTTTCTTAGAGCTACAGAAAAAGTCATTCCTCGAGTAGCTCCTATGTACTTGTGACATAAATGTAAAACCTCTCTCATTGGGATGTAGATTCCTCCAAACGTCCACTAAACCCAACTCCTGGGCCTGATAAGCCCCTTGCCATTTAAGCTTTGTGGTGTTGTTACTATAAGTAATTAATTAACACTTACAATCCCCTCCTTTATCTGACACCAGAGCTGCAATTATTTGAAAAAAGTGTGGGCAGTCTTCATTCGGTGTGTATACATTTACTATCATTAACTTGATACCTCCAGTTGTTTCAATCACCATAGCATTTTAAGTTTTAAATGTTAATCCTGGGTTACATGTTTTTCCTAAATTTAGGGCTATATTTTCTTTAGTTGCCCAGTCATTTTTCTTTTGATCGGGTTGTGGATTCCTCCTACATTATAACCAACAAAGTTCAGGTAAGCCATAGTGATTGGATTTGATCTCTTCATATCTCTTTCCCTGCTCAAACAAGTAGATCAAAAATAATTAATGTGTAAACAATAGTAACCCTTGGTCTGGAACATATGTCATAAAATAGCACTTAGTGCACAAATGGCACTAAAATAAAAAAAATTCTGGGTGAGTGTATTCCACTCATACAAAGTCTGAGTAAAGCACCTGTCAGAACTTAGAACATAGCTTGTGTGAACTTGTGACCATAAACTGACCATAACGTAACGATGCATATATTATTGCATACGTCGTATTAAGACCACCCTACCCACCACTCCTATAAATGGAGCTATTTCCTTAACTACCCTGGTCCTTGATTTCATTTTGCCCCTGCAGAAGGGTCTTGATGTCTGATGTTGCTAGTACCATGTCCCTTCTTCTCTTTGAGCTGCTCCTCTATCCTTCCTTGAACTCTTCCTCGATGCGCTCTCTTTCACCGCAGCTCTCCTCCACTCCGAGCTCTGTTAGCAGCGCAGTGGCCCTCGTTAGCAAAGCAAAGGTCTTCTCTCCGGTGGGAAACTTTAACTTTCCGTTGCGCTGGGTTCAGGCACATTGCTGAAAAGCTCTTCTTTTTAAGTTTAACAACTTTGTGGACTTTGTCTCGTTTTCTTTGTAGATCTGGTCAAAAAAGATCCGTTGGTCTTGAAAAAACACTTGTCCCTGGCTCCATGCTTGCTTTATGATCTCATCCTACACTGCTGCATCCAAAAACCTCACTGATATCGATCTGGGGGTGGCTGCAGAGTCCCTAGGTTTGCGCATGAGTGAGCAGTGAGCTTTTTGGATTTTAACATCTATTTCTGCCGGTAGTTTGAGTACCATCTGGAGCATATCTTTCACAAATCTAACTATATATTTTCCTTCACTTCAATCTGGAATTTCTCTTTCTCCTCAATGTTTTCAATTCTCTCTTTGTGCTCACCCATCTTTTCTCTAATGTCCGTGACAGCCTGCTCCAGACATTCAAGACCTATCTTAGTGTGATTATGGCCATCTTGGTTCTCTTTACAGAGGTTCCTTAACTCTTCTAGTAATGTTTGTCTGTGTCAGACTGACACATGTTGCTCGTGGTGCTAATCCTAACAGTAGAATTAGTCCTTGTGCTCCGTTTGTCGTCCTTCTCTTTCGAGGTATCTTGTTTCCTTTGAGTCCTCTGTCTGTCCGGCTGCCGTCTCGTCCATGATGTTACCGGAAGTCTGCTTCATACTGAATACATTTGCAGTGATACTCATTCACTGTGTGAGCCGACAAATACACGTAGTAAAAATGTAATTGTTCCATGGCCTGAGTCTGTCCTCTGACCCATTCTCACTTCCCTGCTTCCCTGCTTGTTTATCCACCTTCCCACTTCAAAGTGTGAACATACCTATCTCCTTTATTTATTTCTGCAGTGTGTTGAGTCTGTTCAGTCAGAAGCCGTGAGCTGCCTGCCTACACTTTCTTTCACAGAGCAAGCGTAGGATGGTTTATTAACTGGTGACCTTTTAGTTTGCAACTGAAATATCATTCCCTCTCTTATTGAAGGTTCAAAGATTTTGTGTCTTTTGTTTAAGATTCAGCTTCCACTAGATTTACCTCACACTATTGTCCTGAATAGACATTTGTTTTTTTGTTATGTTTCTGACCTGTTATGAAGCCTCATTTTACTTTACTTTGTCTCCTTGCATCTGTTACATTTTACTGTCTCTTTCTTCCTTCTTCCATCAACATCACCTGTCGCTGCGGACTTCTGTCCAGACCGTCTTCTCCGCCTCTCTACCTTTGATCACCCCCCCTCGGGTCGTGTCTAGCTGGCGTCCTACCTGCTTGAGCCTGCCAGGTTAAAGAGCTCAATAGAAATGTTTATCGTGGGGGCATGAACGTTTTTACTCACCTTGTTCCGATGCTCTGGAAGTGCCTGCTTGATCAGGCTTTGAAAAGTATGCGTAAGTGTTGGACAACAGAGCGTCTTACAGTTTTTGGGAACAACCTCCAGCTGCAGAGAAGCAGGGGCAAGAGAGAAAAATCTCAGTGAGAAATAACTCCTTATATGATGTATTTTGTCCTTGTAGAGCTGTGACCAGTCTCAACACCTGCAGTCCCTTCGTTGTTGTCCTCATGCAGCTCCTGCTTTTGACTTATAGCTTTTTCAAATGCTTTTTAATGTAAATAATGAGAACAATAAGGTAGAATTTGTTTACTTGTGTTGAGCATTTACCATTCTCAGTCATTTACTCTGACATGTCCCCATCTCAGCTGTAGTGGGTGTATTTCTGTCTGAGGTGATAATAATATAGAAGCTGGCCCCCCTGTCCAATTAATCAGATAGTCCCAGCTGCAAAAACCGCCCCAAGCATTACACATGTGAACCGTGAAGGTAAAAAATAAAGACTATGAGGGGAGGGTGGATTTGAAAAATGCAATAGGCGGAGGCAGAATATGAGATGCATCGCGTTGGCAGCAGTAGAGCGTAGTGCATCGTATCTAGAGGCCACAGCTGCCTGTGCACAGTCATCTGCATATGGCTGCTGGCAACAATGAACCGTCATCGACCACGTCTGTGTCCTTTATGGCAATGGACAAGAGTAGAGCATATTCCGGGATGGTGGGAAAAACACATTTGGTGTGATGTTTTTTCTGTCAGTCAAGCCTTAGTTCAGATGCTTAATTAGCTCTCATTAAGGAGAGTAACCACATTAATAGCCATGCACGCAGTGCGGCTCTATGAACGGCGGCCTGTGTCCACCACTTTGGTCACTTTTGAATGGATCATTATGAAATTTGGTACTGATATCCATGGTGTCTAGAGGATGGATTCTAATGACTTTGGTGATTCCCTGACTTTTACTCTAGCGCCAGCATCAGGATGACATTTGAAGTTCTGAGCAAAATGTCTCAACAGCTGTTGGATGGATTGCCATGGCCAAACACATCGGCGTTCCCCACAGGGTTGAATTATCACCTCTTAACTCTGTTCTAGTGCCATCATCATGTCAAAATACCTTCAAAACGAATGACATTCCCTTCAGCTGCTGCCGTACTTAGTTTTTGTTGTGCCAATTACCAAATGGTTGCATGCTAACACATGGTTAATACAGCCCCACAGATCTGCTTTCATGGCTGTAAACTACAGACACTACAATAGTACATGCATATTACCAACATATTTAACCGTTATATAAATAGTGAGGGGATTATAAATCATTGCACAACCATCCTTTGGCAGGATTGGCCGTTTTTAAAAGCAAAAATTATATGAACTGTATATGTAGAATAATATAATCTGTGATAGGGCTTAAAGAGATGTATAGTAGCTGTTGGATACAGTTAGAAATGTCTACATGACATGTTTAACTTCTTCCACACACTGCTATTACCTTTCAACAGGGTTTTTAACCAGGCCCTTGTCCTTGTTAGCCACTGACCTGGCTGACATGTTTGAACATGGTGCTGTTCAGCAGTTAAACTGCCACAGGGTTGCATTAAAAAAAGTTACATTTGGCTTGTGATATCACATAAAGAGTAACACATGATTTAATGAAAGACGTTTGGCATGTACCTGCCAAAGCAGTTTTTTTATCCTTTGTGTTTAAGATGTGATTTTCAGAGTGGTATGCTATTGTCAAGTGCACTTTTTGTTGTAAGATAGACATTCAAAGTAGAGCTTAAGAAGTGAATCTTACCTAGCCCAAAGGCGTAACAGCACAGATAATGAAATGAATCAGGCATATTAAAATAGACATTGCATTTTCTTCACCGAGTCTCACAGAAGAGCAATACAATCAGGCACTTTTGTCCAATCTAGTTGAAAATCAATGTATCATTTCCAAGTACTGCAATCCTATTAATTTGGAGAATATAGTTAGTCAAAAACTCACATGGGGTACAGACTCAATAATAAAAGACACATACATTAACCCTTGTGTGTTGTTCGGGTCTGTGGGACCCGTTTTCAAGTTTTGCTAAAAGAAAAATTGTGCTATTTATAATTTCTTAAAGCCTTGACTCATTTTCCGTGAAGAACATGAAAAATAATGTATTTTCAATGACTGCACATGGTACAGCCCCCCTACACATAACTATTACATATGAGGTATTCGGGTCTACTGGACCCAAGTGTATTTAAATGTAGGTGCTATGATACTATGTTGAATTCTGCACTTGCTATTCTCACACAAAGTTACAAAATTGTTGTTGAATATCCATGTTTTCTCACAAAGAACAATCATACATGTGATCTCGCAGGGGTAACTGGCAAATATGAACCATAAATGATGTATATTTCATTGGTAATTGAGCTAAATTAAACATCTATTATGTATTTTTTACATAAATTGTTATGGCTGTATTGATTTAAAAGCCTAGTAATAATTAAAAATTTAAAATATAAGCCTAATAATACATTGGCTGTGTAACAAAAATATGAACACCACACAATGGTTAAATAGAAACAAACTCCATAAAGAAACAATTATCATCCGTACCCTGGGTACCATGTAGGTGTGAGTTTGTTTTTTGCAACTTCCAGGTATTTAGAAGCTACAATTCCAACATATCTCATATCATATCAGATGATATCTACTGTCATATCAGTAGTCCAGATCAACGGAAGTTCACTTCCTGGACAATTAGCTGACACAGGCGTCTGATGACTCTCACTTTTCGCTCTGTGTGTTGCCGTTCTCAAAATCCCTTTGCTACAGAAAACTTTGAGCTAGCAAACCACAAGCTGAAAATGGCAATTTTTGAAGAAACCTTTGGTCGTGCAACAAGGCAGGCCTGCTCGGTTCTTTTGGGGAATTATTGTAAAGATTTACAAGGTATATGTTTTCTTTTGGGGTGCAAATGTCCCACCATTCATTCCACCAGTTCTTTCTCGAGACTATTTTGCAGATCACCATTGCTGCGTCCGGAGCTTAGCACTATCTAAGACCATTGTGATTGATTTAAAGTAATGCAAACAACCCACAGTGTTTTTTTTTCTCCTATCCCAGAATGTATGTGTGGTGTAGGCAGACCTTAGTCCACAGCGCTGTGGAGATAGGTCTGGCGATGCTAGACTATCACATCAGTAACAGTCAGACCCAGGACAATGTGAATTTAAAAGTGGAACAAAAGGAAAAACATGTTTCCAAAGCTCCCCGTTCGGAAAAGAGTTCTCTGTGAAGGAAAATAAGTGTTGTTACAGTTATGAGAAAAGAGAAAAAATGGTTGTATGAGTTTTGAATGTGTTTTGTTACAACAACAAAAAAGACTTTATTCTAATTGTTCAAGGGCATCTGTCTGAGTAGCACATTTTCTTTATCCTGTGTGTCATTCGAATGTGAATATAAGTGTGAGTGCCAAGGTGGACTTTTAACTCCCAGGCTGTTTCCATGTATAAACTACCTTTTTTCCAAGCAGGGATTCTTCTCACTGCCTTTTAAAAGCCTCCTCGGTCTTTCCTGACGCTGACTACCACTCTCACATACAAATGACAGGATGAAAGAAGAATGGATTTTGACTGCTTAGCCTCTGTTTGCTGAATTGCCCCTTTTCCAAAGACAATCCGAGCTTAAACCTATTGTGCTGTACTTTCATAAGGCCCATGATATTTCATTTTTAATATTCATAACACAAACAGCAGTGTTTGCTTCCAGCTGTGTTCTGTCTGATTAAAGTTGCTGCTTGCATTGATAAAGGCGGCTGCCTATAGAAACCTCTGGAGGTGTAGTTTGTGTGGCAAAAGGCAAAATCTTTGCTTTTGAAATAGATAGTGCTGTAAAAAAATCTTTTACTGCATATATACAATTCAAACATTTCTAAGGAGAAATAGATGTAATTTGTTTTTAATAAAAGCAGTTTTAAGTACTTCTTAAAGCTCAAAATGAACATCCATTTAGACAATTTGTTAAACCGTCGATGAACCCCGATTTTTTGTTTTTTGTTGCCAGCTGCAAATTTTATTGGCCCATTTTTTTGTAATCCAATTTTCTTTTGTTTTGTTTGATATTTTCAGGCCAATCAGTTTAAAAAAATTGTCATTTGTACGTAATAAAAAAGAAAGTATTACTGTAAAATATTCTATCATTATTATTAAAAACCACAAAAAACATTCCACTAAATGACATGGATATGTGCACTTTTGTTGGAAATACAATTTTACTGAAGCTTAACTAAGCATAACCTCTAGCCTTTTCTTGTGAAAGCAATTTTTATATTACGTGTTTTTCACCAAAAAGGTCTAACAATGTGTTGCCTATTTTATAAATATTGTAAATCATGCCTTTTTTACATCTGCGTCTCCTAGATTGCAGTGTTTCTCAGCATTGCTTCCGGGAGCACCACCAACTGTTGTTAAGCAGAATAGTGTTAAACTGTTCATCGTAACAAACTAAATGGGAACTCCGCTCATAAAAACACAGGGTCCACAAAAAAAAGATGTGTCCAAATTCAAATTCTCTCACTTGTGGTGCCTTCTCTTTCTAAAAACAACTGATGTCAATGTTTCACAGTGACGACCAATAGAGAAAACAAACCCTGGCTACAGTGGAAATGGTACAGCAACGCTCAGTTGTTTGTAGAATTAGGTACACTTAGAGCTTTATGTACTAATAAAAACCCAGTGATGAGCCGCCATGTCACATGTAACATTAAAGCCACAGAACGGTGTACAAGCCAATCCCTTATTATGTATCGCAGGCCAGAGGAATCGACCGAGTCAAGAGATATGAGCAGCAAAGCTACAAGTGACATGAAGATTTTATCAGCAGAGGAGAGGACAGGAGGCGCGATGCCTCAACAAATCCCTTTCCCATTCTCAGGGATGAAGCAACTTTTATTTTTCTCTTCAGAAGCCAAAGTTTACTCTTCAACTTGATCCACCTTTTTCTTGTACTGCACTGCTGATAACGCAGATCTTATATTTTGTGCATTGATTTCTCTCCCGATGGGTTTAACATTATTAGTAGCAAGCACAGACAACAGATTGGATTTATGTCTGTGCTGAAGTGCCCCGCATGACGAGACAAATCACGCTTCACTGGTAGTGAAGATGTGGTAGCATCATATACAGTATTTCAACTAAGGTGTGTGTGTGTGTGTTTGTGGAAATGGGCTCTCATGTGTGGGCATATGCTCCAGGCAATATTCATCCTATATTTGTTCCATAAATCCAAATCAATTTCAGCAGGAATTCAATCTAAAATCCCCACATGTACACACACACATACAGATAACTGAGGCAGCATCTTTGATTCCTGTCATGATCTATACATTCAAACACCCATACAAACCAAATGATTAATCTAACTGTTTACTATCGAGGTACATTAAAATTGTGACACTCTCAATGGGTACAATGAGCCCTTTTCCGATCTGATTTCTCATAAAGCCTTTTTATCTCCAAGTTAGGGCAGCCAATTTTTCTCTTTTGTGCCAGAAAGGGGTCTCAGGCGCAGAAACCAGCCATATCAAAGCCATTTTCTCTTCCTTACCGTCGACAGAGCACATTCAACATTCATTTGGTGACCCATTTCATTAATGGAGAGGCCTTTTTCGACGTGTCTTCCCCCCATCTTTGTCGGCTACAGCCGCCCTCATAATGGGCCCTACTGTCAGGGTTTCATGACTAATCTCCTCATTGACCTCTCCTTCACTTGCAGCCTCCACCACCACACTGATGATTTGGTAACTGGTAGAGAGCAGGGAACATGTTGGCAACACTTGCATAGTCAATGCCATCTGGAAAAACATAAAACACTCCACTGAGAACCAGTTTAAACATGGTTCTATATTTAACTTAGTATGTATTCTAAGCTGTTGAATATGGTTATGTAAGTGTAATATTTGGACTTGAAAAAGTAGTGTAGCATTTTTAAACCTAGTAAATAATTCAGATTTCATTGTGATATGATTTCAGGTGTAATAAATACCTACATGATCTACATTGCTAATGTTTCTCAAAACGAAAACCTCCACCTCCTCCAAAGTTATTTTCCATTGTCCCTTCCACCATCTGCCATCAGCCAATTTTTGGGGTTTTTTGGTCCGCAAATATATTGTTCTAGATCAGCATTATTGTTCTCATAGTGTTGTTTTCAGCTACAGCAGGCAGTTCTCTGTGAAAAAGCTCTTAAAACCCACTGTAGGCTTCCTGCTCAGTACAAACAGCATAAAGACAGAGCTAACAATTAGCTGAAGATAAGCTAAAGATACAGATGTTTTTCTCAGATATTGACTAAAATGAGTAACAATAGAGCCAAACAGACATTCCCCACGTCGCCAGAAACAAGACTACAAATGATTGAACTTATTGCTCATGTGGCTGCGTAACTGCTGGATATGCAATGCCAAAAATGTGGTATAAGTTTAACTAAGTGTGTACCATACACATGTACTAAAAAAATCTTATTTGCTATTAATCCAATCTTTCCTTAAGCCTATTTATATAAATGTTATTATGACTATAATTAAGATATTGTAGGAAGCAAGAATTTAGAACATTTCGGCATTGGATGTAAACAATAAAAACAAAAAGTAAACGGATGAAAAATAATCCAGGGTTTTGCAGATCCATCCAATACTAACAGTCTTGTCTGGCAATAGGGTTGCCTGTTTTGTGCCATAAAGAAATAGATTTAAAATACTGTGTAGTGGCCAAAAAAAAGATGATTTTTTAAGCTCTGAACTGATAACAGTAATTGTCTCAAAAAATTAATGTGATAATGACTTATTAATGCTAAAATAGCATATGTAAGACCTGATAACTCGTGCTCAACAATGACAAAAAGAGTTGGCCACCCTCTCATCAGTCAGACATCTGTCAGAGCTAGCCATATCAACATGGGTGGCTTTAGGAGAGAGCCTTGTGAAGTAAAGAAAACACCATATGGCAGAATTCCCCCCTCATAAGCAGACATTTCAATGGAGGAAGAAGTGTTCATACTATTCTGTTCCCCTCGTCTGTGCACATATATACACAAGTGACAGTGGGAGCGCCGATGTGGTAAGATCCCAAACCTCCCCAAGCAAGATATTTGAGTCTGATCTGAAGACGACAAGAAATGATGAATAAAAACTGCTTGATAATGGGATCATTGAGTCATGAAAAAGGATTCTAAGCGAGTTGTCTTTTGGGGGGGCCAAATGAATGCAAACGCTCATTATGACCATTCGATGGTGCTTTAGCCTTCAAGCAGAACAAGAGCATACAATAGAGCTGCAACTGACAATAGAGGGGAAGAATATCAACCAAACAAAGAAAAAGTGATGTACTGAATTTTTCAGACGTGTAATTTACTGGAGCATGAAGGCTTAGTGGTGATATTGGCTGATGACTTAGATCATAGGGATTATGATTCCAGATGATGGTGATCGAAGGGTCTGCAAGAAGTTCACCAGATTTGACTTACTAAGATGGAACCAAATATGTATATTAATGCAGGCTTATTATGAATCATTATATAGCTACGAAAAGTAATGCGCTGCAATTTGTATGTATTCCACATACTGTATGTATTGCTGTATGTACCACAGTAACTGCTGCTGTACAAAACCAATCAGGGCCGCATAGGAAGTAGGCCAGGGTGGATGGGTGGGTCATAACACTCAGGGCTTTCTTTCTTTTTGTGATTACCAATTTTCATTTCAGTTAAACACAAAAAATACAATTTGCTACATGAACATAGCCTCCCCTTTTTCATCCTCACCACCCACCCAGACAGAAATCAAGAAATGACACTGTATTATTCAAATCCATACAACAAAATAATAACAAAATAGACAAACTATAAACCAAATGAACACATGTATAAATGACTACACCGTGGACCCATTATATACTGCATCTCTCTCCCCAGCACAAAGCTTCTTAGAAGCCCTCCATAAAGTTCAAGTACCTTCCCTATTTTCTAGTTTATCTGATCTGGAAAACCGTTTGTATGACATATTTTCAAATGCTGCCACCCTAGCCATCATAAAAGCCAAAACACAGGGTTTTCAAGCGCAGGACAGGAGTTTGTGTCCCGGGCAAAACACAACCCAAACCCATCTACCTTTGGCTTTTTTTAACTGCTCAGTCGTCAAACGCAGTGGGGGAAGTCATCAAGATAACTTTTTGTATAGCTAACCCTATATAACTCTAACTATAACTAATCCTATGTAACTCTAATCCTATCTATACCTAATCCAATATAACCTTAACTATAACTAATCCTATGTAACTCTAATCCTATCTATACCTAATCCAATATAACCCTAACTATAACTAATCCTATGTAACCCTAATCTTATCTATACCCTATCTATAACTAATCCTATGTAATCTAATATAACCTTAACTATAACTAATCCTATGTAACCCTAATCTTATCTATACCTAATTCTATATAACCTTAACTATAACTAATCCTATGTAACTAATCTAATAACCCCTATCTATATGTAACCTAATCTATCTATAACTCTATAACCCTAACTTAACTAATCCTATGTAACCCTAATCCTATCTATACCTAATCCTAATCCTAATATCTATAACTAATCCTATGTAACCCTAACCTTCTATACCAATTAACCTTATATAACCTAACTATACCTAATAACCCCTATACCTAACTATAACCCTAATCCTTCCTATACCTATGTAACCCTAGCCATATCTAACCTAACCCTATGTAACCCTAACCTAACTAATATCTAACCCTCTAATCTTAATTATATGGTGCCTAACTGCCGTAACAACATGACACTCACTAATCCTAAACTGTAACTCTAATCCTATCTATACCTAATTTCCAATATAACCTTTAACTATAACTAATCCTATGTAACCCTAATCTTATCTATACCTAATCCAATATAACCTTAACTATAACTAATCCTATGTAACTCTAATCCTATCTATACCTAATCCAATATAACCCTAACTATAACTAATCCTATGTAACCCTAATCTTATCTATACCTAATTCTATATAACCTTAACTATAACTAATCCTATGTAACTCTAATCCTATCTATACCTAATCCAATATAACCTTAACTATAACTAATCCTATGTAACCCTAATCCTAACTATAACTAATCCTATGTAACCCTAATCTTATCTATACCTAATTCTATATAACCTTAACTATAACTAATCCTATGTAACCCTAATCCTATCTATACCTAATCCTATATAACCCTAACTATAACTAATCCTATGTAACCTAACTATAACTAATCCTATGTAACCCTAATCCTATCTATACCTAATCCTATATAACCCTAACTATATCTAACCCTAACCCTAACTATACCTAACCTTATATAACCCTAACTATACCTAACCCTAACCTAATCTTATCTATACCTAATTCTATACTATACCTAACCTTATATAACCCTAACTATACCTAACCCTAACCCTAACTATACCTAATCCTATATAACCCTAACTATAATCCTATGTAACCCTTCCTATACTATAACTAATCCTATATAACCCTAGCCATATCTAACCTAACCCTATGTAACCTAACCCTAACTATAATCTAACCCTCTATGTAATCTAACCCTAACCCTAACTATACCTAATCCTATATAACCCTAATCCTTCCTATACATAACTATATGTAACCCTAGCCATATCTATACCTAACCCTATGTAACCCTAACCCTAACTAATATCTAACCCTCTAATCTTAATTAGTCGTTATGGTGCCTAAACTTAACTGCCGTAACAACATGACACTCACTTTTTGTCGGCTAAACTGTAACGGCCTCTGAAATGACCGCCACCTCACAGTGCCCTGTACCCAGCTCAAAGTAACATTTTGTCAGTTATATTTACCTGTAGAGGTAAATTCCTCCGGGATGTAAATTCCTTCGGGAATTGCTTTATTCATTTCTTCGGGATGAATAAAGTATCTATCTATCTATCTATCTAAAGAGCACTTAACTGTCATGTGACCAGTCGTCATGTGAGCCGTAATTTTGTCATACCTAATCCAATATAACCTTAACTATAACTAATCCTATGTAACTCTAATCCTATCTATACCTAATCCAATATAACCCTAACTATAACTAATCCTATGTAACCCTAATCTTATCTATAACTAATCCTATGTAACCCTAATCTTATCTATACCTAATTCTATATGTAACCAGTCCTAATCATGTATACCTAATCCAATATAACCTTAACTATTTTGTCATACCTAACCCCTTAATACCTAATTCTATATAACCTTAACTATAACTAATCCTATGTAACTCTAATCCTATCTATACCTAATCCTAATCTTATCTATATAACCTAACTATAACTAATCCTATGTAACCCTAATCCTATACCTAATAACTAATCCTATGTAACCCTAATCTTAACTATAACTAATCCTATGTAACCCTTATCTATACCTAATTCTATATAACCTTAACTATAACTAATCCTATGTAACTTATCTATCCTATCTACCTAATCCAATATAACCTAACTATAACTAATCCTATGTAACCCTAATCCTATCTATAACTAATCCTATGTAACCCTAATCTTATCTATACCTAATTCTATATAACCTTAACTATAACTAATCCTATGTAAATCTATCTATCCTATATCCTAACTATAATCCTAATCCAATATAACCTTAACCCTATAACTAATCCTATGTAACCCTAATCCTAATACCTAATTCTATATCCTAACTATAACCCTAATCCTACTAACCCTATCTGTAACCCTAACCTAATCCTAATCTATAACCTAATCCTATACCTAACTATCTAATACATAACTATATGTAACCCTATATATACCTAACCCTAACCCTCTATACCTAACCCTCTAATCTTAATTAGTCGTTAACCTAAAACTTAACTGCCGTAACATGACACTCACTTTTTGTCGGCTAAACTTAACTAATCCTAGTTTAAGTATTTTGTCAGTTATATTAAATTCCTCCTAATTCCGGGGAATTGCTTTAACCGGGATGAATAAAGTATCTATCTATCTATCTATCTAAAGAGCACTTAACTGTCATGTGACCAGTCGTCATGTGAGCCGTAATTTTGTCATACCTAATCCAATATAACCTTAACTATAACTAATCCTATGTAACTCTAATCCTATCTATACCTAATCCAATATAAACCTAACTATAACTAATCCTATGTAACCCTAATCTTATCTATAACTAATCCTATGTAACCCTAATCTTATCTATACCTAATTCTATATAACCTTAACTATAACTAATCCTATTTAACTCTAATCCTATCTATACCTAATCCAATATAACCTTAACTATAACTAATCCTATGTAACCCTAATCCTAACTATAACTAATCCTATGTAACCCTAATCTTATCTATACCTAATTCTATATAACCTTAACTATAACTAATCCTATGTAACTCTAATCCTATCTATACCTAATCCAATATAACCTTAACTATAACTAATCCTATGTAACCCTAATCCTAACTATAACTAATCCTATGTAACCCTAATCTTATCTATACCTAATCCTATATAACCTTAACTATAACTAATCCTATGTAACCCTAATCCTATCTATACCTAACTCTATTTAACCCTAACTATAACTAATCCTATGTAACCCTAATCCTATTAGAGCACTTAACTGTCATGTGACCAGTCGTCATGTGAGCCGTAATTTTGTAGGATATCATACAATTTTTTTTTTTTTTTTTTTAAGCAGAAGTACAGAACAGATGAAAATATACAGAAAAGTACACTACACATACCAAAGAAGACACAGTGCACCTTTTCCACAATCTTTCCTTGCAATCAATTGTTTTCACACCAAAACAAAGAGAGGAAATACAGCAAGGAGGGAGACACAACAACAACACAACAGCAAGAACGATGTCTGCAACTCTCAAACAAGACACACAGTGACAGACAAACAAACAAGAGGCATTGCCAGAGAGACCAGCATAAGGGACCAAACACAAACAGACAGAAGTGAGAAGGCCATAGCACAAGTCTACAGCATGGATTTTCAAAGATTCAGCAATGCTGAGCCAAGTTTCTAAAGTCTTTCCTGGGGCTGCATTTATGCAAGTCACGGAGAGCTCCATATATATGACATCCAGAAAGGAAAGGGTCCAAGTACAAATAGACAGGTCATGAGGTAGTTTCCAACGGGTTGCAATCATTCTCTTTGCCGCTGTAAGTCCAAGAGTTTTAGAGAGTTGGAGGGCTGACAGATCATTCAGAATCAAAACATTGACAGTAACAGGTACAATATCATTAGTTAGGGCAGATATTTTGGATGCAATATTTTTCCAGAACTGACCAACAGGAGAGCAATGTGTACCTTGAACGGGCAGAGTTTAGTGGGCAGAAAGTGCAGAAGGGGCTTTAAGTATTTTCATGTGGTGAGATATGTCCTATGAATTAAATTGTAGTGAATCTGCTGATAGTCTGGATTGCGTGATACATCTGGAATGTTAGACCATACATCATGCCAGTCAAGATCGATATTCAGGTCGGGGCAATCACGTACCCAGATCCTCTCAATAGGAAGGCCAAGGTGGCCAGATATCACCAAGAACTGATAAAGCCTAAATACCATACGAATTGGTGTGCATTACCTTTAGTACGATATTGTTTAAACCCGTTTACGAGTATGCGTTAAATGTTACTGGTAGTTTTGTAGCGAGTATTTACTGACACTGCTATGCAGCAGTTATGGGCTATTTAAAGTTATAATCCTTAAAAATTCAGTCCTGATTAATTAGGCGCCTGACAGCAGTGTTTACTGGTGGTAACGCTGAGAATGTCTTAATAATAGTTCCAGAGTTCAAATCGAAATTACACATTTTTAACCTGCAGGAAACTCCACCTTTCCAGATGGCGTCCTTATGTCATGAATAAATGTGAATTACGCACAATGTTGCTGTTCTCTTCTGAATTTCATATAGCACATTCAGTTTTCTGTGAATCTCTGGCGCATGTGCAAGTCATTTGACTCCCACATGGAGCCACTGACAATGCAAATTACTATTAACAGAGGTAACTAATGAGTTTACATACATTTATTTAATGGCCATATCAAAATACATGCCAGCCATAAGTAGTATCAGAAGTTGGTGACATTTATTAATGACATTTTTAAGGATTGTAATTTTAAGATGGCTATTGTGCATATTTTGGAGGGAATAAGCAAAAGAAAGCTTCCCTTTTTCAGTTTTTTTATCACAAAAAATGGGCCTTCAAAATAAATATCAGAAATATATATCAAATAACTTTGGAAAAAACATCAAAAAAGCACCCACAACATTGAAAAAGTGACAAATATGTCAGAAAAAGCGAATAGTGTTGACAAAAAAACTTTTTTTCATGGTTGACGGGAAGACAACACAAGAGTTAAAAAGCACATTTTGCAATTTCAATCCCACATGCCTAGTGCAAGACAGATTGAAGGAAAGCTTTTTAATGTCCTCTTCATGCCATGAAGTGCCTGTATTTGTTCACTGATTTATAATGTCTAATTTCCTCACCCGTTTGGGAAGCCTCTATCCACTGTTCATTAGCGCCCGGGGAAAGGTCTGTGATTACATTTAAAAGGCTTCCTTGAAAGAGTTTTGTGATTCCTCTATTTTAAAAGAAAATCTCGACTACATGTTTCTGTCCCTGGATGGAACACAAAATGTGCTGTAAATAGACAGATCAGACTGCTGCTAATGCTTTTGTCTTTTGGCTTGTTTTGTGATGCTGAACAGTCAGCTCCCGTAAAAGACACATTACAAATGTCTTTTACTTATTACATGTTTCTTTTAGGGCAATATTCTTTGTTTCTGTCTCTGCCCAATAAAACTGCTTTTCTCAAACGTTGCTAGCAGAAATACATAGCAGAAATACATCTGCAATGATAAATCAATTCCAATAACCACTTGTAAGAAATTCCCTTTTCTTATATTTTGCAATATTGTATTACAGTAACACTAATCTGTCATTTTAGCAGCTAAAGGGTTTGGTGTGGCCACATACTGAATATATATTACATATATTCATTATAGCCTTGTCTTAGGACCGCCCACACACACACACACACACACACACACACACACACACACACACACACACACACCCTCCCCTTTTAAAACAAGATATGGCATCTCAAGAGGTTTATCCTCACATTAAACACGTTTAACTAATTAAATACATGTACTATGAATGCATTGTTAGCTTGTTAGCTTCTGTTGTGGTTTGTGGTGCTGAACGGACAGCTCCTGTAGAGTGAACTTTGTTCTGTGTTTCTATCAATTACTTTGTAATAAAATATAGCTACTATAGCTCGCCATAGGTACTGAAAAATTGAACGTCCAGTTTCTCTAATCTCTCTCTCTTTCTCTTTCTCTCTAAAAGTCTCTGCTCTATCTCTCTTCTTCCCTTGTAGCTGACTAAAATAACTATGATGCAAATTTTGCAATTGCTTTTCCCTGTTGTTGTGTCACAAATAAATTTTCCATGCTGCAGCGGTCCATCTGTAACAAGAAATCAGTTTCTGTGACCATTTGTATAAATCCTCCCATAATTTGCAGTCTTACTGTACTAATACCCTAGACTGGGTAAACCCAGCCTGATCTGCCAGCAATTTGGTTTCACCCTGCAGCTTAGGCTGTACACCTGGAAACCTGTACATGTTTCTATCCTGCTTCCAAATTACAAAATCACAAATCTGCGGGGACCAATCACAAACTGGCAACTTAACACGATGACGATAAAGAAGTATCAGCAAGCAGCTTTTTGTTTACATTCAACATCGTGGCCACCGAAGATCTGCAAAGTACGTCACCAGATCGTTGGTCTGATTGCTTGAAGGACTATCCAAGTGTACAGTGTTATTTGAACTATATCCATTGGTCACGCCTCTTCAGTAGAAAATACAGAGCAACCTTCCCAGACTAATGTTCAATCTTAAAAGATTGAGCTTGGTCTGGTGATGGCCAGACTACTAATACCCTCCACTACACGTTACATGAACCCAAACATGCAATCTTGGTGTCGGTTTTCTTTCATTTTTCCTGCAAAAATGTTTACGTTTGCCCCATTTTAAATATAGACTCTTTTTTACTCATTAGAGCCTAAAAAACTGCCACAGATCCTGGCCCAAAACCCATGGCCCAGATGTAAACACACACAAACCCAGTTCTTCTCCCTTTATATCTTCCTCTCTCTTCTATCTCACCCACACACACCTGCATGCACTCCTTCAAGCAATTCTTTCCATCTCATGCCATTCTCATTAATCACCAGAGGCCATACGGCCCATGTATGTAGTGGAACCGCTGCCCCCTCTGGTCTATCAGGGACTTTCCAAGCAGTGAACACTGTTACCACCGGAGCTAACAATGAACCCAGCCCAGGGTCCAAGAAGGAGAAGAGATGCTAAGAGTTAACCCCTTTACCAGCTGGGAAATGGCCAGCCTTTTCTGTAATTACACCTGCTCTTTGGGTCCTACCCTGGTTTCAGATTCTGGCCCCTGGTGGGTATAGCCATGGGAAATGTCTGCTCCAGACATGGGGATTATGTAACAAGAAAGAGGGTTGCCAAAGTTTAATGGCTGGTGACATTAGCAAGAAGCAAGATAACAGACAGTTAAGAAGTAGTGCTAAGTAAGATTTTGATGTGTGGCTGGGGATGAGGCAAATGTTTTATGCTGATACATTACACTTGATCTCTTTTTCTTCATACACTCACACTCTCTCTCACACACACACACGCACACACACACAGAGGTCAAATGCAGGCTAACCTCGGCAGTCTGCGGACCAGCTACCGACCCAAACAGATCAATGTTGGCAGGATCTTTGGGGAGTTACTTCAACGATGTCGCTTATGAAATGACAAGATCACTTAATACCTCTTCTCCACCTGGCCTCGCTTTGAATCTGTATGGCACCAGCATGCTGACCGTGATGGAGCTGTCTCCCTCCTCCGCAGTGCATTTTCTGTCGACGGGTCCACAGCCAATAGTCTTTAGCTGAGAGCAGTATCAGCTAGGCCCAGCATGTCGATTGTATTGAACTGGCTTGGCATGTCACAGGCAGTAAAGACCTCCTGATTGACTCCTGCTTGGATAGCATGTCCAACTGCATACATTAGTAATGCTGAGGATTCAATAGATGGATGGCCTGCACGGATTGATGCAGGCAGGCAGCACATTTACCTCAACGCAGGAAACCGGAGATGGACTGAACTTGCAGTGCAGTGACAGGGTCACAAAATGGATTATACTGCTATCTAAGCTGCTTATTAAGAACCCTTCAACAGCTCACCAAAACAATCGTTAAAATAATTTAAAGTTCTGTAATTTTTTATTTTGTTGCCATAGTTAGGCAGCTGGGTGACTGTGCTGTGTGCCACCCAAAGGCTTAATTGGCTGCTGAAGCATATCAGCATTTTCCAGCATGTACTGTTGTAAATGTAAGAATAGCCAGGCAGTCCCAATATACAGTTATAGCTTCTGTATAGACTCAACTCCTCTTTGTGAAATCATTTGTTCATGTATGTTGCATTTATACGAACTTTAATCAGTCCCTTCAGGATCGCAACAATTCATGCAAATTCAACCAATCATCGTGACTTTGGTGTCACTTTCAATTTTGACCAATCACCACAACTTTACTGCAAATTTGACCAATAACCACAGTTTTCTGCGACTTCAATGAATCCCAGCAGTCCCACGTGCCAGACTTTGTGTCAGTATGTGACTCTGAGAGCCAATGACCAAGCGGGAGTGAGAACGGGTTGATGTAACACATACATGGCCATATTAATTTCCTTGTTTCTGATATGAAGATGAGACATGCAAATCATTTCAGACCGTCCTGCCAACCTGGATACATTTTAACATCAATGTACGCTGTAACGCTTTTTCACTATAAAGTCGCTGAAGCAGCTGCAGCGGATGGGGCTGCTCAGTTCCCTCCGCAACTGACACACAAACACACACACACACACACACACACACACACAGTAGATGCAGGAAAAACCGGACATGAGACGTACAGGATGATCTAAATTGAGGACAGCTACGCTCGTTATTGTAAGTGCAATGATAAGTTAAAGTCCATTAAGTACTTTATCAAACCGTATGCATGTGTCCCAGGTCAGGATAGAAAATTAACTAACAATTTAAAGATTAACAAGCCACTGACAGACATGTTCAAATTTGATTCATTCAATAAAGTATTATTTTTGTCTTAAATCCACCAGCCATTTCCATATTATACCAACATTCGCAGCATCCTGAGCCTTTTTGGTAAGGTTACAAGGAAAACTCAGCCTACACTAGTTTTATTCTCCCAAAATAAGTTTCCTTTTTATTTATAAAGAAATATACCCAAAAAACGTTTTTGCAATTTTCACCGTCACTTGCAACTTCATTGCAGCAAAAAACAAAAGACATCGCAACTTTTTAATTGTAATTTTTTTACAAAAGCTCCCACAAAATCAGGCATTTGCCTGTGAAATTCTGTTTAATGGAAACTGTGCATCTGACTAAAAATATAATTTAAAAAAACATCTACCACATCTGCACAGCCGGGCTGCTCTAAGGGATCTTGCTTTATCTTTGACTTCAAGTACATTTTTACTGTCATTAGTTTAAGCTGTTACAAGCAGCATTACCAAACCAAGATTGCTAAATAATAAGAGGTCTTTCAGCCAGCGTTATTTATCTGTGTAAAGGTTGTGTATTCTGTTCTGAGGACTGCAACTGTGCTCAGACAGATGTTCTGCCTTGCATCAATTTCACTTGTTTATTCTCCCTTAATAACCAATGACCAACTGAACTTTATGCCTAAGATGCTCTGTGTGACTGTTCAGCTCAGCCAATGACTGAAACTCCAGTTCTTTCTGTTCTGTTCCAGTTTCTCTCCTTTTTCTCTAGTCTGTACATTAATGAAGCAGATGTATTCATCCCAATGCAAGTTCTGTAGCATTATATATATTCTTAGATACAGTATGTTCAACATATGTATATCCTAAATATGCCTATAATGTCTCTGCATACAGTAGCTGTGTAAATGTTTTTTTTTGTCAGAACCATACGTTGACATTTAAGTGAGGAGTAATACAGAGAATGTGACATGGTTCTTCTTCCACTTCTTTCTAACCGCCCACTTTCTAGTGAAAGAAGGAAATAATTAGGGGAAGGTTGGGGGGCAAGGTCTATCCCAGGAGAGCTTGGTGTTGATGTCTTACTCCTTCCACTTCCCACAATGCACTGCAGGCCAGAGGACATAAGGGGAGGGGGAGAAAAAAAAGGTAGAGGAGGCAATTAGCAGGTAACACGTTAGCATACCGGCTGATCTGTTATAAGCCAATGCAGACGTGTATGTTCGGGGGGGATCAGGTGGGAAAAATATATTGTACAGTCAGTTTCATTCTGTTTGTGTTTCGCAATTATCCATTCCACCGACAACAAATCGCCCGCGTGCGCACACACACACACAGACACACACACACACTCTCACACTCACCTCAAGGCCTTTTAAACAGCCACTCCTGTGTTTCTATTACATTTTCATCTCATTTTTATCACACATAATTAAGCCAAAGTGTTCTCTGAAACACTCTCCCCTCACTGCCCGCCCCTTACAACCTCCGGTGTGTTGTCGCTCCTTTACAGCACATACTGAATGCAGACATGAGCTAAAAAAAAAGCGTTTATTAACAGAATGTTTGACCCAATTGGCTTGCGTATGAAAACACCTGGGCGTTAGATTGAAATTTAATTGCTTCACTTAGCTAACCCACTTAAGGACCATGTTGAGTTTAGTCTGCTCAATTTGTTGGGATCAGCAGCTTTGTGCGTCGGGGATGTTGTAGGCTTGGATTATGGATAATTACTATCAATTAGTGGCTGAGAGTTTTGGCTTTGAAGCTGCAACAAGCAAAATGGAGCAATGTCGGGGAATGAACTTGGCTAAATGGAATTATGTAGATAATGGCTGAAGTGATAGAAAGGAAAGGGGCATTTGTTTTTGAGAAACTGAGGGAACTGCGGTGCTCAGTTTTTGTTTGTTGTTGCCGGCATCACCAGTGGGAAGGCGCAATATGTCGTCTGAACCCACGGTGTCAATCAGAAAGCCATTACTGCAGAGGTCAGAGACACACTGCTCCAGGTAAGCTACGTCTCAACGGGCTGCTCTGCTTGCATTTCCACCAGGATAAAGAAAAATAATAAATGTGCGCCCAACAATATCTTCTGTCTCCCACATTTCAAGGAGAACTTTAAACTTGTGTAAGATATGGGAATGTTTGCTGCTTTCTCTCAGACAAAATGGAATCAAAACTTCTTTTTTCACCTCTCTCTTTTTTTGTTGTTGCCAGTCTAGCAATTTAAGCTCATAGCCTCATGGGTAATTTTGTGAATACATTTCAGGACCTTTAGCTCACAGGCGGTGGCTGGCACACTCAATAATGCCTCGAGCAATATCACTTTGAGAGCACCACACAAAAACAAAGATGCCTTAGCTCCATGAATATTTATTAATAGCAGATACCAGAGTTTAAAAATGACAGACTAATAGGTGGATGGAGAGGAGAGATATGAAGAGAATGATACAAAGACTGATGGAAAGTCAGCAGAAGACAACCCACAGAGCTTTCAAAGTGAAGCGGGCCCAGTAGGAAATGAAGATGTGCACACGTCGTAGCCTGAGAGGAAATTTGCTATTAAAATGCTGTTAAATACATGTTGTCTTGCCAGTGAGGGAGTCTCCCCTGGTATCTACATTCAAGAGCCACGCCTGATTGGCAGCACAACAGCACTGGTGGGTAGGAGACCCAACGGGCCTCACGGGCGGTCTCCATCATTATGCCGACGGCGCTATCATTTCTGGACGCTGATTAAAATGTTAGCGATGTTAAAAGAAGCTGAAGGTTAAATCACAAAGGGCTCCATGCAAAGTCATTTCACTCCATATCCTCTACCCACTCCTTGCATACACACACACACACACACACTAATACGGTAGACTTTTATAACAGAGAAGGAAATAAAGGGCATTTAACAGGACTGTATAGGACTGGATTTTGATCTTGATTTTAGCCACTAATGATGTTAACTCAACTTAAACCACTTTTTCTGAATCAATCCCACTACATATCAATGTCAACTGGATATTACTATGAAGATTTAATGTGTTTCAAAAGGATATCACATATATTTCACAAAGTGGACTCCATCAGAGACTCCAATAGAAAATAGTTTCTGCTCTTATTTCTTTGAAAACACTATAGTAGTATTTTTTATTGATTTTATTTTTTACATGGAAGCCTCAGTACCAAGATGAGGCAATAGAAATCTGTCAGAGAAATGCCATCAAATGAACAAACAAACACCAGTAATTATAGATGGAGTGTCAGTGCAACCAGACAAATGTAGATACAAATAAATTGAATGTGATTCCTTTAGAATCCTTATCAGATCCATATAGGGTCAGCCTTCATGATGATAACATTTGTTATCAGCTTCTGCTGGCCCAGAAGGTAGACGCACCACAGTTGTGACTGTCAGCCGTACAGTTCTCCTCTTGTTTTTACAACCTAGAAAGGACCTGAGCAGCACAAGCTATGAAATGATGATTTAAAAATGATGGAATAACAGGTGTAGCCTTCTTACTTTTGCACACCTTATATTACATAAGCTACCTACTCCAAACTCCGCTTAAAAAAGTATAAGATATGCATGAAATGTCCGACAATCTCTGGGAGCTTGTGACTACTGAAATAGATGTAAAAAAGCACAACGTGCACTTGTGATCATTGAGTGGTTTTAGAGAGTGCTGTCTCTTCAAGCGCTAAACCAGATATGAAACGTAACCAGGCATCGGACCCCAAACCGATTTACAGCCCTTGATTTGGAATGAATAGCAGATACGTTGAGGTTGAAGGAGTAGTAAGTGGTTTAAGACTGCTTTTCCTCCATTATGATATGTCTGCGAGGATCAAGCTAAGCTGTGGTGAAGCAGAATGGACAGGGTGACAGAGGCCAGCTATCACCGGAGTTTCTAACTAAGACGTTAGCGAACATAACTGTGGGGCTATCTGTGTCATCTCCTCCCTCTGCCTCTCACTCGCTGCCTGAGGAACCAATGGAAACATTCCTTTAACCTGGCTCCTTTTCTTTTTTTATGATAATAGCTAAATGATAGGGCACTTTTAAAAGAGGCAGATAGGCTTGAATATTGCCATTTTGTCAGCCTCTCAGAATTGGATCCTAAAATAAACAAACACAGCTACAGTTCCATAATTTGAGGATGAGTCATGTGTTTTGGAAGTCAGATTTCCAGTTTTAATTTAAAGTGCTTATAATATGAAAATAACTTTTTCTGGGGTTTGGGGTGATATTTTGTGTCTCTGGTGCTTCCACACACATACAAACTTGGAAAAAAAAGTATCCATGGTGTTTTGAGTGAGATACGGTTTCTGAATGTCCTCTGCCTTCAGTCTCCGGATGAGCTGTTCAACATCTGCACGGCTTTCTACGTCACTAGCTGAGACGAGGTGGCTATCCGTGGCACACTAGTTCACCATGATCTCTAAAAGAACTACATTCATGTCCCCGTTCTGCAGGTATTCCACAAGTGCCCCTTGTTTAGAAGAAATCTCCCAGCTAATCCTGCCTTCTACTGACCAAAGTTGAACAAAAAGTTAGCTGATGTGTTTTTACCTAGCTACTGAGCATGTGTGACTCCCAACAAAGATAGTAAAGAAGTAAGATGTCTCACTCTGGAGCTAAAACAGAGACCTAAACACACAGGGTGAAAACAGGATCTGCAGCAATGTGCAGTACAACAAAAATATGTTGTTTTTTGAAAATGAAACCATGTAAACCACTTCTGGGACAACCTCAAAATACAATTATCAACCTGAAAATGAGCAAAATATGGGCACTTTAAAGTTCCAGCCAGTGTTGGCATTGGCACTGTATCGTGCATCAAGACGTGCTTGTAAACAATAATGTCATTTAATTTGTATATATATTTTGGGAGTGTGTCGTTTCACATTTCAGCATTAGAGGTCAAGCAGAGAGTGATACCAGCTCAGTTCTTTACTAAGTAATAAGCAGTAGAACACCAGTACAACAGGAAATAGACAGGGGGTGGATCAAATAAGGGAAACATTATGTGAAAGGAAACACAACTTAGATGTAACTCAATCACAATTGCAAAGAAAGACACCTACTAAACATACAAGATTTAAAATTCTTGATTTTAAAAAAAAAAAAAAAAAAAAAAAGGAACGTTTAATCCATCTGTTTATGTGCTAAGAAAAGGATCCTACATCTTATTTTAAATAAACCATTCAAAAACCCAATGTATGGTCAAAAAGCTCAATCACAACCTTTGCGTTAAATATTTTTATAACACTCACTCATTTGTTCCCTATTGCAGAGTTCTTCAAAAAGAGGTCGAACCATTCCCCATATTCCTCCTCAGAGTACTTCATGCTGCATGAGGATCATAAATTCATTTAACAGATAGATATCCCCTCAATGCTCATCTAGCCACAGCAGAAAATGAATTTGCTGAGTTTATTGCTAAATGAAGGTTCTGGTGAGCAGGATGTGAGCGAGGATTTAGTGCACCTTCAGGGAGTCCCTCTTTCCAAACTAGAAATATGCTTCTAAGATCTCATCTCATATTAATTTGTCACAGCGAACGTAGCTGTGCTGTTGCTCCATTGCCGCCCTCTGGCTAACTCTGAGCTTTTCATCGCCTCGCAGAGCAGCAAGCCTTGGTACCTCCATTCTCTCAATGCTTGTTCCACAATTTAGCTTGGGTTGTTTTCCTCAGCCTCCCCTCACGCATCTTTGTCCTTCTCTCTCCCTCCTGATCTTTCCTCGCCCATCCACTGCGACCTCACTGCAATTATGCATCCTCCAGTGGGACAATTAAAACTCAGCTATAACTTCCCAAGTGGAGGGGGGGAAACAATAGAGAATAAAAAAATAATGATTCCAGATTTCTTCATGCAACTGCCTACCTCCTTTTGAACTAGCTCCTCTTGGAAGTTGAAGAAGCAACTGTTTTAGCTGTTGTGACTGTATTCCAATGCCACAGTTCGTCAAGGACAGGAAGAAAAACTGTCTTTTGTTCAGCGCCAGAAAATCCACTCATGTTGACGCGGTTGTGCTCTTTCAAACCCCCCCACCCACCCTCCTTCTCTCTGTTTGACAGGTGCAAGTGCAACCTTCACGCTAACAGCTGTGTATATGACAAAGAGAAGTTGAGCTGCGAGTGTGAACACAACACAACTGGGCCTGACTGCGGCCGCTGTAAGAAGAATTACCAAGGCCGGGCATGGAGCGCTGGCTCCTACCTGCCTATCCCAAAGGGCACAGCCAATATCTGTGAGTAAAACACACACACACACACACTACAGTTGAGTTGAGTAATTAAAAGGACACAGCAGGTATTAGTATAGGTCTTACAAGCACTGGGCAAAATAATGGAGCTTTCCGACAAAGGCAGAAGAGTTCTGTTGCAACGTTAATTCTAATTAGCACCATCATGTGTCATCTTCAGAGTTCTGACAATCACCGTCAGAATAGTGAGACATTGAGTTGTGAGGTTCCAAAGCAATGTGAAGCAACCAACAACGTTTTGGCGAGAGATCAAATGTTGAGAAGACTTTTATGAATTTGATTGATCAAGTCCTGTGGATGTAGTCCACAGGAGGCTGTAGTAAAGGGAAGTTAAGCCAATGATTGTATAGTGTGAACAGGCTGCTGTTCCCGGGTTCTGTAGCCCTGTGTTGTAATTTAGCCAAATAACACAGGGATGTTTTGACATACAAGTCTTCTCAAGAGTAGCTGAAATTGGACCAACAATTTGCAAACTTATGTCAAAATTATGCTGGGTAAACTGTATTTGCAAAGGGAGCAGTCAAAGCAGTAAGTAAGTCATTGATAGTGAAAGCACACACTTCCAGTTTGCTCCATATTAGCAACTTAATATGCACAAAAACTGCAAATTTATTCATTTATTAGCCGTTTTTGTTTTAGTATTAGGTCCCAAGGCATGAAAATATCACTTTATGAGGTTTCCCCAGCCTGTCTATGGTCCCCCAGTGGCTAGAAATGGTGATATGTGTAAACCGAGCCCTGGGTATCCTGCTCTGCCTTTGAGAAAATGAAAGCTCAGATGGGGCGATCTGGAATCTTACTCCTTATGAGGTCATAAGTGGCAAGGTTACCTCCCCTTTCTCTGCTTTGCCCACCCTGAGAATTTGGCCCACCCATAAGGGAGAGACATCATGGCTTTCAAATGAGCAAAGTGGCATTTTGTCAGGGCCACATCCCCAGCCTCCACCTAGCCCCCCCTCTCCTCCTCTGAAAAGCTGATTTCAAAAGAAATGGCACATACTAAGAAAGCTCATTGTGGGACTGGCTCTAGTGGCGTTAATTCTGCAACAAGGCTGAATTTTGGGAAAAAGACTATTGGGGGACCACTAAGGTCTTTATAAAAGCATCAAAAAAACATGTCATTCGACATTTAAATAATTAGTTTTGAATGTACAGTAAGGCAGGGCAAGTAAATTTGTAGTTGTATAGCACTTTTTAGCAGCAATGTAATTCAAAGTGCTTTACATAAGAAAACACAAACACATTATTATAAAGGCTGACTTTGTTATTGCCTTAATGTGGCTACTTAAGTTCAGGTCAGAGTCCATAATTACACCAAGATTTCTGGCTTTGTGTGTTGTTTTTTGAAGTTTGAAGCTGGGTGCTGGTTTTTAAGCGTTCCTCTTTTGCTCCAAAAACGATCCCCTCAGTTTTTTCTTCATTCAATTTAAGGAAGTTGCGGCACGTCCAATCATTAGTTTGTTCAATGCATCTAGCCAGTTTTTGTTTTGGACTGTAGTCTTCAGGTGACAGTGTTATGTAGATTTGTGTGTCATCAGCATAACTATGATAATTTATATAATTTTTCATAATATAAGCCAGTGGAAGCATATAGTTATTAAATAGAAGGGGTCCTAGGACAGAGCCTTGTGGAACTCCACACATCATATCTTTGTGCTCAGAAGCATAAATACCTATGGACACAAAGTAGATCCTATTTTTTAAGTATGATTGGAACCACTTTAAGTACAGATCCGGAGAGGCCAACCCAGTTTTCCAGTCGATCCAATAGTATGTTGTGGTCAACCACAGTAAGCTTATATATAATAGCTTATATAGGTTCAGTAAGCCTTTATTGCATCTGCCTGCAAATGCTTTGTGTCTGATTCATGTCACAGCCACTACACCATTTCAGTGCTTTGATTAAAAAGACCATGCATGCCCCCTCCTCCATCTGTACAAACTCAGCCTGTAGGGTCAGGGTTTCAGTTCCCTTTACCTTTTAATTACAAGCTTTTCTATTTATCTGTATTAAAAGGAAAGTGACTTGCAGACCTAATGAAATGAGCACTGCTTTGTTAAACTTCGGCTCAAGTGTAATAACTGAGAACAGTGTTTCAGGAGCTGTTATAATAAACAAAGCAATGATTGATTATCTATGATTATACATAATTTGTGTATATCAGTGTTTTTTCCCTATTCTAATGACTCTGTATTGCAGTTTGTGGTGGGACTAACTCAAATTTATTGTGCGTAGATATTAGCACAAACATTCCACTGAAGAGGTTATTCAAATGATCTTAAGTAGGGCTTGGTATCGCCAGTGATTTCCCAAATTGATTCAATTCCAATTCCCCAGATGATTGAATTACATTGCCGATTTGATATTATTTAGGTGAGGGAAATTTCAGTTCCAATACCAAATTAGCTTGGATATAAAAGACATTCTGAGAAAAAACTGTAAATTGTACAAGCAAGAAGAAACCCTCATTTTTTTTAAGTATGCACTAGATTAATGTTTACATTAAAGTCCATGTTGCAGGTTTAATTTTGCAACGAATTTGTGCAATTTGCTTGTTGGTAGTAAATATTTGAACTGTTATCCATTGTTTTTGATGGTGTTGGATATCGCAAAACTGAATATATATCGAAAAATGGGCACAATTTTACAGTGTTTCATTTTCACCCCACAATGCATTGCATGACGTCACGTTGGGGAGATAACAGAGCAGCCTGCGTTGTATTTACCACTGGTCTGGTCTAATGTGGCTTCTGGTCTTTAATATTAACAGTCTATGGTCTTGATCAAGTCCATGTGACTTTATTATATTTATAATAATATTGGAGGGAAAGTGAAACACAGCTTAGACGGGGGTGTTGTCCGGCTTTTCATAAGTTTAGACTAACGCTACGCCGCCGGACGTTAGCACAACAGCGTTAGCCTAGCCTGCTAGGTAAATATTACGACTGCCTTTGGTGTTGCCTATATGCGTCCATGTTGTCAACATCATACATGTGGCATTAGTGCACCTGTTGTACCATAATTGTATTGAACAAAATAGTAAGCTTCGCTCCTACGAGATGGGGGGTTTGTTACGTTACACACAAAGCTAACTGGCTATAGTTAGCCTGTACGGATGCTAGCGGATATAGCTAACGTCGCGTAGCCAGCCAGCAACTTCGGCAGGAGAGTTTTGGTAAGCTAACACGACCGCGTTGTGGCCCACAATCAACCTGCCGTGATGTTTGAAATATAAACAATTACAATACTGGTGCGTGCTGGTTGGGGATGACCATGATCCTGCCTGAAATGTCAGAAACGGATTTAGACATCTTCAGATCAGCTGATCGCGGGGCTCGCTCCCCGACCGGCGGATCACTCCCCGACCGGCTCGCTTCCCGACCGGAGGGGCTCGCTTCCCGACCGGAGGGGCTCGCTTCCCGACCAGAGGCTCACTCGCCTACAGCACCCGCTCTCCACCGCAGCTTCGCCGCCACACACACAAGCACTGGCCAAACAGCGACATGTTTTCACCGGAGGAAGAGGTAAACACTTAGAAATAACACTCGGGGATGCCTTCTATTACTATATTGGTGCTATTCACTGACAGTAAAAAGTAAAGTCATTGTATGCACTGCTGCGTTGCTAAAAATAAAGGCGATAAATGAAGGAGATAAATGAAGAAGACTTCCCCACAATCTTGACAATTCCTCATTTGCCCTCTCACGTCTGGTAGGTTCGTAATTATTCGGCTGCTGGCCTTTCCTCCTCGTCCACATCCCAGTCAGTCACCGTAGTTCTAGTGCCAGGCTGAGACTTAACTCCCCTCCGGGACGTCATCGCCGAATTCACTTCATAAACCCGCGAACACCAAAAATGACCAAAAACTAACTTTTAACACTATTTGAAGACATTTTTAAAAATTATATACATATCTTGAGTGTTTTTTGTACCCAATAATCAACAGTGGTGGTTAACTTGCAACATGGGTTTTAAGAATTGAGCTCAAAAAAGTTTGTTCAAGGTACTTTTCAGTTAACAAGACTAACATTATATTAACATATTGAACACATTAAAGGATCAATTTCGGGAGCTTATTAATCAATATCAGATGGACTTTAGATTAACTGGAGATCAACATTTATTCTATTCAAAAACAACGCTGCTGATTTCACCATGGTACTGTGTTTAGTGTGGTGCTTTATTTCATCTACGTACAAATTAATTAGGATTTCAGAAGTTTCAGTGAAAAATATGTGGCTGTATCATCCATTTTTTTATCTCTCCAGCAAGAAACAAGACATGATTTAGAAACACGTTCCGGAAAAATGCTTCCCCATTCATAATGGTTGGCATCCCCCCTTGACCCCAAGGTCTTATTATATAAGAATGGCATGTACAAACATAAACATTAATGTTACATATAACACTTTAGGAGGGTGTCATTATTGGGAACAGCAGTCTAAAATAAATCTACAATAATACACCACACCACATTCATGTGCAGTTATAGGGGCCAATTACCATGGTTTCATGCATGATCCATTCCTTCAGCAGACTGCATGATCTTGCATCATCATTATTATTGTGAAGTGCCTGTGGATGTACGGTAGGGACACAAGCTTTATGGACTTTACACTGATATAACAAATGTATTAGAGTGAATAAATGAGGTTCGCCTAAGCTGCAGCTGCAATATTAATGTAGGATAGAACCAGTTATTTACTAGCTTGGGCTGCAGAAAGTAGGCCAGCTTTACAGTAGTCTTTTCTTTTTTCTAATGTCTTGTGGTGACGTCACATCACATGAAAAATTTGTCATTGTCTTTTCCAACAGCTTGGGCTGTGCTGGGAACCTTTGTTCATGGGGGCCTGTTAACCCAATGAGCGGCCTCGTATGAACAGATTGGTTTGAATGTGGCACGTGCGCATGATAAACCTTTGATAGTAATTAGTTGGGATCTACTTTAATGACTACTGACACTGCTGAATATGTTCCATTTGTCTGCTGGTTTTTGACTTGAAGCTCTGCAGTATGAAGTTCTTCTTTTTGCTCTTCTATGACATTTTTGTGAATGAAACTTGTCCACAGCCAGAGTGGACAACTTATGTGGCAATAGAGGTGTGTTCATGTTAATGATCATTGCCAAATTCACACCTACTCATGAACGGTTGGCTCTCATCGAGTTAAAACAAGCAATTAAGAGAGAGTGCTGAATTGGACTCAGAGCACTCTTGAGTATGAGCAGACCTCATAGGAAAAAAGTATGATTTAAGATGAAGATATAAAAATGTTCTTGCACAAGGCCCTTCCTTTTTGTGATATTGGGCTATGCAGATAAACTTTGCCTTGGGTAGATGGAGAAATGTAAAGCTTTTTTTCACAAGCCATGTAAACCTTTTGGTTATATTACCTCCATTTCCTCATTTTTTCAAAAGTTTTCTCTCCAACACATTCCCAAACTCTCACTGTGTATTGTTTATTTGGATCCCCCCCCATAGCTTAACTATGATCCTGAGGCCTATTGCACGAAACTAGGATAAGGGATTAAGCCGGGATATTCAAGTTATCCTGGATGAATTTAGCTTTGACTCGGTTGCACGAAACCAGATTGAATTAAGCCCAGCCAAGTAACCATGGAGATTTATTCTTTGCGGCTAGCCTGGTCCAGAGCAGTCTAACAGCCAGGCTATGATTAATCCTGGAGTCTCATGTGTCAAATCTGCTGTGTTATTTTTATTAACATGCATTAGCCTACTTGTCACTATTGTTGTCGCCAGTTTGATTTAAACCCTACTACAGTTGTTTAGATGGTTAGAAATGGTTGCACTGGCACCCTGATGCGGAGTGGGACTTCCCGGTGGGATGGTACTGTGTCGAGGCCATAGACTGTATTTTAACGGTCTATGGTCGAGGCTGACTGGCGTGCGGCTGCTGCCCGGTGGCCGGTGGCCGCTGCCTGCCGGCAGACCTGCGAGTCGCATCAGTGTTCACTCTCTCTGTAAAAGTAGAGATGAGCGGCGCAGCGTCCGTGGTCTCAGCTTCAAGTTACAGGACGCGCTCCCAAGATTAAGTGTGACTATATTAATGTAGCGATATTCCCAGATGATATTAATGGCAGACTGGTCAGAGACCAATACATTAATGATTTAATTTTCTTGTTGCTTATCCTTCTCTAATAAAGGACAGTTTGTGTTACTCCTTAATATGTAGGCCTAATGTTTTTTTATTATAGCTTACATTGGTTTCATAACCTTCTCAATTAGTCTCCCATCCCTGGACCAATAACGTGGCCTATATACAGTACGTATGTAGTGTAGTTTACATTCATCACACCAGGAACACCACAATTCTTCTTAATCTTTTTATTTTGGTGCGTCACTTGTCAGAAGAAGAAAAAAACATGAATATTGTTTTACATATGCTCACAGCGTGTATTGAAGTCATTTACTTCTTTTTCTAGTTGTTGTCCCTTTCTGATTGTTCTGTATGAACATTAATTGTACAAAGAATTAGATATAGCTTATAGAGATTTGTGCATATGGTTGTAAAACATGTTCTTGCATTGTGAATAAGGGTTTGAAATTAAGCCTAGTCATAGGGTCCATTTCCCGAGGAACATTAATTCCCTCTGCTCACTTTTAAGGCAAATGCTAAATAATAATACATTTTATTTATATAGTGCTTTACATTCTACTTTCTGTCCCCAGAGTCAGAACTAAACAGGGTGAAGCAGCTTTCAGTTTCTATGCTCCTCATATCTGGAATAAACTCCCAGAAACCTGCAGATCCGCTGCTACTCTCAGTTCTTTTAAATCAAGGCTGAAGAGCTTTCTTTTTGATGCTGCCTTTCTTAAATGACTGCTCATTTCTTTAAATTTCTTATGCTGCACTGTAACTTTTATTCTTGTGTTTTATGTGTCCTAATCTTTTAACTATCTATTCATGTGTTTTATCGGTTTTTAATGCTTATGATTTTTAACTGTTTGTACATGTGTTTTATCTGTTTAACTGATTTTATGTAAAGCACTTTGAATTGCCCTGTGGCTGAAATGTGCTATACAAATAAAGCTGCCTTGCCTTGCCTTGCCTTGCCTTGCCTTGCCTTACATGGTAGGCTAGTCAAAGACACTTTACAGTAAAACCAGCACATTTATCACATAAAAACAGAAACATGAAACTAGCTTATTTAAAGCAATTAAAACACAGTGTAGCCTCCAACTTTATAAACATGTGGAGTAACTATAGGCTAAGTAGATATTTTTACACCCTCACACATTCAGTCGGTCCGCTATGTTGGGCTTTTTTCTCTCCATTTGATAACAGCTGTATTTCCCTTTCTGCATATTATATTTTTCCCCTCCTCGTTACTTTCCATATAAGCTGCTGCTCATTGGGTGAAACATATGGCGCATGCGTCTTCTCCATCTCTGCATCAGTAAATCTGTGATCGATACCGTGGTCTATTTGAGAAATCCGTAAACGTGCACTTATCCCAGCTATCTACACCTGGTTTGACATAGCTTCACCTGTTCATCCTGGCTCGGCAAACGTGCAACCGATTAAACCGCGATGAGCAGATCACACTAAGTCAAGCTGCGCTTTTTCATTTATCCTGGATATCTTTATTCTACTTTCGTGCAATAGGTCCCGGGTCGGTATGTTTACACTTCCTCAATGACTGCTAATGGACACTAGGGGGCAGATAAGCTGTGAGTGAATACATTAATTAATGAATGATTGACCTTTGCGTTGATATGATTCACGTTTAGCATAAAGACAGTCAACACCATCCCGTCCTTGTTATCCTCTCCAGTTTGCCTGCCATACATCAGCTGAAGCAGCAGGGAGTTTTATCCCCTCCTGTCCCCTTATTGCATCCGCTGTGATTTCTGCCTTTCTCTGCGGTGCTCGAGGACTCTCTGCCACTGGCTGATGACTTATTCTTCATCCCAGAGGATCCGTGTTATGAGACTTAGGGAGGGTTAGTGAAATGGCCATAGCCAGAGCCCAGATTGACAGCACATTATTAAAAAAGGTGACACACACACACACACACTCACACACACACAGGCGCTCATCCAGACCTCCACTACCCAAGGACACACACACACACACACACACACACTACCTTTGCCCTGCAAGTGATGAAAAACAGTCTTAGTATAAAGTGCATTATTATACTTTGTCTTGGAGGGGAAAAAATCCATAATGTAATAATGCAGTGAAAAATCTATAGGAATTTGATTCTGTCCCTCTTGAATAGAAAATAAATGCACAAAGCTGACAGAAAAATGCACCTTGTGCTGTTCTATAATGTTCAAGCCCATTCAACTACAAATACCAAAAGTACCCTTCCCTCTCAATGTTTCCCCCAAACCCAGTGAGCATATGGCAGCTCCTTGGATACAAATTTGTCAAAGATGAAAATTTAATTAAGATTTAATTTCTTTTTACTATGCCCATCGAGTCGTCTGATGTGATAAGGAGATCGATGAATCATTATCCGGAGGGGGGTGTGGAGTTAGGGAGGGGCTATATTTCGTCTTACAATGGCACAAAGAAGAAGAAGAAGAAGAAGAAGAAGAAGAAGAAGAACAGGATTCAAGTAGTGATGAAGAGAGAAAAGGATGGCAAAGATAGAGGGAGGGGAAGTGGGCATCACTCTCTGTCACAGCTAACTCAGCCTTCTGGGGTGGCTCTGTCTTTCTCGCTTTCCGTCTCTCCATCTATGACTCTCACCCCCACCCGTCTCTCAGCTTTCTCCCTCTGCGGAGACAGAAGGAGAGGGATCAGTTGGAGAATTAACCATGGCAGTTCATTTCACTGTAGGGCTGAGGAAACTGAGGGAGATAGAAGCCGGCGGTGGATGGGGGCAATAACGGGGTGGCCTTTGAAAAGTTGATTTCAAATTGTAAAAATGTATCCTGAATGTTATATTAAAGGGAAAAAAATCATTGAATGCACTTTAAACTGAAAACTGGATTTGGAGAATAGAACTTTTCTGCACCCTGTATGTGTCTGCAGTAGCCTATGTTGGAAAAAGAAGATCCAGCCCAATGCCATGGCAGTTCGTGAAATAGTGACGTTATTTAATCTATTGATTCGTGTACAGGGACATGATTTTCTCAGTTTTTTCGTGGTGGTGAGCAGTAATTTTGATCTAATGTATTTTAATGGGAGACATCTTTCATAATTACAGCATTATTACGGTAGCGAGCAGTATCGGTCGATGGGTCAAACAACACAGGAGACTGGGGTGAAAGTCCGTCCATCCGTCCTGTTGTTGTCGCCGTCGTGTGGCATTTAATTTCCTCGTTGTTGCGACCCCAGAGGCTGCGGATCGTGTCCTGGTGGCTGCTGTCGTCCCCCAGAGCAGGCTGCTGCAGCCTAGTCTCATGGCAGTTCATGAAATGGTCTTGTTCCCAAATAAACGAGAAAATCCTGTCCCTGTTGATGAATCAATAGATCAAAAACAACGTGACCATTTCCCAAACTGCCGTGAGACCTGGTTGGAAGATTAGCTTAGTTTAGCTTAAATGCTGGATGTTTGTGGAATCAGTAGCAACTCTGCTCAAGTAAAGTGCTCATTTTATGCTTTCTGGCTTTTCCCAATACCTTTACTGTGTTATATATCTTTTTTGTTCATGTAATAGGTTTACAAAGTGAAAAAGCCCAAAGTCCACCCCAAAGATACAAACTGCTCCAAACAGCTCTATTGGAGTCCAGCTTTAACTTCCGTGACAAACACGTGTCAGTGTGTAGAAGTGAGATGCCTCACTCAGTCAACACACAGGGTGAAAAGAGGAGCTGCAGCAATTTATTTATTAAAATATGGTGTTTTTTGAAGATTAAACCATGTTAACCTATTCTGGTACAACCTCTAAATATTATGAACAACAAGTATGAACCTGAAAATAAGCAAAATATGAAGTCTTTAAGGTTTCAAGTGGATTCAACTCAAACAAGTTCACACACACACATACACACACACACACACACGGACAGAACGTGTGCACACACTAATGGCCATTCAACAGAAACGATACTGGAAAGCAATGACAGTGCAGACACATATTTATCTAAGATGCTACACTCAAGATGCTACAAATTTGAATATGTTAATGATAGGCATTACATCTGGATCTGCACAAAAACAAGCTGTATAAATGGCCACATGCTGGTTCAATGCACAAAGAAAACAGATAGGATCATCAGATCAAGTCCTTTTACTTAAATATGTCATTTTGTATTAGATATTGTGGTAATTAACAGACAAATAATGAAAGCGAATAAACTTACTTTCCTAAATGTTTCTAAAACAAATCTTTCGAGAGACACAAGTGTTGGGTTTTGAAAGCATCAGCAGACTAATCCAAGAACGTTCATACTGTAGTTCAAAACTGCTCTGCAGATTCCCAACTTTATAGTTATTCATCCATTTAAAGATGCATTCTGACCTCACCCAGGGTAAAGTTCTTTACAAATGCAAATGAAAAATAATTGTTACCAGTGAAAGACAAGCTGAGCTTGTAGGAAAGTACAAAGCGAAGCTATCGAAGGTTGTGAAGAACCAACACATTCTCACTCCCATCTTGTAAAATGTGGACGCTTGGTCAGGGGCCTTTGTCGTTGTTATTGACAGTAAAAGTCTCCTTTAGTGTCATATAACACGCTTTACCTAAACACGCTTGGTCGGGACTATTGGCGTCCCTTTTGACGCTGTTAGGTTAAGGAAAAGGTCGTGGGTGGGCTTACGGTTCCTCGACACGTGGGAATAACGGGCCGGCTAAAGAACAAAGCAGTTTCCCTGACAGGCGGCACTGACAGGACGGTTAAGGACACACGCAGGACACAAACCCCGCTCTCCTGGGTGAAAGTCCTGTGTTTGACCCATCCACCCCCCCGAGCAACCTCCCTACGCAGAATTTCCCCCTTACATACTACTCGCTAAACCCCGTCTCTAGATGCTACTCTCCCCGGTACGTTCTACACACACGTCGAAAGGTGCTTTTACCTGATTGGAGTGAGAACGGGTTGGTAGATCCTGACTTGTATTTACATTGTGACATAAGCAGCTGTATAGTTATTGTAAGTTATTTAAGAGGAGGGCTACCCTGCTGCATGGTGACAGCCTGGTAAATGAGTTGAGTTGGATGATGACTGATAATTTGACGACACTAACAGATCCTACCAATCACCTGCAGCTTTTTTCTGACACAAATTGACTGTTTTTGGTGCCAGAAGTTAGACACTTCCAATGGGCATTTAAACAAAATATGACCAATCACATAGTCATAGTCTTTTTCTCTGTTCAAATACGTATAGATTTATTTCATCATTTATTTTGGAAACTTTTAAAAACATAAGGTCTTCATTTGTCTGCCGCTTGATAAAATGAATAGATTTTCAGGACAGGATTAGGAGACACTTGTTCAGATTTAGCTGAAGTCAGCCTCAGATCTCCTTTGATCAAAGCAGTATAAGGCGTGGACATGCAGCGGATTTCACTGTAGTGATTCATCCTCAGCCTAGAGAGAAGATCCACATTAGCCCCGCACCGACTGACTGAAAACCCTGCAGTTCTTGGTCCCTGATGGAGAAAAAAAGTAGTGCTGTCTTATCTGGAGGTTACAGTCAAAATAACAACAAATATTATTTTATTTATATGACCTACTAATTGCATTCCAATGCCGCTGTTTTATAATTAGTATACTCAACGCAGAGCTACCAGATGCCACAGCCTGATGGCTGTTTTATGCGTCTGTGTCAATTCGACGGCGTACCCCCGCAGACCCTTCTGGAACCTACGCCATAGCCTCTCGAAAAATGTAACTACACATCGCGACAATCTCGGCCATGGCTTGGCAGCGTTGCATTTCCCCCTACTCATTTCCTGGTTCTCCTTCTCCATAAACAACATGACATCAAGGAGAGGGTTAACTTCTCCTGCTAGATTTCCCACCGTGGTCAGAAAGCACAGGGGAGACACTTGGTTTCTCTCACTATGACACTAGAGTCACTACTTTTACTGTAAACAACCAATGAAATTATAATGAATAATTATACAATTATTATTGTACACACATTGTATCCCTCATATACTATATTAGGTATCGGGTAATAATTAAAAAATGTTTGTAAACCTTTAAGAAACCATTTTTAAAACATCTATAAACATTACATACATAGATGGACCAGATATTCCTAACACGTTGTTAAGGGTTCCTAGTTATTATAAAGTTGTTTGTTAAATAGTTAATAATTACTTTGTAAACCATCTATAAACATTTGCGACTGATGTTTTTCATAGTTAGTTATTGATTAGTAAGTGTTTGGTAAAACAATAATGATTTTTTTTGCCCTTCATTTAATTATATGAATTTCTTTCTCTATAAGCACACATATACACATATATAGACACATACACATATGTGTATGATTACACATATACACATACACATATATGTATATATATATGTATGTATATACTGTATATAGTATCACTTCAGTATACTTTAATTCCCAAATAATTGTATATATACCCGTATATATAGTAGCAGTGCTGTGAGGAAGGAAGTAGGCCTAGCAGAGACAGTGAGGGGGGGTGGTAGAGCTAGGGAAAAAAAACAGTGACACACAAATGAACTTTGGGTTTGTAATTAACTCTACAGCGTAGGGGAACACATGACAATAATCATAATGTCTACATGTAGATACATTTGAACTTAACGGTACATTAGGTCAGTTATTAATAATTAATAGTTATTTAATTATGAGTATTATTAAATTGCAGAGTTAGAGTTACAGTAACAGATTGTATAGAGGCAATATGTACAGTGTCAACAGAGAGAAACAAGGAGAATTGAACAGACAGACAGTGACAACAAAGAACAACATACTGTAGAGAATGACAGCCTACAAACGGCACTAACAGACAGCACACACAGTCACACAGACGCTACAACATCCGCTTTCTTTTTCTTGTTGTTTTTATTTGTTCTTTAAAAAGTAGCAAGCATTGTTTGCCAGTCACTTACATGTTTAAAAAATCTGTTACATCAGGTACTGCTTGTATTATTTCACCATCTGTTAACAAATTCCATGGGTGGGGCTGCATGGGCGTAGTAATGTGGGCCGGTGTGGCTACAGTGCCAAGGCTGAATTTTTGCCCCTGTTCAGATTTTACAGGAGTTTGTATGGTTTGCCCAAATATAGCAAAAATAAGATGTTTAAATATTGATTATAGGCATTAATACTGTTTAAGGAGCCCTGGGTAGCACATTAGTAACTAACGCATTAGTGTAATCACATTACTTTGCTAATAGCACACTAATGAAGCACTCATGTAATGACATTACACACACGTGCCAATACATTGTTCCATTAGAATGTCAGCGAAATTGCTTACTATTGCTTGATAAAAAAGAAGGCATTCATTTTATTTATTTAAGTGTGATTGCGCTTTAAATCTACACACAGTAAGCTTTGTGAGACCGACTGCTCTATTTAAAATATGAGTGATGTTTTCAGCCCACAGCTTGACTATGTATTTATTTAGTGCCCTGTGTTTAGGCATAAATACACATGAACACTTTGCTGCACAATAAACATAAAACATAGCTTCACTTCCATCTTCTCCTTCTTACACAACACCCACTTTGTGCTTTTATTCCTTTTTCCACAGCTATTTGAATTTCCATTTTACCCCAGTTGCTTTCTTTTTTTTCTCTGTAACATCGCCTGTTGTTTTGCATCCTCTCACATTGTTGCTTTTTCTGCCTTTCTACCTCACCACCATTGTCTTCTTTTTATTCCTCTGCCTCCGCCTTTTCTCGCTCCATCTCTTGGTTTTGTTTCATGCTTGCATTTTCTCTCTCTCTCTCTCCCTCTCTCTCTCTCTCTCTCTCTCTCTCTCTCTCTCTCTCTCTCCCACAACACCCCCAACCACCCCAGAGACCGAGCTTGTTTGCTCTGCCTTTCCCACATCTCGGCTCTGTGCAGCTGTGACGGTAATCTTTCTTTCAAATATTTGTTTCTTCCAACTTCAGATTTTGTTTTTCATTCCTCGCCCTATAGCCAACACCACCAACGTACGCCTCATTCCTTCCTTGAAATCTTAAACTGTTCTTTTTCCAACTTAGCTCCCAGGCACTTTAAGTCTTGCCACCTTTAATTCAGATCTACACATTGAGAGGGAGCGAGCGAGCCGGGGACTCTGGCGGGGCAAGCTGTAATTTTGCTCCTGAGGAATTTTATCAAGTTGTATGCCGTGTGCTTGTGTTTTGGCTGCCTTTCTACTGCTAACCAGTTAGCAATGCATGTCAGCATCACTGGGCTCCATATAGCCAAAGAGCTTCAGATGATGATGGATTGCTAAAAAATGATGGCAGCCAGGGAAAGTAATTACAAACTTTGCCTGCGGTGGAAATACAGCAGATAAGCCCCCCTCTAAAGTAGTCCAGATTGCGCCGAGCCAAACAGGTGAGACACATCGAAGGTCAATGCCGAATGGATACAGACAGAAACAATGTAATTACACACACACACACACACACACACATACACACTCTAGCTTCCAAGCCAACTGTACTATTGACAGCAGAATCTTATCTGGCCAATTTGATGTCCTCTTTTGTACATGTTACACATTCAGGGTGAAAAAGCCAGACTGCCAGTCCAAATCTTTTGTTGTTGTTGTCATATCCAGATTGCATCCAGATTGATTTTAAAATATCCAGACAGCAAAAAAACACAAAATGCGATCTTTGTAAATGGGATCCAAACCACATTTGGAGGTGGTTTAAAATGTGATTCCAATCAGATTTCTACAGATGTGCCTCAGTCCAAAAGATCTGGCCGCCCAAATCGGATTTGAAATTGTCTATCATGTCACTCGCAACGCGAGACACAACGACATGTGCTGAGCTGAATCCATGCTGCTACCCCATACTACCAACCTCCATTTCTCATGTTCCCACCTTACTGCAGCAACCCATGCAGAGAGGTTGACGATATTGGTACACACAAATCCAAACTGATCACTTGCATGTAAGAGTCTGAAAAAAAAAAGAAACAAATTGGATTTTCCTGCACTGTGAACATAGCTTAAATAACAGAATAGCTTGTTCAGTGAGGAAATAGAATGTATGGTAAAGATATAAAGCCTTTAGTGCCAAAATAAATTTTTTTATTATTGGTTTTTGATAATCCATTAGCATGGTTACAGTTATGGTCTTGAATGGATGACAGTGGAACTGAAGCAGAGAAGGATGAACATCAAGCACTGAGACTTGAAACCACACAGCTCTCTGATTCAATGCTTATTGTAAATCAGTTGATGCCCTACACAAGTCAGGCTCTCCGCTTTATTTTAATGGCCATTTGTGTGTGTGTGTGTGTGTGTGTGTGTGTGTGTGTTCTGTCACATGTGCTGAACTTACATAGACATAGGCATAGGCACAGATCATGTTCAGTGAATTGCACGTCCCTCGGAGATCATGTTCATCACCCAGTGGCTCGCAACCATGAGGCTCACAACCATGATCCCTGCATAACTCATACCAATCAATGGAGCACAGCATCAACATAAGCCGTTCCTAATGCTCTTCCTGTGCGATAGGACAAAATTAGATTGCAGCCCGTGCCCCGTAATGGCGGAGCCAAGCAGGTGAAGGGGATCGGAAATGACAGTGATTGAGAATAATCAAATGACCCGACCCGGGATCCTGGACATGTGCTCCAACCCCACAGGTTGTTTGTAAAGTGGCGAATAATTGCACTGACAGGCCACTGGTGTTCCAAATCATGACCTGGAAGAAAAGGTCATTTGACCCACAACTAGTCCAGCAATTTGTCAAATGAGTCGTCATTTTGACTTCATAACATGTGATGGGTTCCACATTTCTAGTCATTGACATTTAGCTAAAAGCAAAAAGCATACATGTTCAGCTGGTACAGTGCAACGCAGTGTTAATTTTCTCTGAATACAAAACGGTTATGACAAATATTTGTTCAAATGATGAACTTACAGTTTAATGATTCACACTAATGGAAGTCACCTCCTCTTTCTTTCACTCTGCTTTTATAAATATATATTTAAATGCCTCTCTGTTTAATGTAGTGAGTCCCCTGCTAATCTGCCAGACTAGATGTCGATAGTACCTGTGTATTATTGCACAGTCACCTACCTAACCTCTTCTTCTGTTTTTTTAACAGTTCCGTTAAAAAGCTGGAGAAACCTTGTATAATGCATGTATAATGCATAATGGCGTCCAAATGTGATATAATTAACCAACTACTGGTTACACATTTTACTGTAGGAACTGCATATTACATACATGCATAATTTACTGTGTACTGATAAGCCCTGCCCTCGTTAGTTACTTGTTATGATCCAGCTCCTATAGGCCACAACAAATAGGAGACAGACCATAATAAAGTTAAACAAAAATATACTTTATTTAATCAAATCAAACCAAATTAAAATATTATTGTGATGTGGTTGTCAGCATGGTCAGTAGTGTAAGTGTAAGTGTAATGTTGTGTTTGTGTCTGTCTGTGTGTGTGTGTGTGTGTGTGTGTGTGTGTGTGTGTGCAGACAAAGTATGAAGACAAACTAAAGCAACATAACCAAACCAATAACAAAAGGGAGAACTGGAACCACGGCAACCAGCAGCTGCACTGCAGCCAGGTCTAATTAACCTGGGAACTCTCAGGTGTTCCATGTTACAGTAACGAGCACCTGCAGAGTCAGTGAGACAGTTGAATCACACAACAAAAGACACAGTGGTTACAACATACTGTTGCTAAGCCTGTCTAGCTTTATTAAAATTGTAGCTGGCAGATTTCTTCAGCTTTAGCTAGCTAGCTAAAGTTAACATCAGTGTTGCCAAATTAGCGACATTCTCGCTAGATTTTTAGCTAGCGTTTTTTCAGATCCTGTTATTTCTAAAAAGTTGACTACCAACTAATTTAGCAACTTCAGACTATCAGGGGAAAAGCGAGAGATATTTTATCTCTGAGTAGTCCATCTGCCAACATGGGGTCTTCCTCCCTCCCCTTTTGCACTGTAAGCAGCAGGCAGTCAGCCCACAGCCACTGAGCTGTATGCAAATGAAATAAATGATATATGACGTTGTTTGGTGACTTTTAGCAACTTTTGGAGCTAGAGCTAGCTACTTTAATTTAGGGTGACCAGACGTCCCCGGTTTCCGGGGACAGTCCCTGATTTTGGGGACCTGTCCCCGGCTGGATCTGTCCCCGGAAATGTCCCCGGTTTTCACTGTGACTGACAGACCCATAATTGGAATGAAAGAAAGAAAATTCTGACCAAACGTAGCCGATCGAGCAGCGCTGCTCAGAACTCAGAGATGTTTTAGAAAGTCGTATTTCACGATGCTAAAATTACTGATTATTTACATGGACTCTGGTGGGTTTAGCGAACACAATTTCGTGGACTTTTATGAATTAAAAAATGATCTTAATCTTTAACAGAAAGGTCAGCCTCCTTAGAAATCCTTTCCATAATGTTATCAGTCACTTAGAATATTAATCTGAGTCTGTCAGTGGCAAAACGAGAACTTTATGAACGTAAATACAAGCAATTATCTTATTAACTTCCATTGTAGCTTGTTTCTCTGCTGCCGACTGCAGCAATCTCGTTTCATACTGCATCAATGTCAAAGGAAAATCTTTCCCCAATAGTTTATGTTGTATCCGATACTCAACTCTAGGTCTAGTGTCCCCGTTTTAAGTTTTACAAAAATTTAAAACATGACGTGTTTTACGCTTCTGAGCTGAAAATGTCCCCGGATTTTGTCTGAGAAATCTGGTCACCTTACTTTAATTGGAAAAGAGTTGGCAACACTGGCTGACGATTGTCCAATGAGTTGGTTGAAAAAAACAGACTTCTGCTGACTTTTGTAATGTTTAAGGCTTAATAGTTTTCTTGTATTATATGCATGTAAAAATGTATTGCTCTTTCTAACAAAACACAATTGTAGCCAGGCATGCTAACATTTGCAGCTTATGTGAGAGCAGGTAAACTGATTGTTTAATCCATTCCTAACACTTTTGGTTTTGTGTTTCTGTCTATGGAAATGTTAAAAGAAAAACATATCATATCCACTGCGTGATGGCACAGTCGGTATTGACACATGCCTTTGGTGTGGGAGATCTGGGTTCATCAACCAATCTGTCCCTGAGCAAAATAATTGACCCATAGTTGCTCCAGAGGTGTGCTACCTCTGACATATATAGCAATTGTAAGTCGCTTTGGATAAAAGCGTCAGCTAAATGACATGTAATTTAATGTAACACAACTCTGTAAAATCACAGTATTGCTATTATCCCATGGACACCGCTTGGACCAACTATTATGATTGCTAAGCTATAATTGGACAATCTTTGTTTGTGGGAGATGCTTAGCAAACACCCAATTAGCCTACATATTAAACAGATACATATTTAACTGTAGAATGTATAAGCAGCTGTAGACTGGAGGCACTTTTCTAACTTCATTTAAAGTACAAATTGAACTTGATTAAATAGAAAAATGCATGAATCTGGTTACTTCTTAATTATTAGTATAACTGGTAGATTGAATTGGGTTTTTGACACCATTTTTTAAAGTTGGTTCAGTCAACCTATTCCAACTGTTATCATTATTATGTTGATATTACCCTCCACAAACCCTTAATAGTCAAACACAGTATCATATTTGTAAATTGATTGATTGTGTAGTGTTGTTTTAACTGTTCTGTTGTATCAATATCGTGATGCTTTGCCAAATCAAACTGTACTTCGTGAATAAGGTGATTGTGATTGTCCTTGCCTTTTGTCCTTCCTGTCTCCCGGTTAGCATCTGGCCACCCCCTTGAGGTTTGACATCCATTATGCTCCTCTTCCATATGTCAGCATAGCCTCCTGCACTTTACAGCTTTCAGACTGGTCACAGATTTGGATCCTAAATACAGCTTGCAGTCAGAGATCAGAGGAAGAGTGATTGAATGACACAAGTTTGAGTAAAGTCCACGTACACAAACACATGCCCACTCTCAGGAAATCCTCATGTTTTCCATGAGTACCTGGAGATATTTTGTGACAGCTCCATTAGATGAAAAGCCCCACCAAAAAATCCTGCACAGATGCCTCCCTGCCTCCTCAGCTTCCTCAGCCAAAGGTGTTTCTAGTGTGGTGAGCTAGAAAAGAGAGAACGCTCCCTTTCATTTAATTTCTTCCTCTCTAGTTGGCGTGGGTGCATTTCTCCTATTGCCCAGCATGCTTCCTCTTCCCATGGTGAGGGGGTTGTTGTGAGGGGGTTGTTTGTTTTTGTGGGCAGGCTGCCTTATTGAGGGCAGGGGGTAGAGTGAAAAGGAGGGAGAGCCTCCGTTCAAACAGATGATTAGAAAAAGTGGAGCTGGCGTCAATGTCGTAATAGCAAATTCCTCTGAAATCAAATGCCAACCATTAATACACCGCCGGTGTGTTCACGTTCCTTTGAAGCATACAGATGCAAACAGGGACAAATGGCAAAGTCCTTCAGCCGCCTGTGCTTCATGGTGTCTGAAGCCGCCACTGTCCTAATTAGTACCCAAACCGAGATGTCAGATCAAATGGTGAAATGATCGGCGCAAGAGACCTATGAAGGTCTCAATCTCCTCAGATCTACAGCCAGACAATGTCCTGGTGTGGGAGAGATCCGGTCACCATGGGGATGAGATAGACTGTATTATCTGCTCAGTGGCTGTCTGGCACAAGGCATTGCTTGATGTAGGTATGGACAGCCAGGCAACAGGATAAGACATGTCCTCCTAAGGCATCAGAGGCTGAGTTTGCCACCTATGATGTCATCTGATATGCCATGTGTGTCATTATGTGTCTGTATGCATGACAGTTCTTTGGCAACACATGTTTTAAAGACGGATGTGCCTCAGTGTGTCTCAAAGCAGTATGCAACTTTTTAACTTTTAAATAACTTAAATATTGTAGTCTGTCCATAAGCCTGTGGTGTTTTCTGAAATTGTTTTTTCAGTGATGTTGGGACATTTTCAGTTGTGTACCTTTTGCTACGTGAGACGGCAGCATTGACCTTTTCTGGCAACAACAGGGACATCAAAGCAAAAATAATGAAGGAAATCAGGAGAAACCAAAGAACCGTGAAGCTAAACGTGCCAAAGGCAACACTATCAAATCATGGTGAAGAGTAGTTTTCTTTAGGTGCCACGGATATGTGTCATTTCAAGTGTCATCAAGATGAATCACAAGTATTGTGGTTGGGAACACAATCAACTGGATGCAGGACTAAGCTGCAGAAAACGCAGGTCTGCCCATCCATTTTAGATGGGGGTAGGGCATTTAGGCTGCAGTGAACAGTTGAGACCGACTCAACTTGTGGAGAAACGCAACCCAACGCAACACTGTGGTGGCCAGTCATGTAACTGGCGATTAAACTTATCATTCAGTTTAGAGGAGGTGTGAACACTATGAGGGTAAAAAATGAAATACACGCACTGAACTGCTCAGGAGTTTGTGTAACAGCGGACTGTTTCCTGCCACAACAAAACACAGTCCCTCTCTCTTTTCTTTTTCTCCATGAAATGAAGCTGCCTTCAAGTGCAATCAGAAACATTGAGATCTATAAACAATCTGACACAAAACAGTAACTGTGAAACATAAAGTCTACTTGTGCTACATTGGGGGTGAAAGAACACAACAGCATGTCACACAAAAAGGTCAATTCATTGACACAACCCTGCAACAAATCGCCGGATCACTGTTTCCTGGTCTGAACTTGTCCTAACAACTCAAGGAGAAAGGTTGCAGTTGTTGCATTGTTAATTGAAGTTGTGATGATTTTTTTCTCTTTCTTTCTTCCAGGTATTCCTAATAACATTGGTCCAGTTAGTAAGTACAAATTACCAAGGAACAATATGAATGCTTGATGCTTTGCTTTGCCAATTGTGCCACCCTTCACCATACATCCCTGACCTTGGTGCCAAGTGTTCATTTCTGATTCCAATCTTCCTACAAAAGATCACTCAGCAACTTACCTTGTTTTTTGGAAGGACAAGATAATCAATAGCTGCGGGCTATATTGTCATGATGTGGGCATATTAATTTATTTTATCCAGACTCAACTCAACCAGATAACATTTGCTTGGTCTGCATGCAGAATGTCATTTTTTCTCTCTCTTCTCTCCCATGCATTATAAATAAATGGCATCTAGACTTTATTAAGGTGCCAAGACCTCTCTGGCAGTATAATGTCACAGGAGGTCATTTTAATATAAGCCGCAAGCGCCTGGGCTGGTATTATCTTGGTCAACCAGTAGCCCCTTAGGAGGGGGAAGAAGAAGAGAGGTGCCATGTCTCAAGTTACCGCTGCCTGGAAGGCAGTGTGATGCAGGAACCATAGGATTGTATTGAACAAGTCAAAGTGCATTCACAGCCTGGCTCAATTCTCTTTATCTTTTTTCTCATTGCCCTGTTCTGAGTTAGAATCCTCTGTTCCTGGGGCAGCAGATTGATTTGCAAATTGCCCCCTCCCTGTCAGATCCTGGACCCACATAGACTGGCTGAGGGTTACAGAGACATGCACGTTTATAATAAATTGGCCCCAATGATCATCTTAAAATGTAAATGATTATGAAGACAGCACAGTGTAATTTTGTCTATGCTGTAGCTGCAATATTGTTGGCTCTGATTCGTCATGCTAACACTTAAGCATGTACTGGAAGGAGTGATGAAGTCCATTATCTTCATCCAAAGTAAGACAGCTGACCTTTAGTAGTACGACGTTACTGGCTTGCATACAATTGTCTGTAGATTTAGATATATATCTAAATAAAGAAGAAGATATATAAGTCAATATACTGTGGGTCATACTCTGTTACCTATACTGCACACAGCATTGCCAGATCCACATAATTTAAAATGAATAGCCATTGAGCTTAAAGGAATAGTTTGCCAGTCTGAGGAATTTGCTTATTTGCTTTCTTGTCAAGAGTACAACTATCATAGTTGTCTATCAAATATAAAGCTGGAACCAGGAGGCAGTTAGCTTAGCTTATTTTGGCACGAAGACTTAAAGCAGGGGGAATTGCTAGCCTGGCACTGTTCAAAGGTAACAGATATCCATAAGCGTAAGCATGAGCGTGGTGTCAATCTTCTCGTCTAACTTGTTAAAAAATTGAAAATTCTCCAAATGTTGAACTATTTTTAAGCTCTAAGCGCTGATTCTCACTATAATGCTAATGGCTTACTTTCACTCAATTTCTAGTTAATGCGCAAGTGTTAGCGAGCCAAGTTATATGCACCAGGGACACATGGATGACACATGCAGACTTGTTTTCATCATTTAAGGGCTAAGATGATCACTGGGCAAGTGTCCCAAAACATGCTGTGTGAGGCACAGGGTGAAAACAGATTGTTCCCAGGTGGTTTTTAATCAGGCTTTAGAGTGAAAGTGAACACTGGTTGCAAAGTCTGATGCTATGTCATGAGTCAGAAATGGACATGTGGCCAAGGAGACCAAACCACCCCTCCCCCAATCTTCCACTGCTTGCTTCCGCCCCCCTTTTCAACTTTAGAAAGTATGCTTCCACTCCATGCATGGCCTGACAGTAGCTAAGTGTGTGTGTGTGTGTGTGTGTGCATGCTCCTCATACATATTGTATATGCATACATATTCACTTCAGTCTTCTCTGTCCCATCCAAATGCCAGGCTAGACTATGTCCAAAGGCTGTCCTCAAATCCTTCCAGAGGAGAGTGTGAATGCTGATAAGTGTGTGAGTGTGTGTTTGCGGAGGGGGGGTTATGTAGAAAGGACACTCTGACAAACCAAAGTCTTCACTTCTCATCCAGATTGGCCCACGGCGATTTAAAGTTCTTGCGAATGGCTGTCCTGTCACAGCAGCCTCCCAGAGAACCGGCATAACCCAAAAGAATACACACTCTGAGAAGGTTGAGGCTGTTTTCAGTGAAAACACAAAGCAATGTTCTGTCTCGTTGTTAATAAAGTAAGAATAGAGTGGACAAAATAAAGTTAGGAGTAACCTTGAAGTTGTAAAATGGACTTGAAGCTAAGCTATTTTGAAAACAGAAAGAAAGCACAGCACTTTTCATGTTGCTGTTTGAAGGTAATTGAATTCCTTATTGACTTTTCTCAATTCTATTTTAAGTTTATTAAGCCAGGCAGAATTGGCTAATGCGGACCATTAAAGGGAAATTAATATTTTAAAAAACAATTCTGGCTCAGCAAGATTGCATTTCATTATGGGTACGGCATTGATTAAAGTCCGTCACCACTCATTTAGCTCGCCTTACCTGAATATTCCCCATAACAAAATAATTAATGGAAGCCAGATGTCTATTTCATCCAATCAATTGCCAAAGCAGAATAATTAAAAATGAACTTACTTAACCAATTAGCGGTTGTAGATCCGGACAGTGTGGTTTTCTCAGGTGTGTTTTTTGTTTTTTCTCAGATGATACATGTACTTTGTGTTGTCATAGATTAATTGCTCATGTCCTCGTGAGTCAGTTTTGTGTTTGAGAGTAACCAGCTTCACTGCTAAACACCTAACGCAGGCTCTAAATTCAAACAAAAACAAGGGATTTGACAATGTAAAAGATATGCGTTTGAGCAGCGATGCGGTTTGGCCTTTTTCTCTTTATTTGTTAAACTATCATTTTTAAAGAGCCTCTCATCGGGTGACTCAAGTGACTTTAACCCACTGGAGATGTCGCAGTTATCACCGATGCCAGAATCCCACAGCAGGATCCATTGGAAAACGTTTTTTTAGGGAGATGAAAATGAATGAAAGAAGGGGATTAAACAGGAGATGCTGCATGATAGTCTTTTGTTCACGCAGTTTTTAAATCAACGACGGGTAATGTTAGGGGGGCTTAAAAGTGATTGTCAGTGTGTAGACATGCCGAGCTCAAAGCTTAATTCCAGTAAAAATAAAAAAGACATTTGAAACATTCCATGTAAAAAAGGCATTTCTACAATGATATAGATAGATAGATAGATAGATAGATAGATAGATAGATAGATAGATAGATAGATAGATAGATAGATAGATAGATAGATAGATAGATATTGATCCCAAAAAATGGGAAATGATGGTGTTACAGCAGCACACGTACATTAGTCACACAACACAGAATATAAATATAAATGAGATACTAGGAAAAAATATACATACATACAATATACATGAAATAATAATAATAATATGAATAAAATATAAGAATAACATATAAGAACAAATATTTAAATATATACAGGATGGGAAAACAAAATGTGCAACTGCTTAAATAATATGCTAAAATGTATGCTAAAATGTAAATGAACCAATTGTGCAGGTTGCCCTTAGTGCAATATTGTGGTGTCTAAACATTTAACCTAAACAGCAGTCTTGTATTTGATACAAATATAGTTAGGGCAATGGGCTTCTTGCCAAGACACCACTGGATGTTAATTACTCAAGATTGCATGATTCATGGAGTCAATAGCAAAGGACAGAAAGATCAAGTGAAGAGATGAAGGGGCACGATGGGGAAACTTATCCATATTCCTCCCTTTGCTTGAGTCCTCTCTATTTCCAACCGCAAAGTATTTCCCTGACACGGAAATACGGACTTGTATGTAATCATGAGGTTATACTACCCACAGCAGTCTGTCATTCCAAGTCCCAACACCTGCCATTATTTATTCATTGTTATTCCTTCACCAGAAATACACTGTAATTAGATATTGATTACATAGTCGATGTGATGAATTAAACAGAATGCCCATAACTTCTTAATTTGCTATACATAGTTTAGACTCACTTGCATTAATCATGACTTAAGTACCAAGTTTAAGAGTGTTTAATCCTTTTTCTTCTGTTTTTCACTCATCATTGCCATTGCCATAAACATACACACACATACGCAGCAAGCCCATGGAAGTCACACAAATTGCATAAAACGTCTCTCCTAAATGGGTCTTAGGATGCATTCTCTTTGCCCGTCCATGTCAGCCCAGCCCCATTGTATTCGCTGTTTCCTGATTTACTGATTTGAGTCATGCTGGACATGTCCGTGTCTCCAGTTGTGTGTGTACACTACCACGTAGTCCCCACCCCAACCCTCTAGATTATCTGTAAGGTGTATCACACAAGTGCACATGAATAACTCCTGGTTTCTCTCAATTGCACGCAGTTTGGCCGAATGTGTCATCGCTAGGTGTCGCTAACCGAAAAGAAGGTAGGCATCTAAGAATATGCAACGACTGTGTTTTTTTACAGATTGATTTATCTAGGGGTGTTTGCATAGAAGCAAAATAAATGACTCTTTGGTAGATTTTTGTGGGTAGTATCTTCCCCCGTTTCCAATCTTGCTTATTTTCCTGACAAACCAAAACAAAATCATCCTCAGCCTGCTTGTCTCGCTCCTGATAAAGGGTTTGGGCTCCTGCAGCGGAGGCTTGAGCATTTACAGGGCAGCCATGTAGCAACATGCTGCAGTGGCGTACATTATCCTCTCAATGTGTACATTCATACATACACACTCGATTTTAATTAGGCACAGAGCTTCCAGGGATTCTCGGCCCCATCTTAGCATATCAGGAAGAAAAGCAGGAGAGGTTTCACAGCGTTTCTTATGCAGATTGATGTTAGACTCATCTCAGCTTAATCCATCGTGCAGATGTGATGTGCAGCCACCTCGCAAACAACTAGCACACAACCACTCAGCTCTGTGTTTCCATGACCGCGGCAAAGCGCACACAGTGTATGTGTCAGGGGCTTATGTCAAACCCAGTACAATGGCAGAGGCTGGACCTATTATTTCTTTTTCCCACTGTTTGTTTTATGACCGGAAAGGAATCGAGGGATTGATGTGCTCACAGCTAGCCAGTTCCCCTGCCCATGCTCTTGTGCACAAATTTATAGGGTGAAAATTCTTGGCTGGCCTCCGCCGAGGTGGAGAGTAGTTTGTCAGGGGATAGTTTCTGTCTAGGGAAACATACACAGAGGCTTTTGAATTATACAAAGCACTTGTTAATGAAATGAAGCATAAAAGAGGGACCATAATATTTGAATTGTTCGGTATCTAAGGCATTTGTAACAGATGCTGCTACATGCAGCCAACTTCACTTGGCAATGTCACTCCTTATTTCCCAATGCCATCATTCATCATTATTGCTTATGTTTCTTACTTCTTTTTTTTTACAGTTACATTTATTATCAGCATGATGCTAAGTATTTTTAATTTTGACATTATGTTTTATGTTTAATTGCAATATCATGTTTTTTTATTTTGTTTGTTTCTTTTAATTTGTCTAGTAGCTCCTCAGGTTGCATTGTCCACAGCCACTTCTGTCCACGTTGCAAACAGCAAGCGAGGTAGGAGCTGGAATTCATACGTTGCCCCCCAGATGACACCCAAGCCTTCTTACTGTATGAACTCATGTTTCTGTTCAACTGTAAGCCCCCTAACCCTTGCAGTACTAACCCAATGTTAGAGCACTACGTATCCATATCTCCAGCTCAGTTCTGGACTGATGGTTTTCACTGTACAGGGCACATTGAGGATCCATTCATCTATGGAATCGTTTCTAAACACTATAAAAGTCCCTTGGAATCATATCTTTTTTCAGTGCAAATAAAGTGGGTGCTTTAGACTACAACTATTTTTGGGAAACGTGTTTCCGAGACTCAAGACTTTTTTTCCCTGTGTATGCATGATTTATGACTTTAGCCTATTTCTGGAAAGGATGTTTTTTTTTCTTTTGTGAGAGTGAGTCATTTAATGTAGAAGACGTAGCTTACCCTCGGACAAGACTTTCTGCTTTAGGTGAAAGGTAGAGTGGACTAGACTTGCTGCTCCTTCATTTCCAAGCCTTGTCGGGTTGTTAGCAGCCAGACAGAGAGACATGACCTCAATACAGATCCTTAATAACCACAATCCCTTGGACGAAAGCCCCATCCGCCACCCCCCCTATTCTGGATCCGTGGGCTTTCTGCCCAAGCGGCTGCCAGTGAGGCTTAAGGGTCACATCTGTCTACGCTGTGACACGTGGTGTCAGTGGTCACTCCTTGTGGCAGACTTATCCTCAGTCGGTGAGCCGGGGCTGCACCCCTCCCATCCTGCACCCCTTAGGCTAGGGCTGCCAGTGAGGATCACAGACTGCTGCATGGGTTTTCACAGTTTAGCTACAACTCCATATATCTAATTTAGCATGCGGTGACACACTCTCTAGCAGTGCAACTCAGCATACGCTCACTTGCCATATTGACTGCTTTTAAAGACAGAATAAGTTAGGTTGTAATAATATTGCCTGTAAAAACAACTATGAAGCTAACTTGGAAAGTTGGATCGATAGTTCTGAAAATGTTTTTGTACCCCCTTTGAAATATTTTTTAGTCAAATACCCCCTGAGCAGCACAAAACATTTTTGGTAGAAAAGAAGTCCGTAACACTTTACTTGATAGTATCGACATAACCGTGACATGACACTGTCATAAATATGACATGACACTATCATGAATGTGTCATAAACTTTATAAACAGTCATAAACGTTTATGACTTCTGTCATTAGTGTCATTTGGTTTTTGTCATAACAAGTTGACATTGTTTGGGTTGTCTTGATTATGACCAGAACGTGATCAGGTTTCTAACCTTGCACATCTAATTATAATATCATCAATTATAATTATATATCATAATCATTATGTCAACATCTCATGAATACAAAAAGAGGTGGATTTACTGTTTATGTCAAGACATCATCTGGTAATGTCATCCTGTTTAATGTCAAGTTGTCATGACAAATACATCCCAAACTAATTTAATGTCAACTTGTCATGACCAAGATAACCCAAACAACAAAACACTTGTCATGGCAAAAACTGAATGACACTTAATGACAGAAGTCATGAACGTTTCTGACTTGTTTATAAGGGTTATGACACATTCGTGACAATGTCATGTCAGAGTTATTGCAGTTTCATCATAGTTTCATCCCTTTACCATATTGACAATGACATTTAAGAAATCAATTGGACAATATTTTCAAAAGATCCCAATACCATTGCCTGAGTTGCAAGAATCCATTTCATTCATGGTTTGACCTGCCTCACGCTGTGTGGTGTTCCTGATGTGACCGTGTGTGTTTCTATGTCATGATTTCAGAGCCTTCCTTGCCTCGTGTTGTGGTGTGCTTGAAGTGATGTCATGATCTCAGGGTCTTATAACGCTGTGCTTTTAAATGTGATGTCTTCTAACTCTGGCTGTGCCCATGTCAGACTAATCACCCTCCCTGACATTACTTTCCCAACATCTCTGACACAACACAGTCTCCATTTTTTAACCTGCATGCCGTGGTGCTTCTCTCAAATTCTTGCTAACCCCACCGCCGTAGCACTCGCAGCAACAGCAGTATTGCCAACACTCCCTTCCGCGTCTCTCTCTCTCTCTCTTTCATTCTTTCTTGTTCTTTCTTTCTCCCTTCTCTTCCTTTCACACTCTCTTTGCAAGACTGTGAATGCTTCGGCCACTCCAACCGATGCAGCTACATCGAGCTGCTAAACACCGTCATTTGCGTGAGCTGTAAGCACAACACTAGGGGCCAGCACTGCCAGCTATGCAAGCTGGGCTACTACCGCAATACCTCAGCAGAACTGGACGATGAAAATGTGTGCATAGGTTAGTCCCCCACCGGCCCCTTTCACTGCCACCCTGCTTTCACACAAACACTGTCCTTGCCCCACCTCCTGTCTTTGACTTGTCATCAGAGAAGGTGTCATCTTTCATCTCTCACTGCTCCCTCATTTGTCCACACTCCTGCCTCCATGTCTTACACTGGCCCCCACATCTTCCTGTTTCGCTTTTTCTGCTCTCGCACAACGGTGGGGGGTTTTATGGAGGACGCTGGTCATTCAGGTTTAGTCAGAAACACCCTATCATGATGCTTGATTTTCAGTCATTCCTTCCGGACATGTTTTGTTAATAACTGCAGACTGATTTGGGATTGATTCAGTATTAGGGGGGTATCTAGCTGCTAGCTTGATGTAGTATGTTACAGTTGGTTTGTAGCTGCTAGCTTGTATTTATTAATATAGCGTGTTGTAGTATGTTTGTAGCCACTAGCTCATAGTTAAGGGCATGTAGTGAGCTAGAATTAAAGCTAGAATGATCTTATTTGCAGATATATAAGAATAAAGCATGTATATAAACTAATTGAAACACCTAAAACTCATTTCTGTACGTAAAACATGAAGCTAAAGCCAGGAACATTACTGTATATATATAATAGGAGATATATCTCTTCTATCTTTTGTTTAATTTGTACTAAACTGAACTGTAAAAGCGACTCGGACAGTTTTCTCCTGTTTGTAAGCTTGTAACCTCTTGCTTCTCTAAAAACCGACATAACATTACAGTCTACTAGTATTAAGTTATGTTACTATTAAGTTATGACTTGCCTGTGAAGACAGTGTCACCTTTGTAGCTGTGACGTCAAAGTCAAAAGGCCATTTTCATCTGGTGTGTTGTCCATGACCTCTATGCAGGCATTCATACACTGCATCATCTGTTTTTCTTACTTGTAAAAATGTGTGAAAATTGCATTTCACATAGTTCATATGGCCATAGTTTGGTTCCCTATTGGATTCTTTAGTTAACATGTGAAGTGTGAGTTCTTAGTGCCAGGTGCATTTGTGAGTCCTGAGGGGGGAGTCTGACAAGCAACAAGAGTTCTGAGAGAAATGTTGCAGGGAAGTTACACCGGCAGTCAGAGGTGCCACGCAAGTGCACATGTCATATACATGAAATGGCCTCAAGAGTAGCAGCTGAAACCTGTCACAAGGCATTAAGAGTCACCGAGGCGTTACCTTGTGCCAAAGTCGCTGTCACCCTGCCTCTCTCTCGCTGACCCCCCCTATTTTGTCACATGGCGTCACCTCTCTCCTCTTGCTTGACCCCCGGAGGCCACTCGGGTGCAGCCACGTGCAGCCAGCACAGCCACAGAAGGTGCGATGTGATGGTCAGGGACTGTCAAAATAGGTGTCACTTTGACTGGAGAGTGCTGTGGAAAGCTGGAAGGTCAGTTGAGTGTAGAACACCAGAGACTTGACAGGTTGTTTTTGTATAGAAAATGTTTTTTTTAAGTATATTGCAAATCTAATTGTGGCTAATGGCAATTTTCTTCTGTCAATGGTAAATGGTAATTTTAAGATTATGCAAAATTCTTCGACAATTTTTTACATCCATTTGAAAATAAGAGAATTAAAGAACATATTACAACAATGCCCATTTCAATGTGCTATACTCTCATTCCTCTAAAACCCTAACATTTACTCTTTGTCTATGTTTCTAGCCATTATCCTTCTGAAACCTGCTCATCACATTTCCTGTCTCCTCTTTCCATCTTTTCCTATCTAAACCTGTATGAATGAATCCAACTTTAGAAAAGCATGTGCAGATTAGCCCACTTTGCTCATTTTAAATCAAAGCTACTGATAATTGTTTTGCATATTTGCTCATTGCACGTTGTATAGCTATTAAACAGTAAAATTATTTCTATAATTGCAAATATGCTGTTATTAATATAAAGTGTTCATGCATCTAGCACAAGTCATTCTTTTATCATTCTATCTCCATTACAGTTGAAATGGTAGCATTTTTTTCTGTATGAGTCTTTAAATCTATTCTCTTTTCTTACTAAAAAATGATCAAGCACCTTGTTGTGATAGTTGAGCTTATATTTGAGCTTGAGGAATGTGGTCAGCACTGTGAAAATCCTAGACGTGTGCCGGGAAGTGAAAGCACCACCCTGTTTCCAGTGTGTGTATTTGTGTCTTGTTTTTCCAGAGTGTAATTGTAATCCCTTTGGCTCAGTCAGTGATCGCTGTAATGGCACAGGATTGTGTATATGTAAGGAGGGCACTACAGGGCCTAAGTGTCAGCAGTGTCTACCCGGCTATTTGTGGGACGATGGCTGTAAATGTAAGTAAAACCACAAACCTCCCCACGCAGCTTCCGACTGTTCTCCCCCATCAGCTCTGTCTCTCTCTGCTATCTCTCTCTGATTTCTTCTCTCTCTCTGTGATTCCTGAGCTTTGGCTGGAAGAACATGCTGCCCATGCGCAGGATTGCCCAGCTGCCTTGACAAATACAGACCTAACCCATAACATGAGCTAACTCAATATAATAAGGCATTTGATTCACTAACTGAAGCTGCATTTCACACTTGCTGCGGCTGGGTTAACAATATATACATTAGCAGGTGCCTTATATGGCTCAAATAGCAAAAATGCAATGGCATGGCATGGTGCATGCTGCTTGGTAACTCAGTTATCCAGCCATGTTGCGCACTAACAAAACAACAGCTGAGTCAATATTGACTGCTTGACAGGCTGCCTGGGATCTGTTTGAGTAGCCCCCTTGCCAATCCACAACAGGACAATGTCATCCAACACTAACATTTTTCAAACAAGAATGCAGGTCATTTTGAGTTCCAGCCCATTTATTACTGTCTACTGTTTATATTCCCCCCAGCAATTTTGCGATGCATGCCCTGTGCAGTCATTTGTTTTCAAATGTCACCAATTTTTCATTGTTCCTCTCGAGTCAAACTTCGGTGACAAACGTACAGGAGGCAGCCATAATAAAGCCCACACCTCGTGAGCAGCGATTCTAACATCTTCTAACATGACAGTGTAAAAAGGGAACGTTGAGATACAAAATTACCATCGCAAACACTGTTTATGCTGCATATGTTTGACTAATGCACTTGCAGTATGGGTACAGATGATCTGGCCCTTTTTGGACTAATCTCACTTGTCTTGTGCTGGTTGAAAAACTCACATAGCTTATTTTCAGACCAGCTGATAATTGCTGCTAATGAGCATTTGACCAACCATGACCCATCTTTGTGTCACTGTTTGTAACTGTGATTAAATTATGTCAGATTTATAGACCTTTTTCCATGAGGTGGTGACATCTATTTGTCTTCCTCCTGTAGCACAACATTAATCTCTGTCCTGGCCAACAAAGGCGTCCTAAATAAGGCGCCTCAACATTGTAAGGTGACATGATTTTGGAGGATTAATTTCTAGTGGTGGCCTCTTCTTCTTCCTGTGGATGTAAGGGGCTAGCCAGTGTAATGATGTCATGAAGAATGTTAGCGATTGGTAAAAGGTTTTATCTGCTTTGTATGAAGTATTCATCCAATCACAGAGCCTAAAATATTTTCTAATCCAATCAGAGGTATGTGAATGGGACCAGTCATATGAAAACTGCAGCATAACCCATTACAAAAAGATAAATCACAGCTTAATCTGTTTTGTGATGATTACTCAAACAGAAATGTAGGTATTGAAGGAAGAATATGAAGTAGAGGGGAACTACTTGACCATTAGCACAAACATTTACATTTTGTTAAACTTGCAACAGTTTTTATATAAATATTGAAAAGGCTTGCATAATTTAGCTGGAATATTTCTCAAAGTTAAAAATACCATACCACATTATTTGACAGTGTGGTACTCAGGAAGGCCAGACAGATATCTGTGGATGACTCTCACCCACTAAACTCTGAGATTGAGTTGCTCCCGTCTGGCCTTCAATTCAGGGTCCCGAGGGCGAGCCGGAAAATGTATAAGAGGTCCTTTGTTCCCAATGCCGTAGCGGCACTGAATACAAAATGACTGCACTATAAAAGAAAAGGTATTTTAGAATATATTATCTTCTAGGCTGTATCCTGTATCCTATCTCCTCTCCACCTGCTGTTTTTTCTGTCCATTGCACAATTGTTGTTTTATGTTTAATGATGTGTAGTATTAGAGGGCTGTATGTTTAATGTTGATAACATCCAACGTCATGGTTATGTTTTAACATTTTGGAGAAGCCAAAGGCAAATTTCCACCTATCTTATACAGTTTGTAATGAATATAATGTTGAAGAACTGATGAGCTATGGATCTAAATGGGTAAACGACAGGTTGTGATGACAGTCCCTCAAACTAATTGAGCAAAGGTTTTTTAGTAAACTGCTATTTGCTAGTGTCGAACAGTGCAAGGAGAAATCCATCATCTAAAAGGCAAAGATACCAGAGTTATCTGCTCTGACAGTAGCCACAGTCGACCACAACGCAGTAAAGGATGCAGTATATGCAGCTTGAAACTTTGGCCTTTTTTAGTCGGCTACATGTAAATAAAAGTGCTTTTAAAGTCTGATTTAAATTCAGTGTCAGATAAATAATCTGTTTATTTTCGCAGTACCTGACACAGATGCATGTTCATTAAAATGCACTGTTTTTGACTAATATATTGAGCGTGTATTGTGTGAATACATACTGTCAACACACATACCTGATTCTACACAAAAGGTAGAGGTGAAGGCATAGGTTGGTCTGGCTCACATCACCTGCCATATGTGTGTGTCATATGTCTGTCATGAATACATATGCAGACTCACTAATCAGTAAATACTGACAATGGTGAGCTGTACAACAGCAGTTATTTATATCAGGTTCACAAGTAATAAGAGTTCAAAAAAAAGAAAGTGAAAAGAAAAAAATGTTTTCACACATTGCCGAGTCAAACAGATGGGAAGTGACATACAGCGAGACAGAGCACACAATGGATCAGTAGTTTTATGTCTCAGATTAGTTACGAAGCAGTGATTAGACAATCAAACACAACTTATTGTGGGAAGTGTTCGAATGTTGTCAAAACATGTATGCATTAAACTTTCACTCTTCCTACAATAAAACTCTTTACTGCAACTAAAATAAAATAAAAAATGGAGCTATCCATTTTTTTTGCATGAAAGATATGCGTTCCTTTGGGATTGAATTAAAGTGTATTCCCTAGTGGGCCTAATTTCCTCAATTTCTTTTCATTTAGCATGTTTTACTACATTTCCCGGAATGCCTTTCGTGTAAAGAAAGGTGTTTTCTGTGCAGGTGTAGTAATAGTAATAGCAATATTAGAAAGAAAAAAGAAAAACAATGGTGTGGTCTTATATTTGGCCCAGGTGAAAAGTCTCAACAAACATGAAAGCCCTGACTGCATTGCATTCTGGTCTACTGAGGCCATGGAGGAGACATGAGTATTTCTGCCTCTGTTACGGATTTTTCCATGTACTGTTTTAGTTGCTAAACAAATCCCTAACTGCTCTGGCAATAATTTAGTTTCATGTCATGAAAATGTCACTTTATGAGGTTTTTTTTAACATAAATATGTTTTCCCCCAGCCTGCCTATGGTCCCCCAGTGGCTAGAAATGGTGATAGGTGTAAACTGAGCCCTGGGTATCCTGCTCTGCCTATGAGAAAATGAAAGCTCAAATGGGCCAATCTGGAATCTTGCTCCTTATGACCTCATAAGGGGCAAGGTTACCTCCCTTTTCTCTGCTTTGCCCGCCCAGAGAATTTGTCCCACCCATGAGAGAGAGAGACATCATGGCTTTCAAATGAGCAAAGTGCAAGGCCACACCCCCAGCCTCCACCTTTTCCCCCTCTCTCTTCCTCAAAAGCTACAGACTCAGAAAAGGCACGTCCTAAGGAAAGCTCATTGTGGGACTGGCTCTAGTGGCTGGAATTCTGCACCAAGGCTGAATTTTGGGAAATAAACTCCAGATATGGTATTAGGGGACCACTAAGGTCTAAATAAAAGCATCCATCCATGTCATGGGACCTTTAAAAAGACAGTTTTCCATGGAAATTAGAAAAATAACTGGGTCCAAAGTAAAAAACAAACAAAAAAAACATACACATCTGTTGAACTCATATTGGCTGCACAAAATGTGTTATACAAAACGTATCAAATTGGAAAACCCCTGAAACAATGCCTGCCCAAGGAGCTACTAATGCCTGAGTTATTCCTGAAATAGATTGAAAACATTTCAGTTGAGCCATCCTTGCTTCCCTGCTGCAGTATTTATGTGCATGGTCAAAACTATATCTGCATGCAGACTGAAGAATGCAATTAAAAGTCAAATCTCTCATCAAACACATCACAGTCCCAGACAAGCACACCTAGTTCATCGGCCCCCTCTCTAAATATTATCACTCATATCAAAAGCAAACGCTACAAATCTTTTCATTTGCTGCCTGTGCTGGCTCTGTTTACACGTCGAGAAATTGTTAATGTGGGAGATTAAAGGGAGATAAAGGTGCCTAGCTCTCAGAAGAAGAATTCATCCTACTCCAATTGAGTTTTCAGACTTTCAACACAATCATTTACTCATAGAATACCCATTTTCAGTGTATTAAAACATAATGCCGTATTTCTGCTACCTTCAGATTTGCTCTCCCCTTCACAGTATTAGTGCCTTTAATCTTTACACTGTTATACAGCTATGATAAATGTCCTGCTGATCTATATCTCTGTTTAATTTTGAACTTTAGCATTGCTTAATTAGCAGCAAATAGAGCGCTTTGCCTGCAGGGGTTGGCAATTACCTGAATGTTACTTTGTCAACCGCACATGCTATGCAATGTTGAGCAGCATGCATAATTCCAAAGTAAGTGTTAAAATGAAGATTCACTCTCACTTTATATTTAAACACAATACACATCAAGCTTGCCAGGGCTGCTTCCCCTAATTGGAAACTGATGAAATCTGGAAGTCAATATAGCAAGACAACATTTTCATTTCTAAATGACCCATGCCTTTAAAATTACCTCTCTGTCTTTCCACTTCTAAAAGAAATAGACAATTTCCCCTCTTCATGTTTGGCTGTATTTGGCCTAGGCCTACTTTCTAGAAGACAGTGCACCAGTTCTAAATCAAGGCTAAATGCAACCTGAGGAGAGTATCCATGCTGCTGAAGTTAGCAGTCAGCCATTACTGTAGACTAGATATTAAAGGCCAGAGCATCCGGTTTGCCAAAGTGCTGCAAATGCAGAAGTAACTTAAACCTGCATTCTATCTGAATTCCAGCAGGGGGCAACAGCTGTGGTCGGTTTCTGTATAAGTCCATGAGAAAGTGACCCACTTCTCACTTGATTTATTACCTCAGTAAACATCTTCATAAAGAGTTTATGGTCTCCATTGCTAGTTTTAAGTCTTGCGCAATACACAATGATGTTCATTTTTTGATTAATGGTCTGGTTGATTTTAAAATCGGCGATAAAGCAGGGGGTGTTTTGGACGTGGCTATGATATTATTGCTAGTGAAAGTGTATAACGTAACAGAGTGTAAGGGCTCCTCCCTCACTCCTCCCTCTCGTCTAAAATCGTCACATCCTCAACCAGGATGGCTGCACCCTTAACGGTAAACTTGGTGACTCATAGCAGATCTCTACAAACCAATGGGTGACATCACACATGCTCTGTCTACTAATATACAGTCTATGGCCATTGCACATAGCTATTGTTAGCCAAAATAAATTTCTAAAACCAACTCAACTCATACTCACTATGGTAGGCTCTGCATTTAATTGACACTGGAGTCATATTTTGTTGTTGTTGCTTTTAGCGACTTTAAAGTGAAAATCATTATCATACATTGAAAATACATTAAAATACATACATTAAAATGCATACAGGTTGGCAGGATGCCCTGAAATGTTTTGCACGGGTTTTTGCTGTAAATGTGAGATGTTTGAGTCACACATGTCTTGTCTTCTTATTATGGAACCCACACAACTTTGAGGCAAGGCCCACCATTCAAAAGCATTCACACGCTACGATTGGCCAGGTGTCCATGCTTACGCGACGTAACTTAACCCGATTTGTTCATGTCCTATCCCCTGACAAATCAGCTGTCCTAACCATGCTTTGTAGGGCGGGACTTGCCTAGAAGTTATGTGGGATCCACAACGCCTCGTCTTCATTTTAGAAAGAAGGAAATGAATTTGGCGACATACATGTGTCTTGGTCAGTGTCTCTCAGCGTCACATACTGTTTGAGTCTGTAAGTCTGGATACTGCCACTGCTGTGATTGGTTGAAGTCGCGTGAAACTCCGGTGATTGGTCAAAATTGCGAGTCACACCAAATTCACAGTGAATGGTTGAATTTGCTTGAATTGTTGCAATCACGAATTTCTGGCGGACTGAATATTGGGCAATTCTAATGACCTGGTGCTGTCACAAAGCTCTTTTTGTGTCACATCTTCTTTATTGTGAGATGCAGGAGAAGGCTGCACATTGTAAAGCTGCCATCATTGTGCTTCTCCTGTCAAACTAGCAAAGCTTGAGCAATAGCTTCTTGGTCCCTTTGCTCTAGCCTGTCACACATGGTTGGCCTTGGGCTGGTGTGCTTACACAATAATGTCTTGCACAACATTTCATTTGTTTTTGGTATGCATTTAGAGCACAAAAGGAATACAAATCACCTTGAACATCTTTAGTAGTAAATGTTAGCATTTTACCATGAAAGCAAGGAGAGATAAGATGGACAAGATGAAAGGTCACTGTCTAATTAATATAGTCTCTCCCCTGTACTGATCATATCAAGACCTCTTGGGGAAAAACTTCTTTAATTAATACATTGCTTGTCCTTGTCATCTTAAAGGACACTTTTCTATTACCAAGTTTAGCTGCCTCATCAAGAGCAGAAAACCAAGTGAAGAATAGCTTTCCAAGTTGGAGGAAAAAAGACAAAGATAGAGTTCAAATGTCTTATTTGGATCTTGTTCTGCATGGTAATTGTTGAGCTGTGGCCTGAAGCAAAAATGTACTGAGCCTGTTTGGCTCAGTACATTTTTAAGTAAGCAGCTCCCTTATTTTCTCTTAGAGAAAAGTAGTGCTACAAATAGGATTCGTAGAGTCAATGTTTCTTAACAAGCCTCCCATCAAAGCCTTATTTGACTATTCCTGGGAGACAGCATGCTTCCAATCCTGAGTATTAGAAGGAGGATATTTGTTATTGTGATATTGATGTCCCATAGAGTGCATAGATTGCTCACCACATTGTTTTCCACTCCCATAAAGGACTGAAATGGGCAGAAGTGGCCCCTCTGTTTATCACTGTTTATTTGTCTCTGTTGGTTTATTAGTTTGTGCGGCGCAGCTTTGTTTGCCTCCAGCTTGCTTGACAGCTTGCCTCCACTGGGAATAGAGTGGCCTCGGTGTCCCAGCTCTATATATACACCAATTTTCACCTGACGTTCAGTTTTTCTAAAGACACTGTTGTTTGGGGGAGAGCCTGTCAGCCTATGAGGATTTCTGGGCAGTAACATCCCTGATGGGACAGGGCTTTAATCAACTTTGTTATTAGAGAAATGGAAATGATTAAAAGGAAATTTCCTCACACTACAGACAAAATGATTATGTTTACATTAAAAGAGATGATCTTTCTTTTTTGTGCCTTTTTAAACGTGCCATGATGTTGCAATTGACCAATCAATTGCATGTCATATTATTCAACACAGTCTTGCGGCAGTTTGTGAAATTGTCACGTTATTTTTAATCTATTGATTCGCGTACACGGACACGATTTTCTTTTTTTTGTGTGTTGCTGAGAACGTAATGTATTCATGAAGGTCACCACGTCATGGGAAGCATCAATTTTGGAAAAGAAGAACGGGGAAACAACACGCCACACACCGGGAAAGGAGAACGGAGAAAGGACACGCCACATGCGGGACACGCCCCCCGGTCTCCGGGGTGAAGGTCCTATGTTGTTGGACCTTCCACTTCCCCAACCGACCTACCTACGCAGATTTTCGGCATTTAATAATACTCACTTCTGTATTCAGGCCGTGACCACGAAAAATGCTTCCCATTTAAATACATTACTTGAAAAATTGTCCTCACCAACACAGAAAAACAAGAAAAACGTGTCATTGTACACGGTTCCATAGATTAAATAACGAGACCACGTCACAAAGTGCCGTGAGACTGGGTTGTATCATTAGAGGTGTGAAATTGTAGAGCAGTTGATCTTTTCTAACATTAAACTAGGATGCTAGATGTGATAAAGGAGCCCTTTAAACCCACTATGTGCATATGTTTGATGTATTAAAATGATCGTGATGGCACAAGTTTTTCAGTGTAGAAAAATGATACAATCCTTGAAAATATGTTTTTTTGACAGTTGAAAATGTCTATACATGGTGGCTTAAACATGTGTGCTTTTACCAACAGATTTGTACTAACAATACTAACCTGTTATCGTTTAATTTTATCTGATGTAATTAAGATGCTTGCACTGCAGAGGTTGCATTAAAGAATAATATATAATTCATATCCAAAATGTTGTTGCAAATCTAGTATATTGCATAATGAAATGTTTAAGCAATAGTTCTATGTTTTTCGAAATTGGCTTATTTGCTTCATTGCAGAGAGTAAGATGAGAATATTATTTATACTTCTGTACAGTAAATATGAAGCTGGAGGTAGCGGCCGATTATTGTATAAAACGACAATTTGCAGTTGACAGAGGTTTATGTTTATGTGTCTTGGCTAGGGATAGTTACCAAGCAATCAGCAGATAATACCTGGAAATTACTGTCACAAAAACAAGTTGTAAAACTGCAAAATGTCTTTGTTACACTTCAGATGTTGTACAGATTAAACAAGACTTTTAAACTAAGCTAAGCTAACCGGCGGCTGTCTCTAGCTCCATATTTAACATACAGGTAGAAGAGGGCATTGATCTTCTTATCTACATGTAACTCGAGGGAATAAATCGAATAAGCCTATTTCCTAAAATGTCAAACTCTTCCTGTAGGAGTTTAGCTGAATCAAATCAAAAAAAAAATCTACGGTTACACTTTACTTGAAGAAACCATTTATTGAGTTGTTGATTTGTTAGAATGAGAGCATTTCCCCACAGGGCTTATTTAAGTTTAATGTGGCGGCTGAGTAGATAATTAAATGATATGAAATCAACTTGATTTGATGATTTGATTATGATATGCACTTCAAGTAAAGTGTCACTCGAAACTGTGTTGCATGTTTGACTCTCACTCCTCTCTCCTGTCTTTACATTGCTCCCGCCGCAGCCCGGGTGTGTGACAACGAGCTCCTGCGCTGCCAAAATGGCGGAGTGTGTGTCAACAACGTCCGCTGCAGCTGTCCCTCAGACTACTCAGGCCTGCTGTGTGAAAAGCCCCGCTGCGAGTCGGAGCTGGGGGGCTGCGGGGGCCCCAATTCAGGCCAGGCCCCCCTGACGCCTCCATCATCCCCCAGGCTGCTGCTGCTGCTGCTGCTGGGCACGGCCCTGCGGAGAGAGGCCTCCTGCTGGTCCGCTGTGCTCTGAAGAGACCCATGACCTGGTGGGAGTGATAAACTCCCCTTCACCTTCACTTTAACCTTCCCATCCCCCCTTTCAAATAATCAACAACCATTAAACAAGAACAACCATGAGCTTTCTGGACTGTACTGTAACGAGCTTCTCCGCCGCCAGACTCAATGGACACTCGCGCTGACAATAAAGGGAATGTGCCAGACACATGAGTGCAAAAAAAACTTTTCATTTAATTTCAAAGAATATATAGAAATGAAAATAAAACATATACTTCTAAAAATGCCAGATATTATAAAAAAACAGCATTTGCCTAATAAGAATAAAATGTGCAAAGAACAATGAGCCCCCCTCCCCTTCTAAGCCATACCAGGTACTTGAGCTCCTTCCAGTTTGAGAAGGGATAACTGAGGATGACAGACTCGTTCACGTCCTCTCTTATTGCCACGGCAACAGCTGCAGACCAATCAGCTCTTGAACCAGCCGGCAGTGGCCGCCGATTCCCCCCGTCCCCCGTCCCCACCTCCCTGCAGGACGCTTCTGCGATTTAATGTTGGCTGGACTGACGCCGAGGAAATCTCAAAGAAACTGTCCCCGCTGAATGGCTGACTGACTGGCCTCCCAAACATAGCGTTACACTTCGATACAGCGACAGACAAAAAGCGGAGAAAACCCCGGAAGCATTCTTTGCTGTCAGTGCATTGTGGATAGAAGGAAATCTGCCCGGACTGCCACTTTGTGACACGGAAAACCTCGCCCACGTCGACCCCTCTCTAGCATCTCTCCTTTCGAGCTCTATCTCATCCTCCCTCCTGTTCATCCTCCCTCCCTCTCCTCTTTCCTCCCCCCCACCATGCTGCCACAGACCTGTGCTTTCGTAAACGTTACTCTGTAAACCCTTGTTGGTTGAAAGATTCTTTTGTCCGATGTTAGTGATGCACATGTGTAAGAAGCCCCTTCCCCTCCCCCTCCTTTCCTCTCTTGCAAAAAGAAACTCCAATGAAGCTGTCTGATTCTTTTTCTATCTATAGAGCCACCACGCTCCCTTATGATCATGGTCCGAGGATAGTTTTCACCTGAGCAGACGAGAAGCGCATAAAAAACCATCGGTGTATTTACAAGTTCTTTTCTCGACAGAGCAACAACAAAAAAAAGAGTCATGTAGTCCTTTTGTATCTTTGCCGATCTGTGGTGGAAAAAAGGCAACCTTTAATGTATCTATTTAAAACATCCAAATGCAGAAGCAATTGTTTATGGGTTCTTTTCTTTTTATTTCCATTTCTTTCATTCACCTATTTTATTACTTTGAGTTGTGTGGTTGATTTTCCTTTGTATTGGCAACGTGCTGGCATCAAAGAATATCAGTTTACATATACAGTATTAATAAAGTGTAAAAAAAATCCCACCAAAGGACATTATAAATGTTTGTTCTTGCTTTAACACTTGAGAATTTAAGTGAATAAAAGTTTAAACATCTAAACTGTGTTGATAATGTGTTGATCGCAGGAAGGTGAGCTGGGACTGTCGGACTTTTTGGGAAACTATAAGATTATAGATGGAAATAGGGATGTCCTGATTGCGTTTCTTTGCTCCTGGTCCTGATTAGAATCTTCATTTTGACTGTCGAACAAATCCAATATGATCCTATTGCTTTTGTAACACGGACATTTATAGGCCCATCATTTCTAAATCAATTCCTAATAATTCCCTCTAAAGAAGCATGTCATTTGGTACCAATTAAAGTGAAACTAGACTAGTGCTAGAGTTACCTGAGAATAAATGCACCTTTTCTTCAAAGGGCATTCCCATTCTCCCTTTGATTTATACCAAATGACATCCTCTTTCCAGGAAACTTCTAATTTAAATTTTAGAAAATTACAGACTTTTTGCAATAAATAAGGCATTACCTTTAAACTACAAAACAGACAGGAAGTTAGAGGCATTAACGAATGATTTGTTCAACTGATACAAATATATACAGTATGTTGTATTCATTTAAAGTCAATTTAAAGTAAAAAGATGTCTCATTTTCAGTCCCTGTAATCCATACACTTCATTTTCTAGCTGCTCAGCATACTGTGGCAGCATTAACATTTCATTAAAATACAGTAAGACGAGTAAAGGAATAGAACTTGCATCTCAGGCTTTGTCTGATGGTTTCCTACAATATTTTGTATACTTGGTGTAGTATTGTGATACACATCTGTGCAGGGGAGGACCAGTGTGGATATGCTGTGGCAGGAAGCTCTTCGACTCCGTTATGAACTAAATACGGTTTAAAAAAAAACTTTTTGAACCAACAACAACACCTGAGAGTTCTTGTTCACCTCTGAAATGTCGTTGAAAGACAGTCCGGGTATCGGGTGTGGAGCCTTTGGTATAAAATATTTGAGTTTTTATTAGAAATCTTAGTTCATGACATCTATTAAAGCCTTTACATTCTGTCCTGTTCTCTGATTTATATCTGCACGCGTGATATGCGACAAACACTTGAGGTGCTGCCTAAGGAGTGCTGACACATTGGATTACATGTGATCTGTGGAACTGAAACCCCAACAAGGCCACCCTGACAAAATGATGGCATAAAAACCTGTGTATCAGCTTTGGTAATATTCTATTTATCTTGAATTCAATCTGGGAAAGATTTGTTTCAGTGGCATGCATTGTCGGAGGCACTGAATTAAATATTTACAACTATCGATGTCTCGTAGAGGGCCTGTGTTCAAAGTTTATATAGTGGGTCTTGTCAGACACTCGACATTTCATCTATAATCGGAAATATTCAAGCCGCAGCTCCATCCTTTTTCTTCTTTTATTAAAAGTTTGACTTAGAGAAAATAAAGAAATTTTGGACCATTTGTTACGATAATAGCTCATACGTTTTTACATATGGTCTATTCTTAGCCTAAAGTAGCATGTACCCAGTCCTAGTTTCACAAAGAGAAAGCAATGAAACTTGAAATGCTGACACAGTCACATGCTTTTTCTCTTATCATCTTTTTATGCTGATATTACCAATCTAATGGGACAGAAAGGCTATAGTCTCTTCTATGCCAAATTAATTGATTCAGATTTTATTCTTCTTCTTGTTGTTTGTGTCTGAGCCAGAGCCACCAAATACAAATCTCCAAAACAAATTCAATTCTTTAAAAAAAGCAATCTTCAGTGTACTGTAGCACTTATACTGAAATAAAAATAAAAGACCCTCTTTATTTGACTGGATTCAGGTTTTAGCTGTACGTGCTGGGGTTTCTTTGCATAAGTTAATTCAAAAAGATAGGTATTGTTTTATTTATGCATTTTAATGGGTTATATAGTACTTTTTGATACATTATCTGTTTTGGTTTATACAGCATTACTAGCAATTCATTCAATAGCACACATTTAACATGGACATCCATAGCAAAAATTGGGAAAAAAGTACAAAATATAAATGCAACCATCTATAATTGCATCACACATTAAGAAATAATAGATAACAGATTCAAAATGTTTCCTATACCACTGTTTTGAGTGTGGGAGAAGTGTCTGACATCAGGGACGCCCTGATGAATTCAGTCAAAGTCACTTGTTTGTCAAGGTCCCCTGCAGTGGCCCTAATTTTAACCATGTGTTCAGCCCAGGTGTCAACGTACCATGCTGCGTGGAGAATTAAAATAGAGTTGACGTCGTTTGGGGAGAGGACTTCATCCCAGATATCTCACCTCCAGCAGCTGTTGGCTGACCCAACCATGAAGCATCTCCGAAATACCTCAGAGCAAACCATCCGCTGCCACAGGATTATCTCCCCCTGCAATGTGCTTTGTGGAAATGACTGGCTAAAAGCGTTTATAGGGGCAATGTTATTTTTTTACAATCTGCCCTGTGGAAAAAAAATAGTGTGGAATTTATCTTTGGGGAATCAAAGACTCTACAAAGGCATTTCAGCTCAGGAGTTTAATGTACCAACTGTGTCACTCACAGGCCACCGTAGCTCAAGGGTCAAGTCTCTTTGTCAGATTTGTGCAAATTCAGGAACACAACTCAACTAAAAACTTGTGGAGAGCTTCTCTTTGATGTCTTAAAGGTCCAATCTGTAGAAATTTCTCCCATCTAGTGTTGAGATCATATATCGCGATCAACTCTCTCGCACCACGCAGTTCAAAGTACGTATTACAGCTACGGTAGCCTTCATGCTTCAAAAAGCCGGTCTTTTGCTCTTTTCAATATCCTTTTTCTTTTTCTGAGCAAAGAAGAAGACTCCTTTTCATGAAATTTGGATTTTGAGTATGTGTGGTCCTCCATGTTTCCTTCTTCAAACTTGCCGGGGGCCGGGAAGCGAAGATACCCGTTAGCAGCATTAGCAGCACCTGAGAATCATGTGACAGCGGAAACATGAAAGGCGGAGCAGAATGTCCTGTATGTCCTGTACCGGCTAACGTATTTCAAGATGGCGCCTGAATATGGAGTGTCTTACCCAGTTCATGCAAATGCAAATGTAAAATTTCAAGCCAAAAGGAATACTTGGAATTGATGGTGGTTGGTAAATATTAATGAAAAGGAGTTTGTGAACAGGCAACACCGATTTTTACAATGAACAACTACACATGTTACACACTGCAAGTCTTTGGACCTTTACAGACTTGTCTAAAGAACTTGACACTTTAAGGTGGATGCTGTTGCCATTTACAGTCAATGACAATGCAAATCTGACCATTTTCTCATCTTTTGTTCATTTTGTATGCTCTTCCAATGTTTGTGTGGATTTCCTCTAGGTGCTTCGGTTTCCCCCACCATCCAAAAACATGTACTAGGTTCTCAGTGCCCTTGATCAAAGCACTGGCTCAGATCTGGAGTTGGTCCCCGGGCGCTGCTAATGGCTGCCCACTGCTCCCTGGAGGGATGGGTTAAATGCAGAGAATGAATTTCGCTACATGTACTGTATGTGTGTGTGACAATAAAGTACCCTTACCTTATCAAGGCTTCCTATTTGTTCAGGTCAGGCAAGTCATTGGATGATGTGTCCTTGTTTGGCAAATGTCCTAGATCTTTATCTGTGTCTGTTTTCTATTCCTGACATTCTTTGAAAAACTTCTGTCTATAGATATCAGGAAGGACACACAAATACTTCACAAATCCAAAAACCATTCCTTGGCATTGGACTGGACAGCTGTTTACAGAGAACTGTTTGTTTTTCATATAAAGAGTCATGTCCTCTACAATAAAATTCTTATCATTCATACAGTACCTGTCATCTATTCTCTGGAGATTTAAGAATGATTCATGTCAGAGACACGTGTGAAACGTGAAGGTGTCAAAGGATACACATCAATTAATTCATACTGCATTTTCTATTCTCTTAAAATAGATTATCCTTGGTTAATAAAATATTTCACTCTGCATGTCTTGATTTAATTTAATGCCAATCTGCCATAATCATGGAGTTTATTCAACATCATTTTATGAGAATGAAACTGACAGTCTCACAGGTGTATATTTAGCTTCTGTTCTTCAGACCACTGATCCCGTGTTAGAGGGCAGGTGAAAACGAGCCTAAGTAGACTTACATTTGGTCGGGTTGAGAGGTATTGACCTTGCCCCGGCACTCTTATTCCCGCTATGGTTGTGATGTGTTTGTTTGTGTGATGATCAATGCACTTATTGAACCGCACACAGCAGTTATTGATCAGTGTTTCTTTTTCCTACAGTGGGCGCTGAGTGGTTTCTCCATGCTGGAACTAGACGTACAGTATGTCCATTAATGGATACCAAAGCTCCTACTCAGCTAGAAGCTTTCACAGAGCTTGACTAAAATGGTTCGACTTTCCTTTAGAAATGGTCCTTTTGAACAGGAGTTTTTTCTTTTCTTTTCTTCCGCCTGGCCCAAATCTTTCCTTCTTAAATCATACTAGCATTAGCAGGGAAATTGCAATGCGTGGCTAACTAATGAATACCGTTTTTCAAAGGTACAGATTCCTTTGGAGACCAGAACACCTGAGAGTTTCCATGGTGATATTACCAGGGTAATATGTCTCCCTGCTTGTGATGTAGTAATTTATATTGAGGATCCTTACCTGGCTGGAACATATTGTTCCTTTTTTCATGGGTGAAATACAGCTTATTCTTAAAGGTAGAATTACTTTTAATATCATGAAGAAGAAATATTCAAATATTTCATATTCATAATGGTGTTTTTAGCATGGTATGTAATCAAAAGGCATGGTGAATTTACAATATAAACTCTAAAAATAAATCTAAAGCCTGATTTATGGTGTTGTGTTGAATCAACGCCATACGTACGCGTAGATGTGGACCCTACGCCGTAGCCTGACATGCACCTTCCCAGAAATGGAACTTCACGTTGCGCCGACACAGACAGCAACAACTGGGATTGGTCTGCTTGGCTGTGGCTCGGTAGTGTCGCATTTCCTCCTACTTCTTTATGGTTGTGCCTTCACCTTCACACGTGAAAATTGAGGAGAGGGTAACTGCTACTGCTTTCCTACCGTGATCAGAAAACACAGGAGAGACACGTTTCTCTGCCTCCACCTCCAGAGTCGGTACCATAGACTCTATATAAAATCAGTTCTTGTCAGAGCAAATCCCTGTCACTCTCACTCAATCTACCCCAAACCCACACTCCCAACGCACAAACACACACACACACACACACACACACACACACACACACACACACACACACAACTGTTGTTGAATGTTTGCTATTCTCTTAAAGAGAGCCGCTAGAACAACGATGTGTGTGTCGTTCTAGCGTATCTCTTTTAGAAAATAGCAGGGCCATCTCATTTTTTGAGAGGTGCATGTCAGGCTACGGTGTAGCGTCCGTATCTCCACGTAACCTCTGTACATACTCACAGCGTTAATTTAACGCTGGACCATAATTTAATTCTCACAACGGTGTAGGCCACTTACGTAGGCTATAAATATGCTATACTATAAATACTAAATTCAACAACACCACAAAACTATGGTCTCAGGAAATAGTGGTCTGGCTTCACAAAGGCAGTATTTTGCAGCACTATTGTACTGCATTGTGTTATACTGTGAAAGTGATATTGTGCCCCTTACTAATAATAAAGGTTTAGACACATTTCTTGTCTGTATGTATATGTATGTATGTATGTAGGACCACAGCTGTAAAGACATTCTCATTATCTTGTGATTCACATAATATCAGGTGCACAGTGTGTTTACTCATCACATCATCAGAGTGAAACAACACATGGGAGAAAAAGTGATTGAGACTGAGGGGTGACATCTTGCTGCAGTAATAATATTGCGCTGTGGTACAGCATTTGGCCATTGGGATTTAAGCTCTATCATGCTTTTTCCCCAGTATTTTAAAAAACTTGACACTCACGATGATTTTCCAGCTGTGAGCTGGGAATGTTTGAAATGTAAAGTGAGCGGAATTCCATTGTGGCTCAACATAGTTGATGGATGTCGAAAAACTGATCTAATGCCAGGGAGAGTCAGGAGTGTAGAGGAGCCGACACCAGCCACCATCACATGGGTAGAGAAGGTTTGATGTGACAGACTGGCAACAACAACCTTTAACTGGGCCAATGGAATTATGCACCTGTAACTGTAAACCACAGCCAAATGTAACTGGCAATTCTGTGAATGGAATTACAATAGGATTGAGAAATAATCCTATGTAAGACAGTAATGCTGGCTGAGCTGGCTGAAATGTCTTGGCATTGCTTTGGGTGTACAAAGTGGAAAGGACAAGAAACCAAAACAAAGTAAAACTAAATGATGACCGGAGCAGATTACATTATGGTAATACTTACTAAATCTGGAGATATAAGATGGTTGTTTTTGAGTTGTGATCCTGATGACAACCATTCAATCCTTTCTCTAGACTTTGCTAAGAGAACCCACAATTTGTGTGGTTGTTTTGAAATGATGTAAATAATTTTTGTTATACAGATATTGCACAAATCAAAATTGGTGTTCGATCATTTGCACATAGAAACGATTTGAAAAGTTGGAAACAAAGAAGAAGTTGCACAAAGTTCTGAAACTGATGGACCTCACAGCCAGGGATCTGTTGCACTGTTTTGATGTGAGCGGACGATGAATGAAAACTAAAATGGGGAAAACATATTTCACATTTCTGCTGCATAGAAAGATGTTTTGGGAAAACAAATGTATAATATAATGCAAGAACTTCTGTATGCTAAACTAATAATAGCACACGGAACATCACCTTTTAAGAGAAAACTAAAGTTGAGGGGTGCTATCACTGCAGAAAAATAAATAAAACTTAAATCTAAATAAATTTTAAATTTGATTTTGACCAGCTAAGTACACAATTCTAAATAAGCACTAATAATAGTAACAGGTGGAGTGTTTGTACCACGTCCATCTTACCAATTGACCTAATTGCTGCTAATGAAAGCCACCTGTGTGTGCAACAGGTGAGTGAGGAAGATGTCAATCAAGCA